>CM053742.1:57492968-57517558 GCA_028658305.1 Pachyuromys duprasi | reverse complement strand
TTTTTTTAATTAAAGTTTTATTTTTTAATATTAGTTACAGTTTATTAACTTTGTATCCCAGCTGTAGCCCTCTCCCTCATTCTCTCCCAATCCCACCCTCACTCCCTCATCTCCTCCCTGCCTCTCTCTAAGTCCTCCTCCCCTTCCATCTGATCCTATCTTATCAGGTTTCTTCAGGGCTGGCTGCAATGTCCTCCTCTGTGGCCTAGCAAGGTTGCTCCTCTCTTTGGGGGTGGGGGGGGAGGGAGGAGAGTCAAAGAGCCAGCCACTGAGTTCATGTCAGAAATAGTCCTTGTCCCCCTTACTAGGGTACCCACTTGTATACTGAGCTACCATGGGCTACATCTGAGCAGGAGTTCTAGGTTATAGCCATACATCATCCTTGGTTGGAGATATGGTCTCAGAAAAGAGCCCTGTGCCCAGATATATACAGAAATTGTGGTGCTTTTACACAATGGAATACTGCTCAGCAATTAAAAACAAGGAAATCATGAAATTTGCAGGCAAATGGTGAGATCTAGAAAAGATCATCCTGAATGAGGTATCCCAGAAGCAGAAAGACACGCACTGTATATACTCACTTACAAGTGGGCACTAGACCTATAAGATAGGACAAACACACTAAAATCTGTACACCTAAAGAAGATAAACAAGAAAGAGGACACAGGGTAAGATGATCAATCCTCACTTCGAAAGTCAAATGGGATGGACATTGGATGTAGGAGTAAACAAGTAGCAGGACAAGAGCCTACCACAGAGGGCTTCGGAAAGACTCTACCTAGCAGGGTATCAAAGCAAATATTAAGAAACATAACCAACCCTTTGGCAGAGTGCAGGGAATCATAAGAAAGAAGGGGGAGTTAGTATGACCTGGAGAGCACAGGAGCTCCACAAGGACCAACTTTGCTTTTTGAGACAGAACTTCTCACTGGCTTGGACCTTGCTAAGTAGGTGAAACTCCTTGGCTAGTAAGCCCCAGGGAGCTGACATTAACTTGAGTTGAGTAAATCAGAAACAGAAAATCACGAATGTTGGTATAATATTCTTGTGGAATGTATGCTTGTTCATTCAAATGCTAATTTATCTACCCCACTCTCTGGTTTCAATCTGGACATTGCATTTTGATGCTTATTCTAAGCATCACCTGTCTCAAGTTTGTGTAAACATGCCACCATTTGTTCTCAATTAAATATCCAGCCAGTGGTCCAGAGGGGAGGAGAAGTAATTGAGGGGAAGGAGTAGGAGGCAGAGGTCTGCAGGAAAGGACTTAGAACCATGTGGAGAGATGTACCAGACCTAAGATATGACTAAAAGCAAGTATAATGGGTAAAATCTGAATGGTAGAAAACTATGCGGCTTGGAGGTTTAGGATGGAGTAATCATTGACCAACGTTGTGCTCTAGGTTAACTAAATATATCCTTGTCTCTGTGTGGTGATTTGGGCTACAGCTGGTTTAGGAATAACTGCTGCTTAACTAAAATATAAATCAATAGTGAATATTAATATCCCACAATACAAGCAATTTTGGCAAGCAATTAAAAGTGATTATTTGTTGAGTGGTTGTGGCATATGCCTTTGCTCCCAACACTTGGGATGTAGAGGCAGCTGGATCTCTGTGAGTTTGAGGCCATCCTGGTCTAAAAAGTGAGTCCATGACAGCCAGGGCTGTTACACAGAGAAACACTATCTCAAAAAACAAAACAAAAGTTCTTCCAAGCCCTAGAATTTTTTCTGTCTGAATTTACATCCCCCAAATTGAGATTAAAAATGTGCACCGTGGCCACCACAGTGGCTCACACCTTTAATCCTAGCACTCAAGGATGCAGATGCAGGCATATTGCTGTGAGTTTGAGTTCAGCATGGTCTACAAAGCAGGTTCCAGGACAGCCAAGGCTGTCATAAGAAACAAAACAAAAAAGAAAGAAAGAAAAGAAAAAGAAAAGAAAAAAGTGTGTACCATAACATCATTTATGTGGCTCATTTATGTGAGTTGTGGGTGATTGGCTCTTAGGTCCCTAAGCTTTCAGGAATGTCTCTAGTGACTGAGCATACTACTTTTAAAATTGATTTTAAAGATAGCATATAGAGTGATGGGTCTGATAATGATACCTTCATAATATGCTCCATTATACCTATGTTTTGTACTGTGTAATGCAATTAATCATTCTGACTAATGATAAATAACTTACAGAGAATTTGTACCACTCCTCCGAAAAGTTTCAGTATAAAGAATATTTTTACCAATATTAAAAAATATCACACTCCATTAAGCTGACATTATCGGAAGTAGCAACAAGTCATCTTTAAAAGGTCATTTATTAAGCTGAAATGAAAGATGATGCAATCTGGCTACTACTTAAGTAGTGATTTAATTCAATAATTTGATTTGTCAGTACTTGAAGAATACATTCGCTTTTTCAGCATTGAGTGGCAATGAGGTATAAGCATCCTTCTTGGCCTCCACTTTGCATCTAACAGAAAGAAATACTGAGATTCAATAGTGAACATCATATGCTTCCTATGCAAACTCTGCTCCAAAACAGTGTGAGAACTTATGCCTGCTCAGGGCATTTCTAGTTAAATATTTTACTTTAATAACAGGTTTCATGGATACCAATAAGCAAATGTTCTTTTCAGAGCTTCTGCTTTAAGGGCAGCAGGGCCAGTAGCACCCACTGGCCTGTGCTTTACAGTTTGCTCTGACCTTTTTTGGCTGATGGAGGCTTTACAGTGTGTTGTCAAGACTTAAACATATTTGCAGTTTTGCTCTCTTCACTTTTTAATAAGATAAATAGAAAACACATTTTGGTGGTGCACCATGAAAGGGAGAGGTTCGGGTGGAAGCAGGGATAATAGGGGAGGAGGTGGTCCTAGTGTAATAAATGTAATAAACTTGCCTGTACTCTGACTGCTGCTCCTGTAGAGTTCTAATTTTGGCAATGTGAGCTTTGAGGGCAGCAATTTCATTTTCAAGTGTAGAGATCTGCAGGATTTCCTTGTTTGCTGATGCTACTGTCTTGAGAAGACCTTCTTCTTGAAACAATTTTGTTAAGGAAACGCACCTGTGTGGGCCTCTCAAAGCAAGGAAAGCCATCATCAAGGGAAGGCTTGAGTCCAACCTCTGCCCTGATTTTTTCTTGTTGAGCACTCTTCTTCTTGTATGACTACCCACCCAACATCAGCTAAAGATGCCACCACATCCTCTCTTTGGTGATTGGGACTCCATTCTGAGAAGTACAGGAAGGGATATTTCATACTAACTTACCTCTGATTCAGTGCGCAAGAGTTCAGTTTCAGTTTACCAGCCAAGAGATGAACCATATGGCTCTCCAGTTCACAGTACCAACTACATACTTACTCCAATTTGTTTAAAAATCATCATCATCAGGCATTTAATGTAGCCAAGCACTAAGACGACCAAGTCTCCCTACATTTGCATTTCAAGCATATGCACACAGCAGCACATGTCCATAAAGCACACTGATATATAGCAGCAGTCACCTTCTCCAGCTACTTCTCAGTTCTTTTTACAACTGTATATAATCTCATTCTATATATGCACTACACTTTGAGCAAAACTTTTAGAGAAAATCAATAAAAAGGGGTACAATGACATTAATAATTCAAAAAGCATAAAGGAAAATAAAATTACTTTTTATGGTTATTAGACAGACAATGAAAAACATAGTTGAATTCCAGCACCATGAAGGATTTAGCAAAATAGACGTATTTGTATTGTGTGGAAGATATTTAAAATGCTGTATATTTATTTTTGTCTGGAAAATAGATTGGCATGACATGGTACACTCAAACATATTTATACTATATGATTAAGAAATTGCGGTTGTAGAAATTTATTCTTAAAAAAAAGAAATTCATGTGTATATAAAAATTGATTGTAGTAATAAACATAACACTGGAAAGCTAGAATAATGAAACAGAAAAAGTAGTGAAAAACTGGGAATGACTGAACCTTTCTCAGCGCAAGGAAAAACAGCTCCATTTCAGTATAGAGCTTTGAAACAATGAAATATCCAAGGCATTTAAAATTCCATGAGAAATTTTCCTTCATTGACAATAATATGCCTGAGATATATTAAGTAGTGAAAGCTTTTTGCAACCGACTTGTAACTGTTTTTTAAAATAATATGTCCTTTGTACTTAATTCTACATAAACACCCACACATTAGTGAAATATATTTTTTGTTTTTGTTTTTTAAGACAGGGTTTCTTTTTGTAGTCTTGGCTGTCTTAAAACTCACTCTGTAGACCAGAATGATCTGTGCTTCTTGAGTGCTAGTATTAAAGGCATGCACCATTACCCCAGCTGTGAAACATATATTTATAAATCATGTTACATATTATTATATTTGTATTATTATATTACATATTAGAATATCATGTACAACTTATGATATTTACTGTTTTAAAATTGAAATAGAAATAAGATATTATATCCTCTTTTGTGTGTAGGTTTCCTAAACTTCCTATAGTGAGAGATGACATTTGTATAATAAAAATTTGAAAAGTGATAATATATTGTCATCAAAAATCATCAAAGTTTTTAAACAAAAAATTTTATGCTATATAATGTCTAATACATTTAGCATACTGCAAGTTCCATTCACTCTAGATGACAGTGTGTTTTCAGATAAACTATATGTGACATATTAAACTATATGTGACACCATACCTTGGTAAGAACATAAAGTGTACTGAATAATATTTTTAAAACTGCATATTGCTTCCAAAAATCAAATAAGAGATATGGAAGTGCAAATCCTCTAGATTATGCAAATGAGGTGCAGGAACAATGCACATGGTCTCATCAAGATGCAAGTGGTAGGGGAAATCTCAAGTAAGATTTTCCAGTGTGAAGCTGCCTGGATAAAGAATCCTTGAAAAGCAGCCCAAGATCCCACAGAGACTTACTAACCACAGACATTGAAAGTGGAAAGCGTTAAGAGAAAAGCTGGTCTGTTCTCTGGAAGAAAGGGTCAAGGATAGGGTGAAGGTTATGGATGTCTGTTACGTATGTAGCTTGGTAATAAAAAAAAGAAAACACAGCCTTTTGACATTCACCACTGACATTCTGGAGCAGCTTTTGCACAACAGCTGCATTAAATCAGTCTTGTCAAAATGTTCTGCTTTCCTGTAAGAGAAAGGGCCCATGTAAGAGAAAAATAACATGCACGATGACAAGGATCACATGATTAAGGACTTGGGAGAGAACAGAGGAGGGCAATTAAAAAAGCAACCTACCTGGAAAGCTTAGTGATACTTGCCCAAACTATGCCTACTGAGTAGAAAATTATAACCATTTTCTCCTCTCTCTCTCTCTCTCTCTCTCTCTCTCTTTTCTGTTTGTGCTTAAGTGTGAATATGAGTGTGCATGTTTACCTTTTCTGTGGAGAACAGAGGGTAACTTTATCTTGGGTATCATTCTTTGAGCACCTTCCAACTTTTCCTAGAGACAGGGTCTTTCACTGTTCCAAAAATCATCAAGTAGACTGGGATGGCTGGCCAAGGAGCCCTAGGTATCTGATTGTCTCTGCTTTTACCTTTCTGGGGTTGGGATTAAAAATGCATACCAGCATGCTCAGCTTTTTAAAAATTTATTTTTATGTGCATTGGTGTTTTGCCTACATGTATGTCTGTGTCATGATGTGAGAAACACTGCAATTGGAGTTACAGACAGTTGTGAGATGGCATGTGGGTTCTGGGAATTGAACTGGAATCCTCTGGGTGAGCCAGTGCTCTTAAGTGCTGAGCAAACTCTCCAGGCCCCCATGCTCAGCTTTAAATTTTGGCTTTCAGGGATTAAACTCAGGTTCTCTTGCTTGCCTAGCAAGCATACTACCAACTGAGATGTCTCCTCAGCTCCGAATGTGATCATTTTCTAAACAGCACAATGAAATTTGTCATATGCTTGCCATCAGTTATTACTTTTTTGGTTTAATTATTTTCTTTTATTTTAATTAATTTATTTTAAAATTTATTAAAATTTATTCACTTTGTGTCCCAGCTGTAGCCCCCTCCCTCAGCCCCTCCCAATCCCACTCTCCTTCCCTCTTCTCCCAGTATACGCCTCCCCTAGTTCACTGATAAGGAAGGTCCTCCTTCCCTTCTATCTGACCATAGCCTATCAGGTTTCATCAGGACTGATTGCATTGTCTTCCTCTGTGGCCTGGTAAGGCTGCACCTCACAGGGGGTGGTGATCAAACAGCCTGTCACTGAGTCCGTAACAGAGACAACCCCTGATCCTCTTACTATGGAACCCACTTAGAGACTGAGTTGCCTATGAGCTACATCTGAGCAGAAGGCCTAGGTTATCTCCATGTGTGGCTTGGTAGGAGTATCAGTCTCTGCAAAGTCGCCTGAGCCTAGATTTTTTGTTTCTGTTGCTCTCCTTGTGGAGCTCCTGTCCCCACCAGGTCTTTCTATCTCCCCCTTCTTTCATAAAATTCCCTGCAAACTGCCCAAAGTTTGGCTATGAGTCTCAGCATCTGCTTCCATACCCTGCTGGGTAGAGAGCTAAACAGAGAACTCTCAATAAAGGAATATTGAATGACAGAGAAACACAAAGAAATGTTCACCATCCTCAGTCATAAGGGAAATGCAAATCAATCCAAGCCTGAGACCTTATAGCCATCACAATGGCTAAGATCAAAAACTCAAGTGACAACACATGCTGGAGAGGATGTGCAGAAAGAGGAAACCTCGTCCATTGCTGGTGGGAATGTAAATTTTAAAACCACTTTGGAAATCAATCTGGTGTTTTCTCAGACAATTAGGAATAGTGCTTCCTCAAGATCCAGCTACACCACTCCTAGGCATATATCCAAAATATGCTCAAGTATACAACAAGGATATTTGCTCAACCATATTCGTAGCAGCTTTATTTGTAATAACCAGAATTTGGAAACAACCCAGATATCCCTCCAGAGGAATGGATACGAAAATTGTGGTATATTTACACAATGGACTACTACTCAGCAATTAAAAACTAGGAAATCATGAAATTTTTAGGCAAATGATGGAATTAGAAAAAAATCATCCTTAGAGAGGGAACCCAGAAACAGAAAGACACACATGGTATATTCTCACTTATAAGTGTATATTAGATATATAATATAGGATAAACATAGTAAAATATGTACACCTAAAGAAGCTAAGCCAGAAGGAGGACCCTAGGGAAGATGCTCAATCCTCATTCAGAAAGGCAAACGGAATAGATATCGGAAGTGGGAGAAAAATAAAGGAACAGGACAGGAGCCTACTACAGAAGGCCTCTGAAAGACTCTACCAAGCAAGGTATCGAAACAGTTATTACTTTTTAAAAAGAAGGCGAATATTTACGAAAAATAAATCCCTAAGAACTAAATGGAAGTTCTCCCCTGCCACTTGTTTGGAAATAGGGAAATAAGCTGGCAATTAACACATAAAACTTTACTAACAATTGATTTCTATCCAACTGCATGACTAAAGATGAAAAATAATCACTAATTGTATTGCTACAGGATTTGTATCCTGCTTCTCCAACAAAGAAACAGCAAGAATCCTAAAGTGGCAATAATGACAGGCATTTGAACTTATTGAGCAAAATCTCAGCTGTGTCCAGGAGATTCATTAGAAGCCTAGGGATGAAACAGCATCAGAAGTCCTAAATAAAACAGGGAAGATATTTTGGGAAGAAAACTGAGAAACTGATGGCATAAGTATGAGTCATGAAATGGCAGAAGTTTAGAAAGATACAAGAAGAGGAAAATGAGCTGTAAAATGCCCCAAGCTTATTTAAATATACTGGATTTCTAGCCTCGAAGAAAAGGGTACCTGGGAGAGAAACTGACCATAGAGTGGCGTTATGCTTCATAGTATTCTTTCGGATAAATGCAGTCTTGTAAAAATAAACAAACATATAAATAAACAACTAGGTTATCAGAAGTCTGGTACAGAGACAGTAGTTGGGATTTTGTTGTAAAATGCTGTGTGTTTAGTATGATCAATTCCAATGCTCAGTGGAGTTACTGGCATAAACAGGACCAATCACTAGGTGAAAACAATATCTTCACTGATTATTTCATGGATAAGACATAAGGAGAACAGAAGGTCCCCTTTCACATAGTACATGAAAATCCAAACCCAAAAATTTATACCCATCTCCAGAAAATGGAGTCAAAATAAAAAGAATTTTGTACCCATTTAGCCATCTAGTTAGTGGCTATTTGAGGACAAAATAAGATCTGGTTAAGTAGATGTTATATCACTAAAAAATGTTCCCTCTGAACCATCATCAGAGCAAATAAGTAAAACTCATACATGTATACATGTATGTCATCAATTAGCTTAAAAGATAAATGGAAGATTCCTAACTTGAGAGTAAATTATAGTAACATAATTAAGTTAATCGTAAAGGAAAGGAAATGAAAAATATTATCAATATTTCCTGTCTATTTTGTTTGATCTGGCACTCAAAATTCAAGATCCTATTCTGAAACTGACACCATTTTCCATCTTAGTGGACTAAAAGGAGTAAAATTTACTGCCAACTAGAAAACAAATCTCAAGGTTATAAATGTTTGGATTTTGTAGAATCAGGGGAAACAGACAGTTAGACTCTGATATTTTAAAAGTACTGTCAGTATTCAAAGAGTTATAGGAACCCTTCCAAGCACTAGAAAATGAAAACTTTAATTCCATTTTTTCTGTTACATTTTGGTGTCCTAAACTATTTCACTCTTCCAAATAGTTTATCATTCAACTTTCAAGAGATATTGTAAAGATTTATAGGTCTCTGTGTAACATTAATATCCATTTCATTGAGAAATTGGTAAATAGCCATATTAAATATGAATTGGCAAGTGAAGGGCACTGTATTAAAGTGCCTTATAGCTTATAACTCAACAAATATTCATTTGAATACTGCTTATTAGGTCCATGAGTATCAAAGCCCCTTTTATTCCTCTTTATTCCATATTTGTGTGGATTGTACCACTGGCTGGATTAAAAGTTTTTCTTAAGTACTGTGGAACTATATTCACCACATTTTCTTTCTCTCTTTTTTGGCAGTAGAGTTTTACTGAAATATACTCACAGGTATCTTTATATGCACTCTAAGTCACTGCCCTTTCACTATAGCTACAAAGTTCAGTAGCTAAAGTGGAGACTGCATAAGACCCTCTCCCCCAACCACCCTAGCAGTTCATAAAAGAATTTTGTCAATTTCTCAGTTAGATATCAAAGGTGATGAGGAAAACTTAATGTACTTCTTCCAGAAGACCCCTTGCTTTTCCCTTAAAATTTATGTTAGGTTTTCTGTTCTTTTGAACCATACTCTATTTATCTGTAAGTAGTTTCACAAAGCTGTTGACTAGAACTCTTCATGTGTGTATGTGCATTACTTATAATTTTCCTAATTATAACATGTATGAAAGAAAAATATGGCCCCAGTTTTTACTAAAGAATATCATTAAAGCAAGTGAACAAAAATAAACAGTAGAAGCCTGATGGGAGACCACTGTATATAAATAAATTTTCAGGTATAGATAACTGAGACTTTGGGGCTTTCTAATGAAAGCTTGAAGTCCTGACCCCATCTATTTCATAGAGGTCTAGGATAAATTGTGTTTTATACCGTACTACTATATATAGAAAAAGGCATATGTTTGTAAAGATGCTTGAGATTGAAAAAAAATATGCAAGACTATTGAGATTCTGTACCATAGCATGAAAGGGCCTCTCAAACACAGAGGCCATGCAGAAGGGAAGATACAGCTGTGGGTTATATTTTAAAGTTCTAAGATTGAGGATACACAGAGGGTCTATGTTTGTATTATGAGTCAGAGTAGAGACAGGTGGTGGATCTGGAGCTTAATGTCTGTATATGATTTCTCTGACTACCAGGATTGTTCTGAAACCTTGGAAAAGTAGGTTTGGAAAAACAACAAGAGAATTAAAATGCTTCTTTTTATCAGGGATAATTTATATTGTGGATTCTTTCTAGTGTCAATAGATCCTCTGGAGAAAAGTGCTGAGCAATATATGCTACTAGGGCTTGGAATAATCTAGACATATATTGATAAATAAATGAGTGGCAGGGGGTTCCTTAAGTAATAAAATACAAAGAAGTAAACACCCCTTCTTTGAGTGGAATTCAAATGTTGGCTACCTGGGAACTTATTGGTCTCTTTTATTCCTTAACCTGCATCTCTAGAATTCTATATATTATCTTCCAGATGCCCTACTATGTCATCTTAATGTATCTCAACATATATGGGTCCACTCCTGAGTCAGGAAAAATTGACATAAAGTGAATATTATATGTACTTACGAAGCAAACCAGGTCAAGTAGGATTGCTTGTGTCTACTTAAATTATTGTTTTAATTTCTTTTACAAAGACTTGAAGTAGAGAATAAAAGAAATCTTGAAAAAATAGTAACCTTGATACATAAAGATACAGAACTGCTACAGGGAAGGAAGCAGGGAAGAAGGAGAAGGAGTGGGAGGAGAGAGACCTCGAATAAGGACACTTGTGGATAGTTGTGGAAATTAGCTGGTCTCATATTGATTTTTTTTAAATCTCCAAACCTATTATGAACCCAGGGAAGTTTGGTGAGTAACAATGATGCAATTCACAATTTTTATAATGGTTTAACCAATAATTTCAGTTAGAGTATCAAAGATATGAACTGCTAATTGAGTGTAGGACCCATACTTTATTCTATTAATGATTGTTTAATTCGAGCTGATTTATGGTATAGAACTGAGTGAAGAATATAAACATTTGAGTAATATTGATTAATTTGCCTTCCAATTGTGTTGTTCTGGTGTTTGAAGTACGTAAGTGTGTGTGTGTGTGTGTTTTGAAGATTTATTTATTTATTATGTATACAATGTTCTGCCTGCATGTAGTTACACCCCAGAAGAGGGCACTAGATCTCATTATAGATGGTTGTGAGCTACCATGTGGGTGCTGGGAATTGAACACAGGACCTCTGAGAAGAGCAGCCACTGCTTTTAACCACTGAGCCATCTCTTCAGTACATAATTGTGTTTTGAATGATGAGACCACCTGAGACTAGTTAGAGTTTTCTACAGTGTTACAGCTCCATCAGCCTAGTTTCAGTTCTCAAGCTGGCCAGGCAACCCCTTGAATACTGTCTTAGTTTCATTTCCTATTGCTTTGATGAAAACATCCTGACAAAGGCAAGTTAAGGGAGAAATTATTCATTTGGCTCACAATCCCAGGTTACAACCTATCATTGTTGAGAAATCAAGGTGGCACAAACTTGCAGTTTGTCCCATTACACCTGTGCTAGTACTTGGATTACTTTCTTCTTCCTTCAGTGGAACTAACACAGATAAACACCAAGGCCATGTGTGAATTTGGCACTCTAACACATATGTAATGTGAAATTTGATTAACAAAATATAAGAATGCCTATAGGAAGAATTGGAATTTTGAATGTTTCCTCATTGTCTTACTGTAAGCATTAAAGCAATAGTTCAAAGCATGTGGTGGTTACCAATTACATAAATTTTCTTGGTTCTGTAGATCAGAATCCATGTAGATCTGGGTATCATTTGTATTTCATCAATAGTTTTGATTCTTTTTTAAATCTCTCTCTCTCTCTCTCTCTCTCTCTCTCTCTCTCTCTCTCTCTCTCTCTCTGTGTGTGTGTGTGTGTGTGTGTGTGTGTGTGTGTGTGTATGTGTGTGTGTGTGTGTGTGTGTGTGTGTGTTGGCATGCATAGGAAACTCCGAGGACAACTTGTGGGAGCCCATTCACTCATTCTTCTAAATGGGTTACTGGATAACACAGATCATCAAGCTTGGTGGCAAGAACCCTTACCCGATGAGCCATTTTGATGGCCCTCTTTACAAGCAGTTTTTAAGATTTCATAAATAATTGTCATTTGGATGCCTAACATGCAGTCTTCTATTATTTGTGCAAATAATTTTAAAGTAACTTCTTGGCCATAACAGACCTTCTCAGCTGGTATCTCATAGGTGACCATAATACTCTAGAACAACATGGCAGGTTTTCTAGCAGTATCCCAGTGAATAATCCAGGCTAGAAACATGGAAATAACCCATCCAAAATCCTATAACAAATGGTATCTCTGGGACTTGTGCCTGATAAAACATCCTAATCCTAACTTTAGGATCCTTTAAGTTGACAAGGCTGGCACTTGACGTGTATCAGACAGGTTTAGAACTCTTCATTTTTCTCCCTTAGCCTCCTGAGTAGTTGAGATTATTGGTCTGTGCTACCAAGCCTGTTTCATCAGTGTAGTTTGTGATTCATAGTCTTTCTGAGACTAAAATGATAGCTGAGCGGGGCTGGAGAGATAGCCTAGAAGTTAAAAGTATTTACTGCTCTTGCCGAAGGGTCTAGTTCAGTTCCCAGCACACATGTCAGGAGGCTTGTGTGTTAGCTCCAGCTCCAGGGGATCCAATGGCCATCTACCTCTGAGGGCATCTACACTCACAGGCACACATCCACACACAGGCACACACACATAATAAAGAATAAAATAAATCCCTTAAAAAACATAACCAAGATGTCCACAATTATGTGCCAGCCTGCTTATGCTGATGTCTAATAGGGGAAGAGCAAAAAAACAAAAAATAAAACATGTCAGTTGTAAAGGATATACCCTCCACCCACCCCTTTCTAATTTATCATCTGAATGATTCTATTAGATTTCTGTGACATTACATTGATGTTTGAATAAAATATGGTCAAATATCAGTAATTTAATACAGTTTAGCAAAAGCATATACACAAGCACACTGTATTTCCTACACAATATGAATGTGTTGTCTGTTCTTTCAGTAGTTCCAGATTGTTTTTAACCATATATCTTAGCAGCTACACTATGAAAATTTCTCCTCTGCCACAGAACAACAGGGTAAGGGGAAAGCTTTGCTGCTTCATTAGTATTGGTCAGAACCTTTGCTAGTCACGTTATTTTTTTTCTGTAAATGCTCAAAAATCCAAAAGGAGATATCAGAATATTTTTAATCCCCATTACTTTACTAAAATATTTTTTAAGGCTCCAAGAAGTTGATTGAATTTTCCAAGGTTAGCATGAATAAGGGGCAGAATAGAAATTCTAACCAAGCTGTCTGACTTATGAGCTCAGGCCTCCTTCTTGAGTGTCGAGCATTTTAGGATTAAGACTCTGTTTGGTGTTGAATTTTTGAGTATAGGCTATGTGAGCTTCTAGACAACCAGTTATCCATATCTTTCTCAAATAACTATTTGGAGAAGGCTATATTCTATATTTGGGGTTTAACAGAAATAAGTTATGGTTAAAGCTATAAAACTGAATTTTTGCTGTTTAAGACATAAAAACAAAACATATCTAGTAAATATTTTTGAGTAAGTAAATTGTTAGAGTAATTTATTTCACGTTATCAGTCACCAAGGAATGAAATCAAGATGATACCCTTTTAATTTTATAGATACATCCATTTTTATTTATATTTTACATTTCTTTTTATGAATGCACATTAAAGTATTTAGGAAAATGCTATATATATATATGTATGTATATATACACACTGTTTCAAAATCTTTTAAAAATAACTTTTATTGATTTTTGTAGGTAAAGATTTTCAGGATATTAAACTCAGCTAGTAAATGAATCTTTCTGTTTTCACATACAGAGCCTCATTCTTTCTGCTGTGGAAAATCTAATCTTGTTAACTGAAGGTAAATCCAGACACCTTAGCGTTTGCTAAATCAGGTCAGCATGAACCAAATCAATTTAGACTGGAATTTATTTTAATCCCAGGGGTAGAGGATTGTATTGTAGTGCTGAATCATAGGTGGATAGGGTTGGTAAGAATGATCAGTCTGTTAGCAGCTAGGCCTTTGAGGACAAGCAGCTACCCTCACATGAGGGAGGTGAAGAATCTACCCAGTAACCACATTTATCCACCTACTGAAACAGAATTTCAGAGAAAAACAACACTAATGTGAAGATTTGAGGATGGGGATATGCTTCTGATCACTTTTATGGGAGTGACACCTGTATGATAAATGTATTTTCCTTGGGAGGAAACAAAGATTTTTATAGAGACAACATATATATGTGATCTCACGCAAACCTTTTACCCTATAATGTTATCCTTTTCTGAATATCTGAGATACCACAGCTTTGCAACAATTCTACATATCATCTTAAAGTGAGTGCGGCAGTTTGAATGAGGATGTTCTCTATAGGCTCAGTTGTTTCGACGCATACTGTAGAAGGCAAGGATAGAACTGATTCTTGCAAGTTGTACTCTGACCTCCAAATTCTCACAATGGTGCTTAAATGTCTCACACATACATGCACACAGATTTACAGGCAGACAGACAATCAGACACTTGCATAAAAACCCATGAATATAATTTTAAAATGTGAAAAATAATATTAGCTATTTTTGAAACCCTTCTATAGCACTTATGTAATACATTTTAAAATATTTTCTTTTAGGTTTTTGTGGTTTTTATTTAATTTTTGTTGATTTTATAACACAGGATATATTAATATTTTGCTTATATACAAAGTTCAACACAAAATAAGGAGAAAATGCAATGGTATTCACCACACTCCTGATTGTATATAATTGAAGGTGAACTGAGAAAATAACTAGAAGTCCATATAACTCAAAACCAGGGAAATACTGGGATTTGTGTAAAGAGTAGGGCATTCAGTGTCAATCTAACTTTGAATCCCTGATCTTGAGTTTACATGTTTTGGTACAAATACGTAACTTATCTAAGCATGCCACAGTTTGGGAACTATGAAAGGATATAAAATAAAATGTTGTCTTTGTAATTCTATTCCTTTTCTTTAGTCCTGGTAACATATATTCATCTTCTCTATTGACATTGTTGTTATCGTCTTTGTAATCATCATCTTCATCTGTAATCTGGGTTGCATGGCCAGAAAGCTTAAAACAACTAGTCCTTGAATTCTAAAATTATACCCAACAGATTAAGATGGTGAGAACAAGTGTTAGAATCCGCTTGCTCTCTCCCATTAGGTTCTTATCAGTAAAAATTATTCATTTTTAACTCTGAGCTTGGTAATTGAAACTCAGAATTATAGTATCTTTCTTTTTTTCAAGGTTTTACATTTATTTCAATGGTTCAGCAAATATATACACACAACATGCAGATGCACATACATGTCATATATACATCCATGGAGATTAAGACACAAAGAAAACATGGTGCCACCTGGCTGCTTCAATGTGGCTTGGATATTTTAAACCCAAGGACACAAATTTCAATAATCACACTGTATACAAGTAGACATACTGGCAGCAAAGTGATAATTCAGGATGATAGAATTCTCGTAAGGATAAACTTATGAGGGAGAACCTCTCAGCACCTTCTGATACTGCAAGTTTCTGCACTTGAGAATGAATGTTGGATTTTCTAACTACTAATTATGTAGTCTACATATTTTTCTGTGTGTATTTACAAAATAAGGAGATGTGAAAGCAATGAGATGAAGTATGTAAAATATTTTTGAAGGAAAGTTACTATACATGAGTGTGTGTGTGTGTGTGTGTGTGTGTGTGTGTGTAAAAATAAACTGTTTTGCTTTGTAAAAGGTAAGAAGGCTTTTGCTAAGGAGGATACATAAAAGGAGGCTATAAAAATGTACTCTGAGCCAATCATTTTAGTTTTCCAAGAGATAGTTCTGATACAATCACCAGGTCTCAGCACTAGATAATTTGACATTAGGTAATATGTTTTTCTAAACAATTTCCATAGATTGCACAAAATGCCACAGTGTTTCCACACTTATTGTGTATATGCTGCTTAAGTGTCATAGTGAAAACCTGAAAGATTCTGTTACTCAAATATTATAAATAATTGATGTTGCCCTTGATCCAGTTCTGCCTAATGAACAGCCTTTTCTGACTGCCTCGTTAGGGTGTCAGTGCATTTGCTGAGCCCTCTGCAGCTGACTCCATGCAGTCAAGCACGAGTATTTCTGTCCTTGCTATCTGAGTCAGTCTTAGCATCAAAGTCCTCATCACTGTCCTCCTTCCTTTTGCATCTTCTTCTATGGTTAGAACTTTGATTTTCAGTATTTTCTGAAGTTTCTGAAGTCGCTCCTTCTCCCTTTCCCTCCATTCTCCCTGTATGTCCCTTCTTTCTTCTCAGAAAAGGAAAGATTTCACATGGCTATCAACCTGCCTTGGCATATCAAATAGGACTGGGTGTATCTTCTTCCACTGAGGCTAGGCAAGGCTGTCCGGTTAGGGGAAAGAGATCCAAAGGCAGGCAACAGCATCAGAGATAGGCCCTGTTCTGATTATTTGCTGTTAAATATGCCACATGAAGGCCAAGCAATACATCTGTTACACAGGTGTTTATTGGGGTAGGGGGAGACTAGATCTGTCCCATGGATGTTCTCTGGTTGGTGGTTCAGTCTCTGTGAGCCTCTATGGGTCCAGGTTATTTGATTCTGTACTTTTTAATGGCATCCTTGATCTCTTTCACTCTTTCAATTCTTCCTCCCCCTCTTCCATAAGATTCACTGAGCTCCTCCTAATATTTGGCTGTTGGTCTTTGCATCTCTTTTCATCAGCTGCTGGGTGAAGCCATTCAGATGACTTTTATGCTTGGCTCCTGTCTTCAAGAATAGTAGAGTATCATTAATAGGGTCAGAGGTGGGCTCTCTTGCATGGTATGCAACTCAAGTTGGGACAGTCATTGGTTGGCTGGGTTGAAGGTTTTGTGTGTGCCTTGATTGCCCCTGCCCTCCACTGGAAGTCCCTCCTGACTACAGAAGGTGGCACTATTAAGATGCCCTTCTTAAAGGATTTGTTTTCCAAGGAACTATGAGGCATTTGTGCAAAATGTCTGGTAGGGGCTAAGGTTTCTAAGAATGTTATTATTACCTCAGCCAACAAGGCTTCTTTGCTCCCACTACAGAGATAACTTTTCCATAAAATAAATAATGTGCTGTTCAACAATCCTCAACAGAATACAGAAGTGTAGGAGAGGTGAAAGCTTGATAACTACGGGGGAAGGACAAGGAGAAAAGGCAGCATTTTGAAGAGAATGGTGTGTGTGGGGGTCTTTCTAGGGCACCAGCAGATAAAGGGCTTCATATTAGTGCATGTGGTAGAATGTCATGTATTTTGAGGGTGGCCACAATAATTCTCCCATTTCACAAGTCCTTTGAATGCAATTTTGCTTCCCTTTCACCAAGAAAAGAAATTTATTACCCTTTCCCTGGAATTTGGATTGGTCTACTGTTTGTTTGAGAGCAACAAAACAAAGCAGAAGTAACATAATATTTCCAAGCTTTTGCTTGCCTCTTGGAATGTTCTTTTTTGGAACTTAAGCAGTTGTTGTGCAGGACCCACGTGGGAAATGAGTCTCCCTGATGTCAGCTTCAGCCAAGTTTATAGCCAGCAGACTATATCACCTTCTGGTCATGCTTAAAAGTAAGTTTTGATATGTTACCATCCCAGAACTGAACTAATATCACATAAAGCAAAAACAAACAAAATGCCCAGTCAATAATACTATCATGACAGGAAACATGACAAACTGTTGATGTTTTCAGCCTCCATACTTAGAGTGGTTTATTACGCAGCAGAAGATAAGAAAATAGCATGCCATTTTGCATTGGTAAGCAGTGGAGAAGTCTGTTTACTAAGGCTATAATCTGATGAAACCTGAACACTTGCTTACCTCATGAAAGAGCCTATCCTATACAAGGCCCTCTCAGAAACAGCAAATGCTAGTTGCAGACTGTATTTCAAAATTCTGAAAACAAGGTGGCGTGTTTCCTGGAAATGTTATTGCATAGGTAAATGGCTTTGGAGCCTAAAGCCTACATATGATATTTTGAATTTCTTTTGAAATATGGAAAGAATGGTACCTTGTATTTGAAATAGAAATCAAGAATTAAATGTCCTCTTTTTCCATGATCATTTCATGTCTTGTATTGACAGCTTTCATTTCAGATGGACAATTTTATTAGCATCTAAGGGGTGGTATAGTGTTCCAGAATGACCAATACATCCTCTCTACAAAATAAAATGGACAAACTTATATATTGGCTACTTCTGCAATTAAATTTGTTACAAAACAGAAAGAGAGTGGAAAAAAGAAACCCTAGACTAAGACAAACATTTCATATAATTTTAATAAGGGATAAGGCCTTGGAGTATTGGCCAATTGGACACCTTGTTGTCATGATTACATCTCTGGAATGGAATGTACGGTTGTTCCAGGCAGTCACAACAACATTCATTAACATTCAACAGATCTGTTTCCTGTTATGAAACTCTAAGCATCAGGGTCAGTACAACCAAAACTGATAGGCAACTCAAGTTAGGTATGATTTTAGACAGTGACCTACAAATCGAGTTTAATTTCTGAAGGGTGGTTTATACCTTAAAATTAAAGTCTGAAGAAAAGGAGTAAAACAAAAGAAATATATGCCTGCTGAGATTCATAGCCAAACTTTTTCAGAGTGCAAGGAATCTTATGAAAGAAGGGGGAGATAGAAAGACCTGGAGGGAACAGGAGCTCCACAAGGAGAGCAACAGAACCAAAAAAACCTGGGGACAAGGGTCTTTTCTGAGACTTATACTCCAAACAAGGACCATGCATGGAGATAATTTAGAACCCAGACATAGAAGTAACCCACAGCAACTCAGTGTCCAAGAGGGTTTCCCAATAATAGGAACCAGGACCATCTCTGACATGAAATCATGGCCTGGTTCTTTGATCACCTCCCCGTGAGTGGGGGAGCAGCCTTACCAGTCCACAGAGGAAGACAAAGAAGCCAGTTCTGATGAGAACTGATAGACTAGGGTCAGATGAAAGGGTAGGAGGACCTCCCCTATCATTGGACTAGGGGAGGAGCATAGGAGAAGAGGGAAGGAAGGTGGGATTGGGAGGGGATGGGAGAAGGGGCTACAGGTAGGATACAAAATGAAAAAACTGTAATTAATAAAAATAGAAAAGAAATATATGCCAACAATTCTTGTTAACAGAAATAGATATATAAACAGAAATAGATATATAAACAATATATATACTTGTGTATGCATATGTAATTCATAGTTACAGAACATTGCTGCTATAGCACAAACTCTCTTTCAGAATAGTCTGTCTCAGAGGCTTGTGGACTATGTATGTATATGTCAACTATGTATAGTTTGACTATGTAAAGGAGTGGTCACAATGGGCAGTCACTACCTAATTTGAGGCAGTTTCTAAATTATACTAGAAAAATTGTCAAAACCCATGTACAGATATATGTTGAATAACTACTTTCTCAAAGCCTGCCTTTCTGTCTTAAAATTTTATTTGTTGCACTTATTGATGGATTGATTTGATTGACTGTATGCATGGTGTGATGTATGTGTATGTATGAGCATGATACAGTGGGTATGTGGAAGTCAGAAGATGACATTTAGGACTCAGTTCTCTCTATCATGTATGTCCCGTGGACTGAACTCAGGCCCTCAGACTTGGCCGCAAGTTCTGTTACCAACTGAGCCTTCTCACTGGTCCCAAAACTATTTTTCTTAAAGACAATTCTCATAAAATTGATTTCTTAAGCATAACAGCTATTTCACTTTTTATCTGAGAAAAAAAATGCACTTATGTCTTCAACATGTCTGAAAACTGTTGAGTGCTTTGTTCACCATCATGTGTTATTTAGGAGGTGGAGTCTAGACAGTATTCCTCTTATGTCTCTCCTAAAGACCACCTGCTTCTGCTTTGTTTTAGTATTCTAAGGTTTAGAGGATGTGAAAATTGTCCAAGGAATACATATGCATCATATTACTGTAGAAACTCCTAATGTGTTTCATAAAAGCACAATGAATTCTTCTGGCTAACTCCTATGATACAGCAAATTCCCTTGGGTCATACTCATAATGTCAAAATCTATTGAATTTTCACTTTCTACTACATTTATGAATGTTCTATATGATATAGTTAATGCTGTTGGATTAGTGTATTTTCTACAAAGGGAGAGACAAGATAGAGTGAGTGTGTTAGTGTTTTATTAATCAACACAGCTAGAATCATATGAGAAGAGGAAATCTCAGTTGAGTAAATGCCTCTATCAGATTGGCTTGTAGGCAGGACCACAGGGCATTTGATTGATTGATAATTGATGTGGAAGGGCCCTGCCTACTGTGCGCAGTGTCATGCCTGGGCAGGTAGTCTTGGAGTCTAGGAGGCTTAGCAAGCCCATAAGTAGCACTCCTCCATGGTCTTTGTTTCAGTTTCTGCCTCCAGGTTCTTGTCTTGAGTTTCTACCCTGTTAGTGATGGGTTGTATAATCTGTGAGGTGAAATAAACCCTTCTTCCCCAAGTTGCTTTTGATAATGTTGGTTTATCAAGGCAATAGAAACCTAGTTAGAACAGTGGGTAGACAAGAGCATATGCTGAATTTTCAGACAGAATGTTTGGAGGCACTATATTCATTGCCTTCCCCTGGAAACCTAGATCACAATCTTCTTTTATATATCAGGAAATTAAGTCTTAGAAATGCTAAGTAAACTTGGCAAGTTTATACTCTGTGGAGAAATAAGTGCCAGAACAGAAATTTTAACCCATGCTTCCCTTTTTTCAAACTCATTCCCCTCCATCTGCTCTTCCACATGTAACTTTATATGGTAAGCCTTCAAAACTCACAGACTGTAACATGAATTGCCTGGTCATATATATATATATATGTATATGTATATGTATATGTATATGTATATGTATATGTATATGTATATGTATATGTATATGTATATGTATATGTATATGTGTGCATGTATATGTGTGCATGTATATGTGTGTATACATATACACACACATATACATGCACACATATACATACATAAATCCATTATGTAGTTGAATAGTAAGATATGTTGATTAGAATAAAAGGCTACTGCTTGAGATATGATTTTATGATTTATTCTGGCTATTCCTTGCATTCACATGGTATACAGCAACTATTGATTGGACAAATAAAAGAGAAAGAAATTCAGATTTGTTACTTAGCAAATAAGCAAATAAAACTGAATAACAAAAAAATTAAAAACTGAATATCATCCTTCTTCTTTTCATTCATATTATTTAAAATAGAATTAAGCTGGTTTGGGCATATAACTATACTCCCAGCACTCAAAAACAATGGAAGAAGCATCACAAGTTCATGCCAGCTTGGGCTACATAATGACTTCCATGTCAGCCAGAGCTACAGGATAATAAATAAATAACAAACCCCAAACAGAGTAATGTGCAGAGTGAGAAACCTTGGAAAACTTGGTCCCAAATGGGATATCTCCATCAAATCCCTTCTCTCAGGGTTCAGGAAATGCTGCAGAAGACAGAAAGAAAGGTTGTAAGAGCCAGAAGGAATGGAGGACACCAAGGAAACAAGGCCTTCTAGACACAGCAGGACTGACACACATATGAATTTACAGAGACTGCGGCAGCATGCACAGGGCCTGCACAGGTCTGGGCCTATTGAAATGGGTTACAGTACTAAGAGGGGAAATAGACACAAATAACCCAGAATCTATCTCCAATTGATAACCACTTGTAAGTGAAAAAATTGTTCTCTGCAATGGAGTCTCACTGGGAAGACAAACCACACTTAAGGAAAGGTCCCAGTCAATAGTAGATGTCAATGCAAAATGAACTCAATGGCATTTTTGAAAGTTTCCTTTTTCTTTGTGGCATATTTATATTGGCTGAGAATTTTCCCCTTACTGGTCTTTGGCTTGTATATTATGCTTTCCGATTTTGTGGCTTTATCCATCCATCCATCCATCCATCCATCCATCCATCCATCCATCCATCCATCCATCTAGGTTGTTGTATACGTGTTTCTAGTGATTTTTCTTTGTTTTGCTTTATTTTAGTTTGTTTTCTTTTTACTTACCTTTACTTTTGCTTTTCAAAGAGAGAGAGAACGTTTTTAGTTTCCACCATTTGCCTGCAAATTTAATGATTTCCTTGTTTTTAATTGCTGGGTAATATTCCATTGTGTAAATGTACCACAATTTCTGCATCCATTCCTCAGTTGAGGGACATCTAGGTTGTTTCCAGATTCTGACTATTACAAATAAAGCTGTTATGAACATAGTTCAGCAAAAGTCCTTACTGAATGGTAGGGCTTCTTTTTGGTATATGCCCAGGAGTGGTATAGCTGGATCTTGACGTAGCACTGTTCCCAATTTTCTGAGAAAGCACCAGATTGATTTCCAAAGTGGTTGTGCAAGGTTGCATTCCTACCAGCAATGGAGGAGGGTTCCCTTTTCTTCACATCCTCTCCAGCATGTGTCATCCCTTGAGTTTTTGATCTTAGCCATTCTGATGGATGTGAGATGAAATCTCAGGGTTGTTTTGATATGCGTTTCCCAAATGACTAAGGACACTGAGAATTTCTTTAAATGTTGTCTCTTCCATTCTATATTCCTCTTCTGAGAATTCTCTGTTTAGCTTTGTACCTTATTTTTTTATTGGATTACTTGGTTTGTTGGTATTTAACTTCTTAAGTTCTTTATATATTCTGAATATTAGCCCTCTTGGACCCAGGTGGCCCTGCAGAGACCGATACTCCAACCAAGGACCATGCATGGGGAGGGACCTAGACCCCCTGTTCAGAGAAAGCCCATAGGCTGCTCAGTTTCCAAGTGAGTTTCCTAGTAGGGTATGGGGCTGTCTCTGACATGAACTCAGTTGCTGGCTCTTTGATCACCTCCTCCCGGGGGGGGGGGGTGCAGCTTTTCCAAGCCACAGAGGAGGAGGATGCAGTCAGTGTTGATTAGACCTGATAGGCTAGGGACAGATAGAAGGGTAGGAGGAACTCCCCTATCAGTGGACTAGGGAAAGGGCACTGGGGGAGAAGAAGAAGGGTAAGTAGGATTGGGAGTAGACCAGGGAGGTGGCTGCAGTGGGGATACAAAGTGAATAAATTGTAATAAAAAATAAATAAAATTTTTAAAAAAAGAGAGAGAAAAAGAAGGCATAGAGTTGGAAAGATTAGGAGGGGCAGAAGATACAGGAAGAGATGAGAGGGGGGAAACTTTGCATTTGATTAAACAAGACATTTTAATTATTATTGGTCAAAATGTTCTGATTTTAATTATTCCACACAGTTCACCTTTGTGTAACAGTGCTTAGGAATACAGGCCATAGTGACATCTAAACTTGAGATTTGATTTCCATAGCAAACCAGTTGGGTGCTCTGAGCCTGAGGTTTCTCATCTTTTCAAATGGGGATCAGAAAAGTGTCTGCATCAAAAAATGTAATTAAGGATTAAATATGATAATATGAGGAAAGTATTAAATACATAGCAACTAATAAATGTTAAGGTGCGCTTATTGTTGCTGTTGTTATTTTGGACTTTCTGAGAGGAAATGATGGAGAAAGTAATGTTTTCAGCTATGAAAATGCTTCATGAAGCAACAATATTAAAACAAGATAAGATTGGCAGAAAATTTGATATATAGTTTTGTGGAACAGAATAGAAACTCAGTCCCAGGAAGGTTTAGAAAGTGATAAATCTGATATTTCTTATCAGTAAGTAGCATGGACTATTCAGGAAATGATGGTGATTCACTTGGTACATTTCTTCATTTAAAAACATAAATTTTTCATCTTTTTTTCACTGTAGAATAAAAAACAATAAAATAAGAAAAAAGGTTACTATGATGTTAACATGATAATACATGCCTAGCTAAGTGATAAAGAATAGTTTATAAAACCCACTAGCAAATCACTAAATTAAATTTTATGCATTTTAAATTCATTTAATTAAAAAATTTTACTTTCCAGTGAAGTATCACTTACATTATAGACAAACACTAGTGAATGCTAATTAGTTCCTTGTCTTCTTAGAGCTGTGGGGCCTGCACAGACTGTTAAAAGAAGCTCATTCTTAAGAGGAATAGGGAAGTGCTTAGTCATTACAAATATCCAACAGGCTCAATGAATCAGCAGAAACTCCTAGCTGTATATACCACAGATATTTTCATAGCGCTTAGTAGGTGAATATGAATGAGGCTATATAAGTGTGATGGAACAACATTAAAGCAACTTGGATGCCTAAGGAGTGGTTGGAAATATTTGTATATTGTTAAAATACTGCTTTCCATTCTGATGACTCATTTATCCTTATCTATCAGTCAGCTCTCTCTTCAGTCATCATTGAACTCACAGCTCCTGTTTTCTTTTTTTTATTTTTTAATTTTTTAAATGTAATTTATTTATTTTTATATCAATCACAGGTTAGGTACATTGCATCCCAGGCCTAGCCCCCTCCCGCATTCCCTCCCACTCTCCCCATCTCTCTCTCATCTCCTCTCCACCCCACCAAGTCCACCGATGGGGGAGGACCTCCTCCACTTCCATCTGACCCCTGATCATCTTGTTTCCTTAGTGCTGGCTGCAATGTCCTCCCCTGGGATCTAGCCAGGCTGTTATTCCCTGGCATGTATGGGGGAGGGTCAAAGAGCCAGTCATCAAGTTCATGACTGAAACAGTCCCTGTTCCCCTTACTAGGGTCTTCAGTTGGACACCGAGCTACCA
>CM053742.1:57430872-57485907 GCA_028658305.1 Pachyuromys duprasi | reverse complement strand
TGCAGGCAAATGGTGGGACCTGGAAACGATCATACTGAGTGAGGTATCCCAAAAGCAGAAAGAAACATATGGTATATACTCACTTATATAGACCTATAGGATAGGAAGTTCAAGCTGAAATCTACACACCTAGAGAGTATAAACGCATATTCTTTTATGTAATTAACAATGTACTTTCAAAATACAGAGTGGAAAATTATATGTACTCAATCTTTGGTATACATGAAGGATTGGTTCATGATTCCCCTGAAGATATCAAAGCATTTAGATGCTCAATTTCCATCATATAAAATATTTGTATATAATGTATGTGAATTATCATGTCTATTTTAAACTTGAGATTATTTATAATACGGTAAATGCTACATAGTTAGTGGTTATGTTGTATTGTTTAGAGAATAGTTCCTAGAAAACTCCATATATGTTCAGTACAGTCACAATATTTTCCTTCCTTATGAACCAAGTTGAATCTATGAATGTGGAGCCCATGGGTTAGAAGGAATAACTGTCAATACAAAGGAAAATGGTATATCTACAGTCTTTTTTGAAAAGTTTGATGCAGTTCATTATCCAGCAACCCAAAGATTAGGAAGTTTATGGGATTCTGCTAGTAACGACATTGTAAACAACGGAATATATTCTATGCAAGTATATTTGGTTTATAAACTTTGCCTGTGTGTGAGAATACCCTCATTCAACAATGAAATCCTTCCAGTTTCTAAGAAAAACAAAACAAAATAATAATCTGAAGAACCATATTTATTGCTCATAATTTATTTATTCAAGAAAAATCTATTGAGTGCCTATTAAGTTCCAGGCTCTGCTTTATGTGATGGTGAGTAAGAGAAAGTGCCCCCGATTTCAAGAGGCTAATATATTACAGAAAGGAATTAAATGAAGCATGGACAAAGAGGTGATAAATCTGGAATGATAATGAAATTAAATTATGTCATAAACACTGGAAGGGTTTTTGTTTTGTTTTGTTTTTTATGTGGCCCAGGCTGGGCCTAAACTCTTTATATAACCCAAGCTGACCTACAACTTGAGATACTCCTAACTCTGAGTGCAGAAATTATAGGTATGTATCTCTGTTAGGTTACATAATTAAAGAAAGCTTGGAAGGTATGGTGACATAATATGATGAAATAAAATTAGACATTAACACACATACCAGTAACCTGACTTTATAAGAAATGCAGATGGGGCTGGAGAGATGGCTCAGAGATTAAGAACACTGGCTCTTCTTCCAAAGGTCATGAGTTCAATTCCGAATAATCACATAGTGGCTCATAACAATGTATACTGTGATCTGGTGTCCTTTTCTAGTGTGCAGGCAGTATGCTATATAAATAATAAATAAATCTTAAAAAATAAAGAAATGTAGCTGTTAACACTGTTCATACCTGTGAGATGACGTTAGGGTTAATAAGAGTCACTTCTACACTCACATACGTATTTGAAAACAAGAAAATTAAGATAAATAAGTGTAATAAGCACTTATCTCATGAACATAGCAGAAAAAAATAAAAGGAATTGAAGACAGGAGCTCCACAAGGACAAAATATATAAAATGGACGGGGGTCCTCTATGAGACTGTTTCTCCAACCAAGGACCATGTATGGATATAACCTAGAACCCCTGCTTGTGTGTAGCCCATGGTGGTTCAGTATCCAAGTGGGTTTCCCTAGTAAGGGGAATAGGAACTATTTTGACATAAAGGCAATGGCTGGCTCCTTGATCTTCTCCCCACCCCCCGCTGAGGGAGGAACAGCCTAGCTAGGCCACAGAGGAGGACATGGCAGCCAGCCCTGAAGAAACCTGATAAGCTAGAGTTAGATGGAAGGGGAGGAGGACATCCCCTATCAGTGGACTTGGAAAGGGGCAGGGAGGAGTTGAGGGAGGGAGGAAGGGTGGGAATGGAGGGAATGAGGGAGGGGGCTACGGCTGGGATACAAAGTAAATAACCTGTGATTAATATAAAAAATAAAACAGAAAGGACATAATAAAGATAAAATAAAAAGAGAAACAATAAAATTGTAGTCTATTGACTAATTTAGACTGAGTTTATTTGAGAATTTTTGGCAATTGGGACTAAGGAAAAAAAGACAATAAACAACATTAAAGACTATAATTGCATATATGGAAGACAACTGAAAAAATATAAGGAAGTACAAATCGCGATTTGATTTTTGTAGCCCTGGCTGTCCTAGAACTCATTCTGTAGACCAGGCTGGTGTGAAACTGACAGATACTGACTTGCCTCTGCTTCAAGAGTGGTGAGAATAAAAGTATACTCCAGCACACCTGGCTATAATCTCACAAGTTTTTGTCAACTTGAAACTTTAAACAAAAATGAACCATACATTATGAAAACACCATCATCAAAATTGACATAAGCAGTAAAAAAAAAAAAAAAACCCAAAACAAACAGAAAACATGGGGCTTGGGAAATGTCTCAATGATTAGGAATACCTGCTGCTCTTCTGAAGGACAGGAGTTCAGTTTCCAGCACCCACATTGGTGACTCATTATCAACTGCAACTTCAGCTCCGGGGAATTCAACCCCATTTTTGTCCTGTCTCAGGCACATGCATGTACATGCAAATACATACACACATGTATAACTAAACAATAAAATAAATAAATAAGAATTTAAAATCTGAGTAGGAAAATAAACAATAAAGAATATCTTCCCCAAATGAAGATTCAAAGTGTGAAAGGAAGATGTCCCAAAGGTTGAGCTCCCAGGCCTACCTGCCTCATATGCACAAGGCCCATGGAGATTTTCCAGATGGTGGTGCCACTGCTTCTTTCCAGCATTGTTTCCTCATAAGTGTCATCATCAGTGGGCAGCACATGGCAGCAGGACTGTGCAGTTGGAATGTGAGAAGTGTTAGTAAAGTATCTCAATGCTAGTCTCCTCCTCGAATTTCTCCTTGAGCTCAGCCTGGGTGGAGGACTCCAAATTTATCATTAGGAAAACTTTTCTAACTTGCAAGGAGTAAAAAATTTTCTTGTTATATAAATTATTTCTAGACCATAGGATAAAATTCCAATTAGTTTGTTGTAGATGATACCCACATTGGAAAAGTTTAGTACAACAAAAGACTGGTATAAACTGACTTGGTCAGTGAATACCTGCCAAATTATGAAATCAAACATTAGCTAGTTAAAATCCAATGGGATGTCTAAAATTATCATAACCATGTCAAGTTTATATAGGTAATTCAAATGTGGTAAAATTAAAATGCACAACATTGAAGTCATTTAAAAATATGACCACTCCAATATATACCGCAAAATTATTTGCTGGAATTAGGTATCCTCCTCCTCCTCCTTCGTCTTCTTTTCTTCTTCCTCCTCCATCTCCTCCTCTCATTCTCTTCCTCCTCCTCTTTTTTTGAGATAGGGTTTCTTTGTGTAGCCCTGGTTGTCTTTGAACACACGCTGTAGACCAGGCTGCCCCTGAACTCACAGAAAGCTGCCTGCTTTTGCCTCCTGAGTGCTGGGATTGAAGGCATGAACCACCAAGGCCCAGAATTAGACATCCATTTTTAAAATTACATTTATTTATTTTAGTATAGGTGTGTGCCTGTGCCTGTGTGTGTGTACACATTTGGAAGGCAATTGGGTAAAGTCATCTCTCTCTATCCACTACAGAGATTCCAGGTCTTAAACTCAGGTCATCAGGTTTGATAAAAAGCATATTTACCGTAAAAGTTATTTTGCTAGCCCTAAACATCCATTATTGAGTATGATTTCTTAACATTCCTGAAACAGATTTTTTTAACTTGACAAATTATTTGCATAGATGTACAGGAACACATTTGAGGATGAACTATTCAAAGCACTCCCATTATAATCAGGATTTAGATTGATTATAAGGATGTCTATAATCGCCTTTACTATTCAACATTTTTCTAGAGGTTTTGTTCCATTCAATTAGATAAAATGAATAAAAGAACAGTATGGAGTATGTAAAAAGCTAAGTCTGACATTAGGACTATGAATAAAATAAAACAAATATCAAAACAGAAAAGTACTAGAGTTTCATTGATACCCTATATAATGTCTCAAAAGAAAATCAGAGAATCAGTAGAGAAACTTTTAATTTTTTTTGAGACAGGGATTCTTGTATCCCAGGTTCCTTTCAAACTCAGTATTTAGCTGAGGAAGACTTTGAACACTTACTCCTTCCACCACCACCCTCAAGTGCTGTGAATAAAGGGATGCTTGAAACACTTTTAGAACTAATAACAAAGATTTGTTTGTGTGGCTTGATATAACAACACAATTTAGAAAGCATAGCACACACCAGTGATAAACAACTAAAAAACACATTAAAAGGAGCTTTTGTGCTAGAATAGAGGAAAGATGCCACCTCACAGTGCATCTTCTGTATAAACAGGAATAAAAAAGCAGGAGTAGGGTTGGGGGAGGGGGAGACCTAACAACAGCAATAAAGCCCTAAGACAAAACAAGGCACCCAAGTTGTGGAGTGGAGGCCAGCAGCAAGGAAAAAAAAAAAAAGAAAAGAAAAGAAAATAGCACATTCCACTGGCATCTTCAAAAAGTCTCAGCTCTGAAACAAAATGAATCCGGAGTGGAAAGTCGGAACCTCGCCTTCACCTTTTAGAAGCTCTGGCTTTAATTTAACAGGTAAAAGAGTAAAAGATAACAGATCTAAGGAAGAAGAAAATACCCTAAAGAGCACATGGAAATATTCGGCAAGTACTGTGAGCTATAGAGCAATTTGAGATGAATATGGACTTAAAACAAGAGCTCAATGGCAAGATGTAAAAATCACAGAACTAGGTGGGCAGAAAGATGGCGAGCTAAAGAACCAACTGAAAAACACTATTATAGAAGCAACAAATGGCCCAGCCCTGCCAAAACACAGGAAAAAAAGCCTTAGAAATAATAAATCAGAAACAACATACAACACAAATATGTGATTAGAAATAAAATTATGAACAGATAAAGGCAGAAGATAATCACAATCACATTGACTGGACATGAAAATGTGAGAGAAACAAATATATGTATGTTATGTACACATATATGAACATAGATGCATGCTTACACAGTCCATATGGTTATCACAGCTCCAGGACATTCCCACAGATATTCACATCTGTGGGTGCTTATATACTTGATATAAGATGATGTATTATCTGCTTGTAACCTGTACGAATCATTCAGTTGGATTTATTTGTAGTACATATTTTGTCACTATGAATTCGTGCATGGAATCTTTTTTAGAAATTAGTTTGTGTGTATGCCACAGTGAGTATATGGAGGTCATAGGACAACCTTGAACATAGTGATGTACAATTTACACTAAGTAAAATTTACACATAGTGTTCAATTTGAAGAGTTATTTTTGTGTTGGGGTGGGCAGGAGATGCCATTACACGTGTGTGGCAATAACAGGACAATTCTGTACAGTAGGTTATCTCCTCCACATTTATTCAGGGTCTGGACATGGAACTCACGTGACCAGGTTGTCTATGGCAAGTGCCTTTACTCACAGAACTATCTCATTAGATTCTTATTTTTTGAATGATTGCATTCCATTATTACAATTACTGATTTTTATAAGTTTCTATTCTTTTTAAAAATTAATTATAGTTTATTCACTCTGTATCACAGGTTTATCCCCCTCTCTCATTCCCTCCCAATCCCACCTTCCCTCCCTCTTCTTCTCCTATGCCCCTCCCCCAGTCCAATGATAGGGCAGGTCCTCCTCCCGTTCCCTCTGACCCTAGTCTCTCAGGTCTCATCAGGACTGGCTGCATTGTCTTCCTCTGTGGCCTGGTAAGGCTGCTCCCCTCTCAGGTGGAGGTGATCAAAGAGCTAGTCCCTGAGTTCATGTCTGTTCTTATTACAAGGGAATCTACTTAGAGACTGAACTGCCATGGGCTACATCTGTGCAGGGGTCCTAGGTTATCTCCATGCATGGTACTTGGTTGGAGTATCAGTCTCAGAAAAGGCCCTGTGCCCAGATTTTTTTGCTGTTGCTCTCACTGTGGAGCTCCTGTCCCCTCAAGGTCTTTCTATCTTCCACTTCAGAGGCTAGAGGTGTGAGACCTCCTTGGCTGGAGTAACAAATGTTTGTGAACCATTCAATGTGGATACTGGGAACTAAACTCATGTCCTCTGGAAAAGCATTACATGTTCTTAACCAATGAACCATCTTTTCAGCATTTTTAATACATTCTTTTTAATAGATATTTTCTATTTCAAGGCGATTTAATACACAGATATGGAACCCATGCATATGGAACGTTAACTATATAATAACATTATTAAGAAGAGAAGACTGAAATGTTTTGGTTTAAAAAACACATGATGACATACAACTTTAATCCCAGCAATCCGGAGGAAGAGGCAGTCCAGCTTCTGTGATTTTGAAGCCAGCCTGGTCTGCATAGTGAGTTTCAGGCCAGAAAGGGCTACATACTGAGGCCCTGTCACAAAACCAAACCAAAGTAAAACAAACAAACAAACATATGTAGTGTTCCTGAGAAGCTTGACTCATGCATGAGAATTTACTTATTTCCCGTTGTTAGATTCCAAGGGATATTTTATCTTTTATCCTGACATTGCAGTGAATTGTTTTTTCATAATAAGCAAGCATCATTTTTCTTTTCTTTTTTTCTTTGCAAGTATCATTTTTCTAAAAACAATAAAATTATTTTCCTAAAGAATAGAAGAAGATATCATTCAAAAAGCCATATTTTACAATCTTAACAAAACCTATAAAATACCTGGGATTATAGCTAAAAAAGAAATGTGTCAAATCAATATGAAGAAGACCATACAATTTCCCTGAGGGAAAGAAAAGCGATTGTGAATAAATTTTAGGCAAACACTCTATTGCTGAGACACGTTTCTAGTTTCATGAATAAATTTTAGAAATACTGCATGACCATGGATCAAAATAGCTTGTTACTAAGATTTCAAGTATTCCCCAAGCTAATCAACAAATTTGGTGAAATTAATTTTGTTAAGACCAATGAAATGATGATGTGCACAGATTTTATATAAAAGAGGTTTATTAGATGGAGATGAAGAGAGAGAGAGAGGAGCGATGATGGGGGGGCGGGAGGGAAGAGGCGCCTTGACAGAGAAAGGGGAGAGAGAAGGAGAGCTTAAGGGAGCAAGAGGGCAAGAGAGTGACAAAGTGGCGGGGTGATCCTTTTATGGAGAAACTGAACAATGCCACACCTGGCAGGCAACACATGTTGACATAATAGGTTACTAGGCAACCCAGAGGCAGGCTTCCTAATATTAACATTCCTCCCTTTTTGTATAATTAAAAAAATTGAAGAGCTTGGGCTGCTTCTCATGTAAGGCAAGTTAAAGTACATAAATTTAGGTTCATTGGAAGCAGCTCTTGGTTGCCATGCAAGGGGGTAAGAGAGATAGAGAGAAAAGTAATAGAAACAAAATGTCCAGATTGCATGGTCAAGAGGAGGAGGGGAAGACCCTGCCCTGGAAAGTTCAAGGTAGAGGGTGGAGTTGCCAGCCATGCCCAGCATCAGGCGGGGAATGAGGAATGCTGGGAAAACCTGGAGCTACTTGTCCTGGGCCTGAAGCACACCATTCCAGCCTTTTGTTAGTAATAGTTGACTAACTGGTGGAGATTCTCTTCTGGCTACTTCCTGCTGACAATGGGGGCACTGTAGGGAGGTCAAAAGGCTGAAATGCTAGCCAAGTCCAGGAAAGGTAGGACTAACCTGCAACTTTGTCAGGGTCTGTGAGAACATCCATGGCTGGGAGGGAAAGTGCAGGTCCAGCTTGATGGAAGTCTGTGAGGTCAGACTGGAACACCTGTAGTAGCTGCTTTGGTGCTGTCTTGGATATAGGAACCATCTGGGTCTGGCAGGATACTGAAACATATATACAGGCAGAAGACAAAGCTAAGTAGGTTATAGAGAAAATTCCTTTAGGTGTACATTTAAAACTTTTGGGAGAGCAAGCAGAGGTGAGAGGTTTGGATCAAAGAGACTTGAACATGGGAACTTCCATTTACCTAATCACTAGCAGTAATTAAAAACTTTTTGCTTTGAATCTGTTATCTAAGGAAATTGAGGCCAAGTTTGGTTACAGAGATGTGTAAGATTAGAGGCCCTTAAAGTGGGCACTAGGTTTAGTTATCTGAAATCCTCCAGACGACATACATCCCAAAGGAGAATCTGGAGGAATGGATGAATGGACTATTCCCATTGGGCAGATAGGAGTCAGTGACTGTCAAGGTGTCCCAAGAACAAGGTTTGACTCAATAGATTAGTACAGTCTGTTCCAACAGTGTTGGCCAGAGACCAAGGGCACAGTTGCCTGTAGCAGACACAGTTTACCTAGTGCTAGAATTTTTGTAGAAGAGCGAGATAGGGAGGGAGAAAAACTGTGCCAGTAGAGGGAAAATCTTACCCAAGGGAGAAAACGGTCCTAGAGGAAAGGTTTGGATGTAGGTTGGTGAGATTGGTAGGAAGTGTTTGCACCAATCAGAAGTGAAGACTCACCAATTGGTTGGTGTTTGGTGTACAAATGTAGCAATTGGTAGCCAGGAACTAATACCAACCAGAAAGGAAGAATCACCAATCAGCTGGTGTTGGATGTAGGAATATAGCAATCAAATAACCAGGAAAGGGAAGTCCCAAAACCAGGAAAAGGGGAGGGATACCACCCTCTGAGATAGGCAATAGTTGCAGTACTTACCTGAAGCCCAGTTGACCTGAGAGGTAGATTCAGGTGGGTTTCTTACAGCCTTCAAGAATTACTTTTAAGTTTTATAAAGGAGATAAAACTTTAGACATATTAGCATCACAATTGCAATCTGCACTGAAATACACATTGTAGAAAAGGCAGTAGACATGCACAATTGTGTTAACAGCATAAACATTCTTTAAGGTGTGCTCTGAAAAGGAAAAAACATTTCATGAAGTAGAAGGGACAAAAGCTCACTTCATCTTAACCTTTAATACGATTACACATTATGGAGATTTAAAGGAGATTTAAATTATTGAGCTTGGAACCGGATAGTGGGTGGTATAGTGGACAATAAATATAACTGTAGCATAGCAACCGGAGGAAATATTCAGCAGTTTTCCTATTTAGGATACTTTAAATCACCGTAGACCTTGCAACCTTTATAACTTGCATTTATCAACCTTAAAACATTTTCCTTAGGCCTATGTATCTAGTTATTTACCATTAGACGGAGGTGAGATAATTGTGATAATTTATTGTTCTTTAACTAAAGGCATGGTAAAAGGTTACATCTGCGGCCTATTTTTTGAGCCTGGTAACAAAGCAGACTGATTCTGGGCCTCACAGTAACAGTTACTTGGCAGTAAAAAACCAGTTTAAGGACTGGTGTCCTCCCTATGAAGAGGACTGAGAAGGCATCTAAAGCCTTCCAAGACAGAAGTTGGCAATATGTCCAGGGGGCCCGAGTGTGAGGCCAAAACAGACCTGCAATGTTACCCTGGGCTGGGCAAGGGTGGTAGAGGTCGCTAAACCTAGGAGCCATTTGTTCTGTACCAGGCAAGGAGCTTGAAGGCTGGAAGTGTCTGTGGCTCTTGTGCTGGTTGAGCCCCCATGGCTGGGCACAGAGGAGAAGCTTGCATGGGAGCATTTTGACTTCCTGTCACCAGGCACAGTGGGGTTGTTGAGGCAGCTGTGAGACCAGTGTCCCCTTTGGCTGCATTTGATATAGCTAGTTCGCAGACCTGACTTTTGACTATACCCTGGCATTGCAGACCTCTTTTTGTGTGTGTGGGAATGCCAACATCCTCAGAGCAGCAGCAAAGATATGGAGCATAGTTTTTGTGCTGTAGATGAGCCTGTCAGGAAGACTCCTCTCATTATTTTTACCAACTCCTGTATGGTGACTTAGAGACCATCCTCAGCTGTCTAATTAAGATAGCAATGAGGCCATGTCTGCATCTGTAGGACTATAAATAAATTTTTGAATATGTTAAAAGACTTGCTCATCTATGAGATGACTATTAACTTGCATTTGTTAACTATTAAATATTAGGATTTTAGATGTTATCCCTGTTAAGTTGAAGCCTTAAAAGTCATAAATATAGTCCATTATAGTGAGAGCATAACAGTTTCCTGTATGATTTAGTATATAAAAAGCTTGTAGCTTATAGAAGTCTAAGGCTATACTATAGATTAATAATATTACCATTTTAGGAAAACAAGACCAAGCATATTTTAACCTTTTGATAGTGAAGATATAGCACAATAATCAAGTTTTAACATAAATAATGCCTCTAAAATTAATGGATACTAATTTAGAGTGTTGGTTAAAACTTGTATGTAGTAACCACTGAGTTATGAGTTTTAGAACCAACAACAAAGTAGAACAGTATAAAGCAATTTTAAAATTACATTTGGATTTATTATACCAAATTTATTAGCCAGAAAGCCTAGTGGTGACTCTGGATCACAGGCAGCTCATGGCAGGAGAAACAGCATTTATTAATTCAGGAATTGATAAAGACATCGGCAGTTAGACATACATTTTAAATTAGCTTAATTTGAATAGACCTTTATAACCTCGGAATTTTATCATCATATAAAATTATTTTAAATCAGGGTTGAATCATATTTATAGCGTGTTATAAAAATATAACTTTAAGTTATATAAAAATTCATAACAATTTAAAATGACATTTGTTTTTATTCTAAAAGGAGATAAACAGAGTTAGTTATGATTAAGGAAGACTTATAAATGTAAATCCAATAAGAAAATTATATAAATTGTTAGATAATAATTTACAAAATTAAAAAATATGTATATATATTTTTTAAGATCAGAGTGTACAGAAATTAGGAAGAAAAGATTTTTTTAAAGCTTGGAGGTAGAACCTTAGAGGTCAGAAATATTGAGAGTCAGTATTTAGAATGCTCAGTTTGGAGTTTTGCAGGAGTGGGGGAGGGGTGAGCACATGCATGGATTCTCTATTTTAAAATCAACATGGCCGCTCGCCATGTGCAGTGTGCAAGTGTGTCGGCACAGTGAGACCAGGTGCTTGCTGGGGGGAAGGCTGTTCCAGCCTGGTGCATGCGTGTGGCACAGCTGATTGGAAGTCTGTGCAACTGAAAACCGTCCTCTGCAAGCCAGCCTCTTGTGGCAGGCATTCTGCGGCAGATTTAAAATCTCGCTGGTGGAGCCTGAGTCAGCGGTGCAATTTAAAGCCATCTCTGTGTGGGCAGGGTCCCCAGCAATTGCTTACCTAACAGCAATAATTTAGAAGCAGCCTGTGTCTGTGTCTGAGCAGCAGTTTCAGCATCTGGCATGAGCGTTTTAATTTCCCCAAGCCGATTTTGCCTCAGCATGAGTGTCCGCCTTGTCCTAAGTGCTTGGATCACATGGCAGGACGCCAAGTCTGAGTGGCTGCAAGCAGAGGGACAGGTGTGCACAGTAAGGGCAGGGCAGTCGTGAGAAAGTGTAGGTTTTAAGGCATATGTGATTGAGTGGCGGTTAGGGACAGGTAGAACATAAGAAAAGGCTGTTGCAGGCATCATGGTCACCTGGTGTGACCAGAGCAGGTGCTACCAGGAGAGCCCTTTCAGCCTATGCACAATTGTTAGGACCAATAAAATGATGATGTGCACAGATTTTATATAAAAAAGGTTTTTTAGATGGAGATGAAGAGAGAGAGAGAAGGAAAGAGCAACACATGACAGGGAGAAGGGAGGGGAGTCCCTGGCAGAGAAAGGGGATGGAGCAGGAGGACAAGAGAGTGACAAAGTGGCAGGTTGATCCTTTTATGGAGCAACTGAACTATGCCTGCCAGGTGTGGCTACCTGGTAGATGACACATGATGACATTATAGGTTGCTAGGCAACCCAGAAGCAGGTTGCCTAATACTAACAACTTTGGCTATTAGTAGTTTGAATTCCTCATAAATTCAGAATATTAACACTTTTTTAGATGTATAACTTGAAAAGATTTTCTGCCTTCCTCTATATGTTGTCTTTTCACTGTATTGATATCTCTTTGTTATATAGAAGCTATTTAGGCAGCACAATCCCATTTGATTAGTTTTGCTTTTCTTTCTTGTGATTTTTTGAGATCTTGTTTACAAGAATCCTTGGCCAAAATGATTTCATATAATATCCTCCCTGGCCTATTCTCGTCTAACAATTTTGTCATTTCAGGCTTTACATTTAAGTATTTAATCCATCCCAGGTGTTGCCTTTTTTAATGGTAGTTAGGTATCATTTCATTCCTCTTTGTATGGATCCTACTTTCCATTTATTAAACAGTGTTTTCCTTGTCCTGGGACCTTGACATTTTTTGTTTAGAAATTCATTGGCTGTAAATATATATAGAATTACCTGTTTTTCACCTCTCCAGTCTGAACAATTGGTCTACCCTTCTATTTTAATGCAAATTCCTTGCTAATTTGTTTACTAGAGCTATGAACTACACTATTTTGAACTTAGTGTGATATTACCACTTTTGTTCTTTTTGCTCAGGATTATTTTAGTTATTAAGAGTCTGTGACAGCTATTCTTGGTTGTCAACTTGACTACATCTGGAATTAGTTAAAACCCAAGAGGCTGGGTACACTGGTGAGGTTTTTTGTTTGTTTGTTTGTTTTTTACTTAAATTATTTGTAGTGGGTGAGTCCCCCTTTTAATTTAGATCTTTTTGAGCAGGAACTCTAATCTGGACAACAGCTATATTCTGCTGGCAGCCTTTATAAAAGACACAGAAGAAGGAAGCTTGTTTTCTTTGTCTGCTTGCTCTTCCCTTGGTAGCAAGTCCATTACTTCACTGGCATTAGAGGCTATTTCTTTGGGATTCTGATGTATACTGAAGACCAGCTGAAATATTCAGGTTCATGGGCTGAGAAACTACTGCGTTCTTGGTCCTTTTGTTGGTAGACAGCCATTTCTGGAATAGCTGGACCACAGCCTGTAAGCCATTCTAATAAATTCCTATATGTATATATAATATATGTAATTTATATAAATCTTGTTCCTTTAAAGAAGCCTGACTCCTACAGAGTCTTTTGCGGTTCTAATGAGCAAAGAACCTGAGTGGAATTTCTTTAGAGAACATACACAAGTAGCCAACAGGTATATGAAAAAATGATTAATGTCTCTAGCCATCAGGAAGACACAAATTAAAGCCCAAACCTCAATTAAGTATTACGTGAGTTCAGGTAGAATAATATGATGACTAATATTCTTTTTTAACTTGGACTACGTCTGGAATCAACTCAAACTCAATTTGGACAGTTCTATGAAGGATTGTATTGATTAGATCATTTGAGGTGGGAAGAATCACCCCATATTTGGCCACACCTTCTGGTGGCAACCCACATAAAAGGATATAGAAGAAGGAGAGTTTTGCTTTTTGCCTGCTTGCCACTTTCACAGGTAACATTCTTTCATTGTTGTTAGAACCTAATTATTTGAGATTCCAAAATAAATGAAGATCAGAAGCTTTCTAAGAATTCCCTGTGACTCCAGCACCAGATTGGGACTTCTGAGATATGGTGGATTGAATGAGAATGGACCCTATAGGCTCATAAGTTTGAATGCTTAGATCTCAGTTTTGGTGAACTGTTTGAGAAAAATTAGGAGGTCTGGCCTTATCGGAGGAGGTGTTGTCTTGTTGGAGGAGTTGAGTCAGCAGAGGTGGGCTTTGAGATTTTGGGCCCACTTTCTCTCTCTCTCTGCCTTCTGCCTTCAGATTATGATGTAAAGCTCTTAGATACTGTTCCTACACTATGCCTTCCTGCTTACTGACATGTTCTCCACTGTGATGATAATAGACTAAGGCAACTCTTACTAAGAAAACATTCATTTAGGAGCTTGTTTACAGTTTCAGAGGGTTGGTGTAAATTTGTACATTATTTTGGAAAAAAGTATGCATTATGATCCCTCAAAGAACTAAAAATATGATATTTATTAATTACTTATACAAGGTAAGGTATTATGGAGATATTTTTATCTTTCTGTTTAAAATCAGCAAGTATAATTTGACAGTACTATAACAACCTATGCCACAAACACTGAAATACAAGAAGTGTGGAAGAAAGCTAAAATATTTGCGTACCAATATTTGAAAAGTTACATTTATTTACTTTGTATTTTTTAGATTTATTTATTTTATGTGTATGCATGAGTATTTTGTCTGCAGGTAGGTATGTGTAGCATGTGCATGCCTGATATCTGAGGAGGTGAGAAGAAGGCATATGATTCTCTATAACTTAGCTTACAGATGATTGTGAACTTAATGTGTGTGATGGAAACTGAACCTGGGTACTCTGAAAGAGCAATAGGTGTTCTTAAGCATTAAGCCATCTCTTTAGTCCTGTCTTGTTTCCTTTTTTCTTTTTTGTTCCTTTTTTTTTAAGACAGGGCTTCTCTGTGTAGCTTTGATTGTCCGAGAACTTGCTTTGTAAACCAGGCTAGCCTCAAACTCTAAGAGGTCCACCTGCCTCTGCCTCCTGAGTTCTGGGATGAAAGGCATGTCTTCCAACAGCCCAACTCCCTACATTAATTTTTTTATGTGTTGTGTGTGTGTTGTTGTGAGAATAGCTTGGCACATTTGTGACGGCCAGAGGACAGCTTGCAGGAGTTGTTTTTCCTCTTCTACTATGTGGGTTCCAACAATGGAGATCAAGTCAGCAGGCTTGGCAGCGAATACCTTTATCTTACCCACCTCACAGGTCCATCTTACCCTATTTTGAAAGATAAAAAAACAGGGTATGGGTTGAGATTGAAGAAAAAACTGACTATTTGTAGTAATGGTGTATAATCAAGATATTATTTGTAGAGCTGGAGAGATGGCTCAGCAATTTCAGAGCAGCGGTTGCTCTTCCAGAGAATCTGAGCTCAACTCCAAGCACCCATGAGGCAGCTCACAAATGTCTATCATACAGCTCCAAGTGATTGACACCTTGATACTAAATGTTCTAAAAAGTATTTTTAAGTAAGAGAGAGGGACTGAAGAGATGGCTCAGCAATTAGGAGTACTGTTGGCTCTTTTAGAAGACTAGGGCCCAATTCCCAGCACCCATAAGGTGATTCACAAGCATACTTAACTCCAGTATCAGAGGCTCCAGAACCCTCTTATGGCTTCCACCAGGATCAGGCACACACATGGAGCACAGTCATAATGCAGACAAAATACCCATACACATAAACTACAAACAAATAAATAAAATTTTAGATAAAAATAGAAACTAACAAACAAACAACAACAAAAAACAAACTAAAAATAGAGCTGCCTTATGACCCCAAATTCCAAGTATTGGGTATGTATTAACACCAATGAAAACTATCTTAAAGAGTCTATCTTCATGTTTGTTACAGCACTACTAATAGTGAAGAAATGAAATCAAGCTAAACACCCAGCAATGGATATATGGAGAAAAATGTGGTAGATATATGTAGTGCATTGTTACTGAATGACTAAAATGTATCTTGTCAGTTGTGATAACATCAATGAACCTGGAAAATAGTGTTGTAATTAAAATAAGCCAGACATATAAAGAAAAATACAATATGGTTTCATGTAATAGAGGAGCTGTAAGGCTGAATTTATATTTGAGAATAAAATAACGTTTACATGATGCTGAGGAACAAATGGATAGTACAGGGTTGGTCAAGATAGACGAAAGCTGGTCAAGTGGTATGATGTTACAATCAGGAGAAATAAACTCTGGTATGCTCACACAGTAGATGGACTGTGGGTAATGATAATGCATTCTATATTTCAAATAGCTAAATGAGAAGACTGTACTTCACTTCTTTGATACATTTTAAGGTGGTGAGTATTCTAAGTACGTGTGCTGGGCATGGTGGTGTTTAGTCTCAGCACTTGGGAGGTAGAAGAGGGTGCATATCTGCAGCTTGAGGCCAGCCAGAGGCACATTGTAAGACTGCCGAGAGAGAGAGAGAGAGAGAGAGAGAGAGAGAGAGAGAGAGAGAGAGAAATCAGAACATCTGAGGAGTTTCCTTCCAGATACCAAAACTTGCTAGGAATCTACACCAATTATAAGGTAGTAGGAGATGCATATATCAATGGAACACAAAATCCAGGGAAACAGATCTGACCAAACTGATATTTTCACAGATGATACACCATCTTTTTAAGTTGGGAGAGTAATGTAATGTTTTTGTGAATACTGCGGAGGTTTGTGTGTATACAAATAATAAGCCATTCAGGAAACAGTTAATGTATTTGATCGTCAAATATCAAACATGCTATAAAATTAAGGTGATGGTGACAGAATGATAGAACATATGTATATTTCATGTAGCAGGAAAATAACCCGTAGGCAAAGATGTGCAAGCACTACAATCAATGAGAAAATGTGAGTGAAGGGTATGTGTAACATTTTCAAACAGAAAATGTAAACGGTCAGTTAGAGTATGAAGTGATGGTCAGGCCAATAGATAAATGCAGATCGAGCCGGAGTGCTAACACATTCCTGTGTGTCTAGATCAGGAAGTTGAGGCAGAAGAGTAATGAATTTGAAGCTAGCTTAAGCTACATAATACGAGCCTGTTAAAAGAATAGCAAATAGAACTACGAATAAAAAAATAGAGCTAAGCATAGTAGTGCAACCTATAATTCCAAAATTTGGAGTGCTGAGGCAGGAGGATTGACATGAGTTTGTGGTCAGCCTTGCCTGAAGAGTGAGATTCTGTCTTAAAAGAAATAAAAGTCTTGGCTCATTCAGAAAGGAAAATGGATGGACATTGGAAGAGGAAGAAAATGGAAAACAGGACAGGAGCCTACCACAGAGGGATTCTGAGACTCATAGCCAAACTTTGGGCAGAGTTCAGGGAATCTTATTAAAGAATGGGGAGATAGAAAGACCTGGAGGGAACAGGAGTTCCACAAGGAACCAAAAAATCTGGGCACAGGGGTCTTTTCTGAGACTGATACCCCAACCAAGGATCACTCATGGATATAACCTAGACCTTAGTTCAGTGTCTAAGTGGGTTCCATAGTAATGGGAACATGTCTCTGACATGAACTCAGTGGCCTGCTCTTTGACCCTTCCCCCTGAGGGGATAGCAGCCTTACCAGTCCACAGAGGAAAACAATGCAGCCATTCCTGATGAGATGTGATATATTAAGATCAGATGGAAGGTGAGGAGGACCTCCCTATCAGTGGACTGGGGGAGAGGCATGGGTGGAGAACAGTGAAGGAGGGCAGGATTGGGAGGGGACGAAGGAAGGGGCTACAGCTGGAATACAAAGTGCATAAACTCTAATTAAAAAAAAAACATTCCAAACTCTGAAATTGTCTTCACACTTTAACTGTGACCCTTTACCTTTACTAGCCTTATTACTCTTTGAATTGAATGTATTTGTAGATTTAAATGAAATTTAATATAATTATATCACTAGTTCTAATTTAAGTAAATGTACTTCTTCCTTAGCAGTATATTATGTTTCCACTTTGATCTAGGTACATAATTTAATGAACAATTAAAAAAAACCACAAAACCTGTAATATTATCATAGGGGTATGCAAATAACAAAAATATTACCATACATCAATTATTACAATGTCCTGTAGTAATAAAGCTGTGAAAAGGACTAGACAAGGAACTATGAGTGATGACAGAATCCACTAATATATGAATGGAGTGCGTTTCATAAATATACACTCGTACTAAAGCAATGGATGAAGCATGGTTAATTCCTTTTATCTATCTAGAGTCTATAAAAATTAATAGTGCAATAGCTATGTCACTAGAAATGAAATAAATTGTGAAATGACCTACATTGGAAAAAATAAATAAAAGAAAAAAAAGGTAAATTTATTTACTCGTACTTACAGAAAATAAACAACTAATAATAGCATTAGTTCAATTGTCTTTTTAGGATAAAAACCTTAAGTCTTTAAAAAAATCATTCATGGTGTTCAAAAAAACTATCAAAAATTATTTGATCTTTCCCCTATTGATACTTTTAAAAATGATTTATTTCATTTTATTTTTTGTGAATTTATTGGTGTTTTGCCTGCATATGGGTGAAGGTGTCAGATTCCCTAGAACTGGAGTTACAGACAGCTGGAAGCTGCTATGTAGGTGCTGGGGATTAAACCTAGGTCCTCTGGAAGAGCAGTCCCTGTTTTTAACCACTGAGCAGTCCCTACAGCTCCTAGTACTTTTAAAATGTGTGTGCGCTCGTGTGTGTGTGTGTGTGTGTGTGTGTGTCTATGTGGGGATATGCCATGTCTGTACTCATGCCCTCAGAGGCCAGAAGAGGCCAAGCGAGCTTTCTGAGGCACATGATGTGTGGGTATTGGAAACCAAACTCAAGTCATCTGAGAGAGCAGTAAGTGTTCTTAACTGCTGAGCTATCTCTCCAGCCTGGTACAGTTGTTTTGTTTTGTTTTTAATCCTTTAATAGTGCTGCAAGAAATACCATAGCTGGGTGTGACACTATATATCTATGTCATTCTGTAAAGATATGTTTAATTAAATATCAAAGAATAGAATTACCTCACGGTTGTTATATTTATCGTTTAAGTGATTTTGCCCAATTGCCTCCCATAAAAAGATTGACTTAGACTATCTGTCTCCAACAGAGTATAGGAATCACACGAAATAGTCAGTAATATTGAATTTCTAAATTTTGACTTCATAGCTGAAACGTGGTAAATCACAAGTGTTTTCATTTCCATGTTCTTAAAATCAAGCATCTTTTTATCTGTTTATTGGACATTTGGATCTTTTGTGTTTCTGAACAAATCTGTTTAAGTATTTGGTACTTTTTTCTGTTTGGGTCATTTTATTCACGATTTGTAAGGATATTTAAATTGAAATCAGTCCTCTGGCATCCAATGCTTATGCTTCTCTTTAAATATGAACAAAATTTTAAATTTTTGTGTTAATCGATTAATAGATTATCTCTTGGTAGAGAAAGTAAATTTTGAATTCTGACAATCCATTAGTAATGTTTTAAAGCATTATGGACTCCCTGGCTCACCTCCTGAAAGAGCCTGCTTCATACAGGGGCCCCTCACCAGGGAGGGCCTCAAGCCGGGTGTCATATTTCAGCATTCTAAGAAGGAGGCTGCCTGGACAGTTTACATTTGGAGTATGATTCCCCAGTGGAAACAGATGGTGCCTGGGGACTCTCTTGCATATTTTTGTTCCTGAGTTCTGTTTTTGTGAGTGTGGTGCACTAAAATTATTAAGGAAGGCAGGGAACAAAACGGCCTTTCTTTTGGGGACTGCTTGGAATCCTGTACCTTGCTCTTCCATTTTAAGGGGGAAGAACACTGGTGGCCATGGTGTCCTAACAATCTACAGTCATCCACAAACTCTTGTACCCATTGCCACTGGAAAATGCTGAACACTCACCATCAATACGTTGACAGAACAGAAATGGCAGAGCAAGGGGAGTTCTCACCAGTGCCATGATAGGGTGAAAATTCCACCTGTTAAACCTCCTTTCTTTCTATGTGGTAGCAGTTGTTCCTTTTGTGGGTGAGGTGAGACTGATGTAAAAATAAAAAAAAAATGCCATCATTGGACGCAAACTAGGCTAATCTTTGAAGTCACTAGTTTGTAAGCCACTGGGTTCATCTTAGTTTGGCCTTCAGTACTGTAAGCAGGGTCCCCTGTGAATAAGTACTGAGATGTCTGATAGGTGAAGGTAGCAAGTACAGCCAAAGCCTCAAAAGCTTTCAATTGTTTCTGTAAAACTCCCAAGTTTCGAAATTTGAATGTCTTTCCAAAGATTAACCTGTCAATTGCATTGAAAAATGGGCTGGCTTTGTTTAGGAAAAAATGTATTTAAAATGTCAGCAATTACATCTGTTTTCAGAGTTAATTTATAGTAACTAGGAAACATTTTTTGAGTGTCATCAAATTATGAAAATGAATGAATCTTTAAAATTTTTTACAACCTGCACATATTCATGGAGAATAAAAATGTCTTTACTGCATTTTTCCCTTAAGGGAGGAGGGGGGGGATGATGCCAACAGAAAAGGGAATACAGACAAAGAAAGTGAAGGCTCCGCTTGCATGGTTTTCCTTTTTCTCTAGGCAATTTGGTAGTGGAGTTGTTACTAAGGAAAGGCAGGCTGTATAGAGAGCCGGTGGGGAGCGTTAGTATTGCAGTCTAAAATGAAAAGAAAGGATTCCTCAAAGATGTAGAAAAGGCTACAGCAAGGCCTGGGAGTGGGTGAGGGTACAGACCCTTCCTAGTAACCAAGGACCAGTAAACTCCAATGGCTAGATGGTGATGACACTTGTGGGAGCTCAGATTGGAGAGCGGGGAGATGAATGATAGGGCGGGGCGCGCTGGGGCTCCTCGCTTGGACTCAAGGAGGGGGTTGCCTGTGCTCACTGAGGGGGGTCCTGTTGACTGCTTTCTGATCAGTTGGGGGTTGAGAGGAGGAGGGCGAGCGATGACGCGGGGCCCTCACGTGATCCGGAGCTGCAGAGCGACGCAGCCTTGGGTGCAGTCGTCACTCGCGTCTGGCTACCAGCTCCCCGCTGCCCTGCGAGCGTCGGGCTGGCATTTGGCCCACGGCGAGAGGAGCAGGTAAGGCGCCCGGGGCTGCTGCACCGCGGCCTGGCTAGCTGCAGCCTCCTGATCCGGCATTGCAATACAGATGGATTGGGGAGGGTGGTGTCCATGAGGGATCAAATTCAAGGAGCCTTCCCCTCAGATTCTCTGGCGTCCCCCAGCCCCTAGCTAAATCTGTGCAGGGGATCCCTGTGCTTTGACAGGACCACTGGCTGGGGGAATCTCTAGAGGGAAATATAGAAGGAGATGTCCATCCTTTTTAATTAACTCCATCAATGGGAGCCCGCACATGTCCGCCGGCTTTCTGCTCCTTTCAGAGGGGGACGCGCGCCACCGTGGCATTTGCTGAGAAAATGGTGGGCCTTAGTGCCTGGACAGCGAGCTCGGTAGGGGTGGTGTCTTAGAATGAGGGGAGGAACCTTTGACAACCGGATTCCAGAAAGGAGTGTTGGGGTGTGTGGCCTTGGTGCTGGCCTAAGCACTCAGTGCCTTTACTCTATCCTTTTGGACAATAGTTCGGTGTGGCACTGTTTGTGGTGAGGCGAGGGAAATACGGAGACGTACACAAGAGAACTGCACAGGATCTATGGAGGTTAGTGTGAGCACCAACACTGAACTGTTGAAGTTCTGCATGGATTTTATGCAGCCACGTAGACACTGTTATATTTGTGTGTGTGTGTTGTATTTATATATGTTTAGATGTGGGGTGGGGCTAGCCTGGGAACTTTATCTAAGCTTTGTTTCCTTACCAGGCTTTGGACTTTTCATTTAAATTCTATGGTGAACACCAATAAAGACAAAACTTCGTGACATATTATTTTAATTTGTGTCAGATGATTTTGAAAAATACAATTTATTGTATAAAAAATGGTACTATTGTTTTACATAGCCTTTGGGGGATGGGATAATGATTTTGCAGTAGCAAAAGCCCTCCTCCACACCTTGCATCTTGTGCTGAGACTCCTAGAGATGGCAAACAGAGGAAGCCGATGGCAGGCTATGATAGAAGAATCATGGGATCTGAGGCCTCCATCTCTTCTGCCATCCCCCAGTTTCCAGACAGTCAAGTCTACCTGACCATCTTGATAAAGGAAATGGTGGAGTTTTGAGGAAAGACATAGAATCCTACAGGTGGTTTTAAAATAAATTTTCTATGTTTATTCCCTTTTACTTTTCCTCTTCCCCTCTCTGTTCTGTCCATTTCAGTGTAGGTGAAGCCCTAGGTTATGCCTAGTTTTCTTAATCTTGAAAGGCAGGGCCTAGGGACACAGATGTTAGATGCTAGGCTGTCACAAGCAGTCAGCATTCACCCTCTCCCTTTTCTTTGTCTGTTCCCAGGGCTTCTCATGTTTGAAGTAGGATTTTTTACCCCTGGAAGGAAGGGAAAGAGGGGGAGACTGTTTTGGAACTATGGAGGTTGGTATGAAGGTGGGTAGTGGCTGGGGATGACAAAAGAGGGTGGGCTGAGCTTGAAAGGACTTCAGTGGATGGCACTTCTGCCTTCTCTCCACAAGGCTGCTTTGCACAATACTGCCATACAAGCTGTCAATTTCTGGGTAGGAAACGGAATATTTGATGGAGGATGGACTGGGCTGTGACAAAGAAGCCTTGAGATGGGATCATAAGATGGGAATATATTGTTAAAATGGACCAAGACCCTGGCCATTGGAACGAAGAATTGGAGTGCTTCTCTATTCTACTAAGAACACAGTCCCCATTATCTACTGTTTATCTATGTGCCTATAGATCCTCCTGCATGTCTGCTTCAGAGTCTGAGATTATTGGAAGCAAAGAAGCAAAGAGGAAATTATCTCTGATCAGAATAACTGGTAAGAAGGAGGGAATTGCCTGGGTATACCTCTAATGTGGATTAATAGAGACCAATGTACATTCCATAAGGGACAGTCTGGAAGAGTTTCTTATTCTCTTTCACAACCATTTTTTCTCGCTATTCCTGATATTTACCCCAAACCTTTGCCTTAATTCTGGTATACAGAAAAGAGTGTGTCAGCACCTAAGGAAACAAAGTGAATTGAGGGAGTAAATTGCCATTAATATGCCTGTTCCATCAAGAACAAACCCTTCTCTGTCTCTCATTTTGTCTGCCTTTCTCTAGGTCTAAAGGTCTCATGACTATATATGTTAGGGTGCTTCACCAAGCAAAAGAAGGATAGAAGAGGGAACTTCATTTATTCCAGGTTTGTATGCGTGGGGAGCTCTAATAATGGTGATCAGAGTAGATCCCTTAAAAATCTACTTCAGGGAGTTTCTGTTCCTCATCCATCCATCATCAGCTCTCCTGCCGTTCTTGACACAATTCATTTCACATATAAAAATGGGCATTGGGGAAGGTAGGAAGATATGAAATAAGGGATGAAAACTTTGCTGATCATAGGGCACAGGGGTCGTTTATGAGACTGTTTCTACAACCAAGGACCATGTATGGATATAACCTAGAACCCCTGCTCAGATGTGGCCCATGGTAGCTCAGTATCCAACTGGGTACCCTAGTAACGGGAACAGGGACTATTTCTGTCATGAACTCAATGGCTGGCTCTTCGACCCTCCCCCCGCACCGAAGGAGGAGCAGCCTCGCTAGATCCCAGAAGAGGACATTGCAGCCAGCCCTGAAGAGACATGATAAGCTAGGGTTAGATGGAAGGGGAGGAGGTCCTCCCCTATCAATGGACTTGGAAAGGGGCAGGGAGGAGATGAGGGAGGGATGGGGAGAGTGGGAGGGAATGAGGGAGGGGGCTGTGGCTGGGATACAAAGTACATAACCTGTGATTAGTAGAAAAATAAATTATTTTATTAAAAAAAAAAGAATTCTGCGCTGAAAAAAAACTTTGCTGATCATTCTCTTCTCCCACCAAGCTCATTGTTTCCACCCTTCCCTTGTTCCTGTTTCTATCTGTATAATGCTGCACAGTTAGAAAAGACAGTTAAATTCATTTCCTTCTTCCACCTCCAGGTCTACTTCCAGTGGCATCTCTACTGGCCTTTAAGCGGTTAAACACCATTGCCCAGACTCACCATCTTCTTTCCTAGCCTGAGTGAGCCCTCATAAACACTGTTCCTGCCTTCATCAGGGGTGATTACATGGGCCGCGTTCAGGATGTGGGCTGGGCGACTGCAGGACTGGTGATCTGGGCTGGCACCTGCTACTGCATTTACAGATTAACCAAGGGAAGAGCTCAGAGTGTGAGCAGCCTTACCAGAAATGGGTCTGGAATCGAGACGGAGGCTATGGTTGGGGAACAGAACCAGACCTTGGCCACAAGTGACACCATGGCTGAAGGAGAGACTGAGACTAGAGCCAAGACTGAACCAGAAACTGGAGATGGAGGTGAGCCTGTGGCTGAAGTAGACACCAAGGTCCCTGTTCTAGTTAGACCCAATGTCAACAGTCAGGCCAAAGCATTGCTTGAGAAAGAGATAGAGACCCAATCTGAGACCAGTTCATTGGTGGAAACAATGGTCATGACAGAGCCAGTGACTGTGACTGAATCCACAGCTAAATCCAAGGAAGTAACCATGAAAGAGGCAGTAACACAAACTGATGATGAGGCTGTGGCAGTAGGCAAAAAAGAAGCAGTAACTCAGACCAAAGCTAAAGCTTGGGCAATGGCTGACAGGGCAGAGGTCAAGAAAGAAGCAATGACCCAGACCAAAGCAGAAGCTTGTTCATTGGCTGAAAAAGAGACAGAGATTAACAGAGTAACAGTGACACAGAGTGAGGTATTGGCAGTGACCAAGGAAGTAGTCAAGATTGGAACCATGAATGAGACTGGAATTGTGGCCGAAGCCACAATAAGAGCACTAGAAGAGTCTGTGAGTGTGACAAGGACTCAATCTGAGGTTAGGCTTGGTGCCACAATTGATACTAATGAAAATCCCAATGAGATGGCGCTTGTAGTGGCTGGAGTGGACGTGAAATCTTATGCACAGCCACAGGCTGTGGCCATCGTCCAAAATGATGACATGATCAGTGCTGAGGTTGACAATGACAAAGGGAATCTTAAAAACATGTCTGAGTCAGAGCCTGGGATAGATACAAAGGTTTCTGATCATCCTCATGTTGTTGCCAACATTCTGGCTGAAGCTGTGACAGGGGTAAAGAATGATGCTTGGGATAACACAAATGACATTTGTGAAGCAGAGGCAGATATAAGTACGTGTATAATACAACCTGAGACTGTGTTCAAGATAGAGGCTAAGGCAACATGTGCTGCCACAGTTGATGGTCGGGAAGATGCCAGTGTTATATTTAAGACAATGACTGCTGCTGACATAACTGATACCCAGCCTCAAACTGCAAACAGTGCTCAGACTGAAGCCATGCCTGATACCAAGGGTAAGGGTAAAGCCAGTGCCATGGTTAAAGCAGGGGCCAAGGCAAACACCAAAACCAATTTTCAGGCTGATGCCTTGCCTGATACTGGGGAAAACAGAAGTGATACCAGTGTCATGGTTAAGGCAGAGGCTAATGTAGAAATGGTTTTCTGTACCCAGCCTGAGCCTGTCACCGGTGTCCAGGGTGATGACTTGCCTGATGGCAAAATCAAGGCTAAGGACAATGCCAATACAATATCTAAAGAAGGAGCTCAGGCTATGGCCCAGAGCCAGAGTGAAGCCTTACCTAATACTAAAGGTAAGGCTAGAGGCAAAGCCAAGGCTAAGTGTAAGGCAGGAGCTGGGATAGATGTGAAAACTTGTGCACAGCCCCAGGCTGGGACCAAAACTCAGGCTGAGGTCTTGTCTGACTCCAAAACTGATAGCAAAAGTGATTCTAATGCCGGTGGTTCTAAAGCTGGGGTAAAGGCAGACCAGAAAGCTGGTGGTCAGCCACAGCCTGTGGTCAATTACCAAAATGAGGCCTTGCCTGCTACTAAGTGTAAGGTCAAGGGCAATCCAAATCCTATGCCTAAGGCAGAGACTGGGACAACTACAACAGGCTCTGCCCAGACTAATGCTGTGGCCAGTTCCCAGGGTGAGAACACAGCTGGGGCCAAGAATAAGGTCAAGGGTAATCGCAATACTGTGCCTAAAGCAGGGGCTGGGCCGGATACGACAGGTTCTGCCCAGTCCCAGACTGTAGCCACTTCCCAGAATGAAGCCTTACCTGGTGCCAAGAACAAAGTTAAGAGCAATCCGAATGTTGTGCCTAAGGCAGAGGCTGGGATGGGTGCCTGTCCCCAGTCTGTGGCCATTTCGCAGGGTCTTGTCTTAACTGGTACCAAGACTAAGGTCAAGGGCAACTCTAGTGCTGTGTCTAAGCCAGATGCTGGGGCAGGTACAACGGGCTCTGCCCATGCCAAGGCTGTGGCTAATTCCCAGGGTGAAACTTTACCTGGTCCCAAAAATAAGGTCAAGGGCAATTCCAATGCTGTGCCTAAGGCAGAAGCTGGGGCAGGTACAACAGATTCTATTCAGCCCCAGGCTGAGGCTTTGCTTGGTGCAAGAAATAAGGTCCGAGGCAATTCCAATTCTGTGCCTAAGGTGGAGTCTGGGGCAAGTACAATATTGGCTTTAGCTTCTTCCCAGGCTGAGGCCTTGCTTGGTGCCAGAAATAAGGCCAGAGGCAATTCCAACACTGTGCCTAAGGCAGAGGCTGGGGTAGGATCAAGGGGCTCTGCCCAGGCCCAGGCTGTGGTCAGTTCCCAGAATGAGACCTTGCTTGGTGCCAGGAATAAGATTAGGTCAAATGCTGGTACTAAATCAGGAGCCAGAACAGGTACAAGGAGCTCTACTCAGCCCCAGGCTATGGTCAGTTCTCAGAATGAAGCCTTGCTTGGGGCAAGGGATAAGGGTCTGTCTGGTTCTCAGGTAGAAGCTACTGCAGAAAATAAGGTCTATGCAAGGCCTGTGACAGGGACTATGCCCACTTCTGAAATTGTGAGTGGGGCAAGTGCTCATGATTATTACTGGAATGGGATTGGTATTGAGGACTGGATTGCTGCTGAGCGGTGGATCAAATTTAGGTTTCAGACCATAGAAGGAGACTGGGAGAATAGTGTATCCTGGACTGATGACGAGACTGGAGTCAGTGTTGGGCCCTGGAGTGGGGCTAATGATAAGCCTGGCATTGTTAGTTCCTGGGCTGTGGCTTGTGATGAAACTAGCATTAAGTCTTGGACTGGAGCTAGGACTGAAAATGATGTTGCTCTTGGGTCCTGGGTAAGTGCTGGTGACCAGGCCAGTGGAGCACTCTGGGCAGGAGCTCAGGCTAGTGAGGGAGCCTGGGTTGGAGACAAGGCCAGTGGAGCTTCCTGGACTGGGGCTGAGAACCAGATCACTGCAGGTTCTTGGGTTGTCTCTGGAAACCAGGCCATTGCAGGGCCATGGGCTGTGAGTCAGGTCAGTGATGGGTCATGGCCTGCAGTCCAGGCTAGTGGAGTGTCCTGGGTTGTGGACCAGGCTACTGGGACCTGGACTGTGGCTGAGAACCAGACTGGTGCAGTGTCTTGGGCTGGAGCTGGCAATATAGTTAGCATTGGATACTGGACTGGGGCAGTTGACCAGACCAATGCAGTGTCCTGGACAGGAACTAGTGAGCAGGCTGCTGGTGAGACTAAGCCACGGTTTGAAGACCAGGCCAGTGAAAAGGGATCCTGGGCTGTATCTGGTGTCCAGACTAGTAGAGACTCCAGGTTGGGATCTGAGCATCAGCACAGTGGAAGGTCATGGGCTGAGACTACAGACCAAGCCAGTGCAGCATCCAGGATTGGAACTGTAGATCCCTCTGGTGGCACAACCTGGGTTGGCACTGGGGACCAGGCTGGTGGAGGAGCTACATCAGGGTCTGCAGACCAGTCCAGTGCTGGATCATGGGCTGGCACTCAGAATGTGGCTGCAGAAAGATCTTGGACTGGGACTGGTGACCAGTCTGATGCTGCATCCAAACCTGGTTTTGAGAATCAGACCAGTGACAAAGGGTCTTGGGCTGGCACTATTGGCCAGACCAGTGGAGGGTCCAAGTCAGTGCCTGAGGATCAGTCTGCTGGAAGATCTTGGGCAGATTCTGGAGACCAAGTCAGTGGAGGATTCTTGGTTGGGGCTTTGGACCAGGCCAATGGAGAGTCTCATCCTCTCTCTGGAGAACTGGCTGCTAATAGAGCAGATCAGACCAGTGGAGGAGGATGCTGGCCTAGTTCTGGGGACCAGTCTGGTGGAGAATCTAGGCTGGGTCCCAGGGACCAATCTAATGGGGAGTCTTGGCCTGGCACTGGAAATCAGACCAGTGGATGGTTCTGTAATTACACTGGGAGTCAGACCATTGGAGGAGGCGCTTGGAGTGGCGCAAGTGGTCAGGATGTTGGAAGGTCGAAGTCAGTGCACATGAACCAGTCTAGTACTGGGGCTTGGCTTGGCAATGGGACTCAGATCAGTGGAGCGTCCTGGGCTGGTGATCAGGTTGGTGGTTGTTCCAAACCTGGATTTGAGGATCAGACCACTGGAGGAGGATTCTGGCCTGGTGCTGGTGACCAGAGCACTGGGGGGACCAGGCCAGCTGTGTCTGAGGATCAGTCTAGTGGAGGAGTTCCCTGGGGTGGTGCTGGTGGCCATGTCATTGGAGGGTCTAGAACATGTCATACTGATCAGTCCCGTACAGGGTCCTGGACTGACAATGGGAGTCAGGTCGGTGGAGGGTCCTGGGTTGGGCCTGTGGACCAGACTAGTGGCTGTTCTAAATCTGGATATGAAGATCAGGCATGTGGAGGAAGCTCTTGGCCAGGTACTGGAGATCAGACTAGTGGAGAATCTTGGCCAGGGTCTACAGCTAGTAATGAAGGCAGTGGAGGATCAAGGGTAGATCCTCAAGATCAGGCTAGCGGAGGGTCCTGGATTAGGTCTGAGGATCAGGCCAGTGGAAGATTCCTTGTCAGTGCTGAGGTGGAGGCCAATGAAGGATTTTGGTTTGGGCCTGGGAGTGAGGCATTTATAGGGTCTTGGTGCTGGACAGAAGAGGCTACCATTTTGCCTGTAGCTGATATGAAAGGTGAGGCGAGTACTGAATCCGCATCAGGGACTAGGGAAGAAACCATCACTAGTTCTGGCTTGGGGGATGAAAAGAAGACCAGTACTGGATCCTGGACCAGATCTGAAGAGGCAGCTCTTACAAGCACCTGTGTTGGGGGTGAGACTGAGACTGCAGTTGGACCTGAGGCTGAGGTTGAGACAAAGTCTAAGGCTAGAGCTGAGGCTGGAGCTGAGACAGAGGTTGAAGTTGAGGTGGGAGTGGGGTCTAAGTCTAAGGCTGAGGCAGCAGTTTCAGTAGATGCTGAGTCAGGAGCTGAGACAGGTGCTAGAAGTGAGGAAGTAGCTGGAACTGAAGATGGAATGGGGTTTTGGTCCTGGGGTGGAGATGGTGCCACTAAAGAGTCTAAGCTTGGAGCCAAGGCTGAGACTGGAGTTGGGGGAGGGGCAGAGGCTGAAGCTGAGACTGAGAATAGCATGGGATTTTGGTTCTGGAATGGAGATGCAGCTGCAAAGGGGTCTAAGCTTGGAGCTGAGGCTGAGGCTGGAATTGGGGCAGCGACAATGACAGGGGCAGGGGTGGGATCAGGGGCAGAGACTGAAGCTGTAACTGAGACTAGCATGGGATTTTGGTTCTGGGATGGAGATGCAACCACTAAAGGGTCTAGGCTTGGGGCTGAGGCTGAGGCTGGAGTTGGAGCAGGGGCTGAGGCTGAGGTTGGAGCTGAGACTGGGGCTGAAGCTGGGGCAGAGACCAGCATGGAATTTTGGTCCTGGGATGGAAATGAAGCAAGTAAAGGGTCTAGGCTTGGGGCTGAGGCTGAGGCTGGTGATGGTGCTGAAGCCGGGATGGGGTTTTGGTTTTGGAATGAAGATTCAACCTCTAAAGGGTGTAGGCTTGGTGCTGAGGCTGGGGCTGGTTTATCGTCTTGGACTTTTTCTACAGATGTAAATGATGATGATGAGGAGGAGGAGGGTGATGAGGAGGATGAGCTAAGTAGAGAATCCAGCCCTGGTATAGAAGAGATCAGTCTAAGAACCCTGTTTGGGGCCAAGAATGAGGACAATAGTGACCTCAGATCTACAAACGAAAAGGATGTCAATTCTGAATCTGGAACTGGCGATAAGGCCAGCACTAAAGATAAATTTGGCGCTGCTGATGGAGTTGACATCCGGTCTTGGTTCTGTATTGTTAATGAAAACAGATGTGAAAATGAGTCTACCTCTCAGGTGAAAGCCAAAAAGTCAACAGAATCAAGAGGTATATATCCATCCATGGTCCCTGGGGCAGGAATGGGTGTATGGGATGGAACCATCATTTGTTCAGAAAGCAAGCTATTACACAAAACTGGCTTTCCAGGAGAAGATGGCTTCAGTACTGGAGACAAGGTGCATTCCTGCAACTGCCGCTGTAAACGTGATGTTAATCTGGATCCACAAGATCTTGAAAAACTCATTTGCATGATTGAAATGACTGAAGATCCTTCTGTTCATGAAATAGCCACTAACGCGCTGTATAACAGTGCTGATTATCCTTACCCACAGGAAATTGATCGGAATATAGGTGGAATTACAGTTATTCAAAGCTTATTGAGTAATCCCTATCCTAATGTCCGGCAGAAGGCTTTAAATGCACTGAATAACATCTCAGTTGCTGCTGAAAACCATAGAAAGGTTAAGACATATTTAAGTCAAGTATGTGAAGATACTGTTACCTATCCATTAAATTCAAATGTGCAAGTGGCTGGACTAAGATTGATAAGGCATCTGACTATTACTAGTGAATATCAGCATATGGTTACCAACTATATTTCAGAATTTCTCCGGTTGTTGGCTATGGGAAGTGGAGAAACTAAAGACCATGTTTTAGGAATGCTTGTGAATTTCTCTAAAAATCCATCCATGACAAAAGACTTGCTCATTGCCAATGCACCAACAGCATTGATTAACATATTTAGCAAGAAAGAGACAAAAGAAAATATCCTTAATGCCCTTTTACTTTTTGAAAATATAAACCATCATTTTAAAAAAAGAGCAAAAACATACCCCCAAGACAGGTTCAGTAAAACTTCCCTTTATTTCCTGTTTCAACGACCTAAAGCCTGTGCCAAGAAACTTAGAGCCTTAGCAGCAGATTGTAGTGATCCAGAGGTGAAAGAAAAAGTTGAGGTGTTAATAAATAAACTTTGATTGGCTATCTGTTTCCCCAAAAATTTGAGTAATATTTTGGTTTTACAACCTGAACATGATGTACATTGTAAATTGCATTAGAACTTTGAAACTAATGTTGCCTATGAGGGTTTATAGCTGGACAATTTTATGAACACCAAATGAATTCAAGCTTGTTCTGGAAATACATGTGTCAATTTTTATCTTGTCTGGATTGAGATATTTTTAGTATGCTTCATGAGCAGAAACCAAGCCGATTCTTCATAAGTAAGGTAATCTTTGGTCCTTTGTGTGGACTTATGTTTATACATTTGAGACTTTATTTTTATGTCATCAATAAAGTTGTGTGTTTTAAGAAGCAAACAATGAGAGAGAGATTGTCTTCATTCTTGGGTTTATTATCTGTTTAGAAAGGTAATATTTATGGTCACAGACAGCTGCTTCCTATCAGTGCTTACAGGCAAGGAAAGACTTTATGGAAAAGGAAGTCTTTTAAAGCAAGCTGTTTTTGAAGGATATGATGCTACAGGTCAAAAAAGCCATCTGAGGGGAGAGAATTGGTGGCAGAAAGACAAGGAAGTGGGAATCAAGTTCTGCATAGTCTTGGATAGAATGTTTCAATAGGGGCATGAGAGGAAGTGAGAGAATGAGGAAATGAGCATGAATTCTGTAGAACACCTCTGATTGCTATTCTATAGTGTATTATCATGTTATACACACTGAATATTATATCTTTCCCTTGGAAACAGCAAGGACGTTCATAACCAGAAGATGGTTTGGGTTCAGGATGTGTTCAAGTTGGAGTGAGGACAAGCATGATGACTATAGACAGGAAAACAAGCTAGGAAGCTACCATCATACCCAAGGCATGAAATGTCTTTTGTTCCTGTGTGGATTATAAGGATAGGAAATAAGTAAGAATTCTTTCTTTTGTGACTTCTTATGCAGGCATGGTTGGCCTTGAACTCCTGGCAGTCCTCTAACATCAGCTTTCCAAGCATTGGAAGGGTAGGCCTAAGTCACTGTGCTCAGGGTCAGAAACACTTGTAACAAGTAGGTAGGTGCTCCAGCCTATTCTGGGGACATTTAAAAAGGACCAGTTTTATTTTAGGGCTGTGGAATCCATGGGAACATGTTCTTTTTTATAGCAAACTCTGGTATGTATAGAAGTGCATAAGAAAAATAGTTTTGACTTAATAAGAAAATATAGTTAAAAGAAAAATAAAATTTAGTATTTGCATCAGGGTTTCTTTAGTAAGATTGGAGTGGATTTTCACAGAATCATCAAGAGTAATGTTGGGATCCACAAGGGAGAAGATCCAATTTTCTTCCACTGCACAGTATTGTAAAAGATACCTATATATGTGTGAGAGAGCATTCAGACTTTGTGGTTGGCAGCATACAAGCTATGTTACTTAGCATGACAGTTCTTATCTAGTGGCTCAGTTTCTCTGTATTAAAAAAACTAAGAAAAGGAAACTAGTTTTTTAAAAAAGCTTTGCCTAGTTTGCAAGTGGAGTATCTATGTGAGATTCTTACAGTTTATAGAAAACTTTATAGCAATGCAAATACAAATTTATAGCAATACAAGGTCTAGAAAGGGGGACTGGAGAGATGGCTCAGTAGTTAACAGCACTGGCTGCTTTTCCAGAAGACCCAGGTTCAATTCCCAGCACCCAAATGACAGCTCACAACTGTCTGAAACTCCAGTTCTAGGGGATCTGTCTTCTTCACACAAACATACATGCAGGCAAATCATTAATGTACATAAAAATTAATAAATCTTAGAAAAAGTCCAGGAAAAAATGTGTGTGTCTGTGTGTGTGCGTGTGTGTGAGTGTGCTCAACTAGTCCATTCCTAAGGCAACTGGGCCTTGCTTTACCTCAGTTCTTACTGTTCTCAGTAAGCAGTTTCCATTTTCAGCACACAGAGACATATACATTTCTACTTAGAATTTGTAATGCTTCTGTCCTATCAGAGCTCCAGCCCATTCTCACTTTACTTGGAGTCTTGGTTATAGGTACAAGGTCATTGGCACATTTCAAAGCCTTTAAGATATGCATACATTTTCTTTCATTTTTCCTTTTTTATTTTTTTATTTTATTTGTATGAATGTGTGTGTGTGGGGGGAAGGGGCTTGCCATGGCATACATGCTGAGGTCAGAGGACCAGTTGTAGGCGTCAGTTCTCTCCTTCCACCATGTAAGCTCTGAGGACTTAACTCAGATTGTCAGGCTTTGTACCAAGTGTTGTTACCTACTGAGCCATCCCACTAGCCCAGTGTATGCCCCTTAACACAATATTTGTAGAATATTTCTATTTGTAGAAATCTATATTTAGGAACATAAAATAATCAGCTTGCAGTAAGTCAGGCTTCTTCAAACTTTTTTGAAGGGTGAAAAAGTATAAGGTTATTTAAAATAGACATCTACATTTATGGCAGAGAATTCAGCATGTAATCCTCAATAGAAAAATAGACTGTAAAAACATACTTTCTATGAATTAAAAAATGTGCATTTAAATGATTCCCCAAGGGAGCGAAGAGATTTTATTTGTGCACATTCACGCACACACACCAATAAAATCTTCCTTGCTGTGCAACCATGGGGACCTGAGTTTGGATCTCCAGTACCCACGTAAAAAGCTAAACTGGCATAGCTTGACTGGAATCCCATACTGTGGACTCAGGAACAGGATGATCCCTGAGGCTTGCTGCTAGCCAATCTAAACAATTGGTGAGCTCAAGGTTCAGTGAGTGACAGTGTCTGGAAACCACCAACACCAGCGTCACCAGTACCACCAGCACCACCACCACAACCAGAGATGGCTCAGCCTCAGCAGCAGTTGCTGCTTTTACAAAAGACCTGAGAGTGTCATAACTTGCAGAGACTGGTGGGGATGATTAATAGAACACAGTGCTATAGGTGGATTATTGGTTATGGCATGGTTAATGAGACATAAATAGTCCATAGGCAGTTAATAAGCCACCAAAGGAAATCAAAGGCGGTTGGGAGTCTGAGGGAAGTTGCCTCACCAAAAAGTTAGTACTATGTCCAGCTTGTGGTCCTAAGTCATTGAAAGCTTTTGACCTAGATTATACTATTTGAAGGACTCTCTCTCTCTGTGTCTCTCCCTCTCTATATCTCTTAGTTTATCAAGACAGGATTTCTCCATGTAGCTCTGGCTGTTCTGGAATTCACTCTGTAGACCAGACTGGCCTTGAACTCACAGAGATCCACCTGCCTCTGCTTCCCAACTGCGGGGAATAAAGGCGCGTGCCATCACCACCTGGCAAAAGACTATCTCTGGATGGCTAGGATGAAGTAATTCATAGAAATGCTTCCTCAGTCTTTCCAATACCTGAGGTACTACATGCTAAGGAAAGACAAATAACCAAATATTTGAAGGCAAACATTGTTTTTCAGTTGTCGCTGATACTTAGGGCCCTAAAATGTCATTTCAGCCCCCAGGATCCCATGGGAATTTGAAAGCTAGGTATTAATGAGATCATGTCCCAGGTCCAGCTCACAGTAGGTCCACTGAGTCCAGAGCTTGACCTAGTGGCTATCTTCATCATCTCTGAAGTTTTCATTGGTCCCAGACCCATTGTTCTTGGCCTGTTGAAGCAGAGATATCTGTAGAGAAAAATAACAAATGACTGCTTCTGAAATTGCTTATGCCTCCCCTGGCCAACTTAGTACGTATAACATTCTGGGGTATGGCGAAAGGCACAAATTAATCTCTTTAAAAAAAACAGAAAATATAGTAGTATGTTCTTCATTATACCTTCTTTTAAATTCATCAGTTTTGTGAGCTTAAAAATGCTTGAAGATGATTAGTGAACTGCTGTTAACTCAACCAAGCCATAAGGCAATTTAAACACCATATCAGATATGGTATCTTTGTCAGAATAGACAGTATCTTTCTTAGAGTAAGACCATCATAGCCTCTGCATATAGTATCGAACTCTTGTGAAAAAATGTGTTTGTTTCCTTATCCTTATTAGGCTGAACATTTAAAAAAAGGTTTGTAGTCACAAAGAATAGACAGCACTCCCATTCTCGTTTTTCTTTAAGGCTCTACTAACTCTCATATCTTCTGTTTCAATACAGTCTAAAGGAGTCTGAACAATGCTTCAGAAGAGATAGCACATTGCTTGCCTTGGCAAGACACATGCACTACAGAAGAAAGGAGCTAAAATCTAAAAGAGACCAGAGGATAGCCACATTCAGTGTAATTTTAGTGGCTGAATGGTCTTGGAAATCCTTCTTCATAATGGACAATTTAGGGCATTTTCAGAGTGCTTCACAAAAAAGGAAGCTCAATATCTGACCTATTTGAATTCTGAAAGTAGCACATTTCATCCTGCTTCAGTCCATATACTGGGGAACAAAAGAAACTTCTAAGCTTAAGTGGGGCCTGAACAGTGTGTCAAATTGTAAATGTTTAAGCATACAAGTTATACCATGCCAGCAATGAGCAACAGAATCCATATGGCATATTCATGTGTTGCTTAATAATTTTGTGTTGGATGGGGGCAGAGGACACAGCACAGAGAAAGAGAGCACAAAGCATGGGACTTATTAGGGCAGTTTCTAGCAAGGGCTCTCTTCAAGGCTGCCTTTTCAATATGTCTTCACATGACCCATCCTTGATGCATTGGCGGAGGCAGGGGACAAAAGGGGAAGGAGCTCTTTGGCATCTTCTCTTAGAATAATTCAACGGCCACTGAAGAACCACCCTGCCTCCACCTCAGGCTTAAAAAGCCATCTTATAGTAAAGACAAAGTAGGTCATTCCTGTTTAAGGTTCAACCTGTTCATGTTTCTGAAGGATTGGGCTATGCCTCACCTGTAATCTTAACTACAAATGATTCTGTATTGCCTGTTCCAGAAATAGTGGTAATGTCTTTCTTTTAAAAGTTGCTTCTAACCATCTTGCAACCATCCCTTTCTTTCAAAGTTTATATGACCACCTACAGCTATCTTGTTATGATTACTTGCTGTTATGATTATCTTGTTATGCCCACCTTGCAACCATGTCTTTGTTTCAGGAGGTCCTTAGGACTAGCTTGTTATGCTTATGTTCTGCTCCTGTAGCCCCACCTATTTTACCCACCAAATCCTCCATTTGGAAACCCCCTACCCCTGAACTATACAATCCTTGTCTTTCTCACATACAATGCTGACCTCTCAAACCCAGCCTTAGGGGGAAGCAGCGCAAGTCAATACATTTAAAGGCTTGCTTGAATTAATTTGGGCATGATGACTTGGGTTGGTGGTCTTTCTCCTTTAACTTTGGCATTAACACCATCTGTATGCAGTCCCTGGAAGCCGTGTAAAGGTGGAAGGAGAGAACTGGCTCCACAAAACTTGCGTTCTGATTTCCACAAAACACTGTGGTTTGCATGCCCCCTCATAGCTAAATAAATAAGCAATAAGTTTAACATTTATCCAAGAGCACTAATCTTGCTGTGGAAGTGTGTGGAGGGCAGTGGAGGAGAGGAATGAAAACAAAATATGAAATTTATGTCTGAAAACATCAAATCAAAATCATTACTTCATATGCTAATCTAAAAAAGTCATTGTACAATGTTATATATCTGGAAAAAAGAGAATGTTAAGTGGTTTTTAGCTTCAAATGTTACCATTTCTGTGCAAAAATTATTTAATTCTTACCAGGCACACATATATACAAGTTTTTTTCATTTTTAATATTAATCACAGGTTATGTACTTTGTATCCCAGCCGTAGCCCCCTCCCGCATTCCTTCCCTATCTCCCCCATCCCTCCCTCATCTCCTCCCTGCTCCTTTCTAAGTCCACTGATAGGGGAGGACCTCCTCCCCTTCCATCTAACTCTAGCTTATCAGGTCTCTTCAGGACTGGCTGCAATGTCCTCTTCTGTGGCCTTCTCTTTAGCAAGGGGTTCTCTTACTTTCATGTCTTTATTATTGTTGTTTTCTTGTACCCCATTGAGTTTAATTAGGTACTTGCATGGGCATGTGTTGTTATTTATTGAAGGGTGAGCAAGTTACCAATTATTACTGAAGAAAATAATTTCTTTTCTCCCAGCAACCATTAATTACCAACATCTCCTCAAGGGGGTTGGGCTCATGATCCCCTTTCTTATTCATGATGGAATGTTGATGGTTCCAGTCTTCTGCAAGTAACCACAGCTGCTCTGAGTTCATGAGTCCAACAGTCATGGCATGTCTGAAAGACAGCATTCCACAACACTCTCTCCTTACATTTTCATTGTCTTCTTTTTTGTGATATTTTCCAGGCTTTGGAGATGGTGCTAAAGATATCACCCTTAAGTCATGGCACAGTGGCACAGGCCTTATAATCCCAGCTCTTCGCAGAGGCAGGGTCAGAGAGGCAGAGAGAGAGAGAGAGAGAGAGAGAGAGAGAGAGAGACAGAGACAGAGACAGAGACAGAGACAGAGACAGAGACAGAAACAGAGAGACACGGAGAGAGAGAGGCAGAGAGAGAGGAGCCTAGGGGCCATGAGCCCAAAGGGGCGGAAGGGGCAGAAGGGGCTGGTGACTTTTTACCACTTAAGAGTCTCTGTATTGTTCATCACCCACTGCATACAGAAGTTTATGTGAGCATGGCTAAGATTGCGTCTGTACCAGCACATGCGTATGGTGGGAATGCATGTGCCTCCAATCATATCCACACACACAAACAAAATAAAAGTTTTAAATATCTTAAAATGAGAAAGGGAGCTGAGCACTAGCATTCATCCCTCTCTGCTTTCTAACTGAAGACACAAAGTAACCAGCCACCCTTCTGCTCTGGCCACTAGACCTTCCTCTCCATAGTGATATCCTCTCAAACCATGAATGATAATAAATCCTTTCTTCGTTAAATTACTTCCTGTCTAGCCCTTTGTCACAGCAATATAACAACTAGTGTATCAATTGAAACTTCAGATTTAGAGACATTTACCCTAACTTTATATACTCTCGAATTAAAGACAGTAACTAAATGATGTGTTTATCTAATATAATCCAAGTATTCTGTGTACAGCTGAAAATGCACTGAAGCTTTCTCCAAAGTATACAAAGTCACTCGGCAATGTTTACACTTCTCTTTGATATTCTGTAACCTAAATAGCATGATATAAAGTTAATAGATCTTATGCTATATGGTAAGAGAATGAAGGAGGCAAGAAAACCTCCCTAGTATATCTGTTTTCTATATAGTCCTAATATAATAAGGAAGAGGCACACATAGAAATCATTGCTCTAATTCCTGCAACTAGTTGTGGTTATTCCTGGGTTTTATAACTACTTCCTCTGCTCTTGATGAGTACCTTAACTGGCAATGGTTCTTGGATAGGTCAGGTGACCTAAATCTTCATTCTCTCCAGGCCTTTATTACTTCTATTTGAGTTAGATTGCTTATAGTTTTTCATTAATTTCCTTGTTAATAAGGATCAACAACAAAATCTAGGATAGCAAGTCCTATCATTACCTCTTGATTCAGAGTCATCAGAAGGTCAAAGTATGGCAGTTGTAATTTCCAGTTCTCTGGAGTCACTGTTAAGTTTGCTGCTGGAAGCATTCCTCCATTTTTGACCAAGACTTCTAGACCAGCAGGATATAACATTAAAAGAAAAATTACTAGTAGATCAACAGAGATATAGGATTTCTTGATTGCAGGACCCATGAATTCTTGTTATTAGAAAAACAGCATCAAAAATTTACTACTGATTTGGAACCCATGAGCTTCTTGGATAGTATTACTCTCATATGGAATTTTCTGTAAGGAAATGCCTTTCAATACTGTAACTGAATCCTCAGAAAGCCGTTCCACCTTGGCATATGACCAATGAATTCCATGTGCATGAGCCTGTTGTTATTCCTCATCAGCTGTAAAGTGAGTCCCTGAGTAGAAGCAATGTTATGTTGGATGCTATCATGGTGCATGAGGTATTTTTTAAGTCCATAGATGATAGTTCTGCAGAATCATTGAAACCAGGAAAGACAAATTCATATGCAGCATGATCATCTACTCTAGTAAGAATTTTTGAAGTCCTTTCAGAACAATGGGTACAGTCCAATGTAATAAACCTCTCGCCTGGTAGCTGGGTGATTGTTCTGCAGAAAAGAGTCATACTTTAGACTCATTGTTTTCACGTAAGGATTGAGCACTTAGTAGTGGTTATAGCTAGGTCAATCTTTGTGAATGGAATCCTACATTACTGAGTCCATCTTTATCACAGTGGCAGCTTTGTGAATGAGTCTATTGCAAAACACATCAATTAGCTTCAGAAAGAGGCTGATTGGTTTCAACAGAACAGGTCAGATATCCACTTGATTTTTAAGGTTTTTTTTTTTTGTACTGAGGTTACCCTTTTGTGAATGTTCACGTAAGTTACAAATATCTTTATATTTCTAGTCCATTGAGAAATTCATATATATATATATATATATATATATACGTTCCTCAAAATTATTAGCCACCAGTTGTCTAATTGTTTAATTGAAGTTTATGCCATTCAGCCAAATCATTATCAAAAGCCATAAATTGTAACACAGTAAATCACAGTCATTTTTCTTTTCTCTTTTAAAAGACATTTTATTACTTATTTTAAAAATACTTTTATTAATCCTTGATAATGTCATATATTTTACCTTGACAATAGTCATCCCACACTTGCCCAACTCCTTTCAGATTCTCCCCCTCTTCACCCTTACCTTCCTATCTACTTAACTTCGGGTTTTCTTCTTCCTTTTAAAACCCAATAAGTACAATTTGTATTACTGAATTATTTTGTGGAATGGGCTCCTGTCCTGGATTTGGTTGACCTACTAGGGGGTCAAATGTCAATAGCTCCTCAGCTACTAGTGAGATTTCATGTTCACACTCCCCTCATGCTGAGATTTGTTGTGCTTGAGCTTGCATAGGTCTTATGCATTCTGTCACAGACATTACGAGTTCACATGTGCAGTTGTCTTGTTATATCCTGAAAGTATTGTTTCCTTGAAGTTATTCAACAACTCTGACTTTTACAATCTTTTTACTCCCTCTTCTGCAATGATACCTGAGACAGGAGTGAGGAGTGTGATGTAGATGTCCCATTTAGGGCTGAACACTCCACAGTGTCTAGTCTCTACGTGTTTACCAGTCAAGGGTCTCTATTTTAATTTCCATTTACTGCCAGAAGTTTCTTTGATGAGGGTTGAGAGATGTACCAATCTGTGAGTATAGCAATGTTATTGGGAGTTATTTTGATACTATGCCTATTTGACAGAGGAACAATATTAAGTTCTTCCCTAGAGTATACGACTTATCTAGCCACAGGTTCATACTCTATTAATGGCAAGAATGGATTTCATTTTATGGAGCAAACCTTAGATTCATCAGAAAGTGGATGGTTAACATAAAACATTCATGCCCCTATTGCAACAACGGAGATATTTCTGGGACCAGTCATTATTATAGGTCACAAGATTCACATCTGAGTGACATTGATAATTGTTTTCATCCCTCACGCAATGTGCACAGCACCTTCCAGCACTATGGAAGCTAGAAAGTAGCGATGAAACCTTTGGTTGAGTACCAGATTGATTTCTATATCTTCTATGACTTAAACATGTATTATGTTCAGCAACAAGGTCTTATGGTCAAATTCTGGAGGATAATCAATGACACTGTCTATGGCGCATGTTCCTTGCCATTTGTCTGTTTGAGAAAAATAAACAATCATAAGCACTGCTTATGTTCTACCTACAACTTAACTTTACAACTGCTCTTCATTGATTGGTCAAGAATGGATCTATCTGATTCTATTTTCCTGTTGCAGTGATTAAAAAAATGTTCTGATAAAATCAACCTAAGGCGAAAAGGGTTCATTTGTCTCACCGTTCCAGGTTGCAGTCCATCACGTAAATAAAATGACAACATCAGGAACTTGAGAGAACTTGTCACATCACATTAACAGTCACGAGTTCAGAACAATGAATGTATACATATATGTTGAACTAGCTTTCTTTTATTTTTTTTAATTCAGTTTAGGAACCCCTTGCTTGGGGAATATTACTACCATCAATAGGCAGGTCTTCTCACTTCAATTAGCCCAATCAAGACAACCCTGCACAGACATACCACAAGTCAACTGGATCTAGATAATCCCTCACTGATGCCTTCCCAGGCGATTCTAGGTTCTATCAAGCTGACAATTAACACTAACAGGGCAATAATGTTCAGGTCTTACAGCTATGGGTTGTACTTCAATATGATGCAGAACCATCTATCAACTAGACGACTTTACTCTTCCTCAACCAGTGAACTGTAGGGAAATCTCCATGAGGTCAAGTGCAGGCTAGAAGAGATAGGGTAATGCAGTAGAAGTGAGGACCATGAACATTTGAACAACTTTCTCACATAAATTTACTTTCAGGGACTTTTGGAACCTACTAGGTTCATGATGGACAACTAAGGTTGCATTGTAACTTGGTGGTCCATGATTTGGTGTTCAGTTTCCATTAAGGTTCAGTGACAAATCAGAATCCATTTTTTTAAAAGGAAAGTTTCCGTCTGCAGAAGATGATAGGGTTTTGCTCCAAAGTTGCACGGGTCTGGACTGTTGTATATCTATAAGAGATTGCAACAAAAACAGCAAAAGCAAACCAAAACTCAAACTCTACACCTGGCACTGAAACTTGGAGCATGACTGAACCTGCTGGACTGTAGAGTTTACGTATCAGAGCAACTTGCATGGCATTGTGGACCTGTTGTCATTTTTTTGTGTGTGAACCACACTCAAAATTAACAGCCTTTTAAAGTTAATGTAACAAAGTAACACATCCATATAATAAATATACTAAGTTAAAATAAAATATTAAAACATTGGATGCTGTGCTTTTGTTACAGTTGTAGGAGTGGCCATCCTCAAAAGCCTATTTATTATTCACCTTAAAGGAAGTGCATTCATATGGTACATATCACTGAATTACTAGATATTTTGCTAAAGTGAAAAGCTCTTGAAATTATTATTCAGTTCCTTGTATGCAAATGATGTTTCTTCTTTATTTTTCTCAAGAGAAGTAGGCCTTTATTTCCGTGTTTCTCAAATTAAGCTGGCTGGGTTTGTTGCTTGAGGGGATTAATCCCAGCATTCAAGAAGAGGAGGCTGGCAGATCTCTGTGAGTTCGAGGCCAGCTTGGTCTACAATAACAAGTTCCAGGGAAGCCAGAGCTATGTAGAGAGAGCCTGTCTCAAAATCAAACAAACAAACAAACAAACAAACAAACAAACAAGCAAACGGTGCTGGCTAGTCTTATGCCAAATTTGACACACAAACTAGAGTTATCTGAAAGGAGGGAACCTCAACTGAGAAAAAGTTTCATAATATCTGTCTGTAAGGCATTTTCTTAATTAGTGATTGATGGGGAAGTGCCCAGCTTATTGTGGGAGTTGCTATCCCTGGGCTGGTAGTTCTGGGCTCTATAAGAAAATAGGCTGAGCAAGTTATGGGAAGCAAGCCAGTACGCTGTACTTCTACCCTATGATTTCTCCATTAATTCTTGTCTTTAAGTCCCTGCCCTGTATGAATGCCTGTCCTGACTTTCTGCAATGATGAACAGTGTTATAGAAGTATAAGCAAAATAAACCCTTTTCTCCTCAACTTGCTTTTGCATCACAACAACAGTAACCTTAAATTAACACACACAAACAAAAAAAACAAAAAACAAAAAACAAAGCAAGTGCCTTTTCAATTTCATTTAGCGTCATTGCTATTTCTTCCTCACTTCATCCTATCAGCATAATGCCAACAGTATGATGAAGCAGTGTTGTAAATTTTCACAGAGAAAGGAGACCAAGGGTCTTGCAGACTAAATTGTGGAAAAAAATGGTAGAGCTCATCTATCCCTGAAATGAAGCAGTTAAGGTGTATTTCTGTTTCTTGGCAGGTGAAAGACTATTTCTGTAGTCTTTTCAAACTACCGTGAAATAAATAACATTTTCTAGATCAACAGCTGCATACAAGTTTTCAAGGGATGTGTTAATGTACTCAATCTATGCAAGCAAATCTTAAGCAGCAAGCTGCATTTGCAATCATCACTTAGTCTAATTTATGAGAGTCCACTGTCATTGTCGAAGACCACTTTCTGCATAAGCCAAATAGGTAAGTTAAGTGGGGATGTGTTAGGAATCACTACCCATTCATTAAATCTCTGTGACCCTTTACAAAATGTGATATGGATTTTTATTTCCTATTTCTTTCCTTGATTGCTTCCTGCCTTCTGTCCTCCCTCTCTCTCCTCCCTTTCTCCTTTCCTTCATTCCCTCCCTCCACACCTGATCTCTTTTTTGAGACAGAATGGCCTGGAATCTTTATGTAGACCAGGCTGGCTTCAAACTCACAGAGATAAGTCTGGTTCTGCCTCCTAACTGATAAGATTAAAGGTATGTGCCACCATGCCTGATCCTGGTTTCCTATTTCCTTAAAGAGAAGCAATTCTAGTAACACACGGTAATTCCTACCATAATATTCTTCACTTCAAATCTGAATGGTGGGATCCTGCCTATGTCTGAATATGTTTATTTCAATGATGTGTTTTTTAAAAAAAAATGTTGTTTATTTCTTTTTTTCTTTTCTTTTCTCTCTCTCTCTCTCTTTTTTTTTGAGACAGGGTGTCTCTGTGTAGCCTTGGCTGTCATGTACTTGCTTTGTAGACCAGGCTGGCCTTGAATTCACAGAGATCTGCCTGCCTCTGCTTCCCTGAGTGCTGGGATTAGAGGCATGTGCAACAACGCCCAGCTCCAATTATATGTTTTTTTGTGTGTTTACTTCTTTATGAAACTATTATTCTAACTATTTGATGATATAAATAATATTATTATTTAAATTACATGAATGGGACATAGTTAAAATTTTGTCAGTTGCAAGGCCACATTTGTGTCTCATTCACAACTTCTAAATTGTTTTTTTTTTTTTTTAGGTTAGTATACAAAGTAACAGGTGTGATTATGACATCTTCACTATATGTATCATTATAATTGGTTCTTATTTGTTTTCCTCTCCTCAGCTTTCTCCATCCTTCTTGTTCCTCTGTCTGATTCCCTTGCTTTCATTAGATTAGTGGTTCTCAACCTTCCTAATGCTGTAACCCTTAAATACAGTTCTATATATTGCAGTGACCCACAACCATAAAATTATTTTCATTGTTATTTTGTAATTATAATTTTGCTACTGTTATGAATCATAATGTAAATATATGCATTTTCTGATAATCTTAGAAGACCCATGTGAAAGGGTCCTTTGACCTCTAAAGGAGTAGAGACTAACAGGTTGAGAACCCCTGCAATAGTCCTCGTTTCTGCTTTTTAATCACATGTATTCTATTACTCTATTTCCCATTTTCCTCAAGACTCATTTATCCTCTTTCATGATCTGCTATCATGGCCTCTCCACACAGGAGGCCAGCCTGGTCTACACAGTGAGTTCCAGGACAGCCACGGCTATACAGAGAAACTCTGTTTCAAAAAAAAGTTATAAAAATCTCAGTTCCTCATATAACAAAATATGGTACTTGTCTTTTTTGGATCTTGGTTATTTTGACTAAAGTAATTTTGATTTCCATTCACTTTCCTGAAAACATCTAAACTGGTTCCATTGACCACTTATGTCAATGAGCACAACAATCAACATGGATGTGTAATTATCTCTGTGGTATATTGACTTCTTTTTCATGATTGAAAGAAGGAAAGTAAAAAAAAATAATTATAATATAAAATATAGAATACAATTATCATTTAATTATAATATATAATAATTATATATCTTTAGATCTTTATAACATCTTTGATGTATATTATATATAGATATATAATACATACCATATAATATATAATGTTTAATATGTAACATGCAATATGCGATATGTAATATGTAATTACACATAATATGTAGTATATATTATGTGTAGTATGTAATAAAGTTATAATATATGATGTTATAATAATTATTTATTATTTAATTATCAGATTATTAAAAATAGGTTCAAAGAGCATATACAAATGCCTGATAAAATTTCCTGTTTTGAAGACCTCCCCTATCAGTGGACTTGGGGAGGGACATGTGTAGAGAAGGTGAAGGGAAGGTGGGATTGGGAGGGGAGGAGGGAGGGGCTTGGGGGGATACAAAGTGAATAAAGTGTAATTAATAAAAATTTTAAAAAGGAGTTACAATATAAAAAAATAAAAATAGAAAAAAACCTTCCTGTTTCTTCAACCATCCACAGTGTTAGCCTACTTATCCCTCCCACTTCCTCTTCCACACCATGAAAACTTACCATTTTATAAGCTTCATATATTTTTTCATAGAAAGAAAAGTTTAATTGAAATCACCCTACATAGAGGATAATGCTCCTCCCAGAGGTCATAAGTTGACAAATAAAAAGCTCAGTGCCCACATGTGGGATAATACCCCTCCAATTGTGTTCGGAAGTGTCTTAGAGAGCCTCCAAATAATACAGGTTGTTTATGCCATTTTGACTGCCAGCAAGAACTTGATATAAGGCCCCATTGTTGAATATAGCATATACTTTGATCATAAGACATGGAAAAATCAAGTTGGTACTGAAGCTTCTTCCCTTTTGGTTAGCTTTCATAGTACCTAAAGGTGCTGTACAGGCTGTTTGGAGTAAAAATTCATTAACAGTCTTACCAGCTGTAAATCACATCTGCCACAGTAATAACCACATGCTCATGAGTGAAATACTGGCATGAATGTTATGAAACTAACCATGCTTTCTGATTGGATTTAAGGGCTACTCTATAGGAGGAAACTATAAAAGCAGTAAAGCAGTGTTAAGTCTGGGCAAGAACCCACTCTTGGGGAACTCACCAGCCCCAGGAGTGAACCTACTACTATTATTTTGCTAAATAGACATAGTATCAACTGTCTTTTTTAATTTGTATTTCCATGCCCATAGGTGAGTGAAACTCTCAGACCTTATCAGAGAAGTTTCTTTTTGAGGTGGACTATGATCAGCCTAGGTAGAATGAATAAGTGTCTGTAGAATGCTCAACCACAATTGGGACATCTATATCACATCCTCTTCCCCTGAGACTCGGTGACTACCTACTACAGAAGATAGATGAAAAGCTTGTAACACCTAGAGATTGGGTATAACCAGAGTGAAACAATGTGTTCTGGACATGACAAGAGTCCTGCATTCATGAACTCACAACCTATACAAGCTCAAGCCACTCAACATTCCAGCATAGAGGGAGGAGAGGATCATGATCCCCCACTCCTAACAGAGGATCTATTATTAACAGTTTATAACTGTTAGGGGAAGGAGAGTCTATTTTCATTAAGGGTGTGGCCCCTTGTCATACCCAGAGGAGTATGAACAGCAACACTTGGACTTGGACTCAATGGTTATTTATAAAAGATAAAAAAAGACATAAAGTTGGAAACAGGACATTCGAGAGGAGTTATAAGAAGTGGGAAGTTATAAGTATATATTATATGCATGCATAAAACACTCTAAATTTAAAAATATTATATTCAAAATATTCCTTAAGTTTTTATATGACAGTTACTACTGAAGGCTGCTTGAGATTAAAACTTTATTCCATTTATGAATAAATTTTCACATATTCATCTCAGCTGAAGGTGAAATTGTCTTCAAGTCATCTATTGTGTTTGAAGATGTTAGAAGTCATTATACCCAGAAAATATGAGAGAATTTTAAAAAACTGGTAACTTCTTTTCAAATACTGCAACAACAACAACTACTACTACTATTATTATTATTACTGTATGTGTATTATTTGTGGCTCAGGTGTACATGTGTCATGGCACCCACGTGAAAGTCACAGGACAACTCCATAGAGTCTGTTCTCAGGTCTCTCCTTCCACCTTTACATGAATTCTGGGGTTGAACTCAGTTCAAGTTCACCAGGCGTGTGAAGCAAGGACTGTAACCTGCTAAACCATCTAATACCTGTTTGCTGAGAAACTTAAGAGGAAACTCTGGAAGTAGAGCATTGACAGGCTGCTCTTAACACAGAAACTGAACATTTAAACTTCAGTTTTAAATTCAATTTAAAATAGTTTTGACTATCTAAAATATGATTTGATTAAAATGTCACCAGAAAGGCTAACCTCCCTCTTTTTTTTGTCTCTTCTTTTTTTTTCCTTTTTACAATTTATTAATTTGATATCCTGATTGGAGCCCCCTCCCTCATCTCCTCCATGTACCACCCTCCCTCCCCACCCCATCCTCTTCCTCTAGTCCACCAAAAAGGGGAGTTCTCCTCCCCTGACATCTGACCCTAGCTTATCAAGGACTACCTGTATACTCTTACCCTAAGGCTGCATCACCAGGGGGGAAGTTAGCAAAGAGGAGGCAAGAGAGTCCATGTTAGAGACAGCCCCTGCTCTCCTTACTAGGGAACACATATGGAGGCTGAGCTGCCAATCAGCTACATCTGACTAGGGGGTCTAGGTCCTCTCCATGTATGGTCCTTGGTTGGTGCATTAATCCCTGCAGGGCTCACTGGGCTCAAGTTATTTTAAGCTTTGTTGGTCTCCTTGTGGAGTTCTTGTCCCCTCTATGTCCTTCTATCCCCTCCTTCTTCCATAAGACTCTCTGCATCCATTTGCCTGCAAATTTCATAACTTCCTTGTTTTTAATAGCTGAGTAGTATTCCACTGTGTAAATGTGCCACAATTTCTGTATCCATTCTTCGGTTGAGGGGTATCTAGGTTGTTTCCCTATTCTGGCTATTACAAATAAAGCTATGAACATAATTGAGCAAAGGTCCTTATTGAATGGTGGAGCATCTTTTGGGTACAGGCTCAGGAATGGTGTAACTGGATCTTGAGGTAGCACTGTTCCCAATTTTCTGAGAAAGCACCAGACTGATTTCCAAAGTAGTTGTACAAGTTTACATTCTCACCAGCAATGGAGGAGGGTTTCCCTTTCTCCACATCCTCTCCAGCATGTTTTGTCACTTGAGTTTTTGATCTTAGCCATTCTAGTTGGTGTAAGTGAAATCTCAGAGTAGTTTTTATTTGCATTTCCCTGATGGATGTTGAGCATTTAAGTGTTTTTCTGCCATTCAATATTTCTCTGTTGAAAATTCTCTGCTTAGCTCTGTACCCCAGTTTTTAATTGGATTAATTTTTTTGTTGGTGTCTAATTTCTTGAGTTTATTATATATTCTGTGTATTAGCCCTCTCTCTGATATAGGATTGGTAAAGATCTTAACGTTGCTTTCTTGTACCGTGCTGAAAATAAAATTAGTTATTTGGGATACTTAATTATATAATTCTTCCTAAATAGAAAGAATAAAAGTTATAAAAGTTGAATGACATGTCTAAGTTCCAGACAATTCAATATGTCTCCAAAGTTCATTAAATTTTAAAAAGAAAATACAAAATAATTCTTCTTGATATTTTGATCCTCAAGGTCTAAAACAAATGCTGAATAAGAAAATTTCAAAAGCACAAATATAATATTGGTTAGTCACAACTGAGTGAGTTTTTTTAGGTTCACAAGAATATAAATCCCTATAAGTTTCCATAGAGGGGGAAAATGCAATTTAAAAAAATCAAGTAAATTGTAATTGGCTTCTTATATAACAAATTTTATGCTGAAAAATAATGGAGCAATTGCTCTTACAGTTCTAAAGAAAAAAATATATCAGAAATAATTTAAAACTAGGCACAGCAGAGCACGTCTGTAATCCCAGCGCTCTGGGAGGCAGAGGTAGGCAGATCTCTGTGAGTTTTAGGCCAGCCTGGTCTACAAAGTGAGTCCAGGATAGCCAGGGCTACATAGAGAAGCAAAGCGTGTATATATATATATATATGTGTGTGTGTGTGTGTGTGTGTGTGTGTGTGTGTGTGTGTGTGTGTGTGTGTGTTGGGTTTGAGCAAAAACAGCTGCCTGAAAACAGGGAATGAGAGGCTGTGGAATGTAGGAGGGCAGCACATTCCTCCCTTCCTGGGAGGGCAAGGGAAAAGGGATAGTCTCTTACTCTCAGCTGTCCCAGCTTTAGAAGACTGCTCTCTAATCCAGGGGCAGGTGTTTAAAGCAGCCATCAAATCTGTTCTGTAGTAATCAGTTAAGACTTTGGGGCTCCAATACATGTTTTACATTAATTAAATAATTTAGGATTGATTGTGTTGCTTTTACTTTACCAAATTGCAAGTTGAGCCAAAAGTACAAAAACTAATCAGCAGTTTGTTTAAAATGATCCAAATTAGTCAAGTGGTCATGTTTTTTCTTTCTTTGTGTCTTTCTTTGTTTCTTTTTCTTTCTTTCTTTCTTTCTTTCTTTCTTTCTTTCTTTCTTTCTTTCTTTCTTTCTTTCTTTCTTTCTTTCTTTCTTTCTTTTTTTTGGAATATTCACTCATAAATCATGCAAAAATTCCACTTTTCGATTTTTGTGTGGTTTTGTGCAATTAGTAAGATCCACTGGATTTTCCTCCTCTACTTAAATTTTTCTGACATAAAGGAGAAATATAATTTTATATCCTCAACGTGAAAGCAAAACTGACTTTTAGCAACTGCGCGGAAAAGTTTAAGAAAGACAAAGGCAACTTCACTCCATATCTCCTCTTCTGAAGTCCTGTTTTGTATAAGAGTGCAGGGGAGATGCAGGATCTTCCCAGCTGAAAGGGACCAGGGAGAAGGGAAAGCATATGGGGTGGGAATTAAAAAATAAAAAGCCAGGATTACTCCTAGAAGAGGAAGAAAAGGCCAGTGCAGTCTGCATGTTAACCATAGAAAGGCAAATTCCAACCACAAAAGAAGCTCCTTCTGGTTTGGGGATTAACAAAGAGGGAAGTGAATAGCAGGATCTGGTTGTGGCGCGGAAGGAAAGGGAAAGGCTGCCTCCTGCTGCAGTGTTTGAGGGAGTGGTTGGAGTACTGATCTCACTGATGACGTGACCCTCACGTGAGCTGAAGCCTAAGCGTGCAGACGTATTTCTAATTCTGGTCGACGTTTGGGTTTGCGCTTTCTGCGTTTTTGCTGCGAGCAGCCCGGCCTGCTGCAGAAGGAGGAAGAGAAGGTAATTGCCTGCATCCTAGCAGGTCTGTGTTGTGGATGGGTGGTGCCTGGGGGATCGCTGTCTTGGAAGTAGCAGTTAGCAGACATACCAGCCACATACTCTGCTCTCTCCACACACTTGCAATGTCCTCGGATCTTTTTAGGAAAAAGAGAGATAGATAGAAAAGAAAGAGAAAAGAAAAACGGTGAACTGAACGTTGGAGGGAAAGATTCCAGGAGAGACCCCAGATCCCAATTAGCATTTGGGGAGGGGAGTATTTGGCATATCAGGACCTAGAATCCGGAGGGGCAAGTATTATGGATTGGTGCATGGGTTCATCTACAAAGAAAAATTGGCAGTGAGCACTGTTGTCCTGTGCCATTCAATAGGGTGCAGCATCTTTTGAAGCAAAGGAATAATCGACATCTAATTTCTGATTGTCAGTCTAAAGCTGAGATTGTTTGCGGCTCGCAAATAGGTGGTGTTGTTTTAGGATTTTATCATAACTCGTAACTCGGGACCATTATTCACTCGTTAGCAATTTATATGTCTGTTGTTCTCCACCCCACGCCGCAGGAAAAAGGATTGTTCTCACAGTTGTGCAGAAAAAAAAATGGCTATGTTTGGTGTGGGCTGGGTTGGGGACGAACTGGGCTGGCCTCCAGTCCTGCGCTTCCAAAGGGGTGTGGTTTTTGCTGGGAAAATGGCCGACCACTGCAGAAAAAAGTGCTAGGATATAGTAGTATAGCTCTGCAACAGTGTCTTCGGAGTCCAGAGAACTGGGGGTAGGGTGAGAAATAACAAAATGAAATCCTTCTGACCAACCAGGTCCCCGGATTTGGAAAAGTTGGCATTTAGATGGTCTAAGTTTTGTGTTCTCTCTCTGCTTAGGCGCCTGTATTCGTGGATCTTGCTCCTGAAGACTAGTTCAAACAGAGGAACAGGGGAGGAAGGAAAAAAAATCTCATCAAGTAGGTCAGAAGAAGCATGATGACACTGTTTGGGGGGTCACCGGGATAGACAACAATGGTGACTATGGACTCGAGTGGACTCAGACTTTCTCCTTATCCCCTTGCCTGTCTATTTACTTTGGTCCTGAGCTCACAAAAGGAAATACTTTGCAGGTCAGAAACCAAGAAGGAGATGGTTAGAGATGGTTAGTACTGGGTTGGAGACAGGGAGGACATTATTCTAAAATACTGAATGGTGCAGTCCTCGTTGGTGTTACTCTAATAAGCACCCGATTTGTTAGATCATAAGTGTGGTAAAGTCAGGAGCTGAGTTGAGGAAGGAAAGAAATTTCTGAGAGCAGTGGAAATTGATATAATTGTTCAAGAGAGTGAGGAGGCTGTCTTTAAGGTAGTCCAGGTGGCAGAAGTAAGTGTGGATGCACTTAAAGTCTATCTGATTTCTGGGTATTGCTGTGTTTTGTTTTTTGTTGTTGTTTTTTTTCCATATGGAAGGGTATATGTTCGTTCACAAGTCATGTGCTAGCCCACTCCTAGGTTGATTAGCCGCCTGTGATGTCATCATTAGTTGCCACTGCCAGCACTGCCAGGGGCTCCGGATAAAAGGACCCCTGCCTCTTACTTTTCTCTCTCTTGCACTCTTTGCTTTGGTTTCTCTCCTGTGGGGGGCACCATGTTTGTCTCCACTTCCATCCAATACATCTCTTTCATATCAGATCTGTTGCATGTGGCGTTTTAAAATATATTATTACAGTATGTAGTGTTACCTTTGGAAGAACTAACAGATAGGGTAGTGGGGGTGGTAGTGGATGGATGGATTGGTCAGGGGACTGATCATCCAAGGAGGAGAGTAATAGAAGGTAAGAAACATTGCAGTGAAGGACAAGGGACTGGGAATTGAGAAGATGAATAATATGTCCTGTCTTGAGTATCATTTATCTAGTTCTTGAATTCTCAAATCAGACCTGTATTCTTTTGTTTGCAGATCTGCAAGAGGCTGGAAAGAAGGAAGGTACTAATCAGAACTATGTGAGGGTGACTCTGTGATCCTGACTCAGGATATATGGAAGGGTAAAGATCATAGGCAATTTATAAATATATTCAATTTAATATTCTTGGGATGGGTGAAAGAATATAAGTTTGGAGAATCTGGGTGTTTGGAAAACTTTCAGAATTGCTTCCAGATAAAGGAAAGGAATAATGATGAGGATACCAAGTTCCAAATGCTGGCCAATATTTCTCCGTATGTTTGTATGTTTATAGGTAAGAGATTAAGTCTTATTTATGTACAAAGTCATAACTGGAGAAGTCAAAAGTCTGTAATCTTCTTTTTTCCTCCTAGGTATCACTGTATCTGCTTTTTGTAGCTGTTCCTACCTGTAGAATCTAAAGACTTTGCCCCTGACCTGGGAATATTCTGGACCAGAACAAGTCTGTCCTCTGTCCAGGTTAAGGGATTTGCCTCAGCTGTACCATGGGGCGCACCCGGGAAGCTGGGTGTGTAGCTGCAGGCATGGTCATCGGCGCTGGTGCCTGCTACTGTGTATACAGACTAACCTGGGGAAAAGATGAGAATGAGAAACTATGGGATGAGGAAGAAGATGAAGAAGAGAAGGAAGAAGAGGAAGTGTCTTGTAGTGGCAAACCAGATATTTGGGGCAAAACTGAGAGAGAACTTAAGACTGATGTTGGGGTTGGGGCAGAAGCCAAACCTCAAGATGGCTCAAAGGCCAAGGCTGAGGTGAATGTGGGACCTGCAAATGGTCCAGGGATAAAGAAGGAAGTGCATCCAGAATCCCAGGGTGGGGGCGGCCTAGAAGCTAAGGCCAAGGCCCTTTTCAAGATCCTAAAAGAACAGGCACGTGCGAAGGCAGGCAGAGGGATCAGGCTTCCTAACATCTCTGGGAATAGGACCTTGGCCCAAAGTTTGCCTTGCCCAGGAGGCAGGGGTGGAGGCTGTCATCCAGGAAGAAGTGGCTCTAGGGCTAGGAGCAGAACAACTGGAAAAACCAAGAGAAAGAACCGAAGTAAGAGCACTAAGGCCCCAGCCACAGCCTGGCCTGTGAGAAGGGGCAAGTTCAACTTTCCCTATAAAATTGATGATATTCTGAGCGCCCCTGATCTTCAAAAGGTCCTTAACATTTTGGAGAGAACGAATGACCCTTTTACTCAGGAGGTAGCTTTGGTTACACTGGGTAACAATGCGGCATATTCATTTAATCAAAATGCCATACGTGAATTGGGAGGTGTCCCAATTATTGCAAAACTGATAAAAACCAAAGACCCCATTATTAGGGAAAAGACTTACAATGCCCTTAATAACTTGAGTGTTAATTCTGAAAACCAGGGCAAGATTAAGGCTTACATCAGTCAAGTGTGTGATGATACCATGATTTGTCGCTTGGATTCAGCCGTACAGATGGCTGGACTAAGATTATTAACCAACATGACTGTGACTAATCATTACCAACATTTGCTTTCCTATTCTTTTCCGGACTTTTTTGCTTTGTTATTCCTGGGAAATCACTTCACCAAGATACAGACTATGAAACTAATTATAAATTTTACTGAAAATCCAGCCATGACAAGAGAGCTGGTCAGTTGTAAAGTACCATCAGAATTGATTTCCCTCTTTAATAAGGAATGGGATAGAGAGATTCTTCTTAACATTCTTACCCTTTTTGAAAATATAAATGACAATATAAAAAGTGAAGGTCTTGCATCATCCAGGAAAGAATTCAGCAGAAGCTCACTATTTTTCTTATTTAAAGAATCTGGAGTGTGTGTTAAGAAAATCAAAGCGTTAGCAAACCATAAGGATGTGGTGGTCAAAGTGAAAGTTCTAAAAGTATTAACCAAACTATAATTTGAGATCTGTTCCAAACAACACTGATGTAATGTGTCTTAAGTTTGCACATGGAAACAGTGTATTCGCTAAATTCATAGGTTTTCATTGCGCTTATGTTGCAAAGAGATCCTTTGAGCTGCTGTTTAGGAAAAATAAATATCACAGATTATTAATAGTCATTGATGCTGGCTTTAGACTGGGCCATTTTACATATGCCAAATACATATTAGAGCTTGCACAACAAAAGCATTTATTAATTCGACTTGCTACCTAGGTTGAGAGATTTTTATTGTTTAACTGAATCAACAATGAAGAAACTATATGTCTAACAAGCTATACTTTTGTATTGATTTAGATTTGTCCATCTAAGAGTTGTGCTTTATCAATAAAGGTATGTTTAAGAAGTAGAAAAAAGGCTTTGTTTTTGTTCTTGGCTTTGGGATCTGTTTGGAGACACAAAATGTGACAGTTCATAATGTACATATGTTTATAAAATCTAAAAGAGCTTCTAGTCATGCGTGGGTGCTTTCTGTCAGTGCTTAGGGGCAATGGAAACTATTGTATACAGAAGTGCCCAGGAAATGTTTTAGGTAGAAGGAGAACTTAAAGAGGCTGAGCTTGAAGAATGAAATACAAAAGATCAGAAGGTTATTGAGGGCAGACTGGTGGAAGAAAGGCCAGGAGGTAAGAATCCAGCATTACAGAGCAGGCTGGTGAGCCTGTGTCAGAATTAAAGAGGAGGTCCTTATACAAAGTTCATACAAAATCAATGGAGCTGACAGGTATTAGGAAAGGATTCTTACAGATAATTGCCTGAGAATAGCTGTCATGGACGATTACCAAAACCATGAGCATGTGCAGATGTTACTGAACCTGTCACAAAAGTACTTTGATCATTGATGCCATGAATTTTTGTTTGAAAACACCATATATGATCTTCCTCGTTTTATCTTTACAAGTTTTCCCTTGCCTTACACTCTTTGACTATGCCCATGGTTTACTGTGCTATGTGGATTTGAGTTGTAATATTCCCTGTTACTCTCAAATAAGAATCTGGATTCTTAGGTTAATCTCTCCCTGGTGTTTTAATTTTTTATTTATGTTGATGATAGGATAAGAAGGATCCTGGGAACTAATGGGTCAGACAGATGTGGGGCAAGTCCAAGCCACTTCCTGATGTCCCAGGGTTTCCCTGGAAGATTGCAGCTGTCAGTCATTTTAAAAAGAACAGGATCCTGGCTGTGACTGTGGAGCTCATGGGTCAGATCAGGGAGAAGTTAGTTTCTTCTCTTATAGGGATGATGTTAAGATGCCCAGAGGATCTTCTGCTACTTGGATTTTCTCATCAAACAGTTTTAGGACCTATGTCAACCCAAATGTGTTCAAAGATAATTTTCTAATAATGGGGCTCAGTTGGTTATAAATCATCCCCACCACCCACAAAACATAACAATTCAAGGCTCAGCAAACAGATCTTCTTTCTGTAATTCACAT
>CM053742.1:57410025-57430372 GCA_028658305.1 Pachyuromys duprasi | reverse complement strand
TTTTTTTTTTTGATACTGAATCTCAAGTAGCACAGGTTTTCCTCAGTCTCCTCATGTATGTGAAGATAACCTTGAATGTCTGATTCTCCTTCCTCCACCTCACTGTCCTAGGTTTACAGATATAAACCAGCACACCCAATTTATGCAGTGCTAGAGACTGAAGCAGGACTTTGCATATGCTATGCAAGTGATATAGCAATTGAACCTCATCCCCAGTCCTAATTCACTTAGATATCATGAACATACGTCCTTCATTAGTTTGTTGCTTTGCAAATACCTTATCCAAGACTATGGTTTTGCTTTTCTTTTTCTTAACAGCATGTTGAGAAAAAGATTTTAATTTTGATAAGTGTAGTTTGTTGGTCATTCATGGTTTGGGTTCTCTGTGTCCTAATAAAAGATCAAAAAGACTTTTATCATTTCTAGACATTTTGTCATTTAAGCTCTTACATGTAAGTTGGTGATACATTTTGAGTTAATTTTCATATAAGCTTTGAATCTAGCAAGATTCATTTATCTCCATATCTCTGTCCAACTGTTTGTTCCACCACAATTTGTTGAAAAGTTTTTTTTTTCTTCCTCTGCTGAATTACTTTGATGCCTTTATTTAAAATCAATTGACCAAATGTGTGGATCCAATTTTGCACTCTTTATTATGGCTCATTGATCTCTATGCTTACCTAGTTTTCTTAAACCACATTCTTGATATCTGTGCTTTACAGTAAGTATCAAAGTCAAATACTGTAAATTTTTCAATTTTGTTCTTTCCCTAAGTGCTTTTGGATATTCAAGGCTATTTCAGAATCAGCTTGTCAATTTCTAACCCACAAAAAAAGGCTGGTTTGATTTCATATCCCACAAGTTTTCTTACATCATGATTTCCTTTTCTTATATGATTTCTTATATCATGATATCACTCAGCTCAAAATGTTTTCAAGTATCTAATTTATTTATTCTTTGAATAGTAAGTTATTTAGAAATATGTTTCTCGGGGATCAGAGGTTAAGAGCACATACTGCTCTTCCAGAGGACCCAGATTTGGTTCCCAGTACCCATATACCAACTAACAACTGTCTGTAACTCTGGTTCCAGAGGATCTGGTGCACTCTTCTGCCCTCCCCATGTATCAGGTATGTACGTGGTACAAAAACATACACATAGGCAAAACACTCATACACACACAAATAAATGTAGGTCTTAATTTCAAAACATAGTGAGCTCTAGTTCTTTGCTTCATTTCTACCCTTAATTCATAATGGTCAGAGACTATACTGTACACTATTTCAATCTTTACAATTTGTAGAGACTTGCATTATATCCTTTCTGTAGTCAATTGTATGGATTTTTTAAATTTCTAATGAAAAAGTACACTATCTACTTTTAGAGAAGAGACATACATTCATTAGTTATATTAACGTGATGAATTATGAAAGTCAAGAATTTTATATTCTTACTAATTATTTTACCAATAGTGAGAATTTTTTATTCCCCATTATATTTAGGCAATAAATCACTATACAGCAATAATAGTGAATAAATTTCATTTTCATGCAACCAGATGGATGATTAATGAACTGATAATGTTGATTGAGAAAAAGGCAGACAGAAAGAAATACTTTCTGGAAGTTTCTATTTAAGTAATATTTATAACAAAAAGACAAAACTGATCTATGTTTTCGTAAGTCCTTGCAATGACTGCACCTGGCACGGCAGGAGGACATTAATGTAGTATAGGAAGCTAGAAATGTTTTCTTTCCTAATTTGGTTTCTAGCCAAACAAATGTGTTTGTTTGGGGAACAGTTATCAAGGTTCATATTTATAAGATGTGTACTTTTGATAGCATCTTAAAGGCCAATCCAGTCATGGTAGCACATGCATGTAATGCTGACATTTGGAGACTAAGGGTGGAGGTGCCCTCTGAAGCCAGAATAATATGGAACCTGAAAAGAAATTGCCCTGCCTTGACCTACTTTAATTCACCCACCACTATGTAGGTGTCAGCAAATTGCAGGTAGGCTACTCTAATTGATGGCTTCTGGGTATTTATTTCAATATCTTTCTGTTATCATGTATTTTCCAATAGTTCTACAAAGGACCTTGTGTCATTTAAATATCAAAAAAGGATAAAACTCCACCCACTAAGAGAGCTCCTTATCTATTTCTCAATGTCATAGAGCAAACTAATACCATGCATGGTCACTACCAAGTTGACATTCAGTCTCTTCATTCTGCTAGCCCAGTGTCTTTCCCAAAGACAAAAATAGATCCATAGTCTTCCTGAGACTCCATTTCTACATCTTTAAAGAGATGGCGATAATATTCTTTAAAAATTCATCAAATGCATACTGTCATCACATATGTACAAAGTGCTAAAAATCTGTCCATTTTATTCCCTGCCTGCTAAAGAGGCACACAGGGAACACAGGAGTCCCTTAAGGAATCAGGGCAAAGCTCAGTTTTCCAAAAGCACAGAGCACTTGGGAGATGAGGCTGCAAATATAACCTGGATCCATGTGTTCATGAGCCTTGAATCATCCTTAAGAAAAGTTTGGAGTCCCTTGTTACAGAGTAGATTTCCTCTGAGAGTGTTTATGTAATGACAGGAGAGCTTGCTTCAGAGAAACTGAACTGGGAAATTATGAGTTAGAAAGCCCTATAAAGGTATTGTACTTAAGAGATGGTGGTCAAAATCACACATTTTCTCCAGGAAAATCTACTGTCTAGTGTGACTAAAACAACAAGGAAGAGAATGGTAAGGTTAGGAAAAGGACCAGAGGAAGGAGAGGCAAAGGGAGGAGAGGGAGGAGAGGGAGAGCTCTGTGCAAATGGGATTATTGAGTTGTTCAAATTGCAGCCAAAAGATAAAGTCCTGCTCTTGGGATAAATTCCTTAAGTCACTAGCAGCATGGCCAATTAGCAATTAAGAAATAGTGTCTAGTGAGTCCATGGGGCTAAAAGGCTCTATAATAAAATTTGGGAGGGATGAACATAAACTGTTTATAGTGAATCCGCCTTGGCTGTATACAAAGAGGAACAGGCCACTGAGAAGATGAGTGGTGGCCTGAGATAGGAGGCTAGTCCATAAAGAGGTTTCTGCTACTTCTTGGTTGGTTAGTTCTAAAACTAGAATATGCTATTGGCCTCATTCAGTAATCCTCAGAAATCCCCAAGAAAGGAATGTCAATCAGCTAGATTTTATTTTCTTTTTCTTTACTTTGATGATGCAGGTTAAAGCAGTGAGTTAAAAGAATCTTTCAAAAAATTTTTCTAGTGTCCAATCTCAATCTTGTAACTTAATTTAGATAGGACATGACCGAAGTCTTCTCTTACCAAAAAGCAAACTAAGGCTTGAGAAGGCTTGTGGCACATGCACAGCTCAAACTGTATTTTCTTCCTTTGAGAATTTTTTCTACAGGATGAACAGATCAAGCAGCCTTGTTTGAGAAGAACAGGTAGGAGTTATAAGCACTCAGCTGTTCCAGGCAAGTCTGGAGCACATAATGAGGATCTGTCTCAAAAACAATCAGCCAGATGTGATCCCTGTGCTCAGGAAGCAGAGGCAGGCTGAACTCCTGAGTTTGAGGCCAGCAAGGTCTACAAAGCAAGTTCTATAACAGCCAGAGCTGCATAATGAGACTGTGATTCAGAAAACAAACTAACCAACAAATACATTCTTTGTGGTTGAGGTTGTGACTCTGTGGTGCTTATCTAATACAAGAAAGGATTCCCAGAATCTCACATAAACAAACTAACTAACTAACAAATACGCTTTCTATCACCTTCTGTTTTTCTTTCCAGTTCTAGAAATTGATTCATGCATGCTAGGAAAGTATACTACTGGTGAGCTATATACCCAGACTGCATCATCATTTTCTATTGTCCTTTCTTATACGTTTTTAAAAATTGATAAAGTTTCAAAGTTCTTCTTGAAGGCACTTAGTGCTATGAATTTTCCACTTAGCACTGCTTTCATTGTGTCCCATAGTTTGGGTATGTTGTGCCTTCATTTTCATTGAATTCTAGGAAGTCCTTAATTTCTTTATTTCTTCCCTGACCCAGACATCATTGAGTAGAGAGTTGTTCAGTTTCTCTGTGTGTAGGCTTTTTGCTATTTCTGTTGCTGTTGAGGTCCAGCTTTAGTCTATGGTGGTCAGATAGGATACAAGGGATTATTTCAATCTTCTTGTATCTGCTGAGGCTTGCTTTGTGACCCCATATATGGTCTATTTTGGAGAAGGTTCCATGAGGTGCTGAAAAGAAGGTAAATTCTTTTGAATTTGGGTGAAAAGTTCTATAGACATCTATTTGGTCCATTTGATTTAGGAGGAGATGAGGGAGGGGGCTACAGCTAGGATACAAAGTGAATAAACTGTTATATATATATATATATATATAGTCCTGGCATTCTGATCAAATGCCGTAGAGCCATTGTGGAAAAGAGCTAAATTACAGCAGCTTCCCTTAATAAAACAGTACTTTCTTTAAACACTTTAATTTTGTCTAACAGATGATAAAGATGTCCTTGAAGATTATATTGTATTTTGGGGAAAATATATTGTTTCATGCATTTGGAAAGTAAGACAGAACATGGTGCTGTAATGTGAAACTGCACATTAATACTTGGTCTTACAGAAAAAGATTTATTACTTATTCTCTGCTGGGTAAAAAGGTTACAGATATGAATAAAATTTAGTAGGTCACGTGGTTTTGTTTCCTTTTGTGCAACTGTATGTTGTTCATGAAAGGTACAGCAACAAGATTTTCTGTGAGTTCTGTTATGACTATTGCTATTATAGTCCTATCATACTACGTCCTAAAATGTTTGTCGTATCATGAAAATCCCATTAAAGCCCATTTAAGTACACCTGATTTTTAGCAAGGACTTTCTAGGGAAGCATATATACTTGTTTTAGAGAACTATAGCTGGCTGGGTGTATTTGAAAATGCTGTTAACTAGCTACAAGGCAATCACTAGAGTCTACTTTTTATTTACAGCAAAGCGGTTATCTTGTCAATACAGCTTATTATCAAACTATTTTGAGATAAATAAGGTATACTTGTTTAGAAGTTAGAAACTAAGCCAGGTGTGGTGGCACATGCCTGTAATCCCAGCCTTCTGGGAAGCAGAGGCAGACAGATCTCTGTGAGTTTAAGGCCAGCCTGGTCTACAAAGGGAGTCTAAGACAGCCAAGGCTACGCAGAGAAACCCTGTCTCAAAAATACAAAAAAAAAAGAAGTTAGAAACTAAACACTGGTCCCCTGTTCCACTTAGATTTGTTATTACATTGTTTTCTATTACTAAAATATATTTTTTTCTAGACATTTTTAAAATTTTATTTTTACTTTTTACAATTTATTGATTAAATATCCTAATTTCAGCCCCCTTCCTCATATCGTCCCTGTCCCCCTCCCCCTCCCCAATCCATTTCTCCTAGTCCATTGAAAGGGGGAGACCTCCTCCTCTACTGTCTGACCCTAGTCTATCAAGTCTCATCAGCACTACCTGGGTCCTCTTCCTCTGTGGCCTGTCAAGGGCTCACCACTGGGGGGAAGTGAACAAGGAGCAGGCAACTGAGTTCATATCAGAGTCTGTATCTTCTTCCCTTACTAGAGGACCCACATGAACACTGAGCAGCATATAGACTACATCTGAGCAGGGGGTCCTCTTCATGTGTGGTCCTTAGTTGGTGCATCAGTCTCTGCAGGCCCCCTTGGGACCAGATTTTTGGCTTTGTTGGTCTCCTTATGGAGCTCTTGACCCCTCCGTGTCCTTCTATCCTCTCCTTCTTTCATAAGACCTGCACTCTGCCCAAAGTTTGACTGAAGGAACTGAAGATAGCAGGGCTAACTCCATTTTTTTTCTCAGACTCTATCTTAAGTTGACTGTCCTTGGAGTGACTTAGCCCCCACTTTCGGGTTCCGAGAAGGGCTACCTGGCCTTCCACCATGCAGGTTGTTGGAATACCACAGAATGTGTTAATAGATAATTATAATCAGGCCTCCACTCCACAGGTTGTCATAAATACCGCAGAATGGGTTAATGGGTCCTCCATCTAACAGGCTATCGTACAGATATCTTAGATATCTTGCAGTTTGGTCAGGTGGCTTGGAACAATTAGCCTAAAGGTCACCTCGCTTGCTGAACCCCTCCACCCAATCTTACCCTTCCCTGTAACACCAAGGCTTGGAATTCCCGGCTTACAGTTTTTCCCTTTAAAAACTCTGTCCCCCTGAAACTTGAGGCCCCACTTTCTAACCTGCTGCTTCAGGGAAGATTGATCAACCCAATCTTAAGCTTGAATAAAGATCCTTGTGTGATTTGCAACAGATTCCACTCCTGGTGATCTTTTGGGGGGTCTCCTGAATCGGGTACAACATGATGAGGGATTTTTTTTTTATTTTGGGTTGGGAAAAGGTGTTGAGTGTTTGTTTTAATAATATGCTTCATGATATGATTTGATTTAAATATATAACAAGTATTTGCTTTTAAATTACAGGCACACACACAAAATCCTATGTCATTGAATTAGGGACAATGACAATAGGTGCCACCTGGTGGTCAGAATCAAAATTGCAATTATGAAAGGCTAATAACCTGAAGCTTCTGGAACAAAATCTGAAAGGAGACGGACTTAGACTCCTGATTTAAGCCAGATCTGTCTAGAATTTATAACCTACTGGCAGCGATTCTCTAAACACAAGATTTTAGAGACACAGTCTCTAAGCCCCAAACTAGATATCCACTCCTGCCTAAACTGAAGAGAAAACTGAATGATTATTTTAGAAGAGGTTTGAGACAGAAATACACTCAAAGATATATTACCAAAATAATAATTTTAATCTGAATATACTTTGCTTAGTAAGTCAATATATTATGTACACACTTCCAAAACATAATATATATGCATAATTTTTGTTAGTTGGGTTACTTTTTATATTTTAAATCATTTTTACATGTATTTATTGATTTACTCTCCTCCTTTCCCTCCCTCCTTATTTCCCACACACACACTCTCCCTTTCTCCCTTCCCTGTCTCTGTCTCTGTCTCTGTCTCTCTGTCTCTCTCTCTCTCTCTCTCTCTCTCTCTCTCTCTTTGTGTGTGTATTTCTGCCTCAGTGTATGAGTGTAGAGATCAGAAAACAATGTGCAGGAACTCCTTCTGTCCTTTCCCCCTATGGGTTCTGTAGGAGGCAGGGAGGTCTTTGTGCCCACAGATTAGCATTAGAGCAACCTGAAATGTTAAATGCACAGGGTTGTCCCTTCAAGGGAAAAATGTATATCCTGTTTTCCTCTCAGAAGGCTAGGAGTGGACTTGGCTATTATTCTGGTGACTTTTGCACGGGATCCTCCCCCAGGGTACTAACCTTGATTTTCTCAGTCATTCCATAGAGCCTGAATTTTTAATCAACACTGGTTAGTAATGTTGGACTTAACTGCTGGCTGTGGTGGTTGCAGAGACACATCCTCTAGACCCCTCATCCTCCATCCCATCCCCACCCCCAACCCCTGGGAAGGTTCCCGCCATCCCATCCCACCCCCTGGAAAGGTTTCAGAGATCAAACTCATATTTCATTCTGCCTGGCAGCAAGCCCCTTTACCGGCTTAGCCATTTCCCTAACTCCACATTTCTAACTTAATATATTTTCCTAATTACAAGTTTTCAAACAAGGCAAAGAAGAGGTGAAAGTATAAACTGAACTCTATGTCTCATCTACCTGACCTTCACTCCCTGACTCAAATATATTAACTGAAAATAGATGTGTGTTCTCCAGATGTGTTTCTCTGAGTACACTTTAAATGCAAAAGAAAGCATTTACCTAAAATATGTATTATACAAAATCATAATCATTACAAATCTGCTCTTTCACATTCTGCCTATTTCACTTACCATTATTGCTCTCCTTCTCACTGGCATTAAATAACTAGTGCTCAACAGGCACAAATACTGCTTTCTGTTTTAAACACAGGATCACTTGTATCCCAGGATGACCTTGAATGGACTATGTTGTTGAAGATGGCCTTGAAATCAGAACCCTCCTTCCTCCATTTCTTGAGTGCAGAGATAACAAATATGCATCTCTGTGCCCAGTGCCAAATATTGCTTTAACTTACCTATCTCTCAGTAAGCCAGTTTGCCTAGCATAAAGCAGTTATGAACCCCATATAGTTTGTAATACTATATTTTCCACCTAACTTTTGACTATTTTCCTACAGTCCACAGTACTTACCTGTTTTCTATATTTTAATTTAAATCATTACCTTTTCAGTGTCTCATGTAGACCAAACTGCCCTTTGAACTCACTATGCAACCAAGGATGACTCTGAACTCATGACCCTCCTACTTCTATCACCCAAGTGTTGAGAATACAGGTGTGCATCGCCATGCCCAGTTTTAATTCCTTCAATAACATTAGTATTTATCTTTTACATATGAAATAACTAACAAAGTAAAGTTTATTTTAAGATGCATAAAGTATAACCGCCATTAAGGCAGCTACTATAAAAAAATAGAACATAATGTGTTGATAGAGATATGAAGAACGTAGGACACTTTTGTATTGCTAATGTTAATGCAAATGGTGCAGCCTTTTTAGAAAACCGTATAGGCAGCCATTCAAAAATTAGACATTGAACTAACACATGATCCACTAATTCACCTTCTAGGAATATACTGAAAAAAAAAAAAAACTAGAACAGAGACTCAGATGGGGTAGTTTCCCATCCATGACAATAGGAGCATTATCAATAATAATGTCTATGGTCACACAAGCAAAATAATGCCATATCTACAGTATGGACTGTTATTTAGCCTTCAAAATTAAAGACTAGCTGCTAAATGCTACAGCACACAGGTAAACCCCTTGAAAACATGCTAAATGAAAGAAGCAAGACAGCAAAGAACAAATACACTATGAGTACACTTTCTTTATGTAATCAAGAGCCAAATTCATACAAGATGGAAAAACAGAACAGTGGATTTCAGGGTCTGTGGGAGGGCAAATAGGAAATTAATGAGTACAGAGTACCAGTAATACAGGATATGTTCTGGAGACAAATAGTGATGACAACTTGGCAACAATGTCAATGTGGTTACTTGCATATAGATAGAGAGGATTGAATCCAGGGCTTTTTGTCCTTTCCCACTGACATACATCTCCAGGACACTCTGACTGCATTTAATAGCACTGAAGTATACTCCTGGAAATGACTAAAATAATGACTTCTAATGTGTTTATAATTCACAAATAAGAAATGAAATTTTTTTATTATATCAGAAATTGGAAGCATGGGCCTGGAAGCATGACATGCCAACACCAGAACACAAAGGAAAAGTTCAAATGATTCTAGCTTCAATGACTCTACGCAGCCTTTTCTAACTCCAAGCTCACACTCAAACATGGGAGCATCACAATCCATCGACAGATAGTCAGAGGCAGTCTTCCAGATAACTATTTGTCTATGCCCTTCACCTACCTCTCTGCACTTGTTAGCGAGAATGAATCATTGATCATAAAAATTAGCCACAGACCATTGCAAGGATTTACTGTAAAGACCGTAAGCAGTCTTTATTAAATTTTTTCTATGTATTACGTCTAAATTTTGTTGTATGTTTTCAACTGTGTCTCATGTAGACCAAATTGGCCTTGAACTCACAAGCACTGAAAATACAGGTATGTATCACCGTGTCCATTTTTACTTTTTTATTTTTATTTTTTTTCTGTCTTTCTTCTTTTTTTCCCCCAAGACAAGCTTTCTCTGTAAATCCCTGGATGTCCTAGAACTCTCTAGGACCAGGCTGGCCTCAAACTCAGAGATCCACCTGTCTCTGCCTTCCTGGGTGATGGGATTAAGGTGTGTACCACCACTGCCCAGCTAACTTTTCAATAATATTAATATTAAAAACAATACACACACTATTTTGCTGTTTTTCTTTTTAATTAGGCAATGTTTTGGCCAGCATCAGTTGTTGTTTGTTCATTGAGATTAAGCAGTCAGAACCCTGGAAACTTCTTTACATAACAGAGAAAGCTTTAGAATACTTGTGGATTTTCCTATGAAGCAGCCTCTCTGCATGGTGGTTTCCCTGATTACTTAACCTTTCTATATACCTTGATGTTCACTACGAGCATAGTAATATGTAAACTGGAGAGATGGCTCAGCACTGGCTTCTGCTCTTCCAGAGGACCCAGGTTCGATTCCCAGCGCCCACATGACTGCTAAAAACTGTCTATAACTTCAGACCCAGGTATTCTAATGTCCTCTTCTGACCTCCACATGTACTGTACATATGTAGTGCAAGTATACATGCAGACAGAATACGCTTACATATAAAATTGGAGCTGGCTTACAGGTTCAGAGGTTTCGTCCATTATTATCATGGCAGGAAGTATGGCAGCACGCAGGCAGACATGGTGCTGGAGGAGATGAGAGTTCTATATCTGGATTTGCAGGCAGCAAGGAGGGGGGGTCACTAGGCCTGCCTTGAGCATTTGAAACCTCAAGTCCCACTCCCAGTCACACACTTTCCCCAATAAGGCTATACGTACTCCAACAAGGCCTCATCTCCTAAAAGTGCCACTACTTAGTGACCAAGCATTTCAGATCTGTGAATGCAGGGGTGCCATTCTTATTCAAACCACACACCTGGCTTTTGTGGTTTGTTTATTATCCATATCACTAATTTTTAAATTGTTTTACTTATGTATTTGTATTTTATGTGTATGGATATTTTGCTTGTGTGTACATCTATGTACCATGTGCATATAGTATACAGAAAAGGTGTCAGATCCCCTGGGACTGTAGTTATAAATGGTTGTAAGTCACCATGTAGATGCTGGGAGTTGAACTCGGGTCCTCTGGGAGAGCAGCTGGTGATCTTAAACACTGCTTCATCTTCTTAGCCCTGACATTAGCTATTTTAAACTGTGATTCTGTGGGCTCATACGCATAGCCTTGGGTCTGACCAAGATCATCTGAATCAGAAGCTCTAAGGATAAGGCCCAGAAATTAGTGTTTACATCCTTGATAAATGACTTAATGCTACGTTTTAGCCCCTCCGTTCTAATTGATTAATGACTGGAGTTTTATATGTCATACTCTCCTGAGCTTGAGTCTCCTTGGTGGAACTATGAATCCCCCCTCTTCACCAAAGTTACTTGAAATGGAGAGAAAATGTAAATAAATTCTGTAGGTTTGTTATATTTTAATTGCTTGTTTTTCATTGATTTTAGAAAACATGAATTCTGGGGCGGGAGAGGTGGCTCGGGAGTTAAGAGCACTGGTTGCTCTCCAGAAGACCTAAGTTTAATTCCCCATACCCATGTAGAAGCTCACAACCATCTGTCACTCCAGCTCCAGGGAATTCAAGATGCCCTCTTCTGCTCTCCTTATGCACTGCATGCATATGGTGCACAAATAAACTTAGAAGCAACATACCCTCACACATAAAAAAGCAAAATAACATAAGGGGAGCGAGAGCTGTCTCTGACATGGACTTCGTTACCTGTTTTTCAATCACTTCCCCCTGGTGGGGCTTCCTTGACAGGCCACAATGAAAGAGGATGTGCTCAGTCCTGATGGGACTAGACTTGCTTGGGTGGGTTGGTGGGAGGTCTCTGTAGCGGAGGGAGGAATAGCAGGAAGAGGGACGGAGAGTGGGACAGGGAAGAAAGGGAGGGAGGGAGCTACGTCTGGGATGTAAAATGAGTTGATTGATTAATTAATTTAATTAATTAATTAAAAATAAAGGTCCTATGATTGTATAGGTCTCTCTTATTTAGCATTTTCATAAGGTTTGATTATTTCCCTGTGATTGTCTTTTATTTCTTTGTCAGATTTTAATTTTGTGTTTCTTTTACTTATGATGCCCTTAAAATAAATCCTCTTTAAAAAAATTTTAAAGTAACTGTCTTATAAAAATACCACTAATTTTGGGCTAGCAAGATGGTTCATTAGGCAAAAAATCTTGCTGCCAGGCTTGAGTTTGATTTCTGGGAACCACATGGTAGAAGGAAAGAACTGACTCTTGCAAGTTGCCCTCTGACCTCCACACACATGCCTTGTGATGCGCAGACACAGTCTCTCTCTCTCTCTCTCTCTCTCTCTCTCTCTCTCTCTCTCTCACACACACACACACACACACACACACACACACACACACAGAGAGAGAGAGAGAGAGAGAGACAGAGAGAGAGAGAGAGAGAGAATTTTAAAATGTTGCTAATCCCTAACTGACACTTCACACTTCACTTGGACCTGCCATAGCATTGGACACTGGTGACCTTTGGTGTCAAAACCTCAAAACTCCTCCCTCAGATTGTACTAACAGTGACCTGTTCTCTGACATACATACTGTGAAGTGTCATGAGAACTGATTACAAATGTTCATGCCACTGATGACTTTATTTCTGATTACTTTCCCTCACATCTTAAATCAGCCCAATTCCTTTTCCCATTAACATCTGCAAACTATTCTTGGTGAAGCAGATTTAAGAAATGTAGGTCTTTTCTTCAGCCATTGAATGTCCTGTACACTGTTTTGAGAGGGAGAAGCATCTCAGTGACAGATATGATGTGAGGCGGCCAAAGAGGCCTGTTGTAATAAATAGCAGGGTGAGAGGTAAACAGGAAATCCTGTGCAGATGGTATCTGCAGACAGTGCAGGACTATGGCATTACTTTCGGGCTTCAGAAAGAATAGAAAATCTTTATTTGATCTCCTGTCTCTAAAATGTGCTTTCTTTTCCTCCATCTTCTGGGTAGTGGTAAAGGGGAAAAAACAATAAACAAAACTGCAGAGAATGTCTGGCATCCAGCAGGACTTGAACAACTGCTACACCCAATCTGCTTTCTCTCACCCAAAGAGGATGTCACTTCTAGGAGCCAGTGAGATGGCTCAGCATATAGGGTTCTTGCTGCCCCAGCTTGGCAGCCTATTTTCAATCCCTGGACCTTATGCAAAAACAGAAAAAGATCCCACTCCACAAAGTTGTCCTGTGACTTCCACATGCATGATGTGCATGCAAGTAAGCACACACCCAGACTGAAGATAAAGTTAAACTGCATGTAATTGTTACTGTAGCATCTGGAAAGACAGGCAAGGAATTAAATGTATACACAGTTGCTTAATGTTTTTTTCACTGAAGGGAGAGAATGCTCTAGTTTCCCTCTATTACAAAGGCTCACTTTGAGAGGACCAAGTCTGATCTCCCCCTTCCCCCACCCCCACACAAAGTCATCAGTCCCAGGAACTAGGCCGTATGTCACCAATTCCATAAACAAGGCCATAAAATTGCCTACCCAAGGAACAGCCTGAGGATAACAACAAAAATGGAAAGGTATCTTATCTCAGGGTGGGGCATCTGTGCTGGGCAGCCCACTGACCTTGTAGTAGAACATTCCTGGCACAGAAAATACCTAACATTCCTGAGATCTATGAATAGATCGCTCAGTGTTAGTTATGTTAGTTAACTAATCACTTTGTAACAAGCTTGGCCTTGTTGAAAGTCGTACAATTGTGTAACTATTGAGCCGGAAATTCCCAGTCCTTTCTTAAACACCAATAAAAACCCTGCCATGCAGCTACTCAGGGCTTTCCTCTCTGATCCACTGCATTGGTGACGGTGGAGAGACATATCTTAAACCCAAATAAAGCTCTTTGGTGTTGGGAAGGTGGTCTGGCTCCTCGTGGTCTTTGGGGACCCTAAAATCTGAGCATACAACTTGATCTCATCAGATTAGTGATAGCTTGACATTAGAGAAGAAGCGTTCAAAGCCGTATAATTCTCAGCCAGATTGCTGAACTGAGCAGTCCTAGCCAATCTGAGACCCAGTCTAAGGAAACATTGTTATATGACCATAAAAGTGGAATAAATGAATGACTGAACAACTAGGACCAATCTCTGGAAGACCACCACACCTCTTGTGATGCAGGCTATAATCACAATGTCTGATAAACGGGAAGCAGCAAGTTCTGACCCTGCCAGTGTGCCAAGTCCTGTTTTGTGTTTAGAATATATGAATTAAGAAAACCATGTACTTGCCCTTCATAAACCAAGCACCTATGACCTTAAAGTATGAAAGAAAAGCCAGGAGTGGTGGTACATGCTTTTAATCCCAGCACTCAGGAGGCAGAGGCAGGCATATCTCTGAGAGTTTGAGGCCAGCCTGGAAAACAAGTCCAGGACAGCCATGACTCTGTTACACAGAGAAACCCTGTTTCTTAAAAAAAACTAAGCTAAGAAGAAGAAGAAGAAGAAGAAGAAGAAGAAGAAGAAGAAGAAGAAGAAGAAAGGAAGAAATATAAACAATGAAATGTCATATGAATTATATTTCAGATAGTGATAATTGTTATGGATATGAGGTTTGGTAGATATGGAGTTATTGCTCTCCCAACAAAGATAGTGCTTTTCTATTTTATTCTTTAAGTCGTGTGTTGTATGTGTGTATGAACTTCACACTTGAACACTGAAGCTGTCTACAACTCTCCCTCAGCTCCCTCCGCCCCTCCTACTGTTCCTGTGTCTAACCCTTTCCTCTCAAATTCATGAGCTGTTCCTCAGTTGTTATTATTACATGTATATGGATATATGTGTACATATAGATGCACACATGTATGCATATCCTAGTGAGTTCCTTTAGCGTTGCTTGTATATATATCCAAAGATGGCTACTTGGTATTTGGTAACATATTCTCCTGGAAGAAACTGATTCCCCTGTTTTCAGTGCCATTGGACACCTTTAGCTCTTCATCTAAGGGTGAGACATTGTAATACTTTTCTTGTTTGATACAGGGTCGTCTGTATCCTAGATCAACTTTGAATTTGACTTTTAACCTCTGATCCTCCTGCCTCCACCTACACAGTGCTGGAATCACAGCTGTAAGACAACTAAACCTATGTCTCCATGCCTGCTAAGCAAGCACTCTACCAAATAAGCAGTATTCCCTATTTCCAGAAGACAATAACCAAATAATAAAACATATATAATAGTATGAAATACATTAAATATATTTTAACTCTCAAGACAGTACTCATCAGGGCTGGAGGGATGCCTCAGCATGTAACAGCACTAATTGTTCTTACAGAAGATTCAGTTTCCATTTTCAGCACCTATACTGTGTCAAACAACCATTTGCAACTCCAGTTGCAGGGGAATCTGAACCCCTCACTTCTGGTTTCTATATGCAGTGCAGCAGACATGCATGTGGTGCACAGACATATATACTGGCAAGATACCCACATAAAGTTTTTTCTAAGGAATTAAAAAGTTAATGCCCAGAAAATTATACACTTATATGAAAAGTATTCATCAGAAGATTATATATTAAAAATCATCGATGATTTTGCCTTACGTTATTAGGGAAAAATCCGAAGTTTTGAATACATAGTGTTCTGGTGAAGCTATGTACAAGCACTTTCATGTCATTTTGATGGTAGGAATATAAAACTGCATCACCCCATTGGATGTGAGATGGTTGATATCTTGCTCAATTCCTTTTTCATCTAAAAATCCTACTTCTTAAAATACACCCCCCCCCAAAAAAACTGACAAAAAATCTACTATGACTTATGTACTAGGTCATTCCTTGAAGTCTATATGCACCAGCAGGATGTTTTAAACAAAACTAAGATAAAATGTCCATCCATAGAACTGTTTGGATCAACTTCAATGTCTTCATTAGATGAAGTATTACGAAGCAACAAAAAATGAAGATAATGCATTCCATGTACTTGGAAGTGATCTTTTCACATATTGCTAGATGGAAAAAGCAAGATGGAGAACAATATGACACGTTTGGTACTATTTGTCTAAGAAGAAATGAGGTATGTTGCATATATATATATGTATATGTATATATATATATATATATGACATAAGACAGACAGATGGAGAAAAAGATAGATGATACATAGATAGGTAGATACATGAACAGACAATTTTCCTAATTCAGAACTCCAGTAGCTCAGGCTGTGGAGTGTGTGGCTCAGAAGTAGCTGGGCAGATGAAGTTTGTGAAGACCCACAGGTACCTAGGAACCTACCTTCCCTAGTGTAGCCAATACTAAGATTTCCACAAAGAAACTTAATTCAGATAAAGAGGCAGTAAATAAAGAGGTTGGTAGATTTGCAGCCTTCAGGTTCAACCCACTACTCTAGAAGTTGAAACAAAACCCAAAGCAAATGTCAAAGGAAAGAAGATAAGTCTTGAGGAAAATGTGCAAGCATTCAGGAAAGGAAAGGTAAAATGGAAACCCACAGCAGTAGCTAGCAAATACTGTAGGAAATGAAAACATGGAAGGATAGTTCCACTGCTGATGGAATTGTTCAGAAGTCAAGAACAGCTGATGTCTTTGTAGCAAGCCTCATTGCTGACCATAGTAATTCCCTCTGTAGTACAGAGTAATGTCTGCCACCAATTCTCTAAAAAATGAAAGTGTTTTAGTATTTAGTAGCTCCAGGAACACATTTTTTAGGCATGATCTCATGTAACCCAGGCTAGCCTCAAACTCACTGTATAGTCACTGGCCTTGAATTGCTGATCTTTTACCTGCCACCTCCTTTGTGATGGGATTATAAGTGTGTGTCACAATGCCAACTGAAAATGAAGCCACTTTTGTGATACTCTCATCAGAGTTTTTGTTTTGTTTTGTTTTTGTTTTTTGAGACAGAGTCTCACAGACTGACCTGGGACTCATAGCTGTTCTTCAATTTGTAGCAAACCTTCTTCTCATTTTCTTGAGTTCTGAGATTGTAAGTGTGAGCCACCACGCTTGGCTGAATTGATTGTGAATAGAGAGTTTGTTTTCATGTTTGTTTTTCTGGCAGTGATAAGGTTCAAACAAATGGCCTTACTGTTGGGATCCCTAAGCAGGTACCTCTATGGCCAGCCCCAAGGGACCTGACAAAATGGATATCAGACATCTGTGAGGCCACCTATGGACCAACCACAGACTACATGAAGCCACCTGTGCATGCTCTGAGTCACCTTATAAAAGAATTCATACCATCTTCTCTCTCTCTCTCTCCTACCCTGCCCAGAGACAGTCTCTGTGACCACCTCCTCCTTCCCTTAATAAAATCTCCCTATATGGAACCAGTCATATAGCATGATTTTTGAACCCAACGTGTAACTTTGCTGCATAATCCTAATATTGGTGCATTGGCCAAATAGGTGTTTTCAGTGGTCTCACCATGTGGTGGTTGCTTTTGGTGCCAGAGCCGCCACTGGAGCTGCTAGAAACATTTCATTTCAAATCCACCCATGACTCGCTTTTCAGCAATCAGATCGCTATCTCCTACATGCAAAACTAGCTGACTGATTAGTTCCCCTCATTGGTCAGCATATACGACTCTCTTGGTAGGGGAAGATTGACCATTGAGAGTCTGGTAACTTCCTGGTGCATTTTGAGACAGGGAAACCCCCAACCGTGGCCTGCATGGGCCATGATTGACCCTTTTTGCTGACCTTCATTTTGGGCTTCCTTTTTCCCTTGGGTGAGATTTTTTGTCCTTATGCTGGCACGGTTTGGCAGGTTGTTGGTAAAAATTATCTATGTATCATGGAAGGTATGGCTATAAGTTTGAGTGAGGTATTAAAAATCTTTAAAGAAAGTAGAGGATTAGAGTCTTACACACACACACACACACACACACACACGTCTATGAAAATCTTAGCCTTAGGTAAACCATCTGTACGACAGGCAGATGTGCCCTTGGTCTCTAGCCAACACTGATGAGCTGTTGGATCAGGTAGTACCATACTACTCTACTGAGCCAAACCTTGCCTTTGGGACACCTCTGGCAGGTCACTGACTCCTAACCTTGCAATGGGAACTGCCCATTCTTCCGTTCCTCCAGCATCCTCACAGGGATGTCTTCTGGAGAATTTTAAAACCATATGCATGGAGCCTGACTTAAAGGCCTCTATGCTCATATGCCTCTGTAATAAAACTTGGCCTACATAGTCCTTAGATAATGGTTCGATTGGCAGATTAATGGCACATTAAATCCTGAAATATTTTAAGGGATCTTTTTAATTACTGTCAGTGATCTGGTAAATGGAAGGAGGTATCCTTACATTCAAGCATTCTATTTCCTCCACTCTGAACCTTCTCTCTGTCCTTCCTGTTCTCTGACCCAACTTCTTGTACTTAAAAAGTCTCAACCTCAAAGGTTTCTACCTTTGACCCCGCAGATGAACTGCCACCTTGCCTTACTCAGCCTCCAGCTTCTCTGCCTCTGTCTTCTCCCTCCTTTTCTGCTTCCTCCTCTTCCTCTTTGGCTCTTCCAGCAGCCTTACTTTCCTCCCCAACAGGCCATCCTAATAGTCCTACTTTGGTATCCACTTTCACCCCACCAACAACTTTTAGGCCCCCTGCTAACTGCTCTCACTCTGTAGCAAAGCCCCCTTCTCCTCCTCCACCTTCTGCTCAGCATAAACCATTCTAAATTCTTCCTTTGCATGAGGTGGCTGACGTGGATGGCTAAGTTATGGTGCATGTTCCCTTCTCATTAACTGAACTTTCTCAAGTAGAAGAGAGACTAAGATCCTATACCTCTAATCCTCTACTTTCATTAAAGAATTTCAATACCTCACTCAAACTTATAGCCTTACCTTCCATGATATATACATGATTCTTACCAACAACCTATTACCTGAAGAGCACAGGTGAGTTTGGGAACAGGCTAGAACACATGCAGATGAGGTTCACCAAACAAAGGCAGCACACCTGGCTGGGGGTGAGCTGATGCCTGACCAGGATCCACACTGGAAATATAATACCCTGGAAGGCGTTTTAGCTAGAGATCAGTTCACGACCTGCCTCTTGGCTGGTCTCAGCAAGGCCGCCCTCAAGCCAGTTAATTATGTGAAGCTCCAGGAGATCATTCAGGAAAACATGAAAACCTTCTCAATTCCTAGAGCAGCTTACAAAGGCCCTCTTACAACATACTAATCTAGATCCTGAAAGTACAGAGGGTAGACAACTCCTAGTGACCTATTTTATTCTCTCAGAATTACCCAGACACCAGGGCTATGCTTAAATGCTTAGAGAGAGGACCTCTGACTCCACAGGCAGAAGTTTTAGCTCTGGCCTTTTAGATGTACCATGGGGTAGATGAGAAAGATTGCAAGCAAAAATACTAAATGCTGCGAGGCCATCTGACTGGACTCAGCGACTACCCAAGCTCTCTTGCCTCCTAAGGCATGAGGACCATGGGGTCGCTGTTTCAAATGTGGTCAAGAAGGTCACTGGACTTAGTTTTGTCCTAACCCTAATAAGCCACCAGGGCCATGTCCAAAATGCCACCAAGAGAAATATTGGGGTGTTGACTGCCATCGTTTCTCCCATGATATAAGGCATCACTCCCAGGTATCCCTGTGGCTAATATCCTAGACCTGGCTATGGATGACTGAAGGTGCCTGGGTTCCCTTGACCAGACCACTGCCATCATTACCAGGGAGGCACAGATAGTTATCATGGTATCAGGGCAGCCTATCTCCTTCATTGTGAATACCAGAGCCACTTACTCAGTCCTGATGGAGTATTGGGAACCAACCTCTCCTTTTTTAAAAAAAAAAAATTTATTACTTATACAACATTCTGTCTGAACACCAGATCTTACTGTAGGTGGTTATGAGCCACCATGTGGTTTCTGGGAATTGAACTCAGGACCTTTGGAAGAACAGTGAGTGTTCTTAACCTTTCCAGTCCATAACTGGGTTTTTTAAGACACTGAAATTCTCCCTATGTTATTTGGTTTATCCTGATTCCATTTTATATGCTTACAGTCACGTTAAGGGTTACTTAAGGCTCAAATACATGTTTTAGGAATTGGAAAATATTATATCCTGATTATTTAGTTTTTCCTACCTCAGTGCTATATTTGAATCTGAAACATCTTCATGTTTTAGACACTTGGTCTCCAATGGTGGTGCCATTTTGGAAGATTCTGGAGACTTTAATAAATGGAATTTAGCTGTAGACAGTAGGCCACTGAACACGGATCCTAAAAAGGATTTTATTTTGGGATGCTTCCTGCTCTACCATGAAGTGAAGAGATGTCTCAGCCACATGCTTCTGCCACCAGAATTTCTGCTCAAGTGAACAGGAGGGGACAAGCAACAGATGGAGTCCTCTGCAGCCAATGAACCGAAATAAAGAATTCCCCTTGAGATTATTTTTCTCATGTATTTGGTCAAAGTTATACAAAAATATTAGGGGACAGAACAAAGCTGTTACTTATCAACTTTGCTTAAGGACTTGGGTGAAATATTTCTTTTTTTTAATGTAATTTATTTTATTTTTATATTAATCACAGGTTAGGTACTTTACATCCGAGGCGT
>CM053742.1:57387571-57402974 GCA_028658305.1 Pachyuromys duprasi | reverse complement strand
AACAACTACAAAAATGCCTCCATAACATTGGGCTGTAGGCAAGCCTGTAAGGATATTTTCTTAATTAGGGATTAGTATGGGTGTACCCAGCCGATTGTGGGTGGTGTCATCCCTAGGCGTGTGTTCCTGGGTCCTATAAGATAGCAGGTTGAGCAAGCCATGAGGAGCAATCCAGTAAGCAACATTTCTTCATGGTTTCTGCATCAGCTCCTGCCCTGCTTGAGTTCCTGTCCTGACTTCCTGCAATGATGAACAGTGCTGTGGAAGTGTAAGCCAAATAATACACTTTCCTCTTCAACTTGGTTTTTGGCCATGATACTTCATCACAGCAATAGTAACCCTAAGACAGTGTTCCTGTTTCAGTTAAATATCACGTGAACATTTGCTTTTAGATTTGCATGTTTTCCCAGTTATTGCCACAAGCAGGTTTAGTCAACAGCACCTTAGCTAAGGAACCCCACTCTGATCATTCCTGCCTCAATTCCTTGCCTCTAGACCAGACTGAAACAAATAGGGGCTCCCTAGCTATTCTTTTAAAAAGTTGGGGCTGGCTGTAGAGATGCCTGCTTACGGATCCCAATAGAATGTGCACAAATCTCACTATTGCGTTAGAAATAACCTAAGTGGAGGAGAATATGAATTGAATGGAAATCCAAGGACAAAGCTTAGAAATGTTAATCATGTCACTGAAACAGTCTGTGGAACCTACTTGTTTTATGTACTTTGGACTATAGAAGCAGACACCAAGTTAGGCTTGAATCCAACTCAGAAAATATTTCATATTACATTCTTATTTTTTATTTGGTCCTGAGGCTTGAACCCAAGGCCTCACATATGCTAAGCATGTGCTGTATCACTGGCTGGCATTCTACCACTAAGCTACACTGGACCTCACATTCTTTAATTGTTTGCTTGTTTATTGACATACTGGTAATGATCAGACCTAGGACATCACCCATGTTAGGCAAACAAGTTGAGGTTATTCTTTAGAAACATCAGAGTGAAGGTGGTGGTGCACATCTTTAATCCCAGCATTTGAGAGGTAGAGGCAGGCAGATGTCTGAGGCCAGCCTGGTCTACATAATGAATTCCTAGCCAACAAGGGCTAAACAGAGAAACCCTGTCTTAAAGAAAGAAAGAAAGAAAGAAAGAAAGAAAGAAAGAAAGAAAGAAAGAAAGAAAGAAAGAAAGAGAAGGAAGGGAAAGAAAGGAAAGGAAAGAAAAGAAAAGAAAGACTTTTCATTAAGTCTGGCCATAGTGGTACACACCTTCAATCCCAGGAGACAGAGGCAGGCTGATATGAATTCAAGGTCAGCCTGCTTTACAGAGAGAGTTCTAGGGCAGCCAGGACTACACACAGAAACCATGTCTCCAAAACAAAACAAAACAAAACAAAACAAAACAAAACAAAAAGCATTGGAGTGCAGGTAGACTATGAGAGGAACTGGTGTTTGACACTTTGTGAAGTGCTCCACTCACCAGGGTTTCCTACTCAACTTACACAACACTGTTGTGAAGTAAGTCAAAATTCTAACTTTACTGACCATCAAGCTGAACTGTTGGTATAATGTTTTTTTTGGAATGTATATAATTTACCCTTCTTCATTCAAATGCTGATTTCTCTACCCCACTATCTGGTTTCAATCCAGACATTGCATTATGATGTTTATTCTAAGCATCACCTGTCTCAAGTTTGTGTAAACATGCCACCATTTGTTCTCTGTATTTTAAAGTAAAGGGCCAGCCAATGCTGTGCAATGGAGAGAATAGGGTGGAACATCCTCGTCTGGAGAGGAGAGAAGGAAGCGAGTAGGAGGAAGGTCTGAAAACAGATATCAGCTGGAGAGGACTTGGAGCCATAAGAAGGGATGAATCGGACCTAAGATATAAGTAAAAGCAAGTATAATGGGTGAAATCTGAATGGTAGGAAAATACACGGGCTTGGAGGAGGTTTAGGATGGGGTAACTATTGCCTAGCACTGTACTCTATGTTAATTAAATAAATCCTAGTTTCTGTGTGGTGATTTGGGTATACAGTTGGTTTAGGAATAACTGCTGCTTAACTAAAAGATAAATCAATAATAAATATTAATATGCCACAACAAATGGCGCCCAACTAATCTAAGTATCTACACCCTCTAAATCATACTTTCACATAATTTAGTGGGGAGAATAAGCTCCCAGTGATACAACCCAAACTTAAAACTTAAAAGCTCCCAGGTCAATTACTGTCTCTTTAAGAAAGACTCTTAAACAGGCCCAGGATCAAAAGACGGCCTCCTGTGGGCAGACCTGAGACTTAACATAACAAAACTGGTTTCAGCTAAAGTCTAACATGAAGGGTATACAAGCAAGGTTTTCTCCTACTGTGGCTGGCTCAGATCAGATCAGATCACCTCATGGCAGCCACGACGGGAAAGAAAGGAACTGGAGGCAGACAGACCTCTAGACAGAGCTTGGCCTAAAACTGCATCTAAAAAAAATGCCTTGGCAGAGGGTGCTTTAATCCCTTTTGGCTTTGTTTTGATTGTCATAGTCATGGATCTGGTTGCAATATGTTTAATGGCGATTACTTTTCTCCATGCCTTCTCCAAGAAAGTTCAAAGGAAAATGGGGGAAAAGGTGAGGAATGGAATACTAAGTTACAGAGAAGAGAAAGGGCACTCTTCTTAATAAAAATTAGATAATAGCAGCTAAAATTCAAAGTTCTCTGGCTGCAAGATGCTTGTCAGTTCTTTCTGGTAAAGGTCTACCGATTTCATGGTAACAACTAAAATTAACCAATTGGGTTTTGCTTGGTACAGCCTAAATTGGCACAGCTGACCCAAAACTTAAAATTTTCTTGTCTCTTTGCTTGATTTTCATTTAAAGGCTTTGAGTTACAATGATATGGATTTGAGAAAAAATATTTGAACAAGTTGGTGAAGGCACATGTTTTTAATCCTAACACAAAGTAAAAAGAAACAGGCAGATCTCCCAGGTCTAGATTAGCCTTATTTACATAATAAAAGCCAGGATGGCAACTCCTGCTGTTTAGCCACTTGCAGAGATAGACTAAGATTCAAAATGGCAACATTTTCCTTAAGGTTACTATGTAAGCACTTTTTTCTTAATAATAGATGTTATGTCCTTATTGATCTAAAGGTTGGATTCACATCAGTTTTAGGTTTATGTAAGGAGACATGATGTCACACTGCTCTAAAAAGGCCTGCCAAACTCAAAAACTGGTACTTGCACAGAAATGGTTCAAAAGGGCATTTTGGCTTAAGAAATACGTTCTGTTGGTCAATGTAATTAGGCTGGGAGACAAACATGCAAACTGCATGCCTCCCACATAAAAAAAAAAAAAACTTTTAAATGCTGACTAAATAAAGGTGTCACACTGCTCTGGAAACCAGCTTATCCTTTCAAATGTGAGACATTTTCACAGGGGCGGAGGGAGGCAAATGTCAGTCATGCCTGATGCAAAAAAGACACAGGGTGCTTACAGGTAGCAATGTACATGCCAGCCTATTTAAGTCCTGGAAGCTCAAATATTACAATTCATAAGTTTAAAAGTCTAAACCTTCCATCCCATATCAAAAAAAGGGCAAGCCAAAGAACAGCCATAACCAATGTAAAAACCCAGGTACAAGATGCCTAGGGTATGCTTAAATGCTAAAGGTAAAAGGGAGTTTATAAAAAAGTTTGGTTATAGAGGCGAAACTGCCCATTCTATATAAAAAAGGGGATAGGGGGAAAAATAGCTACAACATACATAAAAACCTAGGCCTAAACCTTTAAAAAGGCACAAGATGCCTAGGGTATGCTTAAAGTCTAAATTTAAAAGGAGTTTATATAAAGTTTACTTAGAACATTCCTTTTCTATTGCTCAAGGCAACCAGCTTGTCTCTCTAATGGGAGGCCTTCTCTCAGGAGATAGGTAGCAGCTTGGCCTAATACAACAGGCACCCAAAAGCCCCCAAAAGATATTTGGTTCTATACAACCTCATTTTGATTTCAACATGATAATGATTGTATGCTCAATAATAATGGTAACTTACATTGCTGATCCCTTTACATGGGAACAACTCTGAAACTGACTGAGAAAGAAAATGTCTCTAGCCAGAACTTCAACAATACATGGCCAATAAATCCTTGGCTACAATATCCTCAAATTTTATTATGCCATTCTTTTAATTAGCATGGATAACAATGGCTTACAGTTTAGTTTCATCCTGAACATCTCATACATTTATAATTTTAGAACTGTATAATGCTTGTGAGAAATTATATGTTTGCAGAACAAAAGCATTGGACACTGGAGACTCTGCATCAAAACTGACAGAAATCCTCCTTCCAGCATGCTGAAACACTGACACATCTGTTCCAGCATCTTGCATGTTCCAGCCTTCTGTTTGTTCCTGCCTCAACTGCTTCAATTGCTGTTTCTCATCAAAGCCTGCACCTAAAGGAGCTTTGAAGAAAGCTACTAATCCCAGTTGGTCCAGCATTTCAGACTGTTTCAAACAGGACTTCTATTAAGCCTGCAATTTCTCAACATTCAAAGACTGGACCACAAATGTTAATGCTTGCTTAATTAACCATTTTCCCCAATTTCCTTTGGTCCCCCTAACAGGATTTCTGTGTGTCCAAAAAGTCAGCTAGAATAATTTCATGAGAATGATGTCCAATTTCCTTTAAAGGGGTGTTGGATGGATTTTTGGTTGTTTTCTGGGACTAGGAATGTTTATTGTTATTGGGAGATGGTTATAAATTATTAATGGTCTTATTCAGAGAGAAAACAAGGTTAGACTGAGATTTTTCTCTTTTCCTTTTTCTTTATTCTATCTTTCTTTCTTAAATAAGGAAAAAAGGGGTTGAAAAGAAAGAAAGGTGGATACAGGGATATCTTATAGTAATAATAAGACAAAAAGTAGATTATTGTATGTACTCAACTTAAGGTTTTATTTGTTATTCTTTTTTTATTTGTTATTCTTAAATAAGGTTATTTTTAACTCTGGTATAGGATTTTGTATACTGATGAAAAAATAAGTCTATTTTTAATACACTGGTAAATTTTACCTATTGCTAAAATTCAAGGTTACTTCTAATACTTTTAAACTGCTATTACAAATTGGTTAGGGTATTAGGTAATAATTGTTAGTTAATCAACTCATAGTCATGTCAGACACTAGTCTAATTTATCACAGGAGCATACATCCTAGGTTTAACACATAGATATGATTTTGTAGATAGGTCAATTACATAAAGAGAGGTAGTCTTCAAAAACTTCAGAGACCGACAGAATATGGCATTTAAAAATGTCTTTATTGTTTTAAAGATTCTTTGACAACGAGATAGGTCAACTCCTGGCAGCACCCTGTCTACCTCAAAGAAAATGATGAGCATCAAAGGACCACCATATGGAAATGGCTTCAAATGTATCAAACAAGCCACTCACGTAAAGAAAATACCCTAGCTTCAAGACAGACAGAATCTGCCAAAAATGGGCAAGCTTAAATGCAGGACAAGGCAACTGCTGAACTCTGCAAAGACAGGGTAGGCAACTCCTAAATAGTTCCTGCTTCACATATATGTCTGTCAAAATATTCTGAGTCTGAAGGCTGAAGATGATGCTCTAACGTTATAGAGAGTTATGGGTTCAGCCAGGAAACTGTCTTTGTCGATTTCTTATTTTTTGGAAGCTGCTAAGATGTACTTCCTATTTACTCTAATAACTAATTTTATTCCTTCTCAAGTCTCTGGTGGGGTTGAAGAACAAATAGTTATAGTACAACAATTAAGCTTAAGTTGTTTAGAATTTTTTAAAAAATGTTTTCATATAGGTAATACCAATAAGGATAAAAGTTAATTTAGGTATAGAACTCTAAACTTGTCAAGAAAAAATAATCAGACACTTTCTCCTAAGTCACCAAATACACATGGACTGGACATTGCATATGTAAACCTTACCTAATAGTTTTCATAACTGTTTTATAATTATTATTGTCTTAAGAGAAAAAGGGCCTTTTATTGGACTTAAAGGGAGAAATGTTGGTATAATGTTCTTTTGGAATGTATACAATTTACCCTTGTTCATTCAAATGCTGATTTCTCTACCCCACTATCTGGTTTCAATCCAGACATTGCATTGTGATGTTTATTCTAAGCATCACCTGTCTCAAGTTTGTGTAAACATGCCACCATTTGTTCTCTGTATTTTCAAGTAAAGGACCAGCCAATGCTGTGCAATGGAGAGAATACAGTGGAACATCCTAGTCTAGAGGAAAGGGAAAGAAATGAGTGGGAGGAGGAAGGTCTGAGAACAGAGATCAGCAGGAGAAGACCTGGAGCCATGAGGAGGGATGAACTGGGCTTAAGATATGACTAAAAGCAAGTATAATGGGTGAAATTTGAATGGTAGGAAAATATGTAGTCTTGGAGATTTAGGATGGAGTAACTATTGCCCAGCATTGTGCTCTAGGTTAATTAAGTAAATCCTAGTCTCTGTGTGGTAATTTGGGTATACAACTGGTTTGGGAATAACTGCTGCTTATCTAAAAGATAAATCAATACTAAATATTAATATACCATAACACTGAACCTTTCTCGTAGCTTTTGTAAGTCACATAACTGCTAAGGGGCCACACATGAGTTACTTAAAACTCAGTATTTTCTTACTAAATTCAATTGTATTGAATGGATGTGCCACTTTGTTTATGCCCTCACTTGTTTATGCACATTTTGCTTATTTTTGGTTGGGACAATTATGACTGACAATCAGTATACCATTATATACTTGTATATAAAATAAGCTTTCATTTATCTTCCCTAAAGATGAAATTTCTGGGTCATAGAACAAACATATGTTTAGCTAGAGTTAATTTTAAAGAATTGAGTCTTCAGCTGAGGTATAGTACCTAACACCTTTCATTCCAGCACTTGGGAAGAAGCAGGAGGTAGATCTCTGTGAGTTCCAGGGCAGCCTGGTCCATAGAAAGACCCTATTTCAAAAAAAAAAACAGTAATAATTGAGTATTAGCCTTTAGTCTCCTGCCTTGCCTGGATTTTAGGTAAATTAATTTTCTTCACAAAATAGAAACTAGACATACTATCTGTGGAACATTGGAAAATACAAGGCAGATATGGTGGTACAGTCTTGTATAGTTAGCACACAGGAGGCTGAAGCAGAGTAGTCATGAGTTTGAATACAGGCTAAGCTACAGAGTTGCAGGCCAACTGGAGATACATATGAAACCCTGTCTCAAAAAAACAAGGAGCAGTAACCAGGCGGAGTGGTACATGCCTGTAATTTCAGCACTCGGGGAGGCAGTGGCAGGCGGATCACTGTGAATTTGAGGCCAGCCTGGTCTACAAAGCCACTACAGGTTACACAGAGAAAACCTGTCACAAAAAACAAACAAATAAAAGGAGCAGGGATGGTGCTTGAGAGGGTTCAGTAGTTAAAGGTACTTGCCTCCAGTCCTTATCAGCTTGGTTTTATGTTTGAAAACCACATGATGGAAGGAGAGAGCAGATTGTTGCAATTTGTCTTCTGACCCACACATGTGTAGACACACAGACAGACAGATAGATAGACTGACAGACAGATAGAAGTTTAAATAACAAAATGTAAGGAGAACATGGTGGCACATGCCTGCAATCCCAGCATTCGGGAGGCAGAAACAAGTTGATTTCTGTGAGTTTGAGGTAGAGCCGGTTTATATAGTGAGTTCTAAGATGGCCAGGGCTACATAGTGAGACACTGTCTCTAAATAAAGAGATAGATAGATAGATAGATAGATAGATAGATAGATAGATAGATAGATAGATAGAGAGAGAGATAGATAGGTCAGGCATGACGGTGTACACCTATAATCCTAGCCCTTGAGAATTAGGGCTACAACATAATACCAACTACACAATGACTTTGAAGCCAGCTGAGATTACATAAGACCCTGTCTCAGAAAAAGAAAAAAAATCTAAGGGAAAAATACAAAGAAAAATAAAAAAGAAGAAAATCAATACTCCTAAAATAGGGCTCAGAAATTCTCTTTTCTTTCTGGGGTTCAGTGTTGATCACTGGCTGTCTTAAGAGTGCAGAATTCTAGCAAGAGATTTTCTGGAAAATTAACTGAGCAGACTGTCAAGCATAAAATCAATTTGCAAATCCATGGAGATGCTCTCTACGGAAGAATCAGAGCTCAATATACTTTGAGGCTCAGTTCACACAGAGCTTCTAATCAGGCCCAGAAAGGCAAACAACTGAGCTTTCTTCCTACACGGCACAGGAGACAAAGGAATACAACAGCTTATTCTGCACTGGCAACTCAGCTTGTGCCTATTATGAGAAAAAGGCTTAGATCCCATCATAATGCTTGCTGCGTTTATTCTTCTCTGGTGACTCAGTGTGTACCTAGTAGAATAAAAAAAATGTGTAGGTCACATTATAATGTGCGCTGTGTTCACACAAAAGAATACAGTGCAGTCATTAAATATGATTTGAAGACCTATATTTTACAATAGTAAAGTATAATCAGGACCTAATTCAGGACATTGGTGAATTTAATGGTCAAGATAGTGGGCGTTGGAACAAGATAATCTGGATGTGCTGCTAGGCTGCAAACCTAGCTTTCTAACATTAAACAAAAGAGATGGAGATTTTATTATCTTGAAAAGGATATAAAAATAATCTCCTGCTTATTAGGCTGCCTTGAAGATTAAATAACATACCGTAACTCTTAGAAAATTACTTAGGAAAAGTAAAGTGTGGTTCATAGTAAATTTACCATTGACAACCTGAAATGTGCCATCAGAATTACCCAGTCACTCCCCCACTTCTCTAGTTATCCTACAACTGCTCTCACCCTTCATTCAACTCACTGAATCTTCTCCTTTCTTTAAACTTCTGAACAGTAGCCTTCTTATTGTCTCTATGTGCATGTGCCCACACTTAATTTGCAAAAAAGAACTGTTGTGCAGTGTCAGGAAAGAGCTCCCACTCATCTTCCCCAAAGCAAGCATCTTGCAAACATCTACAGTACAGCTACTCAAATAGCCTTATGAACAGTCTCTCAGTTAAGACATCAATATCCTTTCCTCTTATATACTACCTATATTTTAGATCCCAGATCCTCCTATTTCTTAGTAGATGTACACTATAGTGTAATCCTTTTCTCTGCTCAACTACTCACTCCCAACAGATGCTTAATTGTAATTTTTAGGCAGCTATAAAATTTCTCCCTATTAAAAAGTGTTTCTCTTTACCACTTGGGAGGTAAAGGACAATCAGGAGCTCCAGGTCATCTCTCACTACTTAGTACGTTTGAGGCCAGCCTGACAAACATGAACTTCAGTCATTGTCAGCAGTAGAATAAGAATAATGATGATGATAATATCTTGAGTCCTTATCACATTCCTGCTATACTACATTCACTTTAGGAACATACTATTAGTATTTATTTTAAAATGATGTCACACATACAACAGATATTATATGGAAGAGATTTATTGGATGGAGGTGGAGAGGAAGAGAGGGAAAGGAAAGAGAAAGACATGGTGGGGCTCCAGGAAAGAGAGCGAGGTAGAGAGAGCAAGAGAGGAGAGGAAGAGAGACAAAGTAGTGGTTGGTCCTTTTATAGCTTGTGCATGTGCAGCTGAACAGCATCTGCCACCCCTGGTAGGTGACACATAATGACATCATAGGTTACTAGGCAACCCAGAAGCAGGCTGTCTGTACACCAACACATACTTCAAATAATTGCCTATAATAATTTTTCTATTTTCTTAGATACTCGTATCAGCTAGGCATACCTCATTTCACTCCAACCTAGATTTCTACCCATAATTCCATAAGAATAGATCTGGGAACTAGGCGTGGTGGCACACGCCCTTTTAGTTCCAGCATTCAGTGAGGTAGAGACAGGCAGATCACTGTGAGTTCAAGGCCAGCCTGGTATACAAATAGAGTCCAGAACAACTAAGGCTACACATGAAACCCTGTCTCAAAAACAAACAAAAAAAAGATCTGGCACTGTGCATAACAAACCTGGGCTACATAATGAGCTCTAAGGCAGCTTGGACTGAAGAGTAAGAAAAAAAAAAGAATGAAGGAAGGAAAGAAATGAAAAGAAAGAAAGGAAGGATGGAAAGAAGAAAGACCACATTAAGACCTCCATATTTAACAGCCTCTGTTTCTTAAAACAATCTGTCATTGGCTTCAGTGATTGAAGCTTTTTCAAAGATTGTTGTTTTAAGAGGTTTCTAGATGGATAGGCATGGGTGGTACACACCTGTAAGCCCAGCACTCAGGTAGGCAGAGGCATGTGGATCTCTTTGAGTTCCAGTACAGTTTGGTCTACAGAGTGAGTTACAGGACAGCCAAGGATACACAGAAAAACCCTGTTTAAACCCCTCATGCTCCACACAAAAGTTTCTAGACGCCCTTTTCCCTGTCTCCTTTGCATGTTGGTCCTCCTCTATTCTGCATGGAATGTCTTTTGCTACTTCTTAAGGCAGTTCTTAAATTCTACCTTCTGCATTTTAATCCTGATGCTGTCTGACTTAAGCCTCCCCTGTGGTTTCAGTTATCACCACATGAATACAAATAGCTCACAACTTATACTTCCAGTCCACAGACTCCTCCTAAACTCTAGATCTGCCCATGCAATTATCTATATGGCTTCCCTTAGGTATATTCAAAGACACTTACAATACAACATGTCTAAGACCAATCTCTTCATTCCTGAATTTGGTATCACTTTCTCTGACAAGTACCTCAAACCAAATATCCAAGTGTATAAACAAGAAAATAAGAAGTTATCCTCCCTTTGGGATTTTCTTTCTTTCCCTTCCCAATCCCCTCCCTCATGCCCACCAGACAGTTTGAGGTCTGTTTAGGCTGACCTCAAACTCACAGTATGTCCAAGGACAGCCTTGAGTTACTGGTCCTCCTGTTTTGGCCACCAAGCAGCAGGATTAGAGTCATGCATCTGTTCTGGTACAAAAATACAGATCACTCAGACTCTCATCTCATATATCGATGGTTTATTAGAACGCCTATTCCAAGCTGATTGATCAGGGCCACAGTAAGGACTTGGGAGCCTATCTGACCTTTACAAGTTCTCACAGCAGGGTTTTTATAGAAAGAACCAAATGCAAGACTTGGGGAGGGCAGAAACGTATTTTGGCTAACTGTACAAAGCAATATCATGTTTTTGGCTAACTAGACAAACTATTATCAGCTAACCTTTAAGCTGATTGGTTCTAAGTGAGCACGTGAGGGTTCTTCTGAGGGCAGTCCAAGTGCAACTGAGTGTATAGACGACAAAAGTGTAACCAGGATGTAGCCACATGTATAGATAACCAAGTATGATTATGACACTATTGAATCATAAAAATGTAAGGTCAGCTCGGCCCTCTGGTAGGGTATGTTAACTTGGCTTGTTGGCAGAGTTTGTTGCTGTCAGCTATGAATAACTACTTTTAGGAAGCAAGGTTAGAAGTTTACAAATTTGAACTTAATTCCACCTTAGACACAAAATGGAAGCCGAAATGACTGCAGTTATGTCTCACAGCAGACTTCAATATTCCAGGCTTCAACACATCACCTTGCAGGGATAAAACTGTCCTAGATGCCTAAACCCCTCAATCTCCTTATAAGTTATAGGAAGAAGAAACCAAAGTGTTCTTTTTTCTTCTTCTCTGGTTGACAGAATCTTTTTGTATTTACATAAATATGCACAGTTTCTTCATAAAAAGCCATTAGCACTGTAGCAGACAACAGCTGGGTCCTTCTCTACAATCTTAATGAGTTCTACCTCAGAAATAGGGTCACAGGGTGAGGGTTAGTTTCAGAAGAATGACCCACATGTACCTCAGAGGCCATGACTTTGTGATGAATGCATTATGTAAGTTTGTACAGTCATCTTTGGCTCTCCTATTCACCTTAACCTTCAACTCCTCATCTCAGAGGTGGGGGTGGGGCTAAAAGTTCTAACCATCTAATCATGCCTTAATCTTAAAATTTATTTTGTTTATTACTTTGGGGGAGGCATTTGTCACAGTACACATTCAAAGATCAGAAAACAGCATTGTGGAAGTCAATTCTCTTCTTTCAGTTATTATGTGGGGTCAGGGGCTCAAACTCAGGTCACCAGGCTTGCAGGCCTTCCATTTTGAAGCTACCATGGAGCCTCAGATACCACTCACTCTCATTAGTGTGCAGAAGACATTCATTCTGAGAAATCCCAAGGTTTTGAGGAGTGGTATATCAGGAAACAGTGAAGACTGCCATTTTTGTCTTCTCCAAAACTTGTGCTAAAATGTAACTGCCATTCTAACAGTATTAAGTAGCAGGAAACCTGGGTATGTCCATGTATACACCTTTATCCCAGCAATTGAAAGGCAGAGGCAGATAGATCTTTGAGTTCAAGGCCTCCCTGTTCTACACAGTGAGTTCCAGAACAGCCAGGACCACAGAGAAACCCTATCTCTAGAAACAAACAAACAAACAAAAACAATAAAAGAAGTAGAAGGGGTATCAGAATTTCAAGGACAGTCTCAGTGGCATACTGACTATATAAATCATCTCTCAACAACAACAAAAAGGTGGGGTATTTAAGAAAATATTAGGTGTGTAGCAACACACAGATAAATGAAAGTAATGGGTGTTCCAAGGTCTCCCATTCTCTGCATAATGTCTGCCTGTGGGTCTCTATATTTGTTCTTATCTACTGCAGGAGGAAGTGTCTCTGATGATGACTGAGCAAGGCACTGGTCTATTAGGACAGCAGAATATCATTAGGAATTATTTTATTGTTATTTATTTTAGTAGAACAGTAATATTTGGTTTTATCCTAGGTCCTTGGGCTATGTAGTCTCAGGGTCTTGGTCACCAATGGCGTAGGTATGGGTTCCATGTCACAGAGTGGGCCTTAAGTCAAATTAGATATTGGTTGGTTACTCCCACAAGCTTTGTACTACCATTGCACTAGCGTATCATCAGGCAGAATGTCACTGTAGATCCCAGCTTGAGGCTGGGTTGGTGTTTTCATTTCTCCTTTGGTAGTATACAGAGTACCTTCCTGTAGCACAGATGCTGGCTTCAGGGGTAAAGCTTTATGTAGGCATCAGCTCTTCAGCAATAGGATTTTGCCAACAGTTTGTAGAGAGCAACCTATTCTCTTGACTATGGCCCGGGTTGTTTGGAGGGTTTCCATGGGACCCCTTTGGCAACAACTTAATTAGACGTAGTCCATCCCCAGTACTTGGAAAACTCAGCCCAAAATGAGATGTCTCCATCAAATCCCTCCCTTCAGGGTTCAGGGAATCCTTAATAAAAGGAAGTAGAAAGAGTGTAAGAGCCAGAGACAATGGAGGACACCAAGGAAACAAGGCCTTCTAAGTCAACAGAATCAACTCACATCATGTGAACTCACAGAGACTGAGGCAGCATGCATAGGACCTGCACAGGTCTGCACTAGGTAGGGTCTTAAGAGAAGAAAGGAGGAGCAGACACCTAGCCCAGACACTATAGCCAACTGATTACCACTTACAAATGAAATTTTAATTTTCTCCAAGAGAGTCTCATAAGGAAAACAAACCACTCTTAAGGGTAGACTGCACACCCAGCACTAGATGGCCAACAGGAAACGAACTCATTGTTGCCTTTGGTGGCTACTGCTTCATAACATCATGTCAGGTCTCTCTCTCCCTGAGTGTGTGTGTGTCTCCTAGAGGTCCTTTGCATTTATATTATGGATTCCAGTGTAGTGTTTTTATGGGATTTCTCAGGGTGCAAACAAGTGGGTCCCTGTGTCTACATGTTTCGTGTGCCTTTTCTTAGGCTCTTTTTCATTTTGTTTCTTTTGTCCAATTATAATGTGCTCGTTTTTGTTATTTTATTTCATTGTCTCGTAGAAGCCTTTTTTGTTTTGGTTTTTGGTTTTTCGAGACAGGTTTTCTCTGTGTAGCCTTGGCTGTCCTGGACATGCTTTGTAGACCAGACTGGTCTTGAACTCACAGCGATCAGCCTGCCTCTGCCTCCCTGAGTGTGGGATTATAAACATGCACCACTGCGCCCAGCTTGCCTGTTGTTTGTTTGTTTTTATGAGAGACAGAAATAGGATTGTTACAGATGGGAGGAGAGGTGGGAAGGAACTGGGAGGAGTAGAGGGACAGGAAAACATAATCAAGATATATTATATGAAGTGGAAAATTTATTTTCAATAAAACGGAGGAGAAAAGTAATAGGCTCTTCGATTCCCTAGCACAATGTGGTGAGAGTAGTCTGCAATCACCTATTACAGAGTTTGTAAGAACCTGGAGTTTGAAAGTGCCAAACATAAATAAGAAAATAAGGAACATTAATTACCTTCATATACACATTCTATACAAGTATTAAAAAGTCATAATGTAGCCCATAATAAAAAATATGTACAATTAAAATAGTAATAATAGTAGTAGTTAATTCATTTAAAAAGAGGTCATGGGTTGGGAAGATAGTGGGTCAAAGAGCTTGCTGCATTTCCATGAAGACCTGAGTTTAAATCTTCATAGCCCATATAAAAGCCTAATGCTACAGTATCCTGTTTGTAACCCCTAATAGGAGCCAGGCATGATGGTACATCCCTTTCATCCCACCACTCTAGAATAAGAAGCAGGAGAATTTCTGGGAGTTTGACGTCAGCCTGATCTATACAGTGAGCTCCAGACTAATCCGGGCTACACAGTAAGACCTTAACCACAAACAAAGAAAAATCTCTTCTAGGACTTTCCAATACACTGTGATCCCTTCCTAGTCCTTTGAGCATATTTTAATCAGAGGTATTATTTCCAAAAATCATATCTGATTCATTGCCTCCAACCTACAGGTTTTCTAATAACTCTTAGGATATGCACAAAACAACTTAAGCTAGTTTCTAAAGCCTTGTCCGTCCTGATCCTCCATACCAGCACAGCCTCAATTCCCAGTCTAACTCGCTCCAAAATGTCTCTTAAAGTCCATACACCTTATTTTGATCTCTTTTATTCCCCATTCTATCTCCAAACATACAGCCTGAAATCTGTGTCCCAAGCTAATTAGCCTCCATTCTTCCTTCTCATAGTTGTCAAGTTGATATTCTATTCCTGACTACAATTGTCCCCCCACCACACACACACTATTTTTTTTTTTTGGTTTTCTGACAAAGGGTGTCTCTGTGTAGCCTTGGCTGTCCTAGAACTTGCCTTATAGACCAGGCTGGCCTCAGACTCACCGAGATCCACCTGCCTCTGCACGGAGAGGGCTTGGGTTAAAGATGTACACCATCACACCCAGCTATTTTTTTTTCAGAGACTTATTTTATGTGTATAATTGTTTTACCTGCATGCATGTATGTGCATTGCATGCATGCCTGGTGCCTGCAGAGGCTAGAAGATG
>CM053742.1:57319275-57387471 GCA_028658305.1 Pachyuromys duprasi | reverse complement strand
TAATTTAGGTTCATTGGAAGCAGCTCTTGGTTGTCATGCAAGGGGTTAAGAGAGAGAGAAATTATAACAACAAAATGGTGAGGTTACATGGTCAAGAGGAGGAAGAGAAGCCTCTGTCTTCAAAAATTCGGGTAGAGGGTTGTCAGTAGGGAGTTGCCAGTCACACAAGGCAGCAGGTAGGGACTGAGGAACGCTGGGAGAACTTGGAGCTGCTTGTCCTGGGCCTGAAGCACATCATTTCAGCTTTTTGTTAATAATAAGTGAATAGCAGGTATAGATTCTCTTCTGGCTACTTCCTGCTGACACTGGGGGCGCTGTAGGGAGGTCAAACGGCTGAAATGTTGGCAAGTCCAAGAAGAACATACACATTTGTGTTAACAGCATAAGCATTCTTTAAGGTGAACTCTGAGAAGGCAGAAGCTCACTTGATCTTAACTTTTAGTATAAGTACATATTGTGAAGATCCAAAATCTTGAGCTTAGAACCATAATAGTACATGATATAGTGGAATGTTTTGTATTAGAATTAGAATAATAAAACAGCGCTCTATTGATAAAGGTCAAAACTCTGGACAGTCAATATAACAGTAGCATAGGAACAGGAGAAACTATTAAGCCTTTTTACCTATTTAAGATACCTTAAATCACCTTAGACCTTGTAACCTTTATAACTTGCATTTATCAACCTTAAAACACTTCCTTAGACCCTCACACATTTATAACTTGCGTTTACCAACCTTAAAACACTTTCTTAGACCCTCAAACATTTTCTTAGAAGCTTTATAACTTAAACTTCTGTATCCTTAGGCCTATGTATCTAGTTATTTACCAAGAGACATAAGTGAGACTGCTGTGAACATTTATTGTCCTTTAGCTAAAGGGATGGTAAAAGTTTACATCTGCAGCCTGCTTTCTGAGTCTGATAGCAAACTAGACTTGACAATAGCAACTCTCAGAGTGAGGCTTAAGACCTGGTCTCCTTCATGTGAAGAGAACTGAGAGGGCATCTGAAGTCTCCCAGCACAAAGTTGGCAATATGACTGTGGGACCTGAGTGTGGGGTTAAAACAGAACTGCAGCATTACCTGGACTTGGCAAGGTTGATGGAGGTCCCTGAATCTAGGAGTCATTTGTCCTCCACCAGGCCAAGGAGCTTGAAGGCTAGAAGTGTCTGTGACTCTTGTGCTGGTTGAACCTCCATGTCTGGGTACAGAGGATAAGCCTGCATGGGAGCGGTTTGACTTCTAGAGGCCAGTCTGTCAGCAGGCAGTCATGGCTTGTTGAGGCAGCTGTGGGGCCAGTGTCTTTCCTGGGTGCATTTGAAACAGTTACCTGGCAGAGTTGACTTTAGGCTATACCCCGGCAGGATGGAGCATTGCAGACCTCTTGTTTTCTGTGCGGGAATGTTGACACGCTCAGAGCAGTAGCCAAGGTCTGGAGCATAGTTTTGCTGTAGATGAGCCTATCAGAAAGACTCCTCTCTTACTATTTTCACCAACTCATGTATGGTGACTCAGGGACCATCCTCAGCTCTTTAATTAATATATCAGTGAGGCCATGTTTGTAGCTGTAGGACTATAAATATATTTTTGGACATATTAAAGGACTTGATCATCTATGAGATGACTGACTGTTAAGTTGCATTAGTTAACTATTAAATATTAGGACTTTAGGTTTTGTCTTTGTTAAAATGGAGCCTTAAAAGTCATAAACAGAGTCCACTAAAGAGCATAACAGTTTCCTGCATTATTTAGTATATAAAAAGTCCATAGCTTATAAAAATCTAAGGCTATACTATAGATTAATAATGTTATCATATTTAGAAAAGAAGACCAAGCATATTTTAACTTTGATAATGAAGATATAGCACAATAACCAAATAAATAAATGCCTCTAAAATTAATAGATCTTAATTTCTAGAATCCATGGAATTATGTCATATCATTTAAAGGTATTTAGGCAAAAACTTTTATTTAGTAATCCCCGAGTTATAAGTTTTAAAACCAACAACAAAGTAGAACAATATAAAGCAATTTTAAAATTACATTTGAATTTATTATATCAAACCTATTAGCCAGAAAACCTAGAGGTGAATCTGGATCATAGGCAGCTCATGGTGCCTAGGCAGCATTTATTAATTTAGGAATTGATAAAAACATAGGCAGTTAGATGTACATTTTAAATTAGCTTAATTTGAATAGACCATTACAACCTTGAAATTTTAGCATTATATAAAAATTATTTTGGAGCAGAGTTGAATCACAGATATTGTAAAATAACTTTGAAATTTTATAAAAATTTATACCAATTTAAAATGAGACTTTTTGCTGTCCTAGTCTAAAAGGAGATAAAATAAACAGTATTATGATTAAAATTGTTCATACCATGTGGTCACCTTAAGGATTACAGTTTAATCTTAAGACTGTTTTTTGAGATTATAAAAAGAAACCAGAAAGTATTTTTATTTAGTAGGATAGCAGGCAGAGAAACAGACAGGACTTTGAAAAAAGAGAAATAGAAAGTTGCTTTTTATTTCCGTGATCGCTCTTAGTGTTACTGGATATTAGACATTTGAGCAGGACAAATATAGGTGTAGAAGCTAGAGATTCCAAATAGCATGGCAAGTCATGGGCTTAGCCTGGCTAAGCCTGAGAACCTCAGTGCCTGGTATGAGGGCTTTATCAGCAGTAACGCTGAGTTCTCATAGAGGGAATCTCATCAGCTGGAAAAGATAGGGGTAGGTATCCAGCTTTAGAATGGAGGTAGAAAGGGACACAGTGGCCTTTTAGGGCCTACAAGAGACTGCAGTTTTGCATCTCCGGAAACAGTGGGATAGAAACAAAGTAGTAAAAGCAGATGGCAGTGGGAGGGAGGGAGCCACGACGGGTTTTTTTGTTGTTGTTTTGTTTTTTTATAACCAAGATGGCTGCCAATAATGTGACTGCCCTTGATTGCCCTAAGTTAAGATGGCTGTGAAACCACGTGCTTGCCCTTAGTGGAGATGGCAGGGAAGCCATAGCTCCACCCTCTTTATCCCAAAATCAACAAGGCAGCTAGCCATGAGTGGTGTGCAGCCACAAGTGAGGCAGGAAATTTAAAACCCTAATGCCTGAGGTAGTCGCAAAATGTACAGCCATTTGAGGGCAGTTTTAGAATCCTCCATGTTGTGTGGGCAGGTCCTGAGGACTGGCTTACCTAATAGTGAAGTCCAGCGCCAGCGAGTGAAATGACCAGAGCAGATGAGGGTATGAGCAGCTGCCAGAAACAGGACACGTGTGTGTGGTGGTAGCAGTGGCAGGCAGGAACAGGTTAAGCGATCATGAAAAAAGCAGGAGATGTGGGTGCCAGAGAAAGATTTTTGTTGTGAGGAGGCAAGTGGAGAGGGATTCTAGCATGTCTAAACATTACTAAAGGAGCCCTCCCGGGTTTTGGCACCAAATACTAGTATTTATATAAAAATGCCATGCACACAACCAATCTTAAATTCAATGAGGTTTATTGGATGGAGACAGGGAGGGGGAGAGTGTTGGGGAAGGGATGTCCCCACAGAGAGAGGGGAGGGAGAGAAAGCAAGAGAAAGGAAGAGAAAAAGGGCAAGAGAGATGAGGAGGGGGTGGCTGACAGGTCAATATGTACCTGGCCCAGATGATGTCATAGGATGCAAACACTGACATAGGACATTGTCAGGACACTAAAGGTCCCTAAGGGAAGGCCAATTGAATTGCCTGCACAACATGACAATCACATTTAATGATTAAAATGAATGGCCTGCGGTAGGTTAACCAAAATAAGTAAGTAAGTAAGTAAGCAAGTAAGTAAGTAAGTAAGTAAGTAAGTAAGTAAATAAATAAATAAATAAATAAATAAGTAACAAATAATCCTATATGCCTAGATTGTGCAAAGCCCTAGGTGCCAGCCTCCACACTACCAAAAGGGGGAGGAGGTACCGCTTAACAGAAAAATAAAACCACACAGGCTAATTTGAAAATACTGATAATTAGTAAGTGCTCAGTTTACTTGCTTCAAAAAATTTAGAGAACAGAATTCATTATGAACTACCTCTGCATGGGTAGCATTAGGCCTGAAATCTCAGCATTTGGATGTAGGAGGCAGGAGATTGTGTGTTTAAGGTCATGTTGAACTGCACAGTTCAAATCAAACAAAGATTAGAGCTAATAATTGTGAATTAAGGAGAAGATTCAACAAAGTGGTAAAACAGTTTTGAAGATTTTGCTACAGAGTAAAAATTCTAAGAGAAGAAAAGGAAAGTACTAAAGCAAACCAGCATGTTTTCGGAATGTTTAAAAGTTCCAATATGGTGTTGTGACAGCTGGTGAGCTGTTTGTCCTTGATCCCATCATCAATAGAAGATTTAAGAACAGAAGGAAAGAGATTAATCACAGCCATAAAAGTTGGATCAACACTCAACTGAAAATAAACTTGTATTCTGCAGCTTCCTGCATGCCAAGACAGGGGGGACACTTCTAGAGGAGGTAGCTGCTGTGCTCCCTTCCACCCACTCTCCCGCAGCTGCCCTTGGTGCACAGGGTTTCTGACTGGGGGATGGACAAGCCTTGGATAACCCTGGGGGGAGGCGATTGCATGCTGGCAGTTAGCAGTGAGGTTGACTGTCCAATGTCCCTGTCTTGGCTTATGCTACATTTCGGCTTGCCTTCCCACCTTGCTCCCTGTTGCCAAAAGGAGAGGTTTGAGAGAGGACCGGAGAGGCAGCTTGGGCTTCCCCAGATGCCTAGCAATGGCTAACAAAAGTGGTTATTTATTCCTCTCTTAGCTCTGCAGACAACTTGCCACGTCTTCCTTCCCTCACCACCATCTGGTCTTCATCACTCTTGACTACTACATCTGCTTTGTTGACCCCGGTGCCAGCCCCCACCAGGCTTTAGCCGCCATTTCCTGGCAGCATCTTCCCAACTCCTGTCCTTAAAGTGGAATGTGTTGAGTGTGGGGGTGGTTATTTAAGGGCTTCCGGTCATCTGAGAGGAAGAGATGGATTTTTGCCAAACTCTCTCCACCCTCCTGAGTCCAGCCCCAGCCCCTGGCCCCCTTTACTGTGAACTCCCAAGAACCAGAAAGATGGCTGAGAATGTTTCTAGCACTGCACATGGATATCCTCACCCATAAGTTCCCAGGAACAGCCACACATTCCCACATGAATTCCAGAAATGTCCTTCACTCCCCAACCCCCATTATTTCCTGCTTCCCTCCACTACAAGTTTCTTTCCCAAGATAGCTGACTCTGAGAGTTGTTTTCCTCATTTCTAAAGTGGGGATAGCAATAAAACCAAAAGGCGTCACATATAGGAGAAACATGTTGATCAAATACAAAGGGTAGCAGGAAGAGGAAGATAAGTAAAAGGCAAAAAGGATCTGGGGGGAAAAGGCCTGACAATGTCCAATTAGACTTCTAAAATAAAAAGGGTATTCAGCTCAGTGGTAGTGTTTGACATAGGCAAGTCCCAGGTTCAATTCCTAGCTTCCGTCAAACTCTAAACAAACAAATGTAAGAAAGGAAAATAGGAATACAGCTAGATGTCTTAACAAATTCGTCAAATAGAGCATTATAAATAGATAAATGGGGGCAGGCATTGTGGCACATGCTTTTAATCCCAGCAATCATGATGCAGAGGCAGGCAGATCTTCGTGAGTTCGAGGCAGTCTGGTATACAAAGTAAGTCAGAGACAGGCAAGCCTATTACACAGAGAAAGCCTGTCTCAAAAAACAAACAAACAAACAAACAAAAACAAAGAAAAGAGAAAGAAATAGATAAATGGAGCACAAGTTGGCCTGGTGGATTTTTAGAAAAGTGCAACTTTTCTTCTATAGTCTTTCCAAGCATGTTTTTCCTAAAACTGTGGCTTTTACTCTTTCTCTAACCCAAATAGCAGGACTTTCTTTCCTCCATCTTCCTGATCCTGGCACCTACCAAGAATTACAGCTTGCTGCCCTGAGAGTTTTCTTTCAGACCATAATAAAATTGTCCTCAAGCTTGGGGACATGAGTAAAGAACGCAGGTTGTAGGTTAAAGAGCACTGGCTGCTCTCCTAGAGGACCCGTGTTCTATCCCAACACCCACAGGGTTGCCCCTTCCAGTTCCCCCTCTTCTGGCTTCCACTGGTTTTATATAGACAAGTGGTGTAGAGATAAACATGCAGGCAAAAAGCCCCTACCCATACACAGAAAATAAAAATAACAAAGGGAGGAGGGGGCCATGCAGATACTCCAACCAAGGACATTGCATGGGGATGACCTAGAACCCATTCACAGATGTAGCCAATAGCAGCTCAGTCTGGGTTCCCTAGTAAAGGGAACAGGGGTGGGTCTCTGACATGGACTCCGTTCCTGCTCTTTGAGCACTTCTCCTCCCCCACCCTTACCGCCATCCCCACCCCCACAGTGGGGCAGCCTTGCCAGGCCACAGAGGAAGAGGATAGAGGCTGTCCTTATGAGACTTGGTAGGCTGGGGTCCGTTGGTAGGGGAGGAGGTCTCCCTCTTTCAGTGGACTAGGGGAAGAGGTATAAGGGGAGAAAAGGGAGGTAGGGTGGGACCAGGAGATGAGGGAGGAAGCTACAGGTAGGATACAAAGTGAATAAACTGTAAAATAATAATAATAATAATAAAAGAAGGGCAGAGTGTGAGAGGGAGAAAAGGGATACTCACTTACAAAGACACTTACCAGCCAAAAGTGGTGTCCCACATTTGTAATCCCAGTACTCAGGGAGGCAGAGGCAGTCGGATCTCTGTGAGTTTGAGGCCAGCCTGATCTACAAAGAGAGTTCCAGGACAGCAAGGACTATTTCACAGAGAAATCCTGTCTTAAATATACAAACCAAACCAAACAACAATAAACAAAACAAAAAACAAGATGATGTTTACCATTCATAAACCTGAATTGCAGTCAGTGGGGAAGCAGGTTGTAAGAGGGCTCTCATGCCACTCAGCCTGGCACTGGGCAAGCACATGGAATTTCACGCTATCACCAGGGGCAATAGCCCTCAAGGCTCATCTTGGAAAGAAAATATCATTTTTATTGATAGCACTAGAAATGCCTCTCATTAGAAAAGGTATTTGATTTACAAATGTATTTGGCATCACATTTTCTTAACTATTTTGCTAGAGGATGAGTAAACATTCGTTTATTGTTACATATGTGACTGTCTATTTGGTTACACACTTTAGATGATTTAATTCTGGAATGAATGAATTAGTGTCTTACAGAACCCACACATAAATAAACACATTAGCAAAATACATTTCATAATTGTTAAAACACAGCTTATTGAGAGCCACCTTCTGAGGTTTCCAATCATTCCATTCCATCTGGGCTGAGAAGTCACATTCCGCTTAAGGTCACCCTGCTGATGGTCCACAAACCACACTGCAGTACTCACACAAACTATCATTGGAACAATTTTAGACCATAATTATAGTAGCTGACAGTTTCTGCTGCTCTTGCCCAGTATCTTTACTCAATGGAGTGGAACATCCACTTTACCTGCTAGAGTACTCCCTTGGATAATTTTTATGCTGGGTCACTAGTGATGGTGGGTATGCCCGCAGACATGTGCAGAACACAGGGATCTGTGTTGATGCCCTGACAAATACTGTCATGCTTTTGCCCTCTCTTGTATTGACGACTGGTGTCATCCAGGTTTTTTTTTTCTTTTGACTGTTCTCCAGTGCCTGAGCTTCTTACCATTTGATTGGGGGTGGGGGACACACCACATGAGGGAAAACTGGTTAGAGGACTACTTGCTGGGCTCCATTCTCTCTAGTGTGGATGCCCAAGGATCAAACTCTGATGAGTTATGGCAGGAAGTACTTTTACCTGCTGAGCCATCTCGCTGGCAACAATCTCCATAATGGGGCAAAAGGCATTATAGCATCTAGATTCAGCTCTCCTTTTCTGGGACTTGGTGACATCTAGTGGCTAAATGGAGCCTTTTCACTCATCCCTTGAGAAACTTCTGGAAAAATTACCCAACACTGTGGAAAGCAAAAACATCTTGGAATTATTTACTTCTCTGAGGAAGGGTTCCACAATATCCTTAGGAGAAAAGGGAAAAGACTGGCACAGTAACATGAGGGTGAAAACGAATTTCCTACTTTCCTGTCAACTGTAATAGAAATTGGAAATAATTTAAAAATCAACCAACCAACCAAAACTATAAATCTGAAACCATCAGTGAATCTCAAATCTCATTGCCATTTCTTTATTTACAGAAATGATGCTTAAAGTATTCCTAAATATAAGACCAGTTAATACAAATTGTTATCTGCATCCTTATACCACAGGGTATTTCTAGAGATGCCAAAACATCATCAGCTCAAAGGTAACTAACTACCCAGTGCCCCAGCCATCATATATCCAGAAATAAATAGTTTGAGTGCAGCTTTTACTGATCTGAGGGTGTTTGGGACTAAAGATGAATGAAAGGTAAAACTGGTAACCACCAGGATACAGAGATAGAAGGTACCAGATGACACAAATGTCATGGGTGCTCAGAATATCATAAGAGGTGTGGGGTATGGTAAACCATCAACTGTGGCTTGAACTTCAAAAAAAAATGTTAAACTATTTGCTATGAATAAGGGAAGAGAACTGGTGATTATAAGTGAAGCTATTTCTTAATAATTCCTTTTAGGGTTAGACCTTTAGCAGTGAGAGAAATCATTTGAGTTGTTTCAAAATGTGGCCTTAAGTAGTCTCAGCACTGTCTTCCTCTGTGGCCAGGCAAGGCTGCACCATACAGGGGGAGGTGATCAAAGAGCCAACGATTGAGTTCATGTCAGAGACAGGGTCCCTCTTCTGCCAGCCTATGGGCTTCCTCTGAGCAGGGGTTCTAGGTCTTCTCTATGCATGGTCCTTGGCTGGAATATCAGTCTCTGCAGGAACCCCTGGACCCAGGTTTTTATATATATTTGTGTGAAAATTAATTGAATGAAACTTTCAAAATTCCAAAAATGCTTTGTAAATAATAATAATAATGAATCTTTGTATTTATGAAAGTAAGATCTCAACATTTTTAGATTAAAAAAAAAAGTAGTCTCAGCACATTATTTGGTATCATCTCAGAAACTTCCCAGGATGGAACCTATCAATCAAAGTCTTTAAATATGTTCTAATGATACTAATGCACAATGTCAGAGGACCAGTGGAAACTGTAAAAATAAAGGGTAGTTAAAAGTTTTAGCAATTTGTGTAGAACCATTTTTTTTTTCCTATATGCCTTTTTCCCCCCAGCCAAAGTGCATAGTATACTCACATTTATGGGAAATGAAAGCAATTATTTCCTTTCTATTTCTTTGGATTTTGGATATATTGTCTTGATAAAGCACAAAGACTCCAAGAGTTCTGTAAGGATAGTAAGCTTAAAATCAAACCTCTAAATAAAGCAAACATGTTTTAAATAAACGTATGTTTTTTAAATAAACAAAACATATGGGTGTTGGTGGAATAGGATTTTAATCCTATCACTTGGGAGGCAGTGGGGGATCTCTGAATTTGAGGCCAGCCTGGTCTACAAAGCAAGGTACAGGTCAGCCAGGGCTATACAAAGAAACTGTCTTGAAAAACTGAAAAAAGAAAAAAAAAGAAAAAAGAAAAAAAGAAATAAAATGTCATTGGTGTACACCTTTAATTCCAGCACTTGGGAGGCAGAGGCAGAGTCCAGGACAGCTAAGGCTAAACAGAGAAACCCTGTGTCAAAAGAAAAGTACAAATAAAAAATAAAATTGGAGGGCTGGAGAGATATCTTAATAGGTAAGAGTGCTTGCGGTGGCTGGGTAGTGGTGACACATGCTTTTAACCCCAGCACTCTTACTGTTTGTTTGTTTTGGCTTTTTGAGATAGGATTTCTCTGTGTAGCCTTGGCTGTCCTATACTCGCTTTGTGGATCAGGCTGGACTCAAACTCACAGAAATCTGTTTGCCTCTACCTCCCTAAGTGCTGCATTACAAAACCTGGCTCAAACCCCAATATTTTCAATTCCAGCATTTGTGTTGGTATAATGTTCTTGTGGAAAGTATACAATTAACCCTTGTTCATTCAAATGCTGATTTCACTACCCCACTATCTGGTTTCAATCCAGACACTGCATTTTGATGTTTATTCTAAGCATCATCTGTCTCAAGTTTGTGTAAACATGCCACCATTTGTTCACGGTATTGTCAATTAAACAACCAGCCATTGCTGAGCAATGGAGAGAATAGTGTGGGACATCCTGGTCCAGAGGGGAGGGGAGGAGAAAGGAAGTGAGTGGGAAGAATGGGAGAGAAGAGATTGGCAGAACACTAAGAACCAGGAAGAGAGAGGAACTGGACCTAAGATATGACTAAAAGCAAATATGATATGGGAAATCTGAATGGGAGAAAACTATGTGGGCTTGGAGGTTTAGGATGGAGTAATTATTGCCCAGCATTGTGCTCTGGTTAATTAAATAAATCCTAGTCTCTGTGTGGTGATTTGGATATACAGCTGGTTTAGGAATAACCACTGTTTAACTAAAAGATAAATCAATGATAAATATTAATAACCAACAGATGGCATACCAATGTGTGGCAGAATTTACAGTAATCTAGCAAGAACTTACATAGAAAGTAAAACTACAGAGCAGGTTTTTAGTTCTGTCCTTAAAAAGAAAGCAAATCTAAACTAAGAGCTCACAAATTCCCAAGTAGACAGAGCCCCTGCAGAGCAGCAAGGCCTCCATTCAACAGGCTCTAGAAAAACAAAAATGGATACATTCAAGCAGTTTCTTTAGGTAGAGAAAAAAAAAGTGGCCCTTTAACAGGGAAGCTTCTAAAGCTAGCCTAGGCAGAAAGCGAAATCCTCTTGAGAAGGGGTTCTTGCCAGTCTGAGGGTCAAATATTTGTGGACCCAATAACTTCCCAGAGTGAAGGGGTCAGGATCCAGTGAGGGAGGCAGAAAAATACCTCTCCCTGGAAGCAGGATCCAGAGACAGACTAAGAAGAAGCCTTAAGCATCTGAACTGGTAAGATCTGAATGTGAAGCTGGGTCTAAGAAACTAAGTCCCTAGAAAGATGTTTTGAGATTTAAAAAAACATAATTTTCTGTGTTGAAAATGGAGGAAGACACAATGACACAGTGCTTCTGGATGCCATTTGAGTTGGTTTCTCTTAGCATAGAAATAATTTTTTCACTGATGATTTCAGTTTTGTATATCCTTTTTGGTAAAGATCAGGATAAGACAGACTTAGACTAAGAAGAGAATGAGAAAATGGATGCTAAATTAAAAGCCACAGAACAGAGGTGAATCTTTGAATCAAAATAGAGCATTCAGGACAATCTAGAACTAAAAATAATACCAAAAGACGTGGTTCCAGATGAGAAAAGTCCACAGAGGCTTGAAGATATTGCAAAATGGCAGCCCATTCAAGATGCTGGCGAGAAAGTCTTCAGCTGTAGGCCAACTTGGTCTCACTGGATATTGTTTATGCTAAAGTGGAAATGCAGATCCTGTTTAGTGTTGTCTTGGAACAAGGTCATACAGTGGCTGGTGTGCTCCATTTTACAGAGTTTGGAGAACTGAAATACATGAACCATGCCATAGATTCATATTTAGAATTCCAGTGGGCTTTTGCCTTAAACTCTGGAGAGCATGATCCTAAGGTTACACATTTGTTAGAGATGGTGAATGTTTTGGAGGTAACCTTGCAAATTGGGGCCAATGGTGCTTCAGCATGTACATCCATTGGAATTCAACAATATTTTAGACATTATGACATGAAACCTGTTACAGATATAACTTATAATCCTACAGGTCAAATAATTGTGAAAACATCTAACAGCAATTTTAGAAAGATGGTCATAAAACAGAAGGGAAATGTAAAATTTCCCAAAAATGGATTAAATAAAGATTTATCAATTTTTAAAAATGTTTAAATGAGATAAGTAGCATACCTACTAAGACACAGTGGAATTTAGAAAGGGCTGCTGAAGTAGAGCAGCATATAAAGGTCCTAATTCCAAAATGGAAAACAAGAAAAATGTTATGCTGGGGAAGAGATTTTGTGTATGTTCCTACAGGAAAAGAGAAATTGTGGATTCCATAAAAACTAATAAAAATCAGATAGGACAGAGGAAGGCCACCTGAAGATGGAAGAAAGAGAAATCAAGAAGACTAAACAGAATAGGTAACATAAATTGCCGATCCCTTTACATGGGAACAATTCTGAAACTGGCTGAGATAGAAAAATTGTCTCCAGCCAGAACTTCAACAATACATGGCCAATAAATCCTTGGCTACATTATCCTCAAAATTTATTATGCCATTCTTTTAATTAGCATGGATAAAACTGGCTTGCAGTTTAGTTTCATCCTGAACATCTCATACATTTATAATTTTAGAACTGTATAATGCTTGTGAGAAATTATATGTTTGCAGAACAAAAGCATTGGACACTGGAGACTCTGCATCAAAACTGACAGAAATCCTCCTTCCAGCATGCTGAAACACTGACACATCTGTTCCAGCATCTTGCATGTTCCAGCCTTCTGTTTGTTCCTGCCTCAACTGCTTCAATTGCTGTTTCTCATCAAAGCCTGCACCTAAGGGAGCTTTGAAGAAAGCTACTAATCTCAGTTGGTCCAGCATTTCAGACTGTTTCAAACAAGCCTTCTATTAAGCCTGCAATTTCTCAACATTCAAAGACTGGACCACAAATGTTAATGCTTGCTTAATTAACCATTTTCCCCAATTTCCTTTGGGCCTCCTAACAGGATTTCTGTGTGTCCAAAAAGTCAGCTAGAAAAAAATCATGAGATTTTTTTCATCCAATTACCTTTAATGGGCGTTGAGCAGGTTTTGGTTGTTTTCTAGGGCTATGAATGTTTGTCATTGGGAGGTGATTATTAGTCGTTAATGATCTTACTCAAAGAGAAAATTAGGTTAGGATGTTAGGTAATGCAAGTTACTTGTTAATTAACTCATAGTCATGTTGGACACGAGTCTAATTTATCATAGGAGTATACATCCTAGGTTTAACTGATAGAGATGATTCTATAGAGAGGTAGATTATGTAAATATAGGTAGGTCTTCAAAAACCTCAGGGACCTACAGAATATTGCACTTTAAAATGTCTTTATTATTTTAAAGATTCTTTAACAATAAGACAGGTTATCTCCTGGCAGCACCCAGCCTACCTCAAAGATGATCATCAAAGAACCTCCATATGGAAATGGCTTCAAATGTGGCAAATGAGCCACCCAGGGAAAAAGAAAATGCCCTTGTTTCATGACAGACAGAATTCTGCCAAAAAGGGGCAAGCTTAAATGCAGGACATGTTGACTGCTGAACTCTGCCAAGACAGGGTAAGCAAGTCCTAAATAGTTCCTGCATGTCTGTCATAATATTCTGAGCCAGCAGGCTGAAGATGATACTCCAACATTGTAGAGTTATGGGTGGTCGTTCAGGGAGCAAACTGTCTCTGTCAAATTATTTTTTGGAATCTGCTAACATGCATTTCCTATATATTTCAGTAACTAACTTTATTCCTTCTCAAGTGTATGGTGGGGTCGAAGACCAAATAGTTTTATTTCCACAATTAAGCTTAAATTGTTTAGAAAATATTTTCATATAGGTAATACCAATAAGGATAAGAGTCAATGTAGGTATATAACTCTAAAAATTGTCATATATTACCTACCATAGGATAGGTAATATAATACTTTCTCCTAAGTTGCCAAATGCATGTGAACTGGACACTGCACATGTAAATCTTACCTAATAGTTTTCATAACTGTTATAATTATTATTGTATCGAAAGAAAAGGAGCCTTTTAAGAATTTTATATTATCTACCTTGTATCCCAGCTGTAGCTCCCCCCTTCATTCCCTCCTAATCCCATCCTCCCTCCCTCATCTCCTAGCCTTTTATTGGACTTAAAGGGGGAAATGTTGGTATAATGTTCTTGTGGAATGTATGCAATTTACCCTTGTTCATTCAAATGCCGATTTGTCTACCCCACTATCTGGTTCCAATCGGACAATGCATTGTGATGTTTATTCTAAGCATCACCTGTCTCAAGTTTGTGTAAGCATGCCACCATTAGTTCTCGGTATTGTTAATGAAGCAACCAGCCATTGCTAAGCAATGGAGAGAATAGGGTGGGACATCCTGGTTGGGAGAGGAAGAGAAAGGTAGCAAGTGGGAGAGGAGAGATCGGCAGGAGAGGACTTGGAACCATGAGAGATGAACTGGACCTAAGATATGACTAAAAGCAAGTATAATGGGTGAAATCTGAATGGTAGGAAACTATGGGCTTGGAGGTTTAGGATGGAGTAACTATTGCCCAGCATTGTGCTCTAGGTTAATTAAATAAATCCTAGTCTCTGGTGATTTGGGTATAGAGCTGGTTTAGGAATAACTGCTGTTTCACTAAAAGGTAAATCAATAATAAATAACCACAACACACATGGGAAGCAGATCTCTTGTGAGTTTAAGGCCAGCAAAATAATAAAAAAAAGTAAAACCAAAAACAAAACAGGCCAGGTGATACACACCTTTAGTCCAAGCACCTGGGCGACTGGATCTCTGGCAGGTGGATCGCTATTCATTTGAGGCCAGCCTGGACTACAGACAGCCAGGTACATAGAAAAACTGTCTTGAAAAAATAAAGACAACAAAAAAGAAAGAGTGCATGCTGTGCAAGCCCAAAGACCTTAGTCACATCTCCAGCACCCATGTAAAAAGCCAGCCATGGTATGTTATGAACCAGTAAGACCAGTATTACTGTAATAGCAACACTGTGCTCAGCAGACAGGAGGACCACTGGGACTTACTGGCTGCCAGCCTAGCTACAGGAGCTGTGAGACCCTGTTATTAAGACAATAAGGCAGAGAGCAATAGAACAGGATACCCAGTATTTTATTCTGGCCGCCTGTAGCACACAATCAAAATTTAGGCTATGGATATAGCCCTGTTGGCATAGCACTTATCTTGTATACAAGCAGCCCTAGGTTTGCATTCCAGCATGGAATAAACTTGATAGCGTCATGACTACAATTCTAATACTTACGAAGTAGAGGCAGGAGGATCAAAACTTAAAAGTCATTCATAGCCTGGAATATTTGAGACAAAAAAAAATAAATTTAAACGGACAATTTCAGTAACTATGTGCCCATATAATAGAACATAATTTAAAAAATTGAACTATACAGAAGTTTTCCAGTTTTTAAAAGGAAGATTTATTTAACAAGTTTCACTTAGTACAATACATCTAAATGGAATTCACAATACAAGGTAAGATTTAAATCAAAGTCTCAGAATTCCATAGAAACAACATGACCAAACTCCTAAAGTGTTGGTAATCCATCTCAAAATTGTCCCAGATCTTTAAAAAGAAAAGTGAAAGTACACTCACGTGCCTTACAAGATATTAAACAAAAAAGCTAGAATTAACAAACATGCCAAATGTTGTCACTTTGAATCAGACATGGTTCCTATATTTGATTTTTACAGAAAAGCATGTTTCTCAACATGCATCTGAAGTTTTGGATGTACTGTGGTATAAGAGCAACATTTAACATAAGTGAAACTGCTTTAAACCTAAATATGCTTACTGCTTAAGTACACTCCTACAATGTATCTAACTAGAAAGCTGAAAGTGGATTTAACAGTTATGGTCAATACTGAACTTGTTATTATGTCCTAGATGAATATTTTCAGTGTTCAAAATTGCTGAGCTTAAAGTTTGAAAACAATCTTACAGTAAGCATGAATCACAAGCTTGTAATGCAAAACTGTTAAACTTAAATTTTGTTCTTAAAAAAAAAAAGAAAGAAGCTGACCAATAGTGATCAGAAGCAATTGTATTTCCCATTTCCCAATCATACTGGATATGCTGGACATCCCTCCTACTCTATCCAGTTCCTATAAATGTAGCTCTTATTCCTATAGAAGCTGTTTGGTGCTCCCTCTCCCTAAGCAAGGTTTGACTGATAGTCACTTGAGTTTTCCTGAAGAACTTGGTCATATCCACTCATACTGCTCTGTCCACCATAACCACCTCCATAACCACCACTCAGCTGCTGGCTGGTAGGACCTCCATAACTAGACTGGTTAGATAAACCCATCCCTCCCATCATCTGGCTACCATAGGCACCTCCACTTGCCCCTGCTGTAGAATTCAAAAAGAGTTCAACATAGCTATGATCATAAGCTCCTCCACTTGTCCCTGCAGTAGAATTCAAGAAGAGCTCCACATATCTGTGCTGCATATTTGCTTTATCTTTAGCCATAGCTGCCACGGCATCTTCGTGAGTAGCAAACTCAACATCTGCCTCACCCGTAACTCTGCCATCGGGTCCTATTTCAATGTGTACTCGCATGGGATTAAGAGGTGAGAAGAAATTGTAAATATCATTCTCAGTGGCTCTGTATGGTAACCCCCTCATGTGTACACAGTGTCCTGTAGTACTCTGGAAACTAGACCCACCATCTCCGTATCTATGATCAGACATTCCTGAGAAACAGTAGTTTAGGTCTCTTCCAAATCTATCAGATCCAAATCCATACCCATCATTATAACCTCCATAGTCATCATAGCCTCCATACCCTCCACCATAAGCACCCCGCCTCATTCTTTCAAACCCAGCTCCTCTGCCAATGCTGTTATACCCTCTTCCAGCCCCTGGCCTATCATAAGGACCCGGGCGCTGCATAGTCATGAGCTTTCGAGGGGGATCATAGTGGGTTCGGACTTCAGCTCTGCTACTCTTGAAGATTTCAATGTACCTGTGCCCTATTCTCTCCTTATGTTTCTTTAAGGCCTTTTCAGCTATCTCTTGTGAGGCAAACTGCACAAAAGCCTCCCCTGTGCTTCGCCCCTGAAAGTCCACTGGTAGTGTCATCCCATTTGGCACAATTTCCAACCCTGAAAAGAACTGAACAATTTCTTCCTTGCTACAGCCAAATGGGAGTCCTCTAAGCCGTACAAAGCCATCATTGGCAGTATCAGGACTATTTGGACCTGTATGCTTTAACACCCAATCCATTTCAACACTGTTCGACTTGAATACTTCAACATATCTGTGTCCCATGGTTTCTCTGTCTTTCTTTAAAGCCAATTTTACTTCATCTTCAGATTCAAGTTCAACAAATGCTTCACCACTTGGTCTGCCTTCTCTGGTGTAGATGAAACGAACACCTGATGTACCATTTTGGATTTTGCAATCAGAGAAGAAGCGCATCACTTCCTCAGCTGAGCAGGACCAGGGTAGGCCCCTGACCTTCACCACGAACCCCTCCCTGCCCTCTGTGCTCAGCATCATGGTGATTGGTAGGCTCTTGGTGACAAGCTTGGCTCAATGCAATTTCAGTGTGGCTTTAAAAAAATTAGAAAACTATTGTCATGAAAAATTGTATACAATATAGTAAGAGAAACAAAGAAAATGATTGCTATAGATGGTTCACATTAGTCACTTTTAAAAAAAGATACCCACATGAACAAAAAGACTGAATGAACTTTTCATTCATTCATTTAACAATTATTTATTCCATTTTTATTATGTATCAGGTATATTTAATTTCTTGGTAGCAGTACTGTAGGACTTTTATGTTTCTGTGGGTATTTTTTCTCTTTATATTTTTGAATATTCTAAATTTTCTGAATGACCCAATGTATTATCACAGAAAGAAAAAACTAAATATAACACAGAATTTATCTCATTACATAAAAATGAAAATTTTCTTTAAATCAAAAGACAAAGTTCATGGGAAGATACAACAAAACCATTAATTGCTAATACAATGCATGCAAATCAATAAAATACAGAACTATTGAAGCCTAAGAGATAAATGGAAAAGACATCAATGAGAATTTACATATTCAAGCATGTTTTAGATGCCAGGTCCAGTACAGCAGCCCTACAGGAGAACTGTATATCTTCACCACAGCTAAGTATAAATACATAAAGGAAGGATTGGTTGGTGAGTATATCAATTGTAGGCAGAAGGGTTAATTGGAACAAACTATCCAGATTCTGTTCCAGGATTCAGAAACTATTTATAAAAAAGTTTTAATTGGGCACAAAATGAAAACGGACAAAAATCAAAAGACAAGGCTATCAAGAAAGAGATCAGATACTAAGGGTTCTATTTAATATAAGGAGACTCTACTCTTGTTTGGTTCACAAGCATGATGATTCAGTATTCACATCACTGTTTAACATGTGCCTTCCCCCAAACCTTAACATTGGTACATTATGGCTCTGAGGCTGGGTGTAGAAAGGCATGGAGATATATGTACCTATGTGTATTTATATACATCACCTTTTATGGATTTTAAACAGGAGTGATCTCATTACAGCTCTTTCAGACTTTTTACCCTGGCAACTGTAGCATTCAAACAGACGGAAAGGGGACTGAGTGAAAAGAGCAAACTTAAAAATGACCCCTTGAGGCAGGTGTGGTGGTGCACGCCTTTAATCCCAGCACTGAGGGAAGGAAGCAGAAGCAGGAGGGTCTTTGTGAGTTTGAGGCCAGTCTAGTCTACAGAAGGAGTTCCAGGACAGCAGGAATGCATAGAGACCCCCAAAACAAGCAACAACAAAAGAGGATATTGGCAACTAAGGAATACTGACAGTGGGAAAGGTCACTCCCCAGGGCAGAGCATACCAATTGGTTATCTACTACCAAATGGTCAGCACTGAAAACATGCACACAAAATATACTGAGCAAATTTTATTTAGAAATATGTACACATATGCAAAAACTGAGAAAGAGAGGCCAAGAAATTCGAAAAAAAGCAAGGCAGGGATGTGCTTAAACATGGGAGGGTTTGGAGGGAGGAAAAGGGAAGGGGAAAAATGATGTAATTATAACTTCAAAAACAAATTAAAATACAGGGGGAAAGGAGTATATAGGAAAAGTTTAGAAAATGTTCAAACTTCAATCATTTGAAATGAAATTTAAAGTAAAATAAACATTTTAACACCATTCAAAAATGGTGGAAATTAAACAGGGACAATAAGTCAACATTACTGAGAGTTTACTAGAAGAGTGAAAAACTGATGCACTATTCTGTAAAAATATTTTGGTATATTTACCACACCTTCTGACAGAAAATCCACTTCAGGTATGTACCTTAAGGAATTATCTGAAATTAAGAGCAGGACTTATTGAACTATGTATTATTTGAAAGGCATTTTATGAAGAAGAGTGGAACATTATACATTTAATATAGTTACAAAATTTTAAATGATTCATGATCAAAAACATTTATGTAAAAAATTAAAAATAAAAACTCACATACCCTTTGACCCTGCTAGAGTTTCTTCCAGGAATCTGGTAGACAGAAAGAGTTAAAAAAAAATGTTTGCTGCAGCACTGTAATGGCAAAAAAAAAAAAAAAAAAAAGAAAATCAGAAAACTAAATAGCTATGTATTCACTAAGAGACCTGCCCTTATCTAGAAAGATTTCAAAATACATTGAATGAACGGACATACCTAGTTTAATCCTACTTCTATTAAAATATTCACGAATGAAAACAAGTGTATATTATGTGAGAGATGATCTAAAAGTAGCTTCATGTAAGATAAACTTTAAGAGCAAATGGAGAACAAAGGATTAAAGGCAGCCTTTCAATTTTAATACTATACACTTTCATACTTTTAATTGTTTAAGCTCAACATAATGGGACACTAACATTAGAAAAAACATAAGCATGGAAAATATGACAAGGGTTTTAAACTTTTTGTGTGTAATGATAGGGACTGGACATAAAATGTTAACAGTGGCTATTGAGTTTTTGGGGTTTTATTTTATTTTTTTTTGCAGGCATAACGGTCGGCTGAAAGAATAATTTAGTAGAACATCCCAGGGACAATGGTGATTTCTACAGCATTCTGCATCAATAGGTCAGGTCCTCCCTAGTGACTGGGAGGTTTTCCTTCCTTACACTTCCTGAGGAGGCCACCAGGATTCTGTTACCTAACGAGGTAACCAGGATTTGTGAGGTAAAATCTGTGTACTTATACGTGTGCTACAGCACACTTTTTGTAACTGTAATAAGAGTTGGGTAGTGCTGATGGTGTCCCTTTGAAACGATTATTTTACTTTTCGAATGACCAAAATTCAACTCGTAGATCGCTATAAGGAGAAAAACAAAGATGCAAATAATTAAGTCAAAGCATTTATTGGGCGCTTCTCGAGAGCACGCATCACTTGGCCGGCTCATACTCTAAGAGTGTAATTTACTCGGGACCCTTTGCGACCATCGTGCAGTTTGAACAGTTGAGCGCCTGAATAGATGGAGCAGTGCTCCAACCGCGGGTCTCATTATTATTATTATTATTTTCCAAACTCCGGGCCGTGTTTGAAATGCTTTTCACCTTACGGGTCCCTCTTGTGGGCAGAGGGGGAAAGGTCCCCCGAGAAGCGGCCAAAAGAACTGATTTACAAAAACACGCACACAGTCACAACCGTCCACCATTTCCCTACCAGGCGCAGCGCAGGCCGCTTCCCGGCACTCGGGGAGGGGGAGGGGGGAGAGTGGGGTGGGGGAAGTGGGGAGGCCGAAAACTAAAAAGGCGGAGGCGACCCCAGGCCCCGCTCTGCAATTCCTTATCACCACCCAGGGTCCCCAGTTTCCACCCACACACCAACCTCCAACGAGACCGGAGGATTTTCCTTCTTCTTCCCTCAAAGGGCTATACCAGCGAGACGATAGACGACGACCAGAACTACTTCTGCTCACGTAAGCGATTGATCACGTGAGCGCCTACGTCATGTGAGATCTCGGTCATGTGAGCAACGCTCAGCTTAAACTCAGGATCACTGAGGTGCCGCACTTCCTCCTCGTTTGGAAATAGGGTGGGTCAAGGTAAGGAGAGCATCTATATGATTGGTTGATGTATGTCTTACGTGATTGTTCATTGGTCCACATCTGGTGATAACTGTCCAGTTGCCTGAGAAACAATGATGTCATTATTGGGTAGTTCATCCACGATTGGTTCTTTCCAAGGGTAAATGTTAATTGCAGTAAACTGAATCAAAGAGTTGCTGTGATCATGAAGCTTTTGAGCAGAGATTCGCGGCTGAGCTGTAAGCTTGTGCTTCTTCCCCTGGCCTTAGTTTTCTGGAGCATTCTTGGGGCCAGAGCATTGGACAATGGCTTGGCGCGAACTCCTACTATGGGCTGGCTGCACTGGGAACGTTTCATGTGCAACCTTAACTGCCAAGAAGAGCCTGATGCCTGTATCAGGTATGAGATACTAAGTGGTTCGTTCTCTTTCCGGGTTTGTGTCGGTGTATTTGGTGGGAGGAATGGGAACGTTTGAGCTGGAGGTGTAGATGCCCTACTAGAGCTGCTTTTTTGTCCTTTTTTTTTTCCAGAGCTGAGGACCAAACCCAGGGCCTTGCTACCACTGAGCTAAATCCACAACCCCCCCCCCTTTTTTTCAATCGCTGCTTTTTATCCCCAGGAATTTTTATGTTATATATGTTTATATTGTATTAAATTAAAATTTTTATATCCCATCCGGGATGTGGACTGTCCCCAAACTATTAACTATGTGCAGTATCCTTAGTTGGGACATAACCAGCAGTCAGTGCTTCACTCCCGCTCCACCTCCCTCCAATGGAGTTTTTAATTGATCATTTCATTCCGTACAGACCCTTTGTGTGGGTTTGTACCCTGCCCTTGTTTAGTGCTAGCCTTGACCTAGTCATATGTACAGTTAGAATGGGTAGGAGGATGACTAAGAACAGTGTCATTTTTTTTTTCTTTTTGGATCATGGGTTCTTTGGCTGTATTGAAGTGAGAATTAGAGAAACCAGGGGATAACTGACATGTCCCTCAACCTGTTTTTCTTGAGTGTGGCATCAGGGTTGACCTGAAGAAACTTTACACATTAAAGGCTAGACTTGAGAGAAGGTTGTAGCTCTCTGATGCTCACAATCCTGGTTTGCAAACTAGAATATTTTTTTATCTCAGGGAGCTGACACAGAAAAAGCTGTAAACTGATGGGCATGGTGGTGCAGGACTTTAATTACAGCACTCCAGAGGCAGAGGCAGGCAGATCAGTTGAGTTCAGGGCTGCATTAAGAATGAGCTGCAAAAATGCATGCCTTTCACAGATGAACTTTCATTTAAATAAACCCATTTAAAAAATAAAAAACAATCATGCCTTGACCCTCTCAATTAGGCAAATAAAACAGAAGTCTCTATCTTAGCATGGATAGGAAAATGGACTGTAAGTTTACAAATATATGGGCATTTTTCTAAAAATGTTTTCCTTCAATTTTTGTTGTTTTGAGACAAGGTTTCTCTATGCCCTGGCTGTCCTGGCACTCATTCTATTGACCAGGCTGAACTCTGCCTCCCAAATGCTGGGATTAATGGTGTGTGCCACCACATCCAGCCTCATCAGATTTTTAAATGTTAGAAAATGTTAAGAATCAAGTGTTAGATATTGAAACGCTCCCTTACAAATATTATTGAAAACAGAGTAAAGTCACCCTAGTGGTGCAAAACTACCCATAAAGGCGGGTGATACAACTCTCTCTCTCTGTGTTCATGACTTATTTCTCTGAATGCCTATAAAGATAAAATCACGGTGTCGGTTAGACATAAAAGAAACTGACTTTCTCATTTTCATACTATGTCTGTTGTGTCCCTGAGATGAAAATCTGTGGTAACTTGCCAATACCGACTTTTTGTCCTTTTTTTTTTTTTTATCTTGGGTGTTTTATGTTTTTTTTTTTTTGTTGTTGTTGTTTGTTTGTTTCAATGCACGGTCCTTGAATATAAGTCAGTGGTAAAAAATGACATAATAGAAAATAGCCTCATCATGGTTAACATCCATATACAATCTTGCAATTGTTTATTATGTAAATGAAAACACAGATTTCTAACAATAGCATCACCTTTATGAATGAGTGAATGCCATCAAGACCCCAGTGTCCTGCCTGGGTTCAAACTCTACTTCACTGTAGTTTTAGGCAAATCATTTAACTTGTTTGTTTCTCTTGAAGTTTGGGGACATGGCTGATGGTCTTGCTCACCATGATAGGAAAGTGTTCTATTACCTTGGAATTGGGGGACAAGGTAGTTTTGAACTGGGGGTTCTTCTGCCACCACTTTCTATTTGCTGGGGTTACAGGCATATAAGATCATGTCCAGTTTATTTTTAATTACTTAATTAAAGACAACGTTTCTCCATTTATTTAAGTCATTGAAGAGCATGATAGTTTTAACATATAATTGATAAATATATTAGTCTCTGGGTATGCTAGCTTTTGCTGTGTGTGATTTTTTTCTTTCTGTTACTATTGTGAATGAGATTATTTTCTCTACACAGGTAAAGCTGATACCAGAAGCTGTTTATTATGCAAACTCTTGCTCTGCTGAGGTCTCCCTGCATGTATGCAGGCCACACATGCCTTGGACCTGCAGACCCTCCTGTTTCAGTTTCTGCAATAGCTGGGATTACAAGCCTGTATCAGCATGGCTTCTTAGTTGGAATAAGTTTTCAATTTTGTCATGTGTCTCATCCTTATATTAATTATTTTGAGTTTTTGTTTATTCCTTCAGTGAGAGTTCCACTCCTTTGAGTTCTTGGTCAGAGATAGCTGGAGAGGAGTAACAGGAAGGGTAGTTAATTTTACCTCATATGGATTGTGATTACTACAACAGTATCATTCCAATTTTAGAAACTGAAATACCAAAGTGCCTTAAAATGGAGGGCTTGAGCCCTCGTAAATTGGAATGACTGTTAGAAATTTCTTTTTCAGTGAGCAACTGTTCATGCAGATGGCAGAGCTCATGGTCTCTGATGGCTGGAAGGATGCAGGTTATGAATACCTCTGCATAGATGACTGTTGGATGGCTCTCCAACGGGATTCAAATGGCCGGCTTCGGGCAGATCCCCAGCGCTTTCCTAATGGGATCCAACACCTAGCTAATTATGTGAGTTTAGAGCTGATTGTTTCTTATGGCTTAGGAAGGCTTATGGAGGAACAAGCTACAAGGTACTTTGAAAATGGAATGGTTTCTATTGTCTGAAAAAATAAATTATAATGTGGAATTATCACATTAGCCTATACACATTTTGCAATACTCCTGAGGCCTGCCTTTGTTGAAACACTTTTTTCTCAAACCATTAAATTCTTTAGGAGAAAAGGAGAATGTGGTTGTGTCATGCCTGCTTCTATCTCCAAATCAGCATGAGAGGCTACCACAGTTATACCATACTCTTAAGTATGTAGTTATACTATATTCTTAATTTTAAAGGATGAAAACAAATATTCTGGAGACTATTGAAAACAAATGAGGCCTGGCAATTAGGCAGATTTTATTCAGTACTGTAGGAAAGAAAGGTCAAGTTTCAAATCAGATGAACATGTGAGAACCTATAACCAGTGAGCAAAAAGTGGGAGGTCAGTAGATGGAAAACTACTAAAAGGAGACATCAAGGTCAGGGGATGGTATAACTTAGCAGGTTTCTTGCTGTAAGTAAGCTCACCCAGATGGACACCAAGAAGGCCAAGACAGGAGGAAAGTCAGAGAAGCTTAACTGAAATGTAGTCAGCCTTTCTCAAGATAAATCTATCATCTTAAAGAGACTGTTTAAGATCCTGTGAGGAATATTAAAGTGATCATTGCTTTATCATCACTTCTGTGCTACAGTTCACATTTATAGTTAGAACTTTCTTAGCAGAATTGAATGATTTGTTCTCTGGTTACAACAAACTCAGCTAGAAAACTGAAGTGCTTTAAGGAACCAAGGCCCAAGACTTTGACAAGCACACATCTCTCCACTCTTAGCCTTAGTAAGTGGACCCCTCCTGATTGATGTTTTATTGTAGTCCATCTTTATTTTCATTTCAGGTCCACAGCAAAGGATTGAAGCTGGGCATTTATGCAGATGTTGGGAATAAAACCTGTGCAGGTTTCCCTGGGAGTTTTGGATACTATGACATTGATGCCCAGACATTTGCTGACTGGGGTGTAGATCTCCTAAAATTTGATGGTTGTCACTGTGACAGTCTGATATCCTTGGAAAATGGTATGGTTTTGGTTTTTTAAATTATATTTTTAAAATTACGTTAAAATCAACAAAATAAAAATGATTTTTGGTGCGTATGACTGTGTATGTGTGGAGGTTGTATGTGCTGTGTTGTCTGTTGAGAAGGCAGAAGACAACTTGAAGGAATTGGTTCTCTCTTTCCAATCATATGAGTCCCAGGAATCAAACAGGTCCTCAGGCTTGCCAGAAAGTATCTTCACTATTGGCTGAACCATCTCACCAGCCCAAATGGTATGTTTTCTTCACAAGATTTAGCCATGATCATATCTTAGCCTTTTGATTAACATCAACTGAGAGATCTAGCCAGAGACAAGAGCTTGAGGCCATAGGGAAGCTGAGCCTCCAAAGAGCTAATCTCTTCCTCTCTCTCTTTTTCCCTTTCTTTCTCTGTATAGCCTGGGCTGTCCTGGAACTTGATCTGTAAACCAGGCTGGCCTTGAACTCAGAGATCTGCCTGCCTCTGCCTCCTGAGTGCTGGAATCAAACACCACTGCCCAGCCAAAGAACTAATCTGTATCATTTATTCATCTATATAGAATTCATACATGCCTACCATGGGACATGGCATGTACTATTCATTTTTGATTCAAGGATCCTGAGAAGAAACTATAGTTAATAATTATAACTAGATCTGACATTATTTGTGAGAGTCCAGAATTTCATAAAGAAGCATCTTACCCCTGCCTTTCCTCTATATATGTATCATCTCTGTACCACCTCCTCCGAGCAATCCAACAGTCACAATTTAAGTAGAGAGCAGCCTGTCACTAATTTAAAATATAAACATGGACTTTCTGAGTGGACTCCTGAGATGTACAGCACTAGCTGGAAATTCCCTTCTTTCCCTTATCTTACCCATTGTTTTCCTTTTGCAGGTTATAGGTACATGTCCTTGGCCTTGAACAGGACGGGCAGAAGCATTGTATACTCCTGTGAGTGGCCTCTTTATATGAGACCCTTTCATAAGGTGAGCTAGTGAGCCCAGAATCTAAATTTCAGAACTTGAGTATGAAGAAGCACTTCTCTACACTGCGTGTAATTATAGTGTAAGCTTCTACCACCTAGGAAACAATCTTTGATTTTTCCTTTTGTTCACTGTTCCCATCCTGCTCACCAACAATCCTGCTAGCATTCGCTCTGAAATCTCTCTTAAATTCACTAACTTTCTGTCCTTACCACATCCACGCTGGCCTTCGAGGCCACACTCATCTCACCAGCCTGCTCTAATAGCCTGAGCCCTCTTCTTCTGATCTCTTTCCTACCCCCAGCATTTTCCAAGCAGCAGCAGAACTGTCTCCTGAGAAATTTTAAGTACATCCCACCAGTCTCTTCAGAAAGTAACTGGCTTTCCATTGCAGCTGCAATAAAATCAAACTTTAGCACCCTGCCTCTTGCTTGCCTCTATCTTCCTACAGCTCTTTCCTTCACTGCACTTTTTTTCTTTCTGTTTATCAACTACTATATTTACCCCATTGGTGTATATTCACTGGGTCATACAAAGACATTTTTATATAAGTCCATGATGATGTACTTGATCATTGTTTTCTGTCAAGTTGTCCCCCAAAATTTTAATAAAGGTTGGTTACTTAACATTGAAATCTGACCAGATGCTACATGATTTGGTCTTCTCTATTTTAAAATAGCCTTCTTCCCATTCACCTCTGGTCATTAGCTGTTTGGTTTCCCCCTAAGACCTTAGCTTTTCTTGTTGACTCATTTGTCTTCCTACTAGAATGAAAATCCAGGAGGGGAGGCCTTTAAGCATTTACAGAATGAATCCATATTGTTTTCTTGAAATCTTTAGATAATCTAACTTTTTCCTTTACATTTTATAACTTGGATGTCATAGCTATCTACATACCTTGGATATCATACATATCTACAAACTGATTCATTCCACAAATTACATGTCTTGGATTCAGATTTTATCATGTTTGATGGCATCCTATATAATTTTATTTTTTACCATTTAGATCATTGTAATTATTTTATTGCAAAAAATAGCAGCATGACCATTTTAGGCAACCTTACAGTGAAAAACAAAGATTTTCCATCATGCCGGTATTTAGATACCAAAGTTCAGTGCATGCACGCCCAGCATAAATATCATTAAAGTTACATTAAAAAGGTATTTAAATTATATGGCCTACTTATGAAGTGAACATCTTTCAGTGAAATTCCCTTAGATTTAAAACTACAAAAGATGGTCAGGCTTTGTTATGGGGAACTTTGGATCTTTAGATTATAGAGGCTACCAGTACCTACTTTACCTGGATCATCAGCATTCACAGGAAAGTTAAGATTATAAAGAATTCTGTCTTTTTACAGCCCAATTATACAGATATCCAATATTACTGCAATCAGTGGAGGTATTTCGATGATGTTTATGATTCCTGGGAAAGCATAAAGAATATCTTGATGTGGACAATAGCTAACCAGAAGGAGCTTGTTGAAGTCGCTGGACCAGGCGGTTGGAATGATCCAGACATGGTAAAGATCTGAACCCTTCTCATGTCAGAGCTGGTGGCTTTTTTTATGTTGCTGCTTGGGTCTGAAACCAGGGCCTAGCACAAGCTGAGCAAGGTTTCTAAGCACGGTACTACACACCCAATCCCAGGAATAGGCTTTCCTTGAGCACTTAACATCACAGTGCTGTAGAAAATGGTTTTGCTTCTTTCACTTGGAGTTTCAATACTCTACAGGCTCCAAATTCAAGGGCAAAAGGTTAACCTGGATTACATAGTGAGACCTCATCTCTAAAAAAGACAAAAACAAAACAAAAACGACAACAACAAAAAACTACTGAGGGGTCCCTGCAGATATCCAGGCAAGGAGGTGAACCTCACTGAGAGATAGAAATGAAAACCCAGTGCAGATTGACTTTGTCAACCTGGATCAGGCTTTGAGCAGTCTAATGCCAGGTGGTTTGTTGTCGGCATATTTAAAACACATTGCAATTTGGGAAAAGGTTTCCAGGCAACAATCAGTCCAATCCCAGGTGCACAATAAAGCTCAAGGTGTGACTACATACAAACTCTTTACACAGTACATGTGACTATGAGGGTGGGTTCTGTAGCTAAAAGGCCTAGAATCTAGTCTGATCTCTGACTGATAGCGTAGAGGTTGTGATATCTCCCCTAAGGATGGGTAACAGTCTAGGGAGAGAAGAGTCTGAGGTGATCATTCTGTTGGATTTGGGTGAGGTCTGCTTCTATAGCAAATTGTGGGGGAGGTCTGCCTCCACAAATAGCAAAAAGGTCACCAGGATGTTAACAAAATTCACTCCCAGGCTTCTGGGCTGGAAAACCGCTATTTTATCTCCTCCATTGAGAAGAGGGCCCCATGTGTGCTTTTGCCTTCCTTGTTTTCATTTTCTTAATGCTTGTCAGTAAGTACTCGGACCTATGTGCCCCCAATGAACAACAGAAAACCAATCAGTTGAATCTCTCTTCTGACTTATTTCACTCTTTGTCCTAGTTAGTGATTGGCAACTTTGGCCTCAGTTGGGACCAGCAGGTAACACAGATGGCCCTCTGGGCAATCATGGCAGCTCCTTTACTCATGTCCAATGATCTCCGACAAATCAGCCCTCAAGCCAAAGCCCTACTTCAGAATAAGGATGTAATTGCCATCAACCAAGACTCCTTGGGCAAACAGGGGTACTGTTTTAGAAAGGTAAGTAATGCTTCTTGAGAAAATTATCCAGGAACATATTATCCTGCATTAAAATTTATGATTTGTGGTATTTTGTATTTTCCATACTCAAGTATGGAATTATCTCAAGACTAACTGCTATATGAGGACATGACTTTTTTCTCAGTTATTTTTACCTTGAGCTTGGTAACTGAGTGGTTAATAGGACTTTTTCCAGAACTGTTACTTTTTATTTTTCAAGACAGGATTTCTCTGTTGTAGTCCGAGGCTTGTTGTGAAGTGTTTGCCAGAGGTTACTCTGACATGGGTTTAAGCTAAGAGAAAGTCTTTAGTACCTATACTTGGTGATTGGGATCACAGTGTAGCCCTGAGCCTTTCTGAGCATGAACTTTTAAGTATAAAAACCATGCTCTGGATAGACATGTCAGTTAACAAGAACACTTAGCCAGAAGCAAAACTACTAAAGCCAAAAGGCAAGGTTAGTACATTTAGAGACTTTTCAAGAACTGTATGTACTTTGGTTGATGTGGTCTTGTTTTTGTTTTTCAAGATAGGGTTTCTCTGGGTAGCCTTTGGTGGCCTTGAACTCAGAGATTCCCCTGCCTCCGTAAGAACTGGGATTAAAGGAATATGCCACCATGCTCAGCTGTATGAGGTCTTTTGTTTTTCAAAACACGGTTTCTTGTTTAACCCTGACTGTCCTGGGGCTTGCTCTGTAGACCAGGCTGTCCTGGAACTCAGAGACCAGCCTTTGCATCCGGAGTGCTGGGATTAAAGTTGTGTGCCAGCAAGTTGACCCAGCAAGACATTACTTTTCAATTTCTAAAATATACTGCTTGCAGATTTTTCCTCCAAGTCCATAAAAGTTGTAAAAATAAGGCTAAATATCAAATAAGGCCAGTAATGGGGTTACCATATGCTCACATTTGTCTTCTTGGCTTTTCAGGAAAACTACATTGAGGTTTGGGAACGACCACTCTCAAACTTAGCCTGGGCTGTAGCCGTGAGAAACCTGCAGGAAATTGGTGGACCTCGTTTTTATACCATCCAGGTTTCTTCCCTGGGTCAAGGAGTAGCCTGCAATCCTAGCTGCTTCATCACACAGCTCCTCCCAGTAAAAACAAAGCTAGGCTTCTATGAATGGACTTTGAACTTAAAAACACGAATTAATCCCTCAGGCACTGTTTTGTTTCGGATAGAAAGATAAGCTACCTGAAGGCAGAGATCTACATTCAGTGCCTGGTTTTGCTAAGGACTGAACTGTTTCCTGTTTACCCTTTAAATAAATATATCCCAAAGTTATAGGCCCTAAAAATTTACTTCTCAAGGCAAGTTTTTGGAAAGGCTTTTGAAATCAAGTGAGCACTCCTGTGCCAGGTGATTACCCACTAGACTCTGTAGAGCAAGGACTTAAATTTTTCCATGTGTGCCTGGCGCCCAGGAAGTGAGAATGCAGGATGCCCTAAAACTGGATTATGCCATTGTGAGCCACTAAGTACTAGAACTGAACCTGAGACCAGGCCCAGCAGAGGACAGGGCATGAGAAGGGGTGGGTGTAGCAGAAGATGTGAAGAAATTGCACCAGATGTTAGTCAGAATCTTTTTCTGAGCCTCTGAGAATGTATTATCACTTCCTGCCCTCAGGAGGCAGGTTATAGAGGACCCAAACTTCTCAGGGCCACAGGGCTTATAATTCTTACAACAGTGATTATATCAGCTTACATTTCAAAAACATCTAATGATTATTCATGAAAAATAAATCAGGACATCCTTGAGCGATCGTAAAGTTCAGTTATAACAAATCCTGTACCAAGTAGATTAACTGAACAGGAGAGGCTTGGATCTTCCCCCAGCTGTGTGATCACAAGTACCAGATTCTTCAAAGTCCGAATAAGCTTGATTCTTAGGTTACAAGAGCAAAGAACCTTCCCTATTTACAAGACAGCCTTTGTTTATCAAAGTAGTTTCTACAATGTTACTATCCATTATGCTCTTCAGTACGTGCAAGGAGGCTTCTAATTCTAATGATTAGCTTAGTTTCTAAAATTTAAAAAAAAACCTGCCTCTTCCTTTCCTTATTTAACTTCTCTCACCAGGAAGACTGCATCTGTCATCACAGTGGGCAGAAGGCTGATACAGGATCACAATGAGACCTGCCCAGAATATCTATTTTTTTAAAAACCCAGTAACCTATGCTGCCCAAACAACATAGGCTAAAGCTTTATAATTTGTTAGTGACCTGGTCCTTGAAATAAATCTCCGCTTAGAATTTTATAACTAGTAAATAACTCATGGATTTTAAATACCAAGGAGTGTTCCAAGCACAAGTCAGGTTTCACATCACTCAACAAGGTTCAAACGAAATACTCAGCCGCCAAGCACAAACTTTAGTTTATTCCCCTGCAAAAGACCAACTGCAATCAAGTGAGGTGAACAAAGGCTCATGATCTTGTCTTCATAACCGAATCACCTCAGAACTGGATCACTTGGCCCTGCAAGTAGAACAGAAAGTGTTTGTTTTGTAGTTTTTAAGGAACCTTTACACTATCCATGGGCTGGGCATGTACTTGGGCACCTACTGTGGCCCTAGGTTCAATCTAAGACAGCAAAACACTTTGGAAGGAGACCATGTTGTCTCTTCCTTTCCTAATTATATACAGTAAAATCTACCCACTGAGATGCTAAAGCCATTTATTTAGTCATACAGGTGTTCAATTTTTTAGATTTTTCAAATAAAATATATGCAAAATTCAAATCTGATTTAAAAAACCCTAAAAATAAAATACTACTGGTCCCAAGAATTTCAGATATGGGACATAAAACTTGTACCTTCAGCTGTGGACAAGTATCTTTGAGGGTGTCCTATGACAGTGAGTAATCCTCAGTTACCTCTATATAGCCATACCTGTATAAAACTACACATTAGGAAGGAGTGTACCCAGCATTCCAGAGGTAGGTGGATTTCTGAGTTCAAGGCCACCTTGGTCTACAGAGTTCCAGGACAAGAGATACACATAGAAACTATACAAAATACAAAAACCACCCACTCCCTCCAAAAAATAGACATAAAAAAACCATAGAGGGTACCTTTCTCTTCTTATCGCCACCCAGTTCAAAATGCTTGCATCTCTTAATAGCCAGCATTCTCTTTGATCTGCAGTTGGGCTCAACACATTCAAGTCTCAGCACAATCTTCTTTGTAGTTTTAGCCTAGAAATGAAGTGAAATCCTTTACAAAATTTTGCCATGATTTGTATTCATCTACGGAAGGAAAAAAAATCCAGTAGCCAACAATCTTGTTAGAAAACTAAACCGCAACAAGACTGAGGCTGTATGGTGCTGGTATACACCTGTGTTCCCAGCACTCTGGAGGTAGAGACAAGGTGCAGCCACATGTGTGTATCCAAACAAAACCTCACCACTCTGAATTTGTAGCCTTTCAGGCAGGTGACATGATTAAAGCCTTTCATCCCAGCACTCTGTGAGGCCAGCCAGGTCTACATAGCCAAGGCTAGTGAAACCCTGTGTGTGTAGGAGGGCGACAAATAAAAAGAGCCACTTTAGTGGGTGAATCAAGTAAAAGCCACCAAAATTCATGCAACTAGGAAATACAACGTTTTGAATTTATTAAATTCTGCTTCTATCTCCCTGAGTGCTGGAATTAATGGTGTGTGCCATCGCACTTGCTTCTACTCATCAGCTTTCTTAGAACTTCAAATAGTCCCAATGATTAATGTACATTTTTTTACTGGACAGTTAAGATGCACTCACTCCCAACATTAACTTAAGTCCACTGGTTTAGCCAGTTTTCTTGCAATTTCGTACTCTGAAAGTGGAAACATATCTTCCAAACAAGCTGGCTGGGCATTTAAGCAATCAAGCATTCCCATTCACCTGATACAAGCTTCTTTCAGGCCTCACATGAAGTCATTTTAGTAGTTTCTGCAACCAGGCTCTCAGAGGACATGGCAACAGATGAGAAAGGTCTTACTGGCAACACATAATTAAGTTCTTAAGGGCAGGACATATTTCCTTTTTTTTTTTTTTTGCCTTTTTGGGAAGTACTGTAAATACTGAGGATTCTAGACTAGCATCAGATCTGTTACCCCCAGCTCCACTGCCCCCCAAAAGTCTGTGCTCCAAGTGGAATAACTTTGCTGTAATTAACAGTATAGCAATGCTTGTAGACAAGACAAATGCAACGTCTTTACCACAATAAGCAAGAAAAGTGTCAATTACTAATCACTAACCTTTTTGCGGAAAATAGGCTTAGTCTGCCCACCATAGCCACTCTGTTTCCTGTCATAACGCCGCTTCCCTGGGAAAAAAGTTATTCATTATGGTATGGTACAGATCAAAATAGCCAAAAGGAAAAGTCTTAGGTTTAAAACTGGGGCTTCCCGGCATTAAGAAATATCCATGCCTAAGGAGGTGGGAATACCTGGACATGTAGTACATTTTATGCGCCATCAAAACTTGGCATGTCAGGGAATAGCTACAACCCCTTGAGAGGCTAAGGCAGGATTGCTTATTCCTGGCCAGCCTGCCTTAGAGAGGCTCTGGTCTTTCTGTCCAATCAACTCCATACATGCTCACCCCATAACCACCTCAAAATTACATCTGAGTAGCTTACCCTGGGCATACAAAGAATCCTTGCCCTTCTTGTACTGTGTCACCTTGTGGGGCTGGTGCTTGCCACATTTCTTGCAGAATGTCCGACGGGTCTTAGGAACGTTCACCTAGTAAAAATTAACTGTTTAGAATGTGCAATTACCAGGCCACAGTGGTCCAGCGTCCTTGCTGGATCCAAAGCAAAGCTAATTAACTCTACAAGTAATCAGCTTGTGCTACTAATACACAACGACAGTGTAGTTCTAAAAGGTGTTCCAGTCACACGCGCCATGAACAGTCTCTAACCACCGCTAAGTCACCCCATCACTCCAATTCCTCCACCCATAACTCGGTTTCCTGTGTGTCGGTCTTGGCTATGCTGTTTCCTGTGAGCATCGAGGTCATGCCTGAGCCTGGGTGCATCGTGGGACGGTAATGTCCACGGCCGGTGCAAGGATTAAGCTGGATTCTACGAAACCCCAACAGACCATCATACCATGTTGACGCGAGCAATACCGGCTCAGAAAGAAAGAGGAAAAGCCAGCAACGGAAGTTTATAGGAGGGGCCTGGGTACACTTCCTCAGAGCCGTGGGAAACAGCAACCATAGAGTTCCAGCGCAGCGCCCTCGTGTGTCTGGGTGGTTTATCTCAGCGTCAGAGAGGAGCATCAGCTCAGGTTCTGCCTAAAGTCTGCAGCTCTCGCCTCCACTTCCTCCTGCCCAACCAAGCAACTACTTCATCCATTTTGGAGGACGTCGCAATTTAGTAGTTTATGCGAAGAAAACGCTTCTCTTCTCAGAATCTAATCTCCCGTGTTAGAGCAGAACAGGGAATAGGATAAAGTGAATGGGTCCTCCATCTCAGCATAACATTTTGTTTCACTTCAAGGAAACTGGGAACATCTTTCACAGAAAATTGCCGCTCAAGGAAACCCTGGGATGGAGCCAATTGCTTCAGTTCATTTTTCATGCCATCAGTGGGTCCACATGTTTATTCAATGTCTAGTTTGTTTCGGACTCTGTTGTAGGTGCAGGTAATCGAATGTTCTCATCAAAGTAATTCCAGGCTAAGTACTTTGACGACAAGGAACAATAAAGCAGCACCTTTTAGCTGAAGAAGTAAATTGGCTGATTTGTTTTCTGAAAACGGGCAACAAACTTATCCAGCTTCTGAAAGAGTTGGGCCAACAAAGAAGATATACCTCAGCACTTCACTTCCACGAATATGTGGCAGCATATAAAGCTTAAAGTTTCAGGATAGTCCAGCAGAGAAAGGGTTGACAGGTTCTCAGTTTTAAAATAGATTCTTAGAGTAATTGCAGGAGGAAGGTGGTAATGCTACTTCCATTTTCCACGTGAGGAAATCAGTGGCATTTGAAACCATTTGTCCAGTGTCAATAATAGTGTATTCAGAACACACATCCCATTTTCCAGTAGCTTGTGAAACCATCTGTGCAGTGTATTCAGATTGCACATCCCGAGGAATTATGACTCCAGAACCTAGTTTCCTTTTAGTATCACATAATACTACTATTATGACCTGTCTTCATGGCAGAGAGAGCCTCATTAATCCCAGGCTGGTCTTAAACTTAAAACCTATGTAGCTGAAGGTTTCTGATCCTTTTCCTGAGTGCTAAATGCCTGGTTTATGCCCACCTCCTTGAATCCTGTCAATCTTAGAAGCTGTTCACTGTTACTAGTATTTACCAAATGAGGAGACTCAGGCACATGAGACATTACATTCCCTTGTCCAAAGTCACACATCTGGTTATTTTTGAAGCTGGAATTCCATCTTAGGCCATTTAACACTATATAGGCCTACTGTAACCCAGTATATTACACAGGGAAAGAGAGGCAGCTACAAAGGTAGACAATGGGGCTTGAATGCAGGAGGAGGCTGCAGTGCCTAAGAGCTAATGTTCGGAGACCCTGGAGAATCCTGCTTGTGTAATACTCCAGAAACAAGCTGGCTTTGTTCACCCACATTTTTGTTGGATGGTCTCCTGGAGTTAAGATAATAATAACAGCATTGTCTGCCACATTTCTTTGCCGGCCTGAAGTCGAGCAGTATTTTCCTCGCTCTAGTCCCTTAAAAGCACTCAATGTCATGTAAGGAGTTTCTAAAATTTATTTGTTTACTTGTTTTTGTTTTACATGTAAGTAACCTGGAGAAATGGGGGCAATTAGTCTAATCAAACTTTGTTGTTTTTTTATTTGGGAGGATTTTTTTTTAATGTATATTCAATTTACAGACATGTATAAGGTATATAATATAATGGTATATACTCATCTTGTAAAATAGCTGCCACAGTCAAATTAACACATCATTACCATTCATAGTTGTGTGTGTGTGTAGGGGTGAAGATACTTAGGACTGCTCTCTTATCCAATATCAAGTAAGCAACAGATTAGTAATATAGTTTTGATGTTGCATATTAGATCCTCAGAAGTTATTCATCTTATAGTTCAAAATTTGTTTAGCTATATTTTCTGCTTTCTATGTGTCCGTGCTCATTAATTTCTCCTTAAGACAGGACTCTAGGTATAGTCTGGCTTTTCACAGTGTGTAAGAGATTCACTTTCCTCTAGATTTTTTTATTTCCAAGAATAAGCCCAAGGTCACCTTCAGCTATGTATGTTTCTGACTATTTTTCTTCTAGTTGCTATCAGCAAAGCCCATTTTCAGAAGCACTACAGCAACCCACTCTACTTCCACCTGGAGTTTTTTAATATCAATATTGGAGCCTAGTTGTGAGACATCATTCTTCACCCTGGAAAATACATTGTTGAGTTTGACTTCTTAAGCCAAGTGATGAAGGCCTTTTCAGATATTAATTGCTCTGATTTTATCATCTAGAGAATACAGCCTTTCACTATTCACACGTTAATTGGGCTACTTTCTCATCTTTCTCAAAGCTATTTACTATAGACACCACCAAGAGCAGAAGCTTATATTATATTGCATTTAATTGTATGCATTTGTGCATGCTAAAACATGAGTGTAGAGGTCAAAAGGACACTAATAGAAATTACTTCTCTCCTTCCATGGATAATGAATACAAATCATCAGGCTTGGTACCAAGTGCTTTTACTTGCTGACCCATCTCCACTGTCCATCCACTGGGAATAATTAGAATTTACAGTAGCTTATTTCTTTGCACTGTTTGAGGATAGTCCTATTGGTGTGAATGAGTGAAGAAGTTCCTAGCTTTATTCTGTCTTTACTTTTTGCCTCACTGTCTAATTTCTCATAGTGCTCTTAATAACTCCACATTCACATCCCAAATGGACCTTTGGAAATGATGGAGCATATGACAAGGAGCATCTGACTGAAGAAAAGGGGAGGGATGGTGAATGCCAGTGGTAACTCCATTGGTGACTGGAACAGCTACTGCATATGACTAAGGAAAGGACATAATTCATCAATAAAGTAGGGAGAGCCATACAATTGGTGTCCATCCATCTATACCAATGTAAAGATTGACCAATCTGTCATTCTACAAATGCTTTTTAAAAATATTGGTGCTTTCAAATTCTGACCAACTTTTGACAACAATGATATGTTTCTGTAGTAGGGTATAATGTCTCTGTAAGGCAATACAAAAATGCGCCATGAGAGAAGATGGACAAGGAAATCAGTCAGCAGGGGCTCTGCCACCATCACGTACCTACATTTCTTTAGAGAATCTCAGGGAGAAGATGGAAGCTGGTACACAAACCAGGGACCTGCTGAGAAAACGTTCAGGCTTCAAAGAATACATCTAGGCTTTTCTACTGCTTGAAAGAATCAAAGAAAATAGTGTTACTTTGAGGAAGAAAGGTGTCCAGGCTTTGAACTTGTGATTGTCCTGCCCCCATCACCCCAGTCACTGGGATTATAAATCTGTTCCATCATGGCTCAGCTCATAAGTTGAATCTTGAAAAAAAATATCCACAAAAGAATATTCACAAACAATGGGGAAGGGCACAATAGTCTTTGTGTGGGCTTACATTCAGTCATATTTATCTGTAGAAAAAAATGCATTTTTAGAAACTGACTCAGCAGGGGAAGTCTTGTCTCTACCTCTGTTGGGCTATGTATTTCAGTGTCTGAGTGAGTCTTCTTCATCTTATATGATCCTGAGTCTCCTTGCCTGAGGGAGCAGGAGACCTTAAAGACATTGGTTTTGTTCTGTGTCTTGCCAGCTTAGGAATTTCTCTTCTTCCTGTGCTCATCATCCCCCACAGTCCTTCAGGTATGTCATCCCTTTACCCCATGGAGCGTAGTCTGATGACTTGTTTGTTAGGCTCAGCCCCATCATCTTAGGGAGACTCAGCCACCCCAGTAATGGTAAGAGAGATTCTCTCAGAGCTAGACTCTGTGTAAGAGGTCCCAGGCAAATGAGGGGTGGGGAAAGTTGGGGTGGGGGAGGGGAATAGGGACAGCAGCACGGAACCAGATACCATGTTGCTAAGAAGAAAAAAAAAGACATTGGTTTATGTCAGGAAACAAAAAAAGGGAACTGAATGGCTGTGAAAGGGTGGGGTTTGCTCAGACTGTCCTTCCTCTCTGGACTGTGAGAATATGTCTCCAGGGCCAGTGTCTTCTGAGAGTGCGTCTCACCTTCCAAGTCCTGACATCTCATTACGTCTGGGAAGTGACCTGCACTAAGTCAAAACTGAGGTGGGTCTGGGATGAGGCAGAGGCTGGGCAGCAGCCGTAACTACTTCTCTTGGAACCGTTAAGAACCAGACAGGAAACATGGCTGCTTCCATATATCTTCTGGTGGAGGAGGCTGGCGGAGAGTGAGAGCTTTGCCAGCAGAAGGCCTTGGCATTCCCTTCCAATGATAGAGGGGGATATAAAGGTCTCCTGAAGATGGTAAGTGTGGTGGAGTGGCTATAGGAAGAAGAAAGAATAGCCTGCAGCGACCATCTGAAAAGGTAGCAAATGTTGAAAAGGGAGCACTGCAGATCTCGGTGGGAAAGAAACACAGTAGAGTAAAAGCAAGCTGTTTTCACCATATCCTGTTTGAAGACAAAAAATGTATCCTTCTGTCATTGAGATCCTTAAAAGAAGAAATTCTAAGAGGCTGCTTAATCTGCAGAAACTAAAATAACCCATGTGTCTCAAACGGCAGTGTTCATTGGGGAAAAGATCTGGGCTACATGGGGTGGAGGTGTCCTGTCTTAGCCTGCAGCAGGCCAAATATTACCAGGATGAGAGCTGGCTTATAAGAAGGCTTCTGTGGAGACTGTGGCAGCCTCGTGGTAATAGTGGGCAGGAGACAGAGCCAGCGGAAAGCAGCCTCTGCCTCAGCTGAGACAGTGTGGCCAACCCCTGAGGTCTCCGGGAACGTTTTTCCTCTTACCATTGCCTACCATGCGCATGGCTGCCTTTTCTCTTGGCTTCATTATTTCTCCTCTCCTTTCCTTTCCCCTCATTCCCCTTCCTTTTTCTTTCCTGGCCAGTATCCCCTGATCCAGAATTACCACTTGATAGCCTTTAAATTGGTCAAATTTTTCTTGCCACTTTCTCCTCGAGCTCTCTTTTCTTACCCTCTCCCCTCCTGCCTTTTACTTTGCTCTGGAAGGTTATTGCCAGGACTTCATGTGTAAATAAAGGTAAAGTCGTTCAGGCCGCTGACAGGAGAAAGTGTTGGACTTCAACAGTCGTTACTAGCTTAGTCCCGCTCGAGCCGTGCCCCACAAGGTTGGCCTAGGGGCAAATAGTGTGAAATTTTAACTCAGATCAAGCTACTGGAGATATTACGGAATGAACTGTCAGACCTCAAAATTGAATTGTATCCTCCTCAGCAGCTCTCAAGTCTGAAAGGTTTATCTCATGTCATGCATTTCCAGAGGCAGAGCAGCAGCAGTGCAAAGTCTGTGGATGGGGCAGAGGATGTGAAGTAGAGGGTGGGGGAACAACCCACATAGCTCAGAGTCTGTATGTTTTAGTTCTGCTCCTTCCTTCATTTTGCATGCCATACTTCTGAAGCAAGTGTGTTATATTGTCTTTCTCAGTTACTTGAAATAAGCCACAAAATACAAACCATATAAACCTAAATAGAGTATTACACCTACACAGTATCCCTTAAGGCTTGCCTTATCCCCTCTATTCTGACTATTTGTTTATTGATTTGTCTTTTAATCTGGAAATAAGGTCTTGCCTACCTAGTCAATGCTATGTAGGCCAGGCTCATCTCAAACATGTGATCCTTCTGCCTTCCTCACATGTACGGTGGGATTCCCTGTGGACATTGCCACACCTGGCCTAACTTCTTGTTTCTTCAGACTATTTAATCTATTTGCTTGTGAAACAAAACAAAACAAACAGACAAAAACAGGTTCCTCTTGCTTATGGATGTTCATATTCTGTTTAGAGTCTTTGCAATGCCTTATGAGGGAGAACTAGTATAACATTCTGTCTGCTTGTAGGGTTTTGGTTCAATTTAAACAGTCACTATGATTTGGTATTTCCATCTGAACAAATTTCCCATAGAGTTTCTTTTCAGTGGTCTGGAGCCATAGCAGGAAGTCACTTAGATACAAGGGGGAAGATATGTCTTCTGAAACCCAAAGTTTGGATGTTCTCCAGTCATCTGTATAGGTGTCTCTAGTTTTCCCTCAGCAATGCTGAGGTCTCATTGCTAATCCCTGAAGATAAGGGATGGCAAGAATTCTGAGTGTAACAGAACCTAAGAAGCAGTTAAAGAAGAGCAGGGTGTGGTGCCACACACTTGTAATCTCAGCACTCAGGAGGCTGAGGCATGACAGTTGCCCAGAGTTCCAGACCAACCTGAACTACAGAGCAAGACATTGTTTCAAGAAGAGGGGAGGGTGGAGATGGGTGAAGGAAGAGGAAGAAGTAGTTGTTGTTATGGAGGAGGCTTTGACTTTTTTTTTTTAACTCCAAACCTGCTTGGTTATGCATGAAGCCATCAGAGGAGGGGGAGGGGAACACGCGTCTGAGGAGCCTCAAACAACTGGGCCACGTGTAACTTTCGGTTTGTTATAGAGGTTCATATACAGCAACTAAACATGATATGAGAACTTTGTAAACCTGGAATGTTTAATCACAAGCATTCCTCCTCATTTTCCACTCTTTGAAAGCCCTTTCCAAATAAGCCTCAAAATGCAAAATCTTCGGGTTATACAGGTTATTTGAACCTCAGTGTTTCTCACTATTGACCCTCACCAAAATGAAAATAAAGCCTCACTCTTATAAAAAGACTTGGAGGGTTATGAGGAATTGGATTTTAGACAAGGAAGGTGGTTAAAAATAAACTGACTTTGTGAAAAAGTTAGCGAAGAATAAAACCAGACTAAAAAAATATATGAGTATAAGTGAACTGAAAATGCAGTAAGAGGAAGGGGATTCAAACTCTCAAAACCCTGCTATTTGGAGCAGAAACTGGTACGCTATTTCTGGAGAGTATTTCACCAATATGTATCAAAATGCAAAATGCACACACAGTTTTTCACATTTCTTTATGTATTGTGTGTGGTATGTGTGTGTACATCTGTGTGTGCATGGTGCATGTGTGTGTGGGGGGGATGGGTGTATGGTGTCCATGTCTGTGTATCTGTGTGTGTCTGCCTCTATGTATATGGCGTATATGTCTGTGTTTGGGGTATGTGTGTGTGTGTGTGTGTGTGTGTGTGTGTGTTTGTGAGTGTGTGTCTCTCTGTGTGATGTCTCTGTGTGTGGTGTGTGTGTGTGGTGTGTGTGTGGTGTCTTTGTGTGTCTTGGTGTGTGGTATCTCTGTGGGTTGGGTATCTGTGTGTGTGGTGTCTGTTTGTGTGTGTCTGTGTGTATGGTGTCTGTGTGTGGTGTCTGTGCATGTGTGTGTGTGTCATGTGTATGCATGCACAAGTTTGTGCTGACTCCCTTGAGAGTTAGATACAGGTTACTGCAAGTGGCTTGATATAGATGCTGGGAACTGAACTTGGGTCCTCTGGAAGAGCAGCAAGCACCCTTCTTAACTGCTTAGACATCTCTCCAATTTCTCCTCCTCATTATTATTCATTTTTGTTGCTGTTGTTGCTCCTGCGATTTAGATTTTGAGACAGTATTTCACTGTGTAGTTTAAACTCCTTTTCCAGCCTCCTGAGTGCTGAGATGACATGCACACGTCACAGCAAGGACATAATGGTTAGGAATAATGGTAAACAAGCATTTTAGCACCTCTTTATTTGGCAAAAAGTATGTTGCATGGGCGGATGGGCATATGAATAATTTTAAACAAGCAAACTACACATAGTTTGTGTAATATAATTTCAAATATAATAAGAAAAAATGAAAAATATGTCAAAATACTAATAGCTCTATATATGAGGTTTGTAATTGATTTTTTAAAATATCCCTAAACTTGAATCATTTTCTAAGATGAATTTGTACTATTTTAACATAGCAGGGAAAACATAAATGAATAACCAAAGGGAAACAGAAACTCAATTGAAAAATAAGCCAGATATAGTGGAAGTCTTCACCATGAATTTGGTCACCCATAGTGCTTCTAAAATAAATAGATTTCCATGGAGGCTGAGCAATGTTTCTTGAGAACCTACCACTAATAGTTGAGTTGCTTTGTGATTATGGGCATGCCATTAGAAAAAAAAAACTTTCTTCTTTCTGGCCATAGAGATACATGCCTTTAATTCCAGCGCTTGGGAGGCAGAGGCAGGGGAATCCTTTGAGTTTAAGTTCAGCCTGATCTACATAGCAGGTTCAAGCCAGCATTACATAGTGAGACCCTGTCTCAAAGAAAAGAGAAGAGAAAAGAAAATGGTCAGTGGGTTTGATATCACCATTTAAACCAGGTGTGGTGATGCAGGTCTATAATCCCAACACTCAGGGGTTTGAAGCAGGAGAAGATCAGAAAGGCAAGGTCATCCTTGACTACCTAGAGAGTTTGACAACATCCTGGACCAAATGGAATATTGTCAGGGAGAAAAGTAAAATCAGCCTAAATCAATCTGGGAAACAATTGCATGCTACAAAAACTGAAAGAACCCTACAAGATATATACGTGGATGAAGATGGACAAATCAGACAGCCTACACATTCTAGTTTTCTTATGTTTGTTGTGAAGAAGACATGAAATAACATATGTAAGATGTTGTTCAGATGCTGAGGTGTGTATCTCAGTGGTAAAACTTTATCTTCACACACACAAGGTTCTGAATTCCATTCCCAGCGCTACAAGCATGAATAATAAAGTATAAAGATGACACCAGAACAAGAGTCCTCTTCCATATCCCTACAGAGATAATTTAAATGGCCAGCTGCTTGATGGCCAATTACAGAGAACTTTAAAGGAGAAATAATGAGAAAATACTACTTCTTTGATATTCTGGTTCAGGTTTTTGGAGTACTATTGACTCACCTATATCTCATAAACTCTCTTCAATCATAGGTAAGTTGTGAAGTTTACTGAATATTACTCTAGTGTTCTCTTTAGTAGTGTTTCATCTTATCATAGGCAGGGATAATTGCCAGTAATGCTTTCATTTCTTGACTCTTCAAGTGCTGTTGGTATTAATTCCTTGGCATAGTTCAGTTTGTATAATGTTTGAAGTCTTACTAATAAGCTTCCTCTTTTCTGAATTCTACTGCTGCATATAGAGCTGAAGGGCTGCAAAAGGGGGCTATGTGTGTTCCTTGTATTTGGATTTTATAATGTTATAACACTGAAATAATATGTCACACAAACAACTCAAGATTTTCTGGTTCTCTCCTTTTTCTTCATCTTTATAAACATCTCTCAGTATGTGTGACATTTCTGTTACTTCTGTTTCCACCAAGTCTCTCACCCCTTGACTAATCTGTGTGAGGTCAGCTCTCATCATACATATTTTGTGTTTGGATTGCCTCTATTAGCCAATGAAATTTTTATAGGCAAAATTAGAGCTTCCCACAATAAATAGCTACCAGGTTCTACATGCTAACACAGAGCAGTCCATTACACTGTGCCCACATTCTAGAAGACACAGAGATAAATGTTTCTTCTTTTATATTGATGGCTAATGGAGCAGAGGTACTTGAAGAAGAACCACCACATTTTTAGGTTGTATGAGGACTGCATTCTAAGGAAGAGAAAAGAAACAGTCAAAGGGATAGCAAACGACGGAAATTACAGGAACAACACAGCTCAATGGTATAAACATAAAGGCCGTTTCACTCTTTACTTAGAGGGGTGATGGTTAATTACTTCCTCACTTTAGACCATCATTAAACCTTACTTCAACACAGGCATTTAACAGAGACAGAAGTCTTCCTCTTGTAAATTGCATTTGTTAAAGGAAGGAAGGATGGATAGAAGGAAGGAAGGAAGGGAAGAGACAACAGCAGCAAATGTCTTATAGGACATAATAGCAGGCAGAAGGACTGAAATTAATACTGGGTCTAAGCAGGGCACATGTCCACTAAGATCCAACAGCATAATTGAAAGTAAAAGGCCTCATGAGTGCCTTTTACTCTCTAGCTCAAGCACTAATGGACATGGTTTGTTCGGGTGCTTTTTAATATTCTTTACAGCTTATGCTATGCAGCTTCCTTGGGCTTTTTTTTCTTTCTGTAATTTGGGTATTTGACTCTGATGAGGTACTTGATTGTAATTTACCATGAAGCAAAAGTGGTATTATTACAAAGGTCTGCATGACTTAGCGGTTAATAAAACTAGAATATAGTCGCTCCATTACCACAACCTGGGAGTAAATGGAGAATTGTGCTCTTAAGAGGAACTTTGGAGTTTGAGCTGAATCTGAAGGTAGAAATGATTGATAGAACTGATTGTTTGTAATCTTGTCAGTTTGTCACTCTGGTGGGAGCCCATTTTAGTCAGAGGGCAAGAAAGGAGACTTACATAGGAAAAAGTTTGCATTTCTGAAACATTTTTCTCTAAAGATCACCCACAAAGCTTTAACTCAATCCACTGCTGGAAGACAGAAGCAGCTATGCAGTAGGCAGAAAGCAAAGATCATTTTGACATTTTTTTGAATCCATTCTTGTCTTCTCAGCATGATAATAGAAGTGTCTACACCACAGAAAAAAGCAAAGTAACTGTGGAGAGCATCAGGTTTTAATTTAAAACAAAACAAAACAAACAAAAATCTCCCTTGCTCTTCTAAACAAAGCTCCAAGGAGAATTGACAACTTTTTGTTATTCTGTGATCCCTATTTATTACTATCATCTTTTCACTTATGCTTCTAAAGAAAGTTTAGAATTGGTAAATTTGTGCAGAAACTTTAGGTGGATTGAGCTAAGTGTGCGTGTGTGTGTGTGTGTGTGTGTGTGTGTGTGTGTGTCTGAAGAAACTACTGGTGAGCTTTCTCTGGTGCTGCAGGCCTATAATCTAGGTAACATTGTAGATGCTGAGGCAGCAGAATTGTCATGACATCGGGGCCTGCTTGGGCTACCAAATGAGTTGAAGGCCAGAAGGAGTTCAATCCTCAGAACCATGGAAAAGCCTTTGATGGTTTTGTGGAATTTTCTGGAGCATTCTAAGCATATTGTTCTTCCTAAATGAGCACAACTGGCATCCTTAACAGCAACATAGTTATAATACTTTTTTAAAAAGATGGTTATGAGCCACCATGTGGTTGCTAGGAATTGAACTCAGGACCTCTGGAAGAAGACATTGTTCTTAACCTCTGAGCCATCTCTCCAGCCCTATAACACTTTAAAAAATAGATTTTAATTTATTGTATAGTTGGGAGTGTTTTGCCTGTATTAAAATATATGCACTACTTGCTTGCCTGGTGCCTAAGGAGGTCAGAAGGAGGCACCAAATCTCCTGGAATGGAGTTACAAGTGTGAGCCTTCACACGTGTGCTTGAAACTGAACCTGGTTGTCTGCAAGAGCAACAAGTGTTCTTAACCACTGCTCTATAGTCATATCACTTTTATCTGGTCCCATCTAAAAGGAACCATGTAAGGATAGAGGAGGGTGAGGTCAAAGTGCTAAACCACTGTAGTAAAACTGTTCTCAACTTGAAAACAAAGCTTCTCTCCTTTATAACTTAGTTAGTAGGGCATGAGCTATATCAGTTGGATGGTAAGTTTTTCGTGTGTTCATTATAAGTACAGGTGAAGCCTCCATGCCCTTTTGGCTACAGACCTAAGTGAGTCAGTTTTTGAAAAGTTACATTCATTGTTTAGGATACTGGGAACGGGAAGTTTAGTATCTGCCTTAGAGAGTTCTGATACTTGAATTTCCCTTCTGAAAATATCAGAGTCAACAGTCTCACAGAATGGGTTTTTTTTTGTTTTGTTTTGTTTTGTTTTTACCATTTAAGGATTTGGAACATGTGTCATAAAAAGGCAAATGGTGTAAAGTGGTATCTAGACATTACAGAAAACCTAGGTGCAATTGCTGGGCATCTACAGCATTCAGTTCCCCTACACAAGAAGCCAAGTTTTGTGAACTCACCATACCCAAGCGAGCCCCTGGCTGAATAGTGCGCATTCACTGTACCTGAATTTTGACCAAGTTGGGGACTATGGAAGAAGGAGATCAGGCAGAAATAAAGCACCTTGCTAGCGTTGCATTACGTGTGTTTTGTTTAAAACAGGTGGCAGGGCTGAGGGAGGGGGGCAACCAGGCCAGATGAAGATGACTGTGCTCAAGCCTTATAACCTTTCATTATCTGCAGAACACAGGCAAGTTCCAGGGAGAGGAAACCATGGCTGCAGTGATACTGGAAAGCATCTTTCTGAAGCGCTCCCAGCAGAAAAAGAAAACATCCCCGTTAAACTTTAAGAAGCGCCTATTTCTCTTGACTGTGCACAAACTTTCTTACTATGAGTATGACTTTGAACGTGGGGTGAGTTTCCCAAATGTGAAGTCTGAATTTTACCATTTCGAGGACTCAGTCTTGGAACTTCCATAAGACACGAGATAGGTCTTTTATGGTAGAAAGTGGGTGGGGGTAGGAATTAAATAGACTTAAGTACGTCAAACTCGAAAAATATTTCCTAGCCTAAGAATAAGTACAGTCATGCCAGGGAAAAAATTCAACGGTGTTAAGAAGCAGTTCAGGATGTCTTACCATGGAATCTTTGTGGTGGTAAGAACTCATTATATGTCTCTTGAGAATGAAATCTAAGAATTCAACATTACCTTTTTTATTTCTTGAGACAAAGTACATATAATCATGTATTGTTCCATGTTATCTGACTCGCTTTTGGTATTTAAAGGTTAGATAAATTTTAAAATATTTATTATTTTAAAGTAACAGGTTCTGCCAGGCACAGTGGCACATAATTTAATCTCAGCACTCAGGTTTACATAGTGAGTTCCAGGCCAGCCAGGGCTACATAGTTAAACTCTGTCTTAAAAACAAACAAAAACCAGGTTCTGTTAGGCTGCTTGTGCTACCCCACCACAGAGGGTAACTAGATGACAGTGTGCAAATGTCTGGTTGCTTAACCGCTCTTAATCTTTCTCCATTTTCTTACTCATTTTTTTCCTTCAGAAAAAAGGCAGTAAGAAAGGTTCAATAGATGTCGAGAAGATCACCTGCGTTGAAACAGTAGTTCCTGAAAAAAATCCTCCACCAGAAAGACAGATTCCGGTAAGACAAGGCCAATGTTAAAGAGTGGGTGCTATAGATTGGAACTTTCAAATACCACAAATAGAGTGCTGTTGCTGTAGTGCATTGCAGAAGAGTTTTATTTCCTTCGAAAACCCTTCATCAGGTGCCAGTGAGATTGGCAAGTGTGCAAGGGAACTTGCTGCCAAGCCTGATGATTTGTGTTCTGTCCCTGAACCTCACATAGTGGAAGGAGAGTGCCAGCTCCTAAAAAATTGTTCTCTCACCTCCTCATGAGAACTGTGCCACATATGTAGGGACACACACACACACACAGAGATAGAAAGCAAGAATGCAAGAAAGAAAGAAAAATAATTTTTTTTTTCATTCAGGCTGGGAAATTAGAAATTTCACTTAGAAATTTCAAAGTGCTTGCCTTTGAAAGCCTGAGGACTGGAGAATACCCAGAATTCACCTAAATCCAGACCCCTTAGTGCATGTGCATCTACAGTCTCAGTGACCCTATGGCAAGATGGGAGGTGGAGACAGGAGAGTTCCTGGAAGCTTGAGGTCCAACTAGTCTGGCCTATTCAACAGCTGAAAAAGTGAGCTTGTCTTAAAGAAGGTGGAAGGTGAGGATTGACACCTCAGGCTGTCCTCTGACCTCCACAGGCATGCTCCTTCCTGCAAATACCATGAGTGCATACATAGAGAGAAAGAGATTAGAAAAGAATCTGCCAAAAAAAAAAGAATTTGCCTTTTTTGAAGATTTTATTTTAAAATATGTGTATTGTGTTTGTGTGTATGTGCGTGTGTATGTGTGCATTTGTGTGTATACTCAGAGAGACCAAATGTGTGAGGCCCCTGATTTAGAATTTCAGGCAGTTGTAAGTCGATGTGGCTTCTTGGGACAAAACTTGTATTCTCTGGGAGAGCAATTATGTGCTCCTAACCACTGAGCCATCTTTCAGTCTGAAAAGTCTTACACCTTCCAAAAACTGGTGATAGTAAGTCCACAAAGTGGTGATATGAAGAGACACACTTAACTTGGAAAACTTTATAACACCCCCCCACACTTAAAATAATGTTATACTGACTTCTCTCAGTAGCCAAGGATCATTATCCTCCTCTTTCAGTTGCCAGTGTCTTAGTTTATGATTTGAGTAAGTCTTTTTGTCAAGGCTGAGTCACTTGAGAGTTTTTTTTAAAGAGGTGTTTTTTGTTGTTGTTTGTTTGTTTGTTTGTTTGGTCTCATTTTGTAAGCTAGGTTGGTCTGGAACTCACCATATAGCTCAAGCTGACTTCACAACAATTCTGTCTCAGCCCTCCAAGAGCTGATATTACAGACATGAAATTAGATTCTAATTTGTGTATGGGTGTTTCACCTGTATATAAATCTGTGCACTACATTCTTACCTGGTACCAGTGGAGGCCAGAACACTGCATCGGATCTGGTGTTGGAACCCTGGAACTGAAGTTACAGACAGTTGTGACCCTCCATGTAGGTACTTGCCACCAAACCTGAGTCTTTTGCAAGATTAGCAAGTGCTCTTTTATTCTGTTTTTTTTTTTTTTTTTCAAGCAAGCTTTCTGTATGTAGCCCTGGCTGTCCTTGAACTCATTCTGTAGACCAGGAAGTCCTCAAACTCAGAGTGATCCACCTGCTTCTGACCCCACCCCGAGTGCAGGAATTAAAGACCTGCACCACCCCCACCCAGCCTAGCAAATGCTCTTACTACCGAGCCATCTTTGCCCAAATCTTTTTTGTAATGTTCGAGTGTTTTTCCTTCATGTATATAAAAATGCTGTGTGTGCATGTGTGGTGCAAATGGAGGCCAAAAGAGGGTGTCAGATTCACTGGATGTGAAGTTACAGGTGTTGTGGGTTCTGAGAATTAAATATAGTCCTAAGCAAGAGCAGCCAGTGTTCTTAACTGCTGAACCATCTTCCCAGAGACGGTAATTCTTTTATTATTTTTGTGTCTATTTCATTTTCTAGACTTGGAGTTGTGATATCACAGAGTCCTGCAAACTATGTAGGATAGTATCTCTCTCCATGCTTTATAACATGAGGTATTTTAAATACTAGTTAATTTTTCAGAGAAGAAAAATAATATATCATTGCTGACTTATTTTTACCTATAAGATTGAACAACAATGTGTCTACTGCTCATTTAAATTCTTTCATTTGTGAATTGCATGTTTATCACTTGGCCCACTTTTATTGAGATATTTACTGTGTTTCTAACACTTCAAAGACATCTTGATATAAGAATATCAGTCTTCTGTTAATATTAATGTGTTGAAATATTCTTCCAGTTTATTGATCATTAAATTTGGTTTGGGTTTATTTTATTCTGCTCACACAGCAGTTTCTTTCCTCCCTCCCACCCCTTGGACTTACAGAGAGTAGCCCCTGCTTCCCAGATGGTACGATTAAATGCATATGATCCCCCACACACAGCTATTTCTTTTTCTGTTTGCATTTTTGGCAGTCTCCCTCTGTAGTACAGGTAGCCCAGGTTAGCTTGAATTCCATCTGTAGCCTCATGATCCCACGCACTGAGATTATAAGTGTATACCATCATTCCAACATCCTAATTTCATTATAACTTTTTTTTGCAATGCTAGCAATTGAGAACAGAACTTCATGCACGTAGGGAAAACACTCTAGCACTGAGCTACAGCCTCATCCCATCATAATTCTACTTCCATCTTATATGCTTAAAATCAATCTGAACTTTACATTGGGGTGTGATGTGAAATAGCTACCTAATTCCTAGAACCACTTATTGAGAAACTATATTTTCGCTAATGATTTGAAATGTCTAGGGGTCTATTGGAATGGAAGTAATCATTAAGAAATTGTTCTGGGATCTGGAGAGATGATAGTTAAGAACAATTTCTGTTCTTGCAAGCGACATAAGTACACTTCCCAGCATCAACAGTGGATGACTCACAATTGCCATAACTCCAGCTCCAGGGTATACCGTGCTCTTTTCTGGCATCTATGGACATTTCTATCTATGTATAAATAGATACAAAAGAAATATTTTTTTTAATAAAGACCTTGTGCAAGAGCTTTTTTTAAAGCCATGGTAGAAGATTCCCAATACCCAAAGAAACCTATTAATGTCATAAGGCACCATGGTCAAAACAGTGTGTAAAAAAACTGTTTAGGGGATGGAGAGATGGCTCAACCATCAGGAGTACTGGCTGCTCTTCCAGAGGTTCTGAGTTCAATTTACAGAAACCACAAGGCAGCTCACAAACATCTATAATGGGATCTGATGCCATCTTCTGTCATACCAGTGTACATGCAGATAAAGCACTCATAAACATAAACACATCAATTAAAAAAGAAGAAAAGAAAATATTTAATTTGGGGCTTATGGTTTCAGAGGGTTATAGTCTATGATGGGAGATCAAAGGCATGTCCACAAGAACACGAGAAAGTTTCCATCTTTATCCAGAACTTCAAGGCTGCAAATGAGTCTTTTGAATTAACAAAACCCACTCCCAATTACATACCTCCTCCAAGACCACACTTACTAATCCTTTTCCCAAAGTCTCCCCAACCAGGGACCAAGTATTCAAATACATGAGCCTTTAGGGGCCATTCTCATTCAAACCACCACAACATCCATAGGTAACCCTAATTTCGTTTTTTCATTACAGAGGAGGAGTGAGGAGTTCAGTGAAATGGAACAGATTTCAATCATTGAAAGGTTCCCGTACCCATTCCAGGTGAGTTATTTTAGCTAAGCCACTCTGGAAAAGCCTCTGTAATGAAATCATTATGGATGAGGTGAAAAATACTAACTCCCAGTGTGTAGAAACTGAAGTAGTCAAGGAAGACACATTAGGAAATCAGGCCTATTTGGCCCACTGTACAGTATGCCAGTCACCAAGAAGAGTTTCCAAAAGGGAAAGCTTATTTACAAGGCAGGTGTGGAAATAGGAAATGCACATCTCAAATTTTCTTCCCTACAAGGGTTGGAGGACATTTACTGAAAAGAATGAGCAGGGAAATTTGAGGTATGGGGACAGGTGATTAAAGATAATCAGTTGATGGCAAATGCAGAGTCAGTCATGGCTCTTCATGGGACAGGTATTCAGAACATGGTATAATCTGAAAGGGGAGTGTTCAGCTCCACTAGACCATTCTTTGAGAATCTGCACAGGCACAAATGAAGAGTCAATGGTTTCTCCTAATTCCCTCTCTCTCCATCCTACCCATTTCTAATTTTCTCTCTCTCAATCCACTATCTGCCCCTTCCTCTCTCCTAATCTCCCTCTCTGTCCTAGCCCTCATCCTTTCCCTTCTCACCACTTTTAGTCTTCTTCCTCTTTGTTCTAAACGCTCCATCTTAATCTTCCTCTTCTTCTTTCCTTCACCCATTTAAAAAATGATGAGGTCTCTCCACAAGGTGTAAGGCAGGTCTCAAATTTAAAATCCTCCTATCATATCCTCCCAGTTGCTGGGCTTACAAGCTTACTAACTATTGATGCCAGGTAGAACTGGTGATAGTGGTTGGTAAGAGACCTTGGAGCTTCTTGAAAGCTAACCTAGACAATTATTATTATAATTAACTCTATGTCAGAGCTTTTTATCTATAACATAGCTGGGCCAGCTAATACATATCTCAGCTGTGTTACTTGCAGGATTAACGTTTTTTAAGCCAAATAAAAGCAAACAAAAGGTAGGTTAGTGTATACGAGATTAGGCCAGCTGTGTTTGGTGGCTAGTAATGAGGTAAGTTACTATTCAGTCCTTTTATGGAGTCTTAGACACAGAGCTCTCTCTCATGAGAATGGCTCTCAAGTCCTTACATGGTGCTTCTTAGCTGCAAATGAAATGTATTTATGATTGGAAGCCCTTCATTTAGTAAATACACAGCAGAAGCTTCTTGGCCAACCAGCAAAAGCTTATTTGTTTGTTTGTTTATTTATTTATTTGCGTTTTAAAATTTTACATGCAATATATGAGATTGGCTAGCATATTTGCTTTTGTATTTATCCCATCTAACACAGTTTGTTTCCATCTCTACACCTCAAAAAGATTAAAAATCAGCACCAGTCTTCTTATATTCTGTCTTGTTTATAATGGCTGAATTGAGACAGACACTCTGCTTATTGACTGATCATTTCACTTCCTTCTGGTTCTGCATGTCTATTTAATGGTAGTCGTGTGGGCTGAAAAGACAGAAAAGGGGAGGGAAAAGGTAGTATTAGGAAGTTCAATATAGGGAAGGCTTATTAGACATAAACCTACATTCCAGTCTAGTCGGAAACAAATGAAGAGCAGCTTTTTGATAGAAGCAACGTAAACCATAGAAGGGATTTGGGCTTACCCTTTGCTTGTTTGTATTCTGATAACCGTGTAGGTCACATGCAGTGAATGTAGCAGCCTTTTCAGCAATAAAAGACAGAAAAGGAAGTGGAAAGTCTTAGGGGAGGGAGCTTTCTGTCATGGATTTATGAGCACAGCAAGACCAGCAAGCAAAAAAGAAAAATGTAAAATGGTTTCTTTCATGTAGCTGGCTGTTAGAAAACATATGAATGAAGGGTGATTATGACATAGTTTTTATTACCACTGTCTCTGAACATGATGATCTTGTTTGGCTGCATGAGAAGATAATGAAGAGCAGAATTATATAATTAAGAATAATTCATAATGCAAAAACTGTATTTGACTTTAGACTTCATTGTGCAATGTCCATTAACTCAATGAGGGTTAGACCCAAACCTTTTTTTTTTCCATTCAAGTCATTTTAATTTTTTTTAATTTATTTATTTTTATCTCAATCACAGGTTAGGTACTTTGAATCCCAGGCGTAGCCCCCTCCCTCATTCCCTCCTACCCTCCCACTCCCTCCCTCATCTCCTTCTTCCCCGCCCCCTCCAAGTCCACCAACAGGGGAGGACCTCCTCCCCTTCTATCCAACCCCAGCTCATCCTGTCTCCTCAGGGCTGGCTGCAATGTCCTCCCCTGGGATCTAGCCAGTCTGTCACTCCCCGGCTTGTATGGGGGAGGGTCAAAGAGTCAGCTATCAAGATCATGACTGAAACAGTCCCTGTTTCCCTCACTAGGGTCTTCAGTCCTACACCGAGTTATCATGGGCCCCATCTGTGCGGGGGTACCAGGCCACATCCACACATGGTCCTTGATTGTAGAAACCGTCTCATACAAGACCCCTGTGCCGTGCTCAGTTTGGTCTTTGTGGAGCTCTTGTTCTCCCCAAGTCTCAACAACCTCCCCCAGATCTATCATTACTTCTCGCCCTCTGTCAGAGGCTTGATTGCGACCCAAAATTTTTTTTTGAGACACTATTTCACAGTGTACCCAAGGCTAGCCTAGAGATTACCACCCTCCTGCTTCGTACTTCCTGAGTGACTGGATTACTGGTATATCACGATGCTTGACTTCAGAACAAAATCTCTTGTATTTTATGTATCTCTGTAATACCTAACACAGTGAACTTGGTATTAAAAAATACTGTCTAAGTTGATGAGAGTCCTTGACATCTATATTTTTCAACTTGAAATAAATTTGTAGTTCCAATTCGGATTTGCTTTTGGCAAATATTAGTAAGAAGCCACTAGAGAGAGGTGTAAGAGTCACAAATTAAACTTTTACTCCATCTTATCCAAGTCAAATAAATAAATAAATACTAATAAAAGTTTAAGTCATATAGATTATCCCTTCAATTTTTTTCTATATAAACCAAAATTTAATGCTGGGATCATAAAATATCTCTTCCTAAAGGAAGAAAAAATATTGCCATAAAGCTGAGGGAATCATTGTAAACTACATAGGCACAGAAATTAAATCATACACCAACAGGACTTAAAAAGCTAAGAGCTTTGAAGTCTTACATCTCTGGACATGAAAAGTTCAGGAATTCTTCATCTCCTTTGCCTGACCCCTAAACTACTGCTAACTGAAGACCCTGTTTGCTTGCTTGCTTTCTTTCTTTCTGTCTTTCTTTCTTTTTTTCTTTCTTTCTTTCTTTCTTTTCCTTCCTTTCATTTTTTAATTAAATTTTTATTTTTTATGTTAATTACAGTTTATTCAATTTGTATCCCAGCTGTAGCCCCTTCCTTCATTCCCTCCCAATCCCACCCTTCCTCCCTCATCTCCTCCTATGCCCCTCTCCAAGTCCACTGCTAAGGGAGGTCCTCTTCCCCTTCCATCTGGCCATAGCTTATCAGGTCTCATCAGGACTGGCTGCATTTTCCTCCTCTGTGGCTTGGCAAGGCTGCTACCCCCTCAGGGGGAGGTGTCAAAGAGCCTGCCACTGAGTTCATGTCAAAGACAGTCCCTGTTCCCATTACTATGGAATCCACTTGGAGACTGAGCTGCCATAGGCTACATCTGAGCAGGGATTCTAGGTTATCTCCATGCATGGTCCTTGGTTGGAATATCAGGCTCAGAAAAGACCCTGCGCCCAGATATTTTGGTTCTGTTGCTCTCCTTGTGGAGCTCCTGTCCTCTCCAGGTCTTATTAACTCCCCTTTCTTTCATAAGATTCCCTGCACTCTGCCCAAAGTTTGGTTATAAGTCTCAGCATCTGCTTTGATACACTGCTGGGTAGAGTATTTCAGAGGCCCTCTGTGGTAGGCTTCTGTCTAATCCTTTCTTTCTCATATACAACTGATGTACAATAATGTACAATACTCTACCTTAAAATTCACTCTTTACTCTAAGATGTTTCTTCTTTTTTTCTGAACCCTAACCTTGGAATTTGGTTTGTTCATCACTACAGGTTGTATATGATGAAGGACCTCTCTATGTTTTCTCCCCAACTGAAGAGCTGAGAAAGCGTTGGATTCACCACCTCAAAAATGGTGAGAATTACTTTGAAAGTAAACTAGTTATAAAAAGGAAAAGAAAGAAATCATAAGAAAGAGAGGAGAGGAAAAGAGAAAACATGAAATGAGGTATAGAGAAAAGAAAAATGAGTTAAAGAAAGGGGAAGGACTCAGCAGGGGATAATAAGGGAGGAGAAAAGGAGAGTGAAAGAGCGTTTTTCCTCAACAGATTAATATTCCATTATATGAATAAAAGATAACATATTAGGCTAAGAGTTATAATTTAGTTCCATCATCATCTCTCCAGCACAATTTTGTTGCTCTTATTTTTGTTTTTGTTGTTGGTAGTGGCAGTGTGTGTATCTGTCCTCAAGCCACAGCATGTGTGTGGCAATAATGGACAGTTCTCAGTAGTTGGTTCTCTCCTTTCATTGTGAGTTCCAAGAATGGAACTTGAGTCATTAGGCTTGCCTGAAAAGCTTCTTTACCCAGGAAGCCACCTCACCAGCCATGTCCAACACAGTTTTGTAATTGTGGGCTTCTTTATTTTCTTATTTATATAAAATTTTATATAACAACGTCATGTAAACACTGCACCATTGACAATGGTGGTGTATTGTTTAACAATTTTACGGTATTTAAAGTCCTGGCTATGAGATATCTAGCTGTAAAAATCAATTAGATGGAATGAGAGTATGAGGGCTGTGAGAGTACTTGAAGTCACAGTCAAAGAGCTTAGTTACAAGCCACTTTCTCTCATCGACTTTTGCCAAGTAAGCCATTGGCTTCTTTGTGCTCTAGCTTGTTCTTACAAATTCCAATGACGATAATGCATGCCACACCCCCCTCCAGAGTTGCTTAAGAATCAAATAAATAAGAACATGTGTGAAAGCATGAGAAAAACCATAAAGTGTTAGGTAAGACAGGGGTGGCCATCTCCTCAATGTGGGTAAATATCTTCCAAGGAGCTACTTTCTAGTCGCTGCTTTGTGAAGATCTAAACTTGAACATTTCTTCAGCGTTTCACCACACAGTGATAAAGATAAGGTTCACTGTAAATGCTTGCAGCGCAGGATGCACGCACATGTGTATATATAGCTACATGTCAAGTGACTGAGAGATTAACTGGTTGAGTTGACATCAGGAAAGGCTGCCTAGAGAAACAGGAAGGAGGGCAGCCTGATAACAGCACAGTTGGGTTATTGCATGACAGCTATTTGTCTTAAAAAACATTTAGATACCAATCCTTAGTGGTTGGCCTTGCTTACTCCATTGAAAGAATAATTAGTACAAATTACAATCACCAATTCTTTCGAAATGAAGGAGGAAAGAAAAAAAAAAGGACCATTTATTTATTGAATTCTTACTGTGTGCCAGACACTGAACTAAGTAATTATATGCATTATTGTGTTTCATTCTCGTAATAATCTTGGACTTATAGCAACAATATCTAGCACCTTACAGCTACTTTCTATGCACCAGGGTCTGTGATAAGTGCTTCACATCTATTGGCCCATTTAATCCTCACAGTAGTTTTATGATTTACAATTCTCCTATTTCCAGGTGAAAGAATTGAGGCTCAAAGAAGTGACATTATCGCTCATGAGCATATAGCTAATCAATGGCAAAGCTTGGATACAGTCTTAAGACTCCATTCTTCAAATAAAAATACAATTTCTAAGTGAGAGAATTATTCCTAAAGACTGATATAAGAACTATCTGTATTTGTACATCTTTGGTTACACTGACAGTATTGTGTTCAATGTCTTATACACAGAAAATAAGTGATAAAACAGATGTACAAATTGAATTTTCTATGGAAGTAAGTACCTACCACCAACTTAGGGTCTGTAACAGACAATGACTGACAGGAAGTTAGCTAGGAAACAGGAAACCACGGGCAGACTATCTGAGGAGAAGCAAGGGAGAAATGTGTGTGTTAGCAGTCCTTTTACACTACAAATACTAATTTCCAAACCAAAATCATTAACCAAAATTACAATAGGCTAAACATAAAGCTAAGACAGCAGAAACACAGTCACTTCAGCTAGATTGTTAATGGTTGTTAACAATAGTGTGGCTAGATACAGCTTTGCATTCTCTTCTGTTTTGCTGAAGATACCTCCTCTGGCAAACTTTGTCAAGCCTGTTTGGGAATACCACAGAAGACAAAGCAGAAACTTCCTATTCTAACAAATAGTATTATTGCTGAGAGGCTTAAATGAAAGTTTTAATAATCTCAGATTAGTCCTAGGTGTTAAAAATGAAAAAAAAAAAAGAGCTATCCTGCTTGTTGTAATGGTGCACACCTTTAATTCAAGCACTCAGGAAACAGAAGCAGGAAGATCTCTGAATTCCAGGCTAGCCTGGTCTATATAGAGAGTTAGAGGCCAGCCAGGCTGCATAGTGAGACCCCGTATCAAAAAAAAAAAATCTTCAACTCTCATTATAGTGATTTGGAGTTAAAAGCATCAAGTGGAAACTACATACAGGTAAAGGAGAAGACTTCATCTGAGTATTGATTACTGCTGGAGGTATATTAATCATAAAGAGGCATGGAGGAGTCTTCCAAAGTATTAGGTCTAAGAGAGATTAAGCAATGTGTGACAAAAGTGGCTTGCTATACATCATAGGTCTGTGTAATTTATCCGAAGTAAATTGTACCTTAATTTTTAAAGTAGGTCCTAATAATATCCAGCTTCTGTATTTTCTGTTTCTTCTCCTCCTCCTTTCACCCTTCTCCTTCATCCTCTCCTCCTCCTCATTCTTCCTCTCCTCCTTCTCCTTATCCATTTTCTTCTCTCCTCATTTTTTTTCTTTATTGATTAGTTTGAGTGTATGCTGTGTGCAGTCATATGTGCCATGGTACAATTTTGGAGGCCAGAGGACAACTTGTTTTGTGGGATCTGGCTCTCTCTTTCTACCACATGGATCCTGGAGATCAAAGTCAGGTCATCAGGTTTGGTGGCAGGTGCCTTTACTTGCAGCCATCTCACTAGCCCCACTTGTCTATTTTTGTTTTGTTTTGTGACAATATCTCACATTGCTGCCCAAGCTACTATTGAACTTATGGTCATCTTTCTGCTTCAGCCTTACCAGTGCTCGGATTATAAATATGAGTCACAATACTTGGTTTGTAGCAATTTTCTCAATGGCACTTTACACAAAATGGCCATATCCCTAGGTCTTAGCCATGGGCTCTTTTATTCCATTTCCTTGAACACAAAAATGGATACTTCTACATTAAAATATAGCAAGCTGGATGGTAGTGGTGCACATGACTTTACTAACAGCACTCAAGAGGCATAGGCAGAGGCAAGTGAATCTCCGAGTTCGAGGACAGCTTGGCCATTCAGTGAGTTCTAGGACAGCCAGGGCTATGCAGAGAAACCCTGTCTCAAAAACCAACCAACCAAACAAACAAACAAAAACCATAATAGATGTTTCTCTCCTATCTCTTCTCCTCCTCTTTAGTGCTAATACATAAAACCAGGGCTTTGTTTATGCTAAGCACGTATTCTGTTACTGAAATGCATACTTCAGCCTCACATTTATTCCTGATTCTATTTGGTTAAGCTCAATAAAGCCTATGTTAATTGACCTTCAAATATAACAATCATCCTGACCTCAGCAAAATGAATGGAACAATGGCATTGGCAAAATAACAATGAATATGAGCAGTGAATCATGCATGTCTGAAACAGAATTTTAGGTAGTCTACTTATAACACGAATGCCAGCTTTCAAGTACTCAAAAGTAAGCACCAACCATTGTGCTTCCCTGACTGGCCAACTGTGCATGGCTGAAGCAAGCAGTCTCTCTAACCTCTCCTGATGAAACACCTTGCTTTTAAAATTCTCTTCTAAGGAAACAGAAATACCTGCTCTAGATCTCCAACAAAAGTAGGAATGCTGTCTTCAAGAAATTTTGTTGTTGTGTTGTTTTGCTTTGTCTTGTTTTGAGACAGGGTCTTACTAAGTAGGCCAGGCTAGCTTAAAGCTCGTTGTGCATCTTAAGCTGGTTTCAAACTCATGGCAATCATCCTACTTTAGACTTTCAAGTGTGGAGATTGTAAGGCATACTACAGCATGCCTGGCCACAGATTAGGCTGCCATTCTATCATTAGTCTACCAATCTCTAAGAGACTTGTTTTATTATTTTATTTTGTGTATGTTAGTGTTTTTACCTGCATGTATGTCTGTGCACCTCTTGCATGCTTGGTGGCTACAGAGGTCAGAAGAGAGCATTGGTTCACCTGGAACTTGAGTTACATATGGTTGTGAATATTATTTCGGGGCGTGGAATCGAAATCACGTCCTCTGTAAGAGCAGCAAGGTCTCTTAACTGCTGAGTGGGTTCTCCAGCACTCCCCTCCCAAGAGACTTCTTAAGAAAAAGACACTATTTAGGTGTATAAATGGTTCCCTCTTGTTGCTGTTATTTTGAGTAGAGTCTCACTACATATCCCATGCTGGTCTGTAACTTGTTTTGAAACTGAGGTTGGCCTTGAATTACTACCGATCCTCCTGCCAGAGACTCCCAAGTGCTGTGATTGTAGAAATGGACCTATAATCCTTTTATTTTTTTTTATGACAGCGTCTTACTATATAGCTTTAGATGACCTGGAACTCCTCATCTAGGATAGCCTTGAACTCACAGAGATCATCTGCTTCAGCCTTCTGAATGTTGGTATTAATGGCATGGCACACTACATCTAGAACTGAGAGAATTCTTTAATGAGTATACTGAAAATGGAGATAGCAGGAAGCTTTCTTTCCCCTCACTACCATATAAGCAGAGAGTAGTTTGTCAGAATGGTCATTTGTTGACTATAGTAACTGTGCCTATTGGTGCCCTGTCCTCCAGAAGGCACACAAAAAAGTGTATGCCTTGAAACCCCTTGGTGAAGGGAGTAGCATTGTGGTGAGAAGCAAGGGGTGGTTGGGGTCAAAGCCATTAACCCTAGCAGGGCGCAGTTTCAGTGGCTTTTTAAAAAAGAAATACCAGTGCCTGCTAATAATTTGGCCACTTGTATTACATTGCTGTTTTTAAAGTATCTATAGATGATGCAACTACCACCACCCTGTGCTTGGTAATGGTGAAGAGGAACTCTGAAAAGCTGGCAGGGGAGAGTGGATAAAAGTCTCAAAGGTCATGATGAGGAGCTTGGAATGTCACTCAGTGATACAGCACTAGCCTAGCATGTTCAAGGTCTTCATTTCAATCCCTAGTATTCCCCCGCAGCCATATCCATGATTCAAAAAGCCAGCTTTTGTTGCTTTTCGGATTTTTTTTTTTTTGAGAGAGAGGGTTTTATGTAATCCAGACAGGCCTCAAACTTGCTGTGTAGCTAAGGATTACCAGTGTATGCCACTACACCTGTTTTAAGAGGTGCCAGGGATTGAATCCAGAATCTTTGTGCAAGCCAAGCAAATACTCTATCAACTGAGTTACATCCTCACCTTCAGCATTTTATATTGTATGTATTCCAGCCGAATGTTGAACTTTGGATCTTCCCGCCTCAGCCTCCAAGTGCTACTTTACCCAAGTCTACACAGGGAAACCCTGTTTCAAAACAACCAAAACCAAACAAATCAACCAAACAACAACAGCAATATTAAGAACTTGAAGTTATTGTGTGCACTGGAATTTTTTGGGTTGGTTCTTATCTTAGCAGTAATATGCATTTGTTCAGAGCAACCTGAGTCTTTGCCCCATTGATTAATGTTGTCATCTGTTTCTCCAATATTTTGCTTCCTTCAGTTCTCATATACCATGAAACCTTCATGCCTTTTAAAGTATTTATTTTGTTTGCTTATGTATGTGAGTGTGAGCATCTGTATGCTACAGCCATTTGTGAATTGAGGAGCTGTTTCTTACCTTACATCTATTACATATTCAAGCTTCTAGTGCATTCTCCTGTCCCTTTCTCTCATTTTGATTCACTTCTCTTTAACATCCATCTTGGTAGGAATCCTGGCAGGTTTGTGTCACCATATTTAGCTTTTAAACTGAGGTCTGGGAATCTAGTTCTGGCTGCCAGGCTTCAGTCGTAAGTACTTCTACCATCTGTCCATCTGCCCTAGATACTTTTTAAAAACTAAATTGTTTTTCATACAATGTATTTCCCAAACTCCTTTCCTAAACTCCTCCCAGAATCTAGAACAAACCTCCCCACCTCCCTATCCACCAACTTTATGTACAGATTATCTCTCTTAAAAAAATGAAAATCAAAACAACAAAAACCGATAAGACAAAACATCCCTTTTAAATTGACTATGTTGTAAGGTTCTTGAAATGTCACTGAGTTAATGAACAGTAATTATAACTATATGCAAACCACTTTTTATCAATGACTTTGATTTCTGGAAGATTTTTTTGAGCTTGCCTACCAGCCCTGTGAGGGAAATGAAACTGCATTTGTATTTTGACAGTAAGATGACATATATATATATATATATATATATATATATATATATATATATATATATATATATATGTGTGTGTGTGTGTGTGTGTGTGTGTGTGTGTGTGTATGTAATCTTATTTCTCCTTCCTTTACCGTACATACATACATACATATGCACCACACACACACAGAAAGAGAGAGAGAGATACAAAAGTAACCTGGTAGAGAAAAACCAACCTTGCCTCTGGATTGATGGACAGTACCTAGGCTGCACATAAATATATGTGTCTATGCTAGTCAGTGGCCAAAAATGATGGGAATGTGGTGTATTTTGCTTTGTATGTGTGTTTGCTTTTTCTCAAACACAGACTCACTTGCAATTTACCTCAAGTCAGCTCTGCTGATTATTCTATGTACACAGGAAGTTGCTGCAAGTTCTCTCTAATGCAGGTGTCACTAAAATATGACTCAGGTTCCAGGCAGAGTAGCTCATACTTGGAATCTCAAGACAGGAGACAGAGGCAGGGGTCACTAACGTTGAGTGAATTCTAGGCCACCCTGGGCTACAAAGTGAGGCTTTTTCTCAAATAAGAAAAAAGTGACTCAGGAAGTGGGAACCAGGAAATTGGTATACTAAAATATGGAATGAGTCGAACCTGGGCACATTTATTTCCCTTATCTGAAAATCAAACACCATATTTCACAACTTCCTTGCAGGATAACGACTACTGGGAAAACCTAAATACTATCTTTGTTGTTGGGTTCTTGAGCTATCAGGTAGTCTTACAGTCTTGATTGGAGTATACACATTATGACAACTGCGCAGGAAATGCTTTGGGGCAGTGCAGAGAGGCAGGCCAGGCTACTCCTGTGAACCAACTTGGCTGCTTACTGCTTACCCCTTCTGGGTGGTAAGGGGAGAGAGCAGTTGTTCGAGACTCATCATTTCCCTCTGGTGAAGAGCAAAGCTGGCAGATGGCACGTCTTGTGAGATCTATCTTCTCTCTTGCAACAGTAATCCGGTACAATAGTGACCTGGTACAGAAATACCACCCTTGCTTCTGGATCGATGGACAGTATCTCTGCTGCTCTCAGACAGCCAAGAATGCTATGGGCTGCCAAATTTTGGAGAACAGGAATGGAAGTAAGATATCTAATCAATACAATTCTCTCTCTCTCTCTCTCTCTCTCTCTCTCTCTCTCTCTCTCTCTCTCTCTGTGTGTGTGTGTGTGTGTGTGTGTGTATCTGTGTATTGTTGGGAATGGAATCCAAGGCTTCATACAACTACTCCTTCACCCTGATATCTCTTTCCTTTGGCATTATTTCTATCACAATCTCAAGGGTCTATTAAATATAAGAACACTACAAAAATTTGTACATTTTCACTGCTAAGGGGCGAAATTAGGTAATGGGGGCTGAAATCCAGCTAGTTTTATGCTAAAATGTGTGCCTAGGCACCCAGAATCTTCTTGTGATTAGTCTAAAGGCAGTGTGTACAACAAAGCCCAGGACCCTGTCCCTGGGCCCTCCCCTAAAATGTATATCATAGTATCACTGGCTTCTTGTTTTACAGGCTTAAAACCTGGGAGTTCTCATCGAAAAACGAAAAAGCCTCTTCCCCCTACCCCAGAGGAAGATCAGGTATAAAGGGAAATTATATACAGTTGTGGGTTAAATAAAAATTTGTTGGGGAGCTGAAGAGATAGCTCAGAGGTTAAGAGTACTGACTGCTCTTCCAGAGGTCCTGAGTTCAATTCCCAGCAACCACATGTTGGATCACAACCATCTATAATGAGATCTGGTGCCCTCTTCTGGTGTGCAGGTCTACATGCAGACAGAACATTTTATACATAATAAATAAATAAATAAATAAATCTTTAAAAAAATTTTGTTATCACCAGGCATGGTGGCACACACCTTTAATCACAAGACTTGGGAGGCAGAGGCAGGTAGATCTCTGTGAGTTTGAGGCCAGCCTGGTCTACAGAGTGAGTTCCAGGACAGCCAGAAACCTTGTCTCAAATAAAGAAATAATTTTAAAAAATAGAAAGAAAAAGAAAAAAGAATAAAAAAAGTATCGTGGTGATACACTTTTAATACCAGTGCTTGAGAGGCAGAGGCAAGTGATCTCTGAGTTTGAGGCCAGCCTAGTTTATCTACAAAACAAGATCCAGGATAGCCAGGGCTACACAGAGAAACCCTGTGCCAAAACCACCAACAACAAAATGTTGTCAGACCTTGACCACATATCAGAGTGTTAGACTTGCCTAGAACAGAGAAACCTCATGCCAAACAATTACTGACCACACATCAGAGTGTTAGACTTGCCTAGAACTTGGAAGTCTTCACGGGTGTTATGCTGAGCAAAAGGTTCTGTCCATCCACTTAGACGTCCTCTTCAATGAGACCAGGGCTATAAGGTAGAGCTTGGCAGCTATTTAATGTAATCACTTACGTTTTTGAGACAGGGTCCCTTCAAGTATTTCCTAGTGTACACCTTTCCACGCAGCATCTGTCACCCCTAAGAAAATCTGTGACAATGCACATGCATGCAATGCCAAAACTGAGAAACTCCACCTTCCACTGTCTTAATTACCCATCAGACTCAGTCTTCATTACTGGATATATTTATATCTCTATTGGAACTCAGAGAAGTGAGGGCAAGGAAGCATTTCATCTTATTTATAAGATAAAGTAACTTATTTTTCTGAAGATAAGAGTGTCAAAAATCTCTCTAGGTGATCTACTCATGTACAGAGTTGGGAGTACCTGCCTGAAGCTTAACTGGTTGTGGAACGGATGTTGACTAAAATGTGTACTATGCCTGATGTAGCTTAGAATGGCTTCCTTCTTCTGAAAACCTTAGATTTGGAAGGAAGGAGGAAAGGAGAATGCTTGGTGACTAGTCAGCCTTCTCCCCCTACTACTTTTTCTCCTAATCACGCAGATCTTGAAAAAGCCACTCCCCCCTGAGCCAACAGCAGTGCCAATCTCCCCAAGGGAGCTGAAAAAGGTTGTGGCCCTTTATGATTATATGCCAATGAATGCAAATGACTTACAATTGCGAAAGGGTGAGGAGTATTTTATCCTGGAGGAGAGCAACCTACCATGGTGGCGAGCACGAGATAAAAATGGGTAAGAACACCTCCCCCATCCCGTGCATCCCCTGTCCCCAGCCTTTATCTGCCCACTCTATTTACACAGAACACGCTGCCACATGATTCTCCCAATGTGTCTGGATTGGAGTTTGTTCTCCTCACAGTACAATGAGTACACTCTCCCTTCAAGTATTACCCAGTGCACAGCTTTTAACACAACATCTGTCACCTCTAAGAACATCTGTGGTCATGTGCATGCATGCAACACCAAAGTTGAGAAACTCCATCTTTCACTGGCTTAATTATGCATCAGAGACTAGATCTTAATTACCTGATATATCGCTATTTGAGATTTGATCTGAGCTCAGGGAAGTGGGTTACAGGAATCTGTTAACCTGAGGACCAGGAAGGACTTACTGCATGATCATATTGTCTCCTCTACAGGCAGGAAGGCTACATCCCTAGTAACTATGTCACTGAAGCAGAGGACTCCATCGAGATGTATGAGTAAGTATGCTTATATTTCCAGCCCACAAGCTTCCAGGGGAAACAAGGTACAGTATATACTTTTTCTACACTTCTTTGTTTATTTTTTGAGACAAGGTTTCTCTGCATACTCTTGGCTGGCCTGGAACTTGCTCTGTAGACCAGGTTGGACTTGAACTCCAGAAATCCTCCTGCCTTTACTTCCCATGTGCTGGGATTAAAGGTGTACACCACCATACGCTGCCTTTTTTGTTGGTTTGTTTTGTTTTCGAGACAGGGTTTCTCTGGGTAGCCTTGGCTGTCCTGGACTCACTTTGTAGACCAGGCTGTCCTGGAACTCACAGAGATCTACCATCCTATGCCTCCCAGAATGCTACAATTACAGCTGTGCCTGGATGCCTGCCTTTTAAAAATATGTACAGCTTTTATTTCAGTGTTGATATAAAATTAAGAACCAATTCAGTCAAATGATACCACCATGCCCAGTTAGTGTTAGGATGCCCACTCCCAAATCCATATACTTATGAGTCCTGAAGAGGTTTTCAGACTCCCAAATTTAGAAGCATCTCACTCAAAGAACTGAAACTCTCACAGGAGACATTTGAAAGTAAGAAAACACCAACATTGATCCAGAGCCCCTTCTTCCCTCATCATTGAAGTGAACTGTCCCTGAGTGAACCAGTCCTTAATTATTTGTCCCTGAGTGAACCAGTCCTTAATATTTTCCCTAATAATCCTGCTCCTTGTCTGCCCTTTACTCTCTGTATCCATGAGTCCTTGGTGCCCACTTGGGCTTTGGAAAGGGCTAGTGTGCTGTGTGGATGATTGCTATATCCTTGATAGTGTTTGAATTAAATGATTGAATCATAGTATGAGTGAGCCTTGGAGGATGCTCTAACATCTGTGACACTTAGACATGGCCTAGAAGCCAATCAAGCACTCTCTCTTCACAGGTGGTATTCCAAGCACATGACCCGAAGTCAAGCTGAGCAACTGCTAAAGCAAGAGGTAAGTAGAGGCCACAAGCAAAAGGCATTTTCTGTACACAGGCAGTAAAAGCCAAAAATCGGGTCCAACCTTAAACTGGAGTCCCAGTTCAACTTTTAATGCATTAAAAGTAAAGATGTTGCATCTCCTACGTGGACCTCAAGAGGAAAATCAGGGGCACTCTTAGTTTCTCCCAGTTTGGCCAGGTAAGATGCAGATATGAATAGCATTTTCTCTTATGGTAAACATTTTTGTCGTTTCAGGGAAAAGAAGGAGGTTTCATTGTCAGAGACTCCAGCAAAGCTGGAAAATACACCGTGTCCGTGTTTGCTAAATCTGCAGGGTAAGTGTTATTATTCCAATGCCTCAGGGACAAAGGCCAAGGGTGCCTCCCAGCACTTCCTTGTGGTTTGCCTCTCTTGTTTCCTCAGCCTTAAACTCAAAACTCACCTTACCTTATTCTCTGGGTCCTCCTGTATCTTATTCCCACGTTACTGACTGAATACCATTTCTTCAGGGACCCTCAAGGGATGATACGTCATTATGTTGTGTGCTCCACACCTCAGAGTCAGTATTACTTGGCTGAGAAACACCTTTTCAGCACCATCCCAGAGCTCATCAACTACCATCAACATAACTCTGCAGGTGAGTTCCTGAAGCAGCTGACAAGGCTAACTAAACACCCAAAGAATCAATTCAAGGCAAACGATGAGAGGAAGAGTACTCACACAGGGCAGTGTGAATTATTTAGGAAACTAATAACTAACTAGTGATGCCAGATGCTGTTCTATTCAAGAGGTAGTCACACCTCACATCCAATAGGGATTGACTTTTCTTTTTTTTTAATCTAATGCTAGCAAATTGCACCCAACATTGTAGGCAACTGTTCTGTCCCTGAGCAATTTCCTCAGCACTGTTTGTTTTTACTTTTGCTTTCTTTTGGTTTTTCAAGACAGTTTCACTATGGAGCCTTGGCTATCATGGAATTCGCTTTGCAGGCCAGGATGGTTGGCCTTGAACTCAAAGATTTTCCTGCCTCTGCCTTCCAGTGCTGGGATTAAAGCATGTGCTACCATGTCTGGCTTTATTTTTTTATTTTTATTTTTTAATTCTTTGAAATTTTTTATTGAAGATAGACAGTGGTGGCACACATCTTTAGTCCCAGCACTCAGGAGGCAAAGGCAGATGAATCTCTCTGAATTTGAGGACAGCCTGGTATACAGGGTGAGTTCCAGGACAGTAATGGCTAAAAAGAGAAATCTTATCTTATTGGTATAACGTTCTTTTGAAATGTATACATCTTACCCCTGTTCATTCAAATGCTAATATCCCCCCCCCCATACTCTCTGGTTTCAATCCATACATTGCTTATCCGTGATGCTTATTCCAAGCATCCTGTCTCAACTTTGTGTAAACAGGCCAAAATAAAGCAACTAGCTGCAATGTTGAGCAATGGGAGGAGCCAGAAGACAGGAAAGAGGGGAGGAGCCAGAGGGCTGGAAATGAGTGGGAGGAGAAAAGGCAAGGAGAGAGAGAGGAGGGAAGAGCTGGAGGAGAGATCTTGGAACAGCGTGGAGAGAATGAGCCGGACCTAAGATTTCACAAAAAGCAAGTATAATGGGTAAAATCTAAATGTTAGGAGACTATGAGGGCTTGGAAGTTGAATAGGAACTAAGTATTGCCCAGCATTGTGTACTAGGTTAACTAAATAAGCCCAGTCTCTGTGTGGTGATTTGGTTATACAGCTGTTTAGGATTAACGGCAGCATTACTAAAAGATATATCAATAGTAAATATTAATAGCCTCTTACAACACTATCTCAAAAAATCAAGAGAGAGAGAGGAAAAAAATTGTTTGATTCTTTTTGAATTTTACATCATATACCCCAGTCCCACTCATTTCCCTGTCTCTTCATATCTACTCTACCCTTGCAACCTCCCTCCCAAAAGAAAACAAAAAATAAAAAGTAAAATAAAAACAACAACAACAAAAAATCTTGCCAAGGAAGCTGTGGTGTGTCCTGGTTTGTCACACAGTATACCCTTTTGCCTAAACAGCTCTGCTTGCAAATGTTCATTGCAATGAGTCATTGGTCTGGTTCGAGGCCTCAGACATTCTGCTACACTATCAATACAGGATTCTCACTAGGACTCCTCTCATATATGCCATTATTGCCCTGTGTCATGTAGAACCTGCACCTTTGGATCTACAGGACTGGCCCCTTCATGTACTTCAGCAGTTCATTGAAGGGGTGGATGTTGGGGTGTGCCAACTCAGAGATCCAGATATGGGCTTAGGTGGAACTTGAATTTGTCCACTGATCTCCTGGTCCACCACCACCAGGGCCAGCTCTCCCACTTTGCCTAGGCAAGGGGAAGGCCAATTCTCCCATTCTCACTCCCTCTGGGCTGGCTCTCCCTTGCTTCGACCACCAGGAACATCTCTACTATGCTGCCCATGTGAGGTGGGGGCAGTTTACTTTTTATTTTTACACAGGCTCTCACTATGTTATTATTCTGGCACGGAACTTAATATGTAGCCTGGGCTA
>CM053742.1:57284598-57319175 GCA_028658305.1 Pachyuromys duprasi | reverse complement strand
GAGAGAGAGAGAGAGAGAGAGAGAGAGAGAGAGAGAGAGAGAGAGAGAGAGAGAGAGAGAGAGAGAGAGAGAGAGAGAGAGAACGAACTCAGGTCCTCTACAAGAACAGTATGTGCTCTTAATCACTGAGCAACTTCTCCAGCCCAGGACTGATTTCTTGGTGATAAGGGAAGATAATCAAGAGACTAGGGATTAATGAATCAGATAGTGTCCACTAGCAAGTATTCATGTCTTTACCATGTACTCTTGCAAGTCACTCAGTTCTAGAAGGGAATACAATTCTGAATCAAGATCCTTGGCTGAACACATACAGGCTAGACAACAGAACATAGTTCAAGTACCCACAAACTAAGATGATGACAGCAGGGGAGATTGGTGAGGCATGAACCCTTGGGAATGCTTCACTGAGAAAGAAGGATGGGAGCCAAACCAAGGCTGGGACATGGGGATATATTTAGCAAGGGTGGTGTTTCTTTTTAGTTTTTTCTGTATTTTCACATTTTGTTTCTATTTTTATTTTCTTTTGAGATAAGATCTTTCTGTCTTGCCATGTAGCCCAGGTTGGCCTCTAACTCACAGCAATCCTACTGCCTCAGTCTCCAGACTGAAGAAATTACAGGTGTGAACCACCATATCCAACAACAAGGAACAATAATAATAATTGTTATTATTATTGAAATTGATCAGAAGGAAGGAAAGAAAGAGCTCCCCTATCAGTGGACTTGGAGAGGGACATGGGTGGAGAAGGGGGAGGGAAGGTGGGATTGGGAGGGGAAGAGGGAGGGGCTTATAGGGGGATACAAAGTGAATAAAGTGTAATTAATAAAAATTAAAAAAATAAAAGTTGGTGAGGGGAGAAACATTCAGAAAACACTGTGGGATGGTGGAGACCTTCTGGGATTCAAATTGAATCAGAAAAATTCATACTAGAATTGTGAGAATTTTTAAATTTATTTCAGTTTATTTTCTTTACATCCCAAAGGTACTCTCTCCCTCCTCTCTTCCTAGTTGCCCCCCTTCTTTCCCCCTTCCCCCTCCCTTTCCTCCCAGAAAAGGGGAGTTCCCCCTTCCCCCCATATCAACCCTCCACAGCACATCAAATCACATCAAGGCCGAGCATATCTTCACCCATGGAGGCCAGGCAAGGCAGCCCTGTCAGGGGGAAGTTAACCAAAATCAGGCAATGGAATCCATGTTAGAAACAGACTCTCCTCTCCACTTGCCAGGCAACCCTGATGACAACCAAGCTGCCCATCGGCCACGTATGTGCAGGGGGCCAAGTCCAGACCATGCATGTTCCCTTAGTTGATGTCTTAGTCTCTATGACTCCTGTGGATTTGGGTTAGTTGTCTCCGTTGGTCTTCTTCTGAGGTTCCTGCTTTCCCTGAACGCTTCCACAGGACCACTGGGGCTCTGCCCCGTGCTTGGCTGCAAGTCCCAGCATCTGTCCATGTGCATGTGCAAGGAATCTCATTGCCTATGTTGACATTGTGACCTCTCTGTTTCAGGACTCATATCCAGGCTGAAATATCCTGTGTCTAAACGAAACAAAAATGCTCCTTCTACTGCAGGCCTGGGCTATGGTGAATGCTTATTTTTGTGGAGTTGGGTGGACTGGCAGTTTTATGAATTACCTCAATTAACCTTACCTAATAGAATGGTCTTAAGCTATACTGTTTTGTGCTAGCTGTCTCTAGGAAGGGAGAGCTAGATGGAACCAAGACATTTAGCAATTTTCTCCCTCTAGTGGTTACATCTGGTACTGCAAAAAGAGATTCATCATCTTGATGATGGTTTAAATTCTTACATTTATTTATTTGTGCCTGTGCACATACATATGCAATACCATACATGTATAAGTCAGAGGAACAACCTGAAGTTGGTTCCCTCCTTCCAACATGTGAATTCAGGGTTCAAACTCAGGTCTTCAAGCTTTGTGGCAAGCACACTTACCTACAAAGCCATATCACCAGCCCTGTTTGTCATGTAAAAAAAATTTCAACATAATTTATGAGTTTATTAACTGTAATTATTAATCTAATAATAATTGGATTTTGGAAGGCCCTTTGGTCTATCTTCTTGCCTTTTGTCCAATATGTACCTAAAATTTCTCAATTCTTCCAATCAGTAATCCTTTCCCCCTGAGATTTACCTGAGTAAATAAAGGTAGATTAGTACTCCTTGAGACTATTCCCTTTACTGTTTTTCATACATATTCCCTAGCAGGGAATCTGATCTATTGTAGTCATTTTATATGAATGCCCCATCAAAGAATCACAACAAGACTTTCTTGTTAGGATCATGGGAAATTGATCCAAAGGACCTGACCTTCTTGAAGGAGCTTGGGACTGGACAATTCGGTGTAGTGAAATATGGGAAATGGAGGGGCCAATATGATGTGGCCATCAAGATGATCAGAGAAGGCTCCATGTCTGAGGATGAATTCATTGAAGAAGCCAAAGTCATGATGTGAGTTACATTCTAAATTCAACTCTCAACCCAGTTGTAGGAGAAGTCTAGGAACTTCTAGGGCAGCACACTGTGGTCTAAGATGACTTATAGTAAGGGAAATTTAGGATAGGGATCTGAGGTTGCCTTACAGAATTGCTAAGGTAATCACTTTTATGATTCTGGTTGGGAATAGTGTTGAGCATGTATATGGTAGCTCTCAGTACCATTTTGAGGTATATGTACAGTATTAGACTGATTTTGCCTATTGTTCTCCTAAGCTTGGGCTTGTTCCTTGTTCATTTGGTAGACTCCAAATCCCTGCCCACTCCCACATTTGAGGAACTTTTGGAGTTCGTTATGGGAAGGAGAAAAATAACCTTTCTATTATGATACCTTATTGGATGTTCCATGCTAGACCAGCCCCTTCCCTCCCTTGCTCCTTTATGACTAGTGTGTGGGGGCAAAAAGGGAAGACTAGCTCCTTTCCTCTCTCTCAGGAATCTTTCTCATGAGAAGCTCGTGCAGTTGTATGGAGTCTGCACCAAACAGCGCCCCATCTTCATCATCACTGAGTACATGGCTAATGGCTGCCTCTTGAACTACCTGAGGGAGATGCGGCACCGCTTCCAGACTCAGCAGCTGCTAGAGATGTGCAAAGATGTCTGTGAAGCAATGGAGTACCTGGAGTCAAAGCAGTTCCTTCACCGAGACCTGGTGAGCTCTCTGTAGGACTGGGGTGGGGATCGAAGGGTGGAATGAGCATTGGAAGCTATAGCATACACTGTTGAGGGTTGCAAGTGACAGCATTTAGACTTTCTTTAGAAAACATTACAGATTAAGTGTGCATCTGCCCCAGTGTGGAGCCCAGCAGTTTTTTCCAGCCTGAAGTTCAACAGTCCTGCCCCTTGCCATGAGTCCTTATTACCTATGAGAAAATAGTACTCATTCTAGATTTTGAGCAAAAAACTAGTCATGTGTTTCCCAGTGGGACTGCTCCTGGCACAAGGCCATTATTTGGTTACATCAGAGTCACAAACATAACCCATGGATACATTTTGATTCACTTTTTCTTTTCTTTCTATTCTATTTTATTTTTGAGACAGGGTTTCATTTAGCCCAGGCTGGCTTTGGATTTCTGATCTCTCTCTCTACTCCCAAGTGCCAGGATTATAGGTGTTCACTGCCACCCTTGGTTTATGCAGTGTTGGGAAATGAACCCCGGGCTTCGTGCATGCTAGTCAAGCATTCTTTCAACTGCCGACATCTCTTTTAATGACTGTTTTATTAAAGTCAACAAATATGTAAAGAAGAGCATTTTACATTAAGAACAACTACTGCATTTTCCAGATTCTCTTGAAAATCTAGAGCATCTGAGAAGACCAAACCCACAATCTCACTGTCCATGCTAATAATCACCAGGGGTTGCAATGCAGCTCTCTCCTTTATACCAGGCCTGTGTGCTCTACTCTCTGAAGTCTCCGCCCACCCCACTTCACTCTTTTCTTGCCTGCTTAGCTCCTGGAGGCATCAGTTTGTGTGTCCCTTTCTTTCAGCCAGAAGACTCAAATTGCCCTGTTCTCCCTGCCAGAAAGGTAGAAAAATAACACAAACTTTCCCAGTGTATCTTCTGAATTCTCTTAGCAGTTCCTCTCCATGTGATGGAATTACAGCCAAATTTCTCAGGATCATAAGTATGCCTCATAATCTTAGCACTGTAGCAGGAAGATTCCCATGAGTTTGAGGACAGCCTGAGCTACATAGTGAGTTCTCAGTCAGCCTGGAGTACATAATAAGACCCTCTCTCTTTACAAAAAAAAATTAAGGGCGAGGGAGATGGCTTTGTTGGTAAAGTACTTGAAAAGTAAGAAAAAAAAATCCCAAGTTCAGATCTCTAGCACCCATATAAAAAGCCAGATATAGCAGCACATATCTATAATACCAGCACTGGGGCATTAAGGAGAGACAGACAGGCAGGCTCCTGGAGCTCATTAGCCAAGCCTAGCCCAATCAATAAGGTCTAAGCTCAGGAACTCTGTCTCATGAAATAGAGCCATTAAGAAAGATACCTGATGTCAACCTCTGACCTCCACATGCACACATATAACACGTACATATACAACTCCATGGGTGTGCTCATTTGCATGAGTGCAAGCACGCACACCTCAGTAACATCAAATAATACATATTAGGTGGCAGGTGCCTTTACATGAAGGCCATGGGTCTTCCCTGCTGCATTTTGCTGGTAGGTAGAAGCTTTACGTTTTAAACCTAAGGCCAAGGATGCAGTCTCACAGTTATTTGCTGTACTGTAGGCGGCTCGAAACTGCTTGGTAAATGATCAAGGAGTTGTGAAAGTATCCGACTTTGGCTTGTCTAGGTGAGTGTGTCTTTTTCATCTTCCTATCTATTATGTATTTTGGCAAAGGGGTTGTGCTATGTGGTCCATGCTGGCCTTAATCTCAAGAGTATTCTACCTTGCCTCAGCTTCTCCATTGCTGGGATTACAGGCATTGCCACTGCATCTGATTTTATCATCCATATTCGTGTGAAAATAGCACAACACAGACAGGAACACATTATAATTTTTAATCTTTGTTTTCTTTTCCTGTTCTCATTTTTTGTTTTCTTTTGTTTTTTTGAGACATGGTCTCTATGTAGTTCTGGCTATCCTGGAGCTCACTATGTAGAGCAGGGGGGATTAAAGGCATGCACCATCATGCCTGACCTTTCTATTCTTAAAATAGTGTCTTCTAACATCTGCTCATTCCTTTTCTTATTCTGAATTATTTGGGTCACTTTTTCATTTTTTTCTTATATTTCTTAACTTTTAATTGTTTTTAGACCAAGTATCACACTAGCCCAGACTAATCTGGAACTCACTGTGTAACCCAGGCTGGTCTGGAACTCACTATGTAGCCCAGGCTGGTCTGGAACTTAACAGTGATCATCCTTCATTATTCAGCCTTCACTTCTTGACTCAATCTCTGGAGTCCTGGGATTCCAGGCCTGAGCCACCACCTCAGGCTTATCTTTTCCTTTATTGCTGTATCCCATTTTTCCTTTTCTCTTTTCCCTCTGCACCTATCCTCCCCTTCCTCATCCTTCTATTTCCTCAATATCTGAACATGATCTTCTAAACATGCTGACTTTCTTTCATTACTCCTTTTTTCCTCTAACCCTTACTGGCTACTGCAGGATGAAAGAAAAGGGAAAGAAAAATGCAGGGAAAGAAAAAGGTGATGTAGAAAAGTTTCAGAAAAGGAGTCCCTGAAAACCTTTCAGGAAAGGTTTTCCCTGATTATTCTTATTGTAACTATATTGTCCACCAGGAAAGCTAAATCAGAAGTCAAGATAGTTGCTGAACATGGTGGCACAGGCTTTGTAATCCCAGCTACTCTGGAGGTTCAAGCAGTACCATGATTGAAAACTCAAAGCTGGCCTATATAATTTAGTGAGACATTGTCTCAATATTTTTAAGTACAAAAAAGGACTAGCAGGTGCTTATCACTAGTGGGGTGCTACCTAGCATGTGCAAAGATATGGGTTCAACAACATGAAAGGCAAATGAATACATTTATAAAGAGAAAGAAATGAAAACTGAGATTTTGTTAAAAATAATAGCATTGTAAAAGGCATTGGCTGGCCAGCAGGGGCATTTGAGAAAGAATGTAAATGTGAATTTGTGCAGCCTTCATGGATGTGCTGAGAACACTCAAGCACATAACAAACTATCTAAATCTTAATGGCAACAAGTGTTGAATCCCTTGCAGGTATGTCCTGGATGATGAATACACCAGCTCAGTAGGTTCTAAATTTCCAGTCCGATGGTCTCCACCAGAAGTGCTTATGTATAGCAAGTTCAGCAGCAAATCTGACATTTGGGCTTTTGGTAAGTAAAAAAGAATACAAAGACTGGACAGACAAAATGGCTCAGAGGGTAAAGTGCTTCTCATGCAAGCTTGACCAAGTGAGTTCAATCCTCAGAACCCACATAAAAGCTGGAAGCAGTAGAGAATACAGGTACTTTTAATCCCACTGTGCCCCTACCCACAGATAGGAGGCACAGATGGAGAATCAAAAGTAGCTGATGAGCCAGCTAGCCTGTAAAATGTATAAGAGAGCCCTCATCTCAAACAAGGTGAGGATCAACACCTGAGGTTGTTATCTGACCGCCAATGTATGCTATGGTGCAAGTGCTCAAGCATGTGTACACACACACACACACACACACACACACACACACACACACACACATACACACACGTGCGCGCACAGGTTAAGGGAGAGTGGGGGGTGGTAGGAGGGAAGAGAGAATATAGACTAAACAGCTGAAAATAACATAATGGGAAAGTTCAAATTTGCGTTACTGTTGTTCATCTGATCCTTGTGTGCTTCTTATGTGTCAGGAACCACAAGGGTTTTTGAGGACAAAACAGCAAGCTGGATATAAGCTCTGTCTTCTTTGAATTACAATGTATCCTGGCAAACAAATCGTTCATTACTCAACAGCTTCTGAATACTGATTATGTACTAGGCACTCTGCCAGACCCTGAAGCTACGAAGACAAACAAGACAGTTTCTCTTCTGGAGTAACTAGTGGTCTAGCATAGTGCAACTCTGATAGCCACCAGTGCAGCCAGAACTATGGCAGAATTCTGGACAAAATGCACAATTCACAGAGGGAGAAGTCAATTTATTCTACTCTTGAAGGTTCATCCAGAAGGATTAGGCTCCAAGTCTTCCAAAAAGACTGAATATACTTATTGCTCTCTCTTTTTATCTTCTAGGGGTTTTAATGTGGGAAATTTACTCCCTGGGGAAAATGCCATATGAGAGATTTACTAATAGCGAGACAGCAGAACACATTGCTCAAGGCTTACGTCTATACAGGCCTCATCTGGCATCAGAGAGAGTATATACCATCATGTACAGCTGCTGGCATGAGGTAAGTGTTGTAGTGTCCCCTCTTAAATTATTCCTTTCAACTTAATTTCTCATTTAGCTGGCCGGTCCCCACTCTTGATGGTCACATGTCAGCTGGGCACAGAGCTCCATCTGTTTTCTCAGTCAAGCTTGCATCCTCATCCTCTGATGGCTTTTCCATGCCCACCCTAATCCTCACAAGAGTATCATTAGCAGACCCCAATACTTATTTCAGCTTTAAGAGTGGGGAATTTGCATGCCATCTAGCAAAGGCACTCAGGTAAGAGAATGGGTGTTACTAAGTCTGTAATCAGCCAGGTGGTGGAGGCACATGCCTTTGATCCCAAAACACACAAAAGTCTGTAATCGTTATCTGGGACTCACTTAGGAGTGTTTGACCCTTCTTCCACTTTCCTAGCTGCCAGCCTTTCCTAGTAGATGTTTGAAAGAAGACTTAAAAAACCCTGTTGTCTAGGATGGACCTAAAATAGTTTTTGCTTGTCTGCTTTGGTTTTTTGATTTTGCTTCTAAAATATTTTAAAATTATTCTATAATTTTATGTGTGTGGGTGTTTTGCCTGTATGTATATTTATGCACCATGTTCATGCCTGATGCACATGGGAGACAGAAGATGACATCATATTCCCTGGAACTAGAGTTACAGGCAGTTGTGAACCACCATATAGGTGCTGTGAATCGAAACTGGGTTTGCTCTGCCTCATTGTAGATATTTTAAAATTTTATTTTTATCATATATTTTGAGGAGGTGCAGTTGTATCATTTTGAAAATAAGGTTTCATTATTCTAAAAATGCTTTGCTGGAGATGGAGGTTGTGGCTCAATTGATTTGGCCCCCAGCACCTCATATGCCGGGTGTGTGATGTAGGTGTTTGAGACTGGGTCTCAAATTGTCAGGCTGTATTCAGACTCATTATGTAGCCAAATCTGACTTTCAATTTCTGGTTCTCTTGCCTCAACCACCCAAGTGCTGGAGTCACAGGCATGCATTACTATGCCCTACTCCTAAGGACAGAAACAGTCTCCCAACATAGCCCTGGCTATTCTGGAACATATCATGTAGACCAGGTCAACACTGAACTCACAGATATCTACCAGTGTGTTTCCCAAGTGTCAGGATTAAAGGCATGTTTCACCATGTTCAGACTCTGAAGGAATTTTTAAAAATTTAAATTACTGGGTTTCTTTCCCAGATATTCTGGATAAGTACATCTGCTTTGGAACACAGAATTCCTTTCAAGTTTCTCAGGACCTTTTGATACTTGTGTAGTTTTCAAAACCAGTGGTTTGAGTACTATGAAATTGATAATCCTTCAGTTCTGACAGTTGAAGTCATTCTGTCATGAATCCTTCCTGATTTATCAAATACAACAGAGACAACTAGGCATATATAGTCCCAACACTCAAAAATCTGAGGCCAGAGGGTTTGGCATGAGTTTCAGGACAGCCTTGCTACATATTGTGTTCCATGTACACATACATACATACATATGTATACACATATACATGTCTCTCTCTATATAATATATTGACATATATACATATATAGAGAGAGTGACATCCAATCTCAAAACAACAAAAAAACTAAAACAAATTTTCCAATTGTCTTTTTAAAAAAATACCAAATCTCAGTCAGGCATGGTGGCATATGCCTTTAATCTCAGCACTTGGGAGGCAGAGACAGGTGGATCTGTATGAGTTCAAGGCCACCCTGGTCTATATAATGAGCTCCAGGACAGCCAGGGTTAGGTAGAGAGACCCTGTCTCAAAACAAAAGAACAAGCAAAAAATGACCTAGATCAAGAGCCCTCCAAGAGCCTTAATCTCACTGGATCCCCAAAAGATTTGTAATCTTAAAGTCAAACTAGCAAAAGCTCTGGTTGCTCAAGGTCCATTCCAGGCAAACAGTCTTCAGCTTTGCAAAGGTAAGTCTTTTGTTCATTTAGCTTTGTGATGATAGACAGTGCATTTGGAACCTAGCTAAACATTATCCCTACTTACAGGAGTTCTGTTTGGTGAACCAGTTAAGCACGCTTGATAGCCATCTCCATTCCAAGCCCTGAAATAATGAGATAGTGTGTATAAATTTGCAGTGAACTTATCTTCAGTTTTAATCAGCCTGTCAGCTTAATTTGGAAATTTGTTCTTGTTACACAAATAATTTGAGTTGTGATGGGCAGTGGTGGCCCATGTCTTTAATACCAGCAGAAACAGGAGGATCTCTCAAAGTTCAAGGCCAGCCTAGTCTACACAAGAGCAACCCTAGAATCATTTGTATAACACCCAGGTAAAAACAGAGATAAGAAGTCCTTGCCTGGTTTCTGGACAGAGATGCAGGGAGAAATAAAGGCAAAAGTTATCAGCATTATGGGCACTGGCTGCTCATTCAGAGGACCCAGTTTCAAATCCCAACTCCAACATGGCAGTTCACAACTGTCTGTAACTCCAGTTCCAGGGGATCTGACACCCTCACACAGACAAATGTGCATGCAAAACACTAATACACATAAACATAAATTATAAAGAAATAATGAGTTGCTAAGATGAAAAGTACACAGTGGCTTTATGGAGACCTGATATTTCATTTTTCTTCTGTGTGTATTATCAAGAAGATATGCTGCTAGGTATTTAGCATATACTTAATATAAACTTAAGACTTTGTGGTTCACTACTGGGTTCCCTGTGGATTCTGTATTCTATGCTATAATACTGTCCATTTTCTCTGGTTGTAGAAAGCAGATGAACGCCCTAGTTTCAAAACTCTCTTGAGTAACATTCTAGATGTCATGGATGAAGAATCCTGAACTGGCTGAGAAGTTTCATGGATCTACTCCTCTCTTCTCCAAGAGAGAGGCTTTTCCACTTTTCCTGAGGCAGCGCCAGGCTCCCAGGCTCTGTAGCCTTCCAGGCTCCTACTGAATACCTAAAGGCCCCTGTACGTCTAGGAATGCCTTTCTTCTTTCATCCCTCAGCATAATGCTTCTGAGAAAAGGCCAAGGAATTTCTGTGCCTGGCATTACCCATAACTTCAAGACTCCTAACAGACTGAATTTGGGATGGGAACATTTCGGGGGAGGGAAAGATGTAAATAGCTCCACTAGTTGTCCAACAGCTTGTTGGTTAAGTGTTATGAGTTCTGGGGAGGCAGGGCAGACAGGAATGGTGCCGTTAAAATGGGAGGGGTTGTTTTGATACAATAAAATTACCTGAAAGAGCGAAGGAATTTCCCATTTTAATTCATCACGCAGCAGCCCAAAGCTACCTGTCCGAAAATTGCAGAAAGTCGTGTCATTAGTTTGGTGTATTCCTAATCTAGAACCCACATTTCACCCCTCTTTCTCTTGTTTAAAACGTGCCTCCGAGTTCTGGATAAATTCTCAAACCTTGCACTGTATTTGGCACACAGTAGACACATAATATCATTTGAATAAATCTTAAAATTAGGAACAAAATCAGCCAGAGCCTCATTTGCCTATATTACGGGGAAACGCAAAGAACAGGGTAGGCAGTTAATTGGCAGAAGAGTTCTGGTTTGGGACTAATGTCCCGGCTGAGAATGCGCGGGCCAATTTGGAAGTGGGCAGGGCGGAGTTGTAGGGGCGGCCCTTTTCTGGACCACGTGGTATGAAGCAACTTCCTCTTTTCCTTTATGCTGTTCTTTTCCCCGTCTACATTTTCGCTGCCACAGCGCTTCAGACAACTGCCAGGCGCTTCTGTGGGCTTGTGGCTGGTCTTGCTGGCAGGGACAGCAGAGCGCTGTCGCTTAAGGGTACCTAGCGGAGCCGGCTAGGGCTCCAGCTCCGTGCCGTCACAGTGAGCTAACAAGGCGGTCCGCGGGCGCGGGAGACGGGCGGGGCGGGACGGGGCGGGGCGGGGGAGATTGTAGTTCCGGTTCCGTCACCCAGACACGTGAAGGTCGGCAAGTCTGTTGGTTCTGTGCTCGCTTTGGCCCGCGTGGTCACGCCGGGATGGATTCTTCCTCGTCCTCTTCGGGCTCTGGTTTGGGCTCTGTGGATCCTCAGTTGCAGCATTTCATCGAGGTGGAGACGCAGAAACAGCGCTTCCAGCAGCTGGTGCACCAGATGACGGAACTTTGCTGGGTGAGAACCTCGGTGCTCGGACTGGGACACTGTGTCTACTTTTCCATTGCTTTTGCCCCCACGGGACTTGCTAGGGTGTCAGGAACTCCAGAGTGGGTGGTCTTCACTGCACTCTGGGTTCTCAGATACCGTAGGCTGAGCCGGAAAGGATCAGAGTGACTCTTTCTGAGGGAGACCGAAGGTGCAAAGGATTTGGAGTCACAGGTTTATATTGTTATCCCACCCAGCAATCTGAAGCACTTGAGATTGAAGCTGCTTAGTGCTAACCACTAAGACTGATCAGAATCCCCAGTCCTGGAATTTTAGGCAGCCCAAATCCCAGAGAGTCCATGACTTATTTCTGGACTCCTCGGGACTTACCTAGCTTACTTAGTTATAACCCTTCTTGATGCAAAGACAAGCGGCTCTTGTTTGTTAAGTATAAAAGTGGCATTTATTTGCCCTCACTGTGAGTTGTGTAATACCAAGCCATTAGGGTTTGAAGGTTGAGAGATTGAGTCTGCTCAGTGAAGGGACTTTGGCAGAGGGGCAGAAGGCATTTCTTTGTAGCTAAAATCAAAGTGTTTTGGTTGCCAAGGGCAGCATACTGCCCTCCTGTGACATAAAAACTTAAAAGAATTTAAAGGCCAGGGATAATATTCATTGGCGTTGGAGAGACTTTAAAATTTGTATATAAAGCAGAGAATCATGAGTGCAATTCATTCTAAAGTCTTCAAACTATATAGACATTCATTTACTTGGTCCCTTTCCCGTAAACTTTTTTGAGACAAGGTTTCCTATATTCCAGGCTGGCCTCAAATGGAATGGATAACAGAATAGCCAAAAATGACCTTGAACTCCTGGTCTTTCTGCCTCCTCCACCTTTCAAGTACTGGATGTACATTCACTATCTCCTCCAGCTTTTTTTTTTTTTTAAATTCTCTTTAGTGACAGGGTTTTACTATTCACCGCTGCTGGCCTGGAATTTAGAAATCCTCCTGTCTCTGCCTCCTCATTTATGAGATTAAAGGTGTTCACTACCAAGATAGGATAGGTTTCTGTTTCTTAAATGTCTTCGATTACATTTTATTTGGTGGGGGGGGAAGTAGGTGGGTTTAGTGATTATTAAGAATCATTAAGCTGCAGGGTGGTAGCATACACTTTTAATTTCAGCAGAGGCAGGTAGCTCTCTGAGTTCGAGGCCAGCCTGGTCTACAGGGTGCATTTTTGGACAGCCAAAGCTGTGCAAGGGAACCCTGTCTCAAAAAAGGAAAAAAAGAAGGAGAGAATGAGATAGGAAAGAGGAATTTATTTTTCTTCAGTGTTATAGCCACTAGTAAGTTTCTCATGCACCCTATACCTATGCTTATGCAAGCAACCCAAATTAAAACTCAGTGAATAACAAAGAAATTGTTGGGAATTAAGAGGCGGGTGAGAAGGTAATGGCAAATATGATCAAATTATATACATGTATGAAACTGTCAAAGCAGTTTAAAAAAACATCTGAACTATAGGGCCTTCTGTAGAAAACTTGAAATTTTCATTTCTCCTGAGGAGACTCAAGAACCTTTGGTATATTGGGTAGAATGGTACAGTCACAGAACCTGGAAGCAGAGACAAAAGATCGCAATTTCCAGGCCATTTAGCCCTACATTTTGAGACCTTGTCTCAAAAGACAGGCAGGCAACTTTGTCTTAAACAAACAAGGTTACAAAATGTTTGTTTGTAGATTTTTCTTTGTTGGTTTCATTTAGGACACTCAACTGATTTATCCTTTAATCATTTCTTCCAGTTTTAGGACACCTAACTGATTTATCCTTTAGTCATTTTCTTCCACAGTTCATTTAAAGACATTTAATGTCAGCATAATTGTATGTAGAGTTACAAACCAACCCAGAAAAAAAAGTGTTTTTTTTTTTTAAGGGGGAGGGGATTGATTTCAAGACAGGGTTTTCCTGTGTAGCTCTGGTTAGCCTTAAACTTAGATCTGCCTGCCTTTGCCTCCCAAATGCTGGGATTAAAGATGTGCTCCCCCCACCCCCCCGAAAAAAAGTTTTTCACTTGTGTTTTTGCCACTTAGTCTGTAATGTGTGCTATTTTATGGCCCCCTGACTTTGAGCAAACTCTGCTGGAGTTTCCACTTGTGAAATGAGGACTATTTCATTGCCTTGTTATAAAATACAAGCCTGTGTGCAATTTTTAATGATTGGTAAGATACCAGATATGAATTTTTTTCTATTTATTTTTTTAGGTCAGCATAAAAAGTCATGGGCTTTATCATGCCATGTATGCTTTCAACCCATGAATTTCTTGCCCCCCTTTGATTTCTTTCTCTCTTCTCGCAGTCTCCTAGATACATGACATATACATATAGAAACACATTTAATTTTCAAATAGGTGACACAGGTAAGAGAAAACAGGTCTAAATGTATTAACAAACAGATGATTTAAGTAGAATTATTTCTATAAGCAAAAGACCTTTATTTGCAAGTTTTCTTTGTGATTCTGTTTCTTATTCTGAACAGGAGAAGTGCATGGATAAGCCTGGGCCAAAGTTGGACAGTCGGGCTGAGGCCTGTTTTGTGAACTGCGTTGAGCGTTTCATTGATACAAGCCAGTTCATCTTAAATCGACTGGAACAGACCCAGAAATCCAAACCTGTCTTCTCAGAAAGCCTTTCTGACTGATCTCAGCATTACCTCTTTGGAAAAGTAGTCAAGAAATGAAGAGCTGTTGATGGGATGGTTGAAGAAATGGCTATGGGGGGGATTGACTCCCACTTTTATCATCTTGAGACATCTTGTCATATGAGAATGAACAAAGACCAGTTTTTATGTATGGGAGTTGAGAGTCATGTGTGTTTGGTTGAGTTTTTAAAGCTAATCATGTGAAAATAATCAACAGATAAATTATGAGATGCATATTACTATGTATGGGACTATGCTTTCTCAACGTCCCTTAACTGCTTTCTATAATTTTGATAGTGGAACTGCTTTCTATAATTTGATAGTGGGACCACATAGGGTAAATCTCTATTTGTATTATGGACTCATTTCTGGTTTTTAGGGAGTTCTTTGTGTCAGAAAAAGTAGCAGTGGGGAAATATCCTGACACTGTTTAACTGAGTTTTCTTTCAAGTTTGACTATCAGCTGAAAAAAAATATCTACCTGCTGTTCACACAATTCAGCTTTTTAAGGTGGTCTCTCTCCTATACTCTGATTTGTTTAAATATCAGATTGAAAATACGGTCTTAAGGTAGAACAGGCAACCTGGGAATCCAGAGTGCTTTAATTATAAAGGAATCTAGATCATGAGCTTTATTCTTATTACTAGACAGTTACAGGAAGAAGTTAACTCACTTTGTATATCAGGATATGCCTAAATGATAACGATTTAGGCCATTAGAAAACTAAAAATTTTCAGGTAGATGTGCATGCCTGATAGTCATGAATTTCATTAACTGCATCCTTTTGGTCACTGAAATAAAAGCTCACAAGATCAGCTTTGTGATGAAGAGGCTTTCTATTTTGGGTTTTTATCTGCAACTCAGATTTTAAATGGACTCATTTCAAGGCAGAACTGTAGGTAGTCTCTATCTTAGAGGTTCCTGAAGTTTTTGTGAGAAGAAAATATTTAGAGATGAGAAGGGAAAAATATTCTGTGCTAACACTTTATTTAGGTCCCTAATAGAAGAGCTTTTGTTGAATTACTCTTGTTTTTAAATTCTCATGCTAGAGTGTAGACTTAAGAAAAGTGCATAGCGCAAATCTATGAAACTGGACAAATACATACTTCTGTTATTTACATAGGCACTATAGGAACATCTTTTGCAAATTGTGATGAACATATGTTAAACTAAAGTACCTTTTCCAATCCAGATTCACAGATTCAAAAGAACGAGCCCTAAGGTTGAGATATTTGTTCTAGCTAAGGGAGACAGTAAGAAATCCATAAATATTTCAGTGTAGTAAGTTCCATTAAGAAACAGTACAGGGAGCTGGCCATGGTGGTGTGTGCTTGTAATCTCTGCACTCTGGGAGGCAGAAGCAGGTGGATCTTTGTGAGACCACACCAGCCTGCTCTGCATAGGGAGTTCAGGACAGCCAAGAGTACACGGAGAAACCTTGTCTGGAAAAAAAAAAAAGGAAATAGTACAGGGAACTGGAGAGATTGCTCAGTGGTTTAGAGAGAGCACTTGTTGGCTCTTGCAGAGGACCCATATTTAATTCTCAGTATTCACAGAGTGGCTCACAACCATCCAAAATTTAGTTCTAGGGGATCTAACATCCTTTTATCTTCCACAGACGCTGGGGACACGCCACACATATACATGTAGGCAAATCTTCATGTACATAAAAAGTCTGAAAAGAAATTTTAAAAACACAGACACAATACAGGTGTTAGGAAAAGTTTGTGGAGCTTTATTTTCTAAAACTAGCTGAGACCTGAAAGGACCAAGTAACCAAACTTAAGATTATCAAGCAAGAGTTGTTTGGCAGAAGAAACAGTCTAAATGCCCCAGTGTAGAAGCTATATGCTATAGTATTAGAAAAGTAAAATCTGCTAGGATGAGCAGGCATAACTAAAGAGGAATGTAAGACTGAATGAGGCTATTTGGCTTTTACCTGGCACAATGGAAAGTCATTTGGTTTTAGTACCTGTGTGATGTCGTATAGCTTGCTGCTTGGTGTAATAGTGCTTAGGGTAGATATCTGACAGGCACATACCTTTTTATGTGTCGAGGTAAAATGTAAGTGGCACAGAGAGTTCTTTAGTCTTAGTCATTTTCTTGGCGAGTTTTGTGTTGTGAGACAGTCTCTGTCTTGCCTGTCCTGGAGCTCACTAGGTAGACCAGATGAGCCTCAAACTCAAAGAGATCCTGCCTCTACCTCCCAAATGCTAGAATTAAAGGCATGCTCCACTGTGTCTGGAATTGTATGTATGTACATATATTTATATAATGTATGTATACATATATACGTGTATGTATATATACATAAAATTTTTTTCGAGACTGGGCTGCTCTATGTAGCTTTGGCTGTCCTGGACTCACTCTAAGAGATCTGCCTGCTTCTGTCGCCACAACTGGCCAGGTCTTAATATATTTTATTACTGTATCATTATTTCTTCTGATTTCTCATTCAGTAGCAGTATTCTCATGGTATGTATGCACAAAGTTAAATGTTTTCACTGTATAGTGTTAACACATTTTCAGTTAAAAATTAGATCATACATTATGTCAGGTTCATACACTATGCTTTGGCACCGTTGTGTTCACCAACACTAGGTACAAGACAACAGAGAAGAAAAAGTGTAACTTTTCCCCTGCTTCCAGTAAGTATGAGAGCAACCACTAGTGTTTTGACAATCTCAGGAATGTGTTTTCAGACCTTGGTTAGAAGGGGAGAACTGGTCAGGCATGGTGACTCATGCCTTTAATTCCAGCACTTGGAGAGGCACAGGTAGGCATATCTCAGTGAGTTCAAGGCCAGCCTGGTTTACAAAGTGAGTCCAAGACAGCCAAGGCTATGTCTCAAAAAAAAAAAAAAAAAAAAAACAACAATAAAAAAATGTCCAAAACAAAAAAGGAGTACTGTCCTGAAATTCCAAACCTAAGGGTTGGCATAGTAAGTGTAAAAGAAAAACCTGAATTACAATATTCAGAAAGACCAAGCTGTTCTGATGAATAAGGTATGACTTACCTGGAAGCTCTTCTTTTGCCTCACCTGCCCATATATATTGACTGCAGCCTACGACATTGTCATAGAGGCCTTAAAGATTTGCTAAGTAAATGGCCTGTCTCTAAAGTCCCCACTACTGAGTCCATCTAAGAACTAAGATTAGCAATAATAGATTCAAGGGAAACAAGGACTTTAAAATGATAACAAGCATTTTATAAGAAGTTTGAAGTCTAAAATGTAACAAGTCAAACCCATGTAAAACCTTACATTTTTGGTTATGAGCCTAGCCTCTAATGACTGAACCTCCTGTTTGCCCCACATGTAAAATCTTTACGAGAAACAATTTAGCCCCCTTTTCATATAATTATTTCATGTACATTGGTGTTTTACCTATACAAAAGTGTCTGGTCCTGGAGTTACAGATAGTTGTGAACTGCCACGTGGTGGCTAGGAATTGAACCCTGGTCCTCTGGAAGAGCAGTCAGTGTTCTCAAGCACTCATCCATCTCTCCAATCTCTGATAGCTCGTTGTCTTAGAAAACAAAACCAAAAGAAGATAGTATGTAGAATCATGGGTAGGTGGATGACACCCAGAGGCCAGCCCACTGCTATGAGGCACACAGGCTGTAGACACACAGGCTCAACTAGCATGTGGCTTCCCCACAGCTGAAGCCACTACAATGCAAATATGTGGTGAACAGATGGGAGAGAAAGAAGTGGAAGAGTTTAAGCATTATGAAGGGCGGTGGAACTAGAGATTTGAGGGTAGAGAGGAATAGCCTGTTGGGAGTAGCCTGCCAGGCTAACTGAGGCTACGGTGAAATCCCCGCCCATGCTACCACTTGAGGGCCATGTCTAGGTCCTTAGCCACACAGCAACAGGAGTGTCTGTGTCTGTGGCTTATATTCCAACTAAAGAACATGCAGACTAGACAGCTGCCTGGGGCCATATAGATGTCCAAGGGCTATGCAGAACTGGCTTTGCCTTTCACTGATAGCAGCACTCAGGAAGAGTAGGCTCTGCACTTTGCCTGGGCAACACAGTAGAGCTGGCTTTGGTGTCAGGGGCTGCTGAGCCAGCTGGAGGTCATGAGCAAGAGAGAGAGAAGTGGTCCCACCACTCAGCTGCCATGAGGTGACATGGGTGAGGGGGACATGTGCTCTCCTCAACTGAAGCAGTTGAGAGAGCTGGGCCAGAGGTCATGAGAGTGGGAGAGCCCCATGAGAGGTCCTGCTCCTCACTGGTTGCAGAACTTGGGAGAGTGGGCCCAGCACTCAGGAGAGCAGGCCCTGCACCTTACGTGGGCAACACAGTAGAGCTGGTCCTGATGGCAAAGGCATGGGTGAGCCATCCCCAAGTGTGTGAGAGCAGGGCAACTGGCCCAGCCCCTCATCAGCTACAGCACTAGGGAGAGTGGGCCCTGAACTTCAACTGGGCAACACAGTAGAGCTGGCTCTTGTGGCCTGGGTGTAGCTGTGCATGACAGTGGGACAGCTGACCCTGCCTCTTGCTTGCTACAGTATTGGGTGAGCTAGCCAGAACAGTGTTGGAAAGCTTTCCATGTAGTGTAGGTGCAGAAAACCTGGTGGGCTTACCAACTCAGCTACCACGTAGGCCCAGATCAAGGGCTTTGAGTTGGCACATCACAAAATCTACCTTATCTATGAACTGCTGGAGTATATAAAAGAGCTGGTCCTGCAGATACATAGCTGCAAGGTCTCCATGACACATGGCAGAAACAGGATATTTGAGAGGAGTCCGATTGAGGATCCAGTATTGATAGTGTAGCAGAAGCCAGAGGCCTTGAACCAGACCAGTGAGGGATTGCAATGAACATTTGTAAGCAAAGGTGTGTGTGCAAAAAGGCACTGTGGGATACTCTGACATACTACAGCTCCCAAAAAGACAAGATATTTTCTATACTTTTTTTTTTATTTTCTTTTGGGGTGAGGTTGCAAGGCTGGAGGGTGGATACAAAGGGATGAGGATATGAGTGGGATTGGGGTGTGTGATGTAAAACTCACAAAGAATCAGTAAAATATTTAAAAACCCAAAAATTTCAATGATAAAATACTGAAACAAAAATCTTGGTCTAGGGATATGTTATTCTAAGGATCATCCACTGACACAGTTCTCTTAAAACTTTCCTCAGGCTTTTTTGTTGGTACATGATAGAATCAAAGGCTGTTAGCAGAGTGTCTTGTATTCTACATCTTCAGTCTAAAGTATATGGGTATTATTCAGATTCACCTATCTCTAGTGTATGGTTTGGATATGGTTGAACCCTGTGGGTTCATGTACTGAAAACTTGGCCCAGTGTAGTGATACCTGAAGGGTAATTCACAAGATGAGACCTTAAGGCTGGAGATGTGGTTCAGTGGTTAAGAGCATTTGCTGCTTGTGCAGAGGCCCTGGGTTCTATTACCAGAACCCACATGGTTTACAATTGTTTATGATTCTGGTTCCAGGGGATCTAACTCCCTCTTCTGGCCTCTGTTGGCACCAGTCACACATTGGTACATAGATACTCGTGGAGACAAAACACTCATACAAAAAGATAAAGGTGAGACATGAGGTAGGTCACTAAGTCATTGATGAATTTAAGATACCTTTCACAGGCAACTGAGTTCTTCAAAGAGTGAGTTTTTAGGAAAACAAGCCTGACCCAGATTGTTCTTTGCATTCTTGTTTGATAGTGCAATTTCTTCAACTGACCCATGCTCCCACTTTTACTACCTGCCATGAAGTGACAACTTTAAGGGATGCCCTTGCCACAGCCATTGCTGTGTTGTTTGAACACGTTTAAATCTCTAGATACATCTTAACATTAGTGTGCTTCGGGTATTTTATTAGAGTAATAAAGAGATTACTATATTATCAAAAGGCAGCAGACATGGAATAAAAAGAACATCTCCAAAGGCATGGAAAAAATAAGGAAGCTGAAAATATGAAAAGGAAACCATAGATAGCAACAAGATAATTTCTAACACCATAGGTTGCTATTGCTTGAGTTAGGAAAAATAATCAATATAAAATGGACTACAAATGTACTGAAGAACATATTGAAACCCTGGTTTGGACATTTCATTTAAATGGTTACAAAGATCACAGGACAACTTAAGTACATTCAGGCTGGGGTTGTGTTCCTAATTAGTTTTCCTAAATAACAGGTTCTTTCAAGGTTATGTCCAACTTTTTTTTTTTTTTACAGATAACATAAAACAGGCCCTTTAAAGAGAGAGAAGAATATTCAAAGGCCTGCTCCTAGAAGCATTGCAGTTGCGCCTGCTATGTCTCATGTTTGTCAGTAGGTGGCAGAGAGGAGAGAGGCTAGGTCTAAGCTCAGTGTTCTGACCTATGAACATCTGAATGATTAGTGAAAAAAGTGAGCCTGAGATGGCCACCAGTCCAGGGTTATGTAGGCCCTGATGGGCTCCCAGGACGGGGAGCAAGCTAAAGACCAGAACCCCACCTGTGACTGTGGGGCCCAGGCAGGAATGAGCTCAAGACAAAGGACCCTCACAAGGGGCCACTTGGGCGGGCTGATAGAGGAACAAACCCAAGATGACCACCAGACTGGTACCATGGGGTCTAGGCAGGGAGCCAGCCTAAGATGACCACTGTTATGGCACTGGGCAGGCCTGGGACCAGGTCCATGCCTGAGATGTCCCCTGCCCAGTGCCATAATGCACAAATGGAGCAGAGTACTACTGAAACTACTCCCGAGATGACCCCAGACACTCACAGACTCTGGGTGCCACTAAGAGGAGCAAGTAAGTGGTGGAGAAATGGAACAGAAATAGAAATAGAAGGATGTGGGCATAATGAAGAGGGAAGCAGAACTCGAGACTCGAGGGTAGTAAAGAAGAGCCTGATGTGAGTAGCCAGTGAAGCTACCAGGGACCATGGAGCTGCTCTGGCCTATGCTGACACGAGGGGCCATGTCTGGATCCATGGTCTTGCAACAGCCGGGGTCTGTTACCACCAAAGGCCAGGCTGATATCCCTGGTCTGGACTCCCACCCTGGGACATGTTGATGTCAGGGCTGGGCAGAACGGGCCCAAAGCCTTGCCTGGGCATTGTGGAAAAGCTGACCCTGAAAGCAGGAGAGCTGGCTCTACCTTTACCCACCTACAGTACTCCGGAGAGCAGGCCCTACACATTGCCTTGGCAGCACAGTAGAGCTCTCCCTGGTGGTGTGGACAGGAGCCAGCGGGCCCGAGGCCAGGAGCATGGGAAACCTGGCCCTGCTACTTGTCTGCCCTGTGCTGACATGGGAGAAGGAGTGATGCCGTCTACAATAGGAAGGAGAGCTGGTCCTGAGATCAGCAGAGAAAGAGAGCAGTCCTGCACCATACATGGACAGCACAATAAAGCTGGCCCTGGATGTGAGGGTTGCAGGTGGGTCACCCCCGTGAGGGTGTGAGTGTGGACAAGCCAGATCTTCCTCTTGTCTGTTGTGAGGTGGTATCAGCACGAAGAGAGATTCCCTTCCCTCCCTTTTGTCCTTGCCATCAGTGGCAGGCAGAAGAGGTGGCCCTGACAGGCACTGTTCCTTATCTGGATAGCACAGTAGAGGTGGCCCTGGATGTGGGGGCTGTGGGTGAGCGGGCCCCAAGAATGTGGGTATCAGGGAGCAGGCCCTGCCTTTTGTCTGCTGTGTGGTGACTTTCGTCCACACTGGGGATGGAAAAGTTGGCCCTGATGGTGTAATGAAAGCAGACCCTAGAGCTAACCTGGACAGCACAGTAAAAGCTGGCCCTGGATGTGAGGGATGAGGGTGAACCAGCCCAACAGTGTGAGCGTGGGAGAGCTAGCCTCAAAAATTTTCTGCCTTGCAGCAGTGTGGGCAAGGGAGAGATGCACTCCCCCACCCTTGCCCCTTGCCACCTATGGCAAGTGAGAGAGCTCACCCTGGGGTCATGAGAGCTGTCCCTGCCCCTCACCTGCTACAGCACTTGGAAGAGCAGGCCTTGCACCTCATCTGGCTCACCTCTTGTCTTCTGGGCAGTGGTTCAGACAAGGGAGAGATATTCTCCCTTCCCTCATCCCTCTCCACCTATGGCAGGTTGGAGAGCTGGTCCTGGGGTCATAAGAGTGAGAGAACTGCGTGCCCCTCACCTGCTGCAACACTCAGGATAGAGGACCCTGTGCCTTGACTGGGCGGCAGGGTAGAGCTAGCCCTAGTTTCAGGGGTGAGGGTGATCCAGCGCTGAGGATGTGAGAGCAGGAGAGCTATCAGGATAGCCAGCTCAGATATCTCTCAGGCCCAGATTCAGGGCATTGAATTGTTCCATCCCAACATCTACTCCATTGAATGAACTGCTGGAGCACACAAAGAAGCTGGTCCTACGGATCCAAAATTACAGGATTAATATGACACAGGAAAACAACAGAGTATCTAGGAGGATTCTCAGTGAGGTTCCAGTATTGATAGAGTAGCAGAAGCCAGAGGCCTTGTACCAAATCAACAAGTCATTGCAAGCAAAGAAGTGTGGACACAGGTGATACTGTGGGACACACTGTGACAACTATCACAATGAGTTTTTTTTCTCTTTTGGTGGGGGTGGTTTTAAGGGAGAGAGTGGGTACTCGGGGAGGGAAAGATGAGTAGGATTGGGGTGCATGATGTGAAATTCACAAAGACCAAACAAAAAGTTTAAAAAAGATATCAAAGGGGTTAGGTTAATTTCTCTGGCCATACAAAGGCAGAACTGACTACTACACCCAGGACTCAAAAGAGAACTCCTGTGTTAAAGGAATTGAATTACTCTTTTAAATCTTAAATAAAAAAGCTGAAGCAGTTTTGCAGAATCCTTAACTAATGTAGACAATTCACATATGAACTTACTTAAAAAAACACCTGTATATCTAAACCTACATCTTGTAAAAACCAGTCTCACAAATGAAAAACCTAAGCAGCATAATCCTGACAGTATCTGCTGTACATAATTTTTTAGAAGATACGATAGGATATGGTATATCAAGGTGGTAAAGAACTCCAAATAAGGACTGAAGGGATGCCTCAACAGGTAAAATCGCTAACAACCTGAATTTCATCCCCAGGACTTACATGGTGGAAGGACAGAACAGCCTCCTAAAAGCTGTTTTCTGACTTTCACACACATATGGTGGTTTGAATGAGAATGGCCCCCATAGACTTATAGATTTTAATAGTCACCAGGGAGTGGCACTATTTGAAAGGATTAGGAGGTGTGGATTTGCTGAAGAGTGTGCCATTGTAGCTGGACTTTGAGGTTGCAAAAAGCCCACTCCAAGCCCAGAGTCTCTTCCTGCTATCTGCAGGAATGTTCGGCTATATCTCTAACACCATGTCTGCTTGTGTAGCACCATACTTCCCCCCATGATGATAATGGACTAAACCTATGGAACTATAAGATAGCCCCAATTAAAGTTTTCCTTTTATAAGACTAGCTGTGTTCATGGTGTCTCTTCACAACAGTAGAACACTGACTAAGACAACATGGTACATGTGTACCTGCAAACATTCTCTCTCTCTCTCACACGCAACAACAACAACAACAACTACTACTACTATCACTACCACTATTATTTTAATAATAATGAAAATTTAAAACTTACAAAGGAAAGATAGCTCATGCAGTGCTGGTGATGGAGTCCAGAACTTTCTGTATACAAGGCAAGCATTCAAACAACCAGGATACATCATTAGCCCACCCTTCTCTGTGTGACTTTATGAATATTTACTATTCTTAGATATTAATCTGAAAAATTTTTATATGGTATCTGCCCTGGTGCTCACCATGAAGCCCAGTCTAGCTTTGAGCTCAAGGCACACTTCTTTCCTCAATCCCCAAGTACTCAGATAAAAACATACACTTTCATGCTCAGCTTTTTTTTATTAGAAAGATTTTATTTTAATTTTTACATTTTTATGTTAATCACAGGTTATGTACTTTGTATCCTAGTCATAGACCCCTCCCGCATTCACTCCCTATCCCTCCTATCCCTCCCTTATCCCTTCCCTGCCCCTTTCCAAGTCTGCTGATAGGGGAGGTCCTCCTCCCCTTCCTTCTAACTCTAGCTTATGGGTGTTTTATGAGACTGTTTCTCCAACCAAGGACCATGTATGGATATAACCTAGAACCCTTGCTTGAATGTAGCAAATGGTAGCTCAATATCCAAGTGGGTATCCTAGTAAGAGGAACAGGGACTATTTTGGACATGAACACAATGGCTGGCTCTTCGACCCACTTGCCCCACGAGGGAGGAGCAGCCTTGCTAGGCCACAGAAGAGGACATTGCAGCCAGTCCTGAAGAGACATGCTCAGCTCTTAATTGGATTTTTTTCCTTTGGTTCTTTTTGAGACAGAGTCTCTCTATGTAGCCTTGACCATCCTGGGACTCCCTATAAAATCCAGGCAGGCCTCAAACTAACAAAGATCCTCCTGCCTTTGCCTCTGCCTCCCAAGTGCTGAGACTAAAGGCATATGTAATCTGAAACATTTTGAGCTTTATATTAGTACTCAAAAATTTTTAGATTTGAGATTTCTGGATTTTGTAAAGTAAGTAAAAGTATTTCTTTATATATAATTATGTATAAATGCAGGTATTAAAACGTCTGAAAGGTTTGGCAGTTAGCTATCTCACTGGCTCAAGAACAAATTTGATTGAAAGTCCATCATTGTATTTTTCCAGATCTGAGCATCTTTAATAATACTGGTGAAGTAACTGCTTGGGAGAAAAAGAGAAAAATAAGAAGTCACTTCAAAGCCTGATGTGACACCATGTGTCTCTAATCCCAACACTCAGCAGATGAAGGAAGAGGATCCCAAAGTTCAGGTTCATCCTTGGCTATATAGTGAGTGTGAGGCTTCATGAGGGCATGTCTTAAATTTTTTAGAACAATCTTATTTTCTATTTTTATTCATGTGTATGTATTTGTGTGTCTGCATGCTACATGTGGGTGGGTGCCTGTAGAGATCAAAAGAGGTTACCCAAGCCTCTAGAGCTGGAGTCACAGATCCTCTGAAGTGAGTGCTGAGAACCAAACTCAGGTCCTCCAGAAGATCAGGAAGTACTTTTAACCACAGAAACACCTCTCCATTCCCTTATCTTCCTTGAAGAATCATGTTAAGCTGATTGAGTGATGTTGTACTAGAGCCAATGGAATGTATTATGTTAAGAATTTCGATTTTGAAGTCACTGATCTCTGTTTCCTGATTGTGGATGCAATATGACCACCGCTTTCCTGCTTTTTCTGCAGTGATGGGCCATATTCCGTGGAACTGCGAACCAACATGAACCTTTAGCAAATATCTTGACATACTAGAGAGATTTCTCAGTTGTTAAGACCACTTGTTCTTATAGAGGACATTAATTCAATTCTTGACACCCCCATGGAGGCTCAAAACCATCCATGATTGCAGTTCCAGGGGATCTGATACCCTTGGTGGGTACCAGGTACACAAGTGGTGCATATACATAGGTGAAGGCAAAACACCCATACACATAAAACGATCACACTTTGTAGTTTTGCCTACAATCAATGGAAAGGTTCTGGAAGATTTTTAGACAGTGGAGTAATAAATAATATTTGCATTTAACTATTCAAAACATCATACATATATATTTTTAATTTTATCGATTTCCCACTACCCCAAGACTTTTTCCAACTTCATGGTTTCTTTTGTCATTATTATTATTATTAACCCTTTTACTTTAGTTTGTGCTGATCATATGAGTCTGGGCATGAGGCTATCCACTGGGGCATGAGAAACCATTAATACCAGATGTAATCTATGCCTTTTGACTTTTTTCTTGCTTTTTTTTTTTTTAAAAACAAGGTCTCATGTAGTTCCAGACTGACCAGAAACCAGCTCTGTAACTGAATTCCAGATCCCCTTGCCTCTGTTAAGTGCTGGAATTACAGGTGTGAGCCACTAAGCTTGATCCCAAGAAAGCTTTAAACCTCTCAAGAAATATGTAGACTTACTTGAAGTAAATGAAAGTCCTCCACTTACCCTTATTTACCCTTATATTACATTTAGAGAGATCAGTTTAGCAGAGATAAAGAGGTTGTAGTGGTGAAAAGAAAATAGTGGTTATTTCACTTGTTGAGAGAGGAGACTACAGGAAAGGACTAAGGTAGAAGTGGGGATTAAGACTGGGGGCAATATTAGAAATATAAAGAAGTTCTGAGAGAAATTTGGAGTGAGATAGAAAGGGGGAAAGCATAGAAAAGGAAGTAGGAGCTGGGAAGCAATGCCCCTAAGCACCAGGATATCCCATCTAATTCTCTCCACTGCTCAGCATTGGTTGGTTGTTTTTATTGACATCACAGAGAACAAATGGTGGCATGTTTACACAAACTTGAGACAGGTGATGCTTAGAATAAGCATATCTGGATGGAAATATCTGGATGGAAACCAGATAGTGGGGTAGAGATATCAGCATTTGAATGAACAAGGGTAAATTGCGTACATTCCATAAGAACATTATACTCAGGAAGCTGAAGCAGGAAGGTTTTGTGTTCAAGATAACAGTGTTACATTGTTGTGAGCAATGTAACAAGAACCTGTCTCAAAATAAATTTAAAAGAGGCTGTGGATGTAGCTCAGTTGTACATCAAGTGCCTTGCATGAATATAGCCCTGGTTTAAATCCATAGTGCTGTAAAATATAAAGTGGAGAAAGAGATAAGTGGGGGAATAATGTACCAATGAGAATGGAAACAAACACGGCTAGAAATGAAGATAATAGAACTATTCAAGTTGAATGGGCCACATGCAGTTTCACATTCAGCTATCCTCAGTTCCTCAGACCAAGTAACCCCTGAAGTTATTTCATGCCTCATCCAAATTAAGAAACAAATACCTAAATTCAGAAATACTTAAAGGGTAACTCACAATGGTCTATAAACTTTTAAACGGAAAAAAATAATAAACAAGTGTTGATGATTATTAATATTCAATATTGATTTATCTTTTAGTTGAACACTGTTATTCTTAAACCAGCTGTATACCTAAATTACAACAAAGAGACTAGCATCTATTTAATTAACCTAACGCACAAGGCTGGGCAATTATTATTCCATCCCAAACCTCCAAGCCCACATAGCTTCCTCCATTCAGATTTTCCACAGTGTACTTGCTTTTTAGCATATCTTAGGTCCAGTTCATTTCTCCTCATGTTTCCAGGTCCTCTCCTCTTGGATCTTTGCTCATACTCTCCTTTTTCTCCTCCCCTCTGGACCAGGATGTCCCACCCAATTCTCTCCTTTGCTCAGCGCTAGTTTGTTGTTTTTATTGACATCACAGAGAACAAATGGTGGCATGTTTACACAAATTTGAGACAGGTGATGCTTAATGCAATGTCTGGATTGAAACCAGATAGTGGGGTAGAGAAATCAGCATTTAAATGAACAAGGGTAAATTGTAAACATTCCACAAGAACATTATGCGAACAAACAAGCCAAGGACAAAAGAGGTAAACTATCAATCATTTGATTTTTGTTTTGTTTTGAAATGGGATATCATATGACCCAGGCTGGCCAAGGAAAATTTTGAATTCCTAATCCTCCTACCTTGACTGCCCAAGTGTTTGGATTGCAGGCTACCATCACCACACCCAGCTCATTTGACTTTCAGCTTTTTATTTTGTTACAGAAAGGAAGAAAAAGTATAAAGAAAAATAAACAGTTCTTAGTATGCAAGGGACCCTGGGTTTGGGTCTCAGCATGACACGAAAGTTTTAGAGTAGTTCTATTTCTCAAATTTCAAATTAGGTGTGTTCATCCTGTGTCACAATGTCTTTAGAAGGCTGAATTCAAGGCATCTTAAGTTCAGGGACTCAGTTCTTTCTTAGGCTGCAATTCATTTTTGTAGTTATTTTTTAAAGGTTTAGACTACTTGCTACATAATGTACCTGGCCTGATTTACTAACGTTAGAACTGCTCCACTTTAAACTAATATGGTCTGGCATTGCTAGACACACATTGTTCCTACAAAGTGAGAGGACCAGGCCTGACCTCTCCTCACCCAAAGTCTCCAGTCCCAGCAACTAGGCCAGAGGTCACCAATTCCAAGAACAAGACAATAAAGTCCCCTACCCAAAGAATAGCCTGGAGTAAACCGACAAAAATGTGCTTCAACCACTCACCCCTGGTAATATTTAACCATCACTCCTAGCAACAGCTAATCAGTGACTACCTGGAGCTTACCCAGGTGTTCTTTACAATAGGTTGAGTAAAGCAATTACAGTTTGGACCTACAGGAAAACAATCATAGAGCTGTCAAGCTGGAATTTTCTGAACCTTGATGTAACCCTAAATAAAAACCCCTCTCTCCCTGAGCTCGGGGCTCTGCACTCAAGAACTGCTGTGTCAGTGATGGTGTGGGCCTAAGCTTGAGTTTATAATAAAGACCCTTCTGTGTTTGCATTGGAATAGACTTGTTGGTGGTCTTTGGGGTCTGTGAGACTTGGGCATAACATAAGCAAATATTATCAACACTGTCTAATTATTTTCTGAACTTTTTTTTTTTTGGCATCCCTGTTGCCACCACCACCAGAACAGCTGGAAACCTATTTTATTTCAAATCTGCCTGCGACCCACGTTCTGGCAACCAGATGACTACCTCCTCCTACATGCAACATCAGCTGGATTGGTGAGTTCCCCTCACTGGTTAGCATAAACTTCTCTCTTTGTAGTGGAAGATTGACCATTGAGAGTCTGGCAACTTCCTGGTACCTTTTGAGATAGAGGAACTCCATCTTTCACTCGTCATGGTTGACCCTTTTTGCTGACCTCCATTTAGGGCTTCTCTTTCCCATGTTTGAGTTTTTTTTCTCCCTGCTAGCATGGTTTCATACCCCTACCCCTTGCTTGTCTATGAAAATCCTAGAACTAGGTAAACCATGTCTACTACAGGCAGCTGTGCCCTTGGTCTCTGTCCAATGCTGATGAGCTGTTGGATCAGGTAGGGCCATATTACTCTACTGAGTCATACCTTGCCTTTGGGACACCTCTGGCAGGTCACTGACTCCTACTCTCCCAATGGGAACTGCCCATCTCTCCGTTCCTGTTCCTCCAGCATCCCCACTGGGATGTCTTCTGGAGAATTTTAAAACCCTATGCATGGAGTCTGACTTAAAGGCCTCTAAGCTCATATGCCTCTGTAATAAAACTTGGCCTACATCGTCCTTAGATAATGGTTTAAATTGGCCAATTAACTGCACAGTAAATCACAATAATTTACCAGATCTTTTTAATTACTGTTAGCAATCTGGTAAATGGAAGGCGGTATCTTACATTCAAGCATTCTCTCTCCTCCACTCTGAACCTTCTCTCTTTTCTTCCTGTTCTCCAACCGTAATTCTTCTAGCTATAAGATCTCAACCTCAAGAGGTCTCTACCTTTCACCCATTGGATGAACCTCTGCCACACCTCCGGCTTCTCCCTGCTCCTCTGCTTCTTCCTTTTCCTCTTTGGCTTCTCCAGCATCCTCAGCCCCCTCCCCAGCCACAGGCCATCCTAGTCGTCCTACTTTGACTATTACTCCACCAACAGCTATTCGCCCCCTGCTACTTGCTCTCTCTGTGTAGCAAAGCCTCCTCCTTCTTCTACTAAGCATAAACCAGCCTCAATTCTTCCCTTTTGAGAGGTGGCTGACGTGGATAGCTTGGTTAGGGTGCATGTTCCCTTCTCAATAACTGAATTTTTTTAAGTAGAAAAGAGATAAGGATCCTATACCTCTAATCCTTCTGCTTTCATTAAAGAATTTCAATATCTTACTCAATCTTATAGTCTTACCTTCCATGTTGTATATATGATTCTTACCAACAACCTGTTACCTGAGGAGCACAGGCAAGTTTGGGAACTGACTAGAATGTATGCAGATGAGGTTTACCAAACAAACACAGTACACCTGGTTGGAGCTGAGGCAGTGCCTGACCAGGATCCACAATATGATTATAATACTCCAGAATGCATTCAGCTAGAGATCAGTTCAGGACCTGCCTCCTGGATGCCCTCAAGCCAGTTAATTATGAGAAGCTCCAAGAGGTCATTCAGGACAAGAATGAAAACCTGTCTCAATTCCTAGAGCAGCTTACAAAGAGCCTCTTACAACATACTAATCTAGACCCTGAAAGTACAGAGGGTAGCCAACTCCTGATGACCTACTTTTTCTTCCAGAATTACCCAGGTATCAGTACTAAGCTTAAGTGCTTGGAGAAAGGACCTCTGAATCCACAGACAGATGTCTTTACCATGGCCTTTAAGGTGTACCATGGGGGAGATGAGAAAGCCAGCAAGAAAAAATACCAAAGTCAGTTGGACAAGGCCAACTGACTGGACTCAGTGACTACTCAGGCTCCCTTGCCTCTTAAGGCACGAGGACCATGGGGTCCCTATTTCAAATGTGGTCAAGACGGTCACTGGGCCCGGTTTTGTCCTAACCCCCACAAGCCCTCGGGGCCATGTCTAAAATGCCACCAAGAGGGATGTTGGCATGTTGACTGCCACGGTTTCTCCCATGATATGGGGGCATTACTCCCAGATGGCTCTCCTGCTGATATCCTAGGACTGGCCATGGACAACTGAAGGTGTCTGGGTTTCTTTGACATATCCACTGCCATCACTAGCAGGGAGCCATGGGTAATTATCATGGTATCAGGGTGGCCCATCTCCCTGGAGCCATTTACTCAGTCCTGATGGAGTATTAGGGACCAACCTCTCCTAGTTCCTCTATTGTTGGGGTAGGGGAACAGCTTTGCCAGCCTTGCTAGAATCTACCACTCAATTGTATTTTCAGGGGTGTTCCCTTGACTCATTCATTTTTAGGGATGCCAACCTGTCCAGTCCCCTTACTGGGAAGGGACATTTTAGCCAAAGTGGGAACCTCTATCTCCTTTATTCCACACATTCACCTGACCCCAAGCTCACCAGCATCCTCTCTCCTCTTTCTCCTAGCTACCCTAATTACCAGTTGTGACATGTCACTTCCTTTACCAGCCTCTCAAGTGGACCGCTGTGTCTGGGAGGTCCAAAACCCCTGTGCTGCCAGACACCATTTTGTCATTCAGCTACAGGATCCTACCCAGTATATCATCCAAGCTCAGTACCCACTTCCTCTCAAGAGTCTCAGGGGACTTAAGCCTATTATAGCTGACCTTTGAAGAAGAGAAAAAATAAATAAAACTCCTTCGCTCCATTCCTCTCCTTTTAATACTCCTATACTTGCAGTTACAAAGCCCAGTGCAACCTATTGCCTGTTTAAGACCTCTAACTTCTCAGTTCTGCAGTTGTTCCCCTTCACCCTGTTGTAGCTAACTCCTATATTAACCTCTCCACTATCCCCTCAATGACCTTCCATTTCTCGGTTCTGGATCTCAAGGATGCATTTTTCTCTATCTCGCTGGACAGCCAGTCACAAAATATCTTTGCCTTCACCTAGACTGACCCTGACACCCTTGTTTCTACTCTGCATACCTGGACAGTCCTACCCCAGGGATTCTGGGACAGCCCAAACCTGTTTGACCAAGCCCTAGCCTCCTTATCTTTCCCTAAATTTAAATTTATACAATATATAGACGACCTTCTCCTCTGCAGCCCATCTCTATGAGTTAGCCAAACTAACAACTCTGCTCTTCTAAATTTCCTATCTAGCAGGGGCTTTAGGGTCTCACCCTCCAAGGTTCGGTTGCAGAACTCTGAGGCCACTTACCTGGGACTAACAATGCCCAACCCACAAGGTCATCACCTTAGATAGAAACGACCTAATACAGTCTCTGGCAGTGCCCTCTACTAAAGAAATTTTCTCGTTTCTGGGAATGGCAGTTTCTATGGCCTGGGTCCCGTCCTTTTCCCTTCTTGCCTGCTCCTTATATGAGGCAGCTTTAGGCACCTTGCAAGAAACCCTTCTTAAGCCAATTGCTAAGCCCTGTAAGAGGCTCCAACAGGCTCTTCTTGAGGCCCCAGCCCTACATCTCCCAGACTTAACCCATCCCTTCTCCCTCTATATAACAGAAAAAGGGGGATATGCCCTTGGAGCCCTGGGTCACCAACTGGGACACTCATTGCACCTGTAGCATACCTATCAAAAATTAGACCTGACAATCCATGGACGGTCACCCAGCATTTGTGCCTTAGCAGTTGCAGAGCTCCTTATTCGAGAGTCCAAAAAACTAACTTTTGGGTCACCTATTACTCTCTTCTCTTCTCTTCTCACAATCTGTCTCACCTTTTAATGTATAAATGCTTACAATCTCTACCTCCCTCCAAAGTTCTTTCCTCCAGGTGGTACTAATAGAAGACTCTACACTTATTTTCCAACCATGCCTACCTCTTAATATTTCAAACCTTCTTCCTTGACCTAACTCAGACTAATGTCCATCTCATTCTTGCATTGAAACTTTAAAGGAGCTATTGCCCCACCCCTTACACCTATAAGAGGGCACATTGCCTCAGGCCATCTATACCTGGTATACAGATGGAGGCTCCTTTGTACATGAGGGAGCTCAAAAAGCAGGCTATTACCATAGTGTTTGATACTGAGGTGGTTGAGGCACAAGCGCTCCCTGTCCACACCACTAATCAACCGGCCAAACTAATAGCTCTTACCCAAGCCTTCCAATCAGCCTAGAGAGAATCCCTTAACATCAACACAGATTTTAAATGTTTTTCATATTCCTCTCTCCCATGCTGCTATCTGGAGAGAATGTGGGTTACGTTCAGCAAAAGGAGGCTCTATAACCAGTGCCAACCAAATTATGGAAATACTAGAAACCTCTCACTTTCCTACAGCCATTGGAATAGTCTAGTCCCACCAGATAGAAGATTACATCATTTCCAAAAGAAATAACTGGGTTGACGAGGCAGCTAAGACTGCATCCCTTAAAGTCCTAGACTTGTTCCACTCACCACAGGACATCCTTACACTACAACCCATATCTCCTCTTTCATCTTCTGACTCTCGTCAGATTCTGTCCATCTATACCAGCTCTTTCATCCTAACAGTTGAGCCTTGCCTATCTTTGTCAAGACCCACCTGTAGCCCACCCCTAAGGACTTGTGTTTCCTAAAGACTATTACTGTCTCTTGTAATATTTGCCAGACTTCATATCCTAACTCAGGATATCATAACCCCCCTTTCCCTACCCACCAGGCTAGAGGCTCTCTCCCTAAGTTGACAACTTTATTTTACCCATATGCCAGCAATCAAACGTGTCCAGTACCTCCTGGTCTTGGTGGACACATTCCCAGGATGGGTAGAGGTTTTCCCCACTACTAATAGAAGAGCTCACAGTTTCTGATTGCCTTCTCCTTGAGATTATCCCACGTTTTGGAATCCCCACCTCCCTATAGTCAGACAATGGTCCTGAGTTCACTTCTCAGATTTCTCAGACCTTATCTACAGCCCTTAATATTCCTTGGTATTTTCATAACCCATACCATCCCCAGTCCTCAGGAAAGATAGAATGAACTAACCAATCCTTAAAAAATGCTCTTGTTAAACTATCACAAGAGCTTCACCTCGATTGGGTAAAACTCTTCTCCCTGGCCCTATTTAGGCTATAAGCTCACACCCATAAACTTCTGTCCATCTTGACCTTGGACCTCATGTATGGAAGACTGGTCCTAACTCGTTGTCTTTCAGCTAAATCCTTGCCTTTCCCTGACCACATACTTACTCGTTTACTCTGTCATCTCCGTTCTCTCTTATGGAAATTTACTGACCACTGTTTACCACAGCCACACACTAACCCATGTCCACCTACTATTAACATTGGGAGCCAAGTCCTTCTCTCCCCTCCAGACTAAAGCCCCTCATCTCTTTCTCCTAAATGGCAGGGCCCTTTCAAGGTGATTCTTCTGACCCCCACAGTTGCTAAGCTTGAGGCTTCCCTCACTGGATTCATCTATCTCACCTCAAGCCTTTTACCCTCCTCTTCAAGATAATGCCCCTTTCTACACACCAACTCCTACAGGACCCTGCTGCGTCAAGTGCCAGAGGACGCCATGATCAACATCCTTGTGTCTGGTTCCAGAGAAATGAGGCCTTGCTACAGCAGCTGTGTTCAACCCTATGGATATGTATTTTTCTTCCTCTCCCTCTTTTTTTTCATTTTTATTTTATATTAATCACAGGTTATGTACTTTGTATCCCAGCTGTAACCCCCTTCCTCATTCCCTCCCTATCTCCCTCTTCCCTCCCTCATCTCCTCCCTGCCCCTTTCCAAGTCCACTCATAGGGGAGGACCTTCTCCCCTTCCATCTAACTCTAGCTTATCAGGTCTCTACAGGAATGGCTGCAATGTCCTCTTCTGTAGCCTAGCAAGGCTGCTCCTCCCTCGGGGGACAGGGAGGTCAAAGAGACAGCCATTGAGTTCATGTCCAAAATAGTTTCTGTTCCCCTTACTAGTATACCCACTTGGGAATTGA
>CM053742.1:57256770-57284098 GCA_028658305.1 Pachyuromys duprasi | reverse complement strand
ATCCATACATGGTCCTTGGTTGGAGAAACTGTCTCTACAAGACCCCTGTGCCCTGCTCAGTTTGGTCTTTGTGGAGCTCTTGTTCTCCCCAAGTCTTCTTTTGTAACCTTTCAATCCAAACTAGCACCATCAAATCACTGGTTACTGGTAAATATAAGATGCAAATATAAATTAATTTTCTATATTAGGATTATATATTTCTGATCTATGCTTTATGGAAATTTAAAAAAACACTTTAAGAGAAATGTTTTATATGGGATGATTTTAGAATACTTTTTTAAACCAACCCTTCCTTTTGAAAAACAGAGAGTGTCTCCCTGAATATCTTTGGCTGGCCTAGAACTCAGTATATAGAATGGGCTGGCCTCAAAACTGTGATGCAACTACCTCTGTTTCCTGGATGCTGGGATTTCAGCACTGTACCACCATGCTTGCCACAACTCCTCTCTGTTCAAACCTAGTCTGAGACCAGTGAGATGGCTCAACAAGTAAAGGCCCTTAATACCACGCCTGATGACCTGAGTCCCACATGGTGGAAACAGAACTATTTCCTCCAAGTTGTCCTTCTTTGAGAGCTGTGGCAGACATGCAATAATAATAATAATAACAACAACAACATTTAACTCCTAGACTGAAAGGAACATTAAACTGCTGAAATCTATATGATTTTTAAAAATGGTACATATGTCTCTTGAAGCTCTCATAAATTATTTTCCTACCTACCAAAGAGAGAGAAATAAAAAAAATCTTTTATGTTTATGTGTGTCAGATTGGATATGAGTCAACTATGGAAATTTAATTAATTAATTGATTAATTGTATGTGCATGGGTGTTTTGCATGCATGAATGTCTGAGCACCATGTGTGTACTTGGTGCCTGCAGAGGTCAGAAGAGGGTGTCCAGTTTCCCAGAACTGAAGTCACAATTATGATTTCCCATGTGGGTCCTGAGAATTGATCCAAGATCCTCTGAAAGAGCTGCCAATACTCTTAACCTCTAAGCCATCTCTTCATTCCAAGTGTGGGAATTTTGTGTTGGATACTGTTTGGCTTTGAGTCTAAAGGTACAAAGGCATGACAAGATCCTAGAACTTTTATTTGTACAAAAATTCCATGATTCCGAAGGGGAAACAGTAAGACATTAGAATGATTGGACTTCAAAATCATCTGGAAAGGACAATAGTGGGCATACATGGGTCTATTCCTTGAGGCTCCTTCCTCTCAATGGGCTGGAGCCTCTGAAGCAGTGATGTTCTCCTGGCTGCAGAAGATCACATTAGATAGACAAATGCATTTGGTGATGTTTGAAATCCACAGGTGTGGAGAGGAAAAAAGGAATGAAAAAAAAGGATGAACACACACGCACACACACACAAAGTAAATAAAGGAATAAATAAATAAATAAAATATAATACAAACTTAAAACACTAAACTGAATGCTTTCCTGAACAAATAGCTTCAGTTTGGCTTTCTTTGCTGGCTTTCTCTGTTCTCTCTCTCTATCTCTCTTACTATACTCACCATGTTGCCTAATCAGGTCCCTGACTTCTAGAACAGAGCCTCCTAAATGTTGGACATACAAGCATGTACCACCATGCCACATTAGTAATGATTTGAGATAGCCCCTTCCTCTTATAAGTGAAAATTCTGGTAAGATACAACACTTTTATCTGAAGGAACTAGAATAATTTCATAGTACAATTGTGTTAATAAAATAACTGTCAAACATTCAAATACAAGTCTCTTTAAAAAGTAAAATGTTTTAAAAACCATGAGTTTGGTTCCCTTCCTCCATACTGCATTTTGGTTTTGGCTATTTCTTTCTTGGTAGATTGCCTTAAAGGGAGCATAAATAAAGCAGCATTCTGATCATTTTTGAGTTTCTGTGCTGAAAAGAGAACCTATGACCTCATGCATGCTCTATCTTTATATATATTTCCCTGACTGCTGCTTTGTAAGAACTATTCTGTAATATCACTCAGGATAACATCTTTCGCAGCACTAAACCAGCAGATTTCCTTTCAGTGTTTTGCCTGCAGGAACTAAGATTCTGTTCAAGTTGCTTAACGTAAAAAAAAAAAAATATATATATATATGCATGGTGAAATTGTCGGCTTTTTAGCTAGGAAATCTACAGCAACCAGCTCTTCCTTTTGTGAGTAAAGAAAGGGAGCAGTAGTAGTTGATGGTTCTTTAAATTTATTTTCCTTAAAAAAAAAAGACAGGGTCTATCTATGTATCTCTTGCTAACCTGGAACTCAGTGTAGACTAGGCTGGCCTTGAAACCACAGAGATCTGACTGTTCTCCCAGTGGCTGGGATTGAAGGCATGAAGTATCACCCCAGGCTATAGTCTTTTTATTATGTTTAAAATTTTTATTTATGTTTGCTGTGCATTCAGTGCTGGTCTGCATGTGCCATAGTGCATGTGTGGATGTCAGAGAATAAATTTGGTGAGTCAGTTCTTTCCTTCCACTGTGAATTCCAGGGATTAAATTCAGGTGGTCAGGCTTGCACAGTGCAACTTTTACTGCTGAGATACCTCTCCGACTCCATTTTCCATTTTTAAAAATTATTTTTTATTTACTTTACATCCAGGTTGTAGCCACATTACACCTCACCTCCCAGTCCCACCTTCCTTCTCCCCCCACTACCCTGTTCCTCAGAAAAGGGGACCCCCTTTCCCATCCACCCCAGCTCATCAAGTCACATAAGGACTGAGTGTGTACTCTTCCTCTGTGGCCGTTTTCCAACTTTGATGGAGCATTTCTCTCAACTCACAGAGCTATAGGACCAAAATGACTCCAATAACCAACTCCTTCATAAAATACAAAGCATTACTTTTCAAAATCGGGCCATTGGTCATGTGAATGGCTGCTATCTTCTCTTGAAGAGTGGTGAGTAACCTAGAATGTTTCCCAGGGTTTGACATGAGTTTCTTTGATGGACTGCAACACCACCCTGTTTGGAAATGACTGTTTCCTTTCCAGAAACACTCCCCAGAACATCTGGCACATTCTTTTGCTTTCACATGGGCAAAATAGTAATGTAAACAAAGAGGGCAAGATGTATAGTGACAATGTGTTACTTCATGTATATTTCATGTATACTATTGAAAGTGACTTAGGGACTATCTTATAAAAGGAGGCCTCTTCAACATTCTGTTTAAATTTCATTCTCTTAACAATTTCCATCCATACCCTTAACCTAGTATGACTCTCAAAGCTAATATGCTACAAATCCAAACTTTTATTGAAAATAAAATCATAACCTTATACAAAGAAGAAAGCACTAACTTTGAATACAATTTAATTTAACAGTTACTTGATGAGTAACTCATTTTTAGTTTTACTTTTATTTTTATTAATTACAGTTTATTCATTTTGTATCCTAGCTGTAGCTCCCTCTCCATTCCCTCCCAATCCCACCCTCCCTCCCTCTTCTTCTCCTATGCCCCTCCCCCAGTCCAATAATAGGAGAGGTCCTCCTCCCATTCCATCTGACCCTAGTCTATCAGGTCAACGAGTAACTCTTGATTATGTCTATGCACAATATAAATATGATTAAAATATTTTGGGAAAACTGATGTAGACTTCAGTATGTAGGCCCTGCAAAATCGCCGTTGCTGTTTGGGGTCATATCCCACAGTTGCATTGAGCTTCTGAACATCGGGGTGCCGGTGGTGGCCAGGGAAATGGGGCTCAAGGGCGTTCCCCAGGTGGTAGAGGCATTCCAGATAGTGGAGGGGCCCCAGATGGAAGAGGAAGCATTTGAGGACGCATGGGCTGAAGCATCATGGGATATCATTTCCAAACAACCTCCCCAATAGGGATGGGACCATCGTGATCATAAATGAATACTCCCACAGGGGGCCTCATGGCAACTGGAGTCATGTTTCTGTATATTTGAGCCTGTTGAAGTCATCTCCTGTTCTGAAACCAAACCTTCAAAGGGAAAAGAGTTTATTTACAATACTGGACAATGGATGTCTAAATAAACAAATAAATAAATAAATAAATAAATAAATAAATAAATACCCCCACATGACACTGAAGTTATGTCATGAACTAAGCATGGTGTAGAGCTTGAAATATTGCCGAATTTCTCTTCTCTACCTTTAGTATTTTAAGACTATTTTCTGGGACCTGGATGAAGATGAACTTTACCAGGTGCGTACTGGTAATGCTCCTATCTGGTAAGCAAGGTGGAGCAGTGAACTAGTTATCCACCTATCCCTGTGTACTAGGAATACTGTCACCCTATGGTGGGAAAAACCAACCTTGTAAAAAAGGTGTTGTCTGACTCAAATCATACTGAGAACCACTCTGTATTTAAAAGAAACTCCTATCTTCAATCTGAACTAACTCATACTTATGAATTTGTTTGTCTTTTACACACATGTCCTTTAAGGATCTTAAAGGGTTCGTTTTTTTGTCCTCTAAACATTCTTGAAAGCGAAACAGGTGTTGTTAAGTCAAGGGAGTCCCAATCATATGGTCCTAGAAGCTTTGTGACTTGTCTTTTTTTTTCTTTTTTCTTTTATTTTTTATTATTAGTTACATTTTATTAACTCTGTATACCAAATGAATCCTGCTCCCTCATTCCCTCCCAGTCCCACTCTCCCTCCCTCATCTACTTCCTGCCCATTTCCAAGTCCACTGATAGGGGAGGACCTCCTCCCCTTTCATCTGACCCTGGTTTATCAGGTCTCTTCAGGACTGGCTGCAAGTCCTCCTCTGTGGCCTAGGAGGGCTGCTCCTCCCATTCTGGGTGGAGAGGTCAAAGAGCCCGCCATTGAGTTCATGTCAGAAATAGTTCCTACTTCCCTTAGTAGGGTGCCCACCTGAATACTGAGCTACCATGGGCTACAGGCAAGCAGAGGTTCTAGGTTATATCCACTCATGGTCCTTGATTGGAGAAACAGTCTTATATAAGACCCCTGTGCCCAGATATATTTGGTCCTTGTGGAGCAAGGACCTCTCCAGATCATATTAACTCCCCCTTCTTTCATATGATCCCTGCCATCTGCCAAAGGTTTGGTTATGAGTCTCAGTTTCTGCTAGGAATTACACTGCTAGGTAGAGTCCTTAGAGGTCCTCTGTAGTAGGACCCTGTCCTGTTACTTGTTTTCTCCTACATCCTATTTGTCTTTCTAAGTGAGGATTGATAATCTTACCCTGGGTCCTCTTTTTTGTTTATCTTCTTTAGGTGTATAGATCTCAGTATGTTTATCATATCTTATGGGTCTAAATAAGTGAGTATATACCAGAACCATTCAATGGAAAAAAGACAGCATCTTCAACAAATGGTGCTGGTCCAACTGGATGTCTACATGCAGAAAAATGAAAATAGATCCATATTTATCACCCTGCACAAAGCTAAAGTCCAAATGGATCAAAGACCTCAAAATAAAACCAAATACTCTAAATCGGTTAGAAGATTTAAAAGATTTAAAAGTGGGGAAGAGCCTAGAACTCATTGGCACAGGAGACAACTTACTGAACAGAACACCAACAGCACAGGCTCTAAGAAAAACAATCAATAAATGGGACCTCATGAAACTGAAAAGCTTCTGTAAAGCAAAAGACACTGTTGTCAGAACAAAACGACAGCCTTCAGACTGGGAAAGGATCTTCACCAACCTTATATCTGACAGAGAGCTGATATCCAAGATATATAACGAACTAAAGAAGTTAAAAAGCAATAAATCAAGCAATCCAATTAAAAAATGAGGTACGGAGCTAAATAGAGAATTCTCTGTAGAGGAATATAAAATGGCAGAGAAACATTTAAGGAGATGCTCAATGTCTTTATCCATCAGAGAGTGGCTTGTCTTGAGGGAGGATGATATTTTAAGACTCAGTCATTTCCTCGAGTTTTTGCTAGTTTTACAATTCTGTATTAGAGTCTTTGCTGCACAGTGTGGCAGGGCACCCTAAGCTTTGCAAGCAAAATGCACCCCAATATCAAGCAGGAATTACATTTAAGAAGGTGTTAAACAACAATGTAGATAAGGGGAATGATCACAAAAAGGGTTGTCTCCAAGCACTTAGCACTCGCTATTTTTTTAGATCTGTCTATCTATCTATCTATCTATCTATCTATCTATCTATCTATCTATCTATCTATCTATCTATCTTTCTATTTTTTTAATTACATGTACATTGTTCTGCCTACATGCAAGAAGAGAGCACCAGATCTCATTATAGATAGTGTGAGCCACCATGTGGTTGCTGGGAATTGAACCCAGCTCTTCTGGAAGAGCCACTAGTGCTCTTAACCAGTGAGCCATTGCTCCAGTCCTAGCACTTGTTATTAAAGGTACAATCAAGGTACACTCTTCAATTAGGTTTTATTCTTAGCAAACTAGAGACCAATTTTCAATGATTTAATTCTTTTGGAATCTACAAACCTGCAATTTTTATTTAAGGCAAAAAAAGCCTCTTCCTTTCACAATCTGCTTTTCTCTGTCTCATCTTTGGATCTGAGGACCTTGTCTGTTTTGGAGAGAGACAAATGTATCAACAATCAAACATTCCTAAGCAAAACCAATGGCAATGGATATAAAATTTTGTTATGAGGACATATTAAGCCATTACTCCCAATTCTGTTTATTTAAAAACAAGTCTATTTTATTATTTAAAAGAAAATAAAGAAGGAGGGAAACAAAGAAAGAAAGAGAGAAAGAATGAGAGAAAGAAAGACAGAAAGGAAGGAAGGAAGAAAGAAAGAAAGAAAGAAAAAAAAAAGAAAGTGTGGATTCTAAGTTTCCTGGGGAAAATTCAAGCTATGGGGACTCGGAAAAGTCAAGAACATTTTCTTTCTTTATTTGTGTTTTTTTGGTACTTCTTCAGAAATCTGAGAGGATAAGAAAAGTTAAGACCTGGAAGCTGGTGTGTGTGTGTGTGTGTGTGTGTGTAAGGTATCTCTCAAAATAAAACTTTTTTTTTTCTTTTCCTCTGAATCTGCTGTGTTGGCCTTTTAACACAGGCTAAGCCCGCCTGTGGGAAAAGCCTGTGCATCAAGATGCCATAATTCAATGGCTAGCTACGTTGAGAGTGTTTTTCTAGATGCCCCCCGCCAAACCCAAATATACAGCTACCCACCACACACACACTCAATGGCAAAAGGAAGCCTGTTCTGATTTTCTACTAAATACATATTTGATGCAACTATGTTTTAATTTTTTCACACAACCTTGTATAGTCACGTTTTAATTTCATAAAATAGAAAATTTATCAACACCAGAATAAACTAAAAAGAATTTTAAATTAACACAAATAAGAAGGTAGCCTGACAAGAGAGCATTTTTGAGTCAGATTCCAGATAACTTACATTGAAAAATACCACCCAAAGTAAAATCTTAGATGGAAATCCAAACAACCAGATGTTTACTTCAAAATCATTTCTAGAACTTTGGACCATGTGATCAATTAGATTACCATTAAATACAATAAACATCATAGTAAAATAAAACAGGCACATCATTTGAACTTACTCTTAATAGTTAGCTTTTCTGGTAACTTAGAAAACAGAATTTTATCTTTAAACTTGGAAAAAATCTGAATAGAAAAGTTGCTTGAACTTTATTTGTAGTTTCATAACATTGAAGTTGTATGGAATCTGTAAAAATGCCGATTTCACACCACATATTTATAACCTTTCTATCCTTCAAAGGTCAGTGAAACTATATAAAATTGTTATTCTGTTTTTGTTTTGTTTGCAGGGTTGGGGATGAGGGCTGAACCTTACATATGCTAGGAAAATGACATGGACATAACTTGGCAGCATGTTAAACAGCATTTGGGAGGTCCAGCGTTCAATCCCCAGCATGCACATATCCAGGCTTTTGAACACAGGAACATACTCTCTTACACACATGGTCCAGATATAAGATTCATTTGTCCAACATAAGAATGCCTAGGCAATCTTACCCCGTGATCTCCTCCTTGTTTAGTTTCTTTAGGTGTGCAGATTTTTAGAATGATTATCCTATATTATATGGATATTATCCACTTATAAGTGAGTATATACCATGCGTGTCTTTCAGTTTCTGGGATACCTCACTCAGCATGATCTTTTCTAGATCCCACCATTTGCTTGCAAATGTCATGATTTCCTAGTTTTTAATTGCTGAGTAGTATTCCATTGTGTACCACAATTTCTGTATCCATTCCTCCGTTGAGGGACATCTGGGTTGTTTCCAGGTTCTGGCTATTACGAATAAAGCTGCTACAAACATGGTTGAACAAATGTCCTTGTTATGTCCTTAATCATCTTTTAGATACATGCCTAGGAGTGGTATAGCTGGATCTTGAGGAAGCACTCTTCCAAATTGTCTGAGAAAGCACCACATTTATTTCCAAAGTGGCTCTACAAGTTTACATTCCCACCAGCAGTGGAGGAGGGTTCCCCTTTCTCCACAACCTCTCCAGCATACGTTGTCACTTGAGATTTTGATCTTAGACATTCTGATGGGTGTAAGATGAAATCTCAGGGTAGTTTTGATTTGCATCTCCCTGATGGTAAGATCCTCACTTAGAAAGACAAATGGGACAGACATTGGAAGAGAAAACAGGAAACAGGACAGGATCCTACCACAGAGGGCCTCTGAAAGATTCTTCTTAGCAGTGTATCAAAGCAGATGCCGAGACTCAAAACTAAACCTTGGGCAGAGTGCAGGGAATCACATGAAAGAAGGGGGAGTTAGAAAGACCTGGAGAGGACAGGAGCTCCACAAGGACCAAATGTATCTGGGCACAGGGGTCTTTTCTGAGGCTGATTCTCCAACCAAGGACTATGTACGGATATAACCTAGAACACCTGCTCAGACGTAGCTCAAGGCACCTCAGCATCCAAGTGGGTTTTCTTAGTAAGGGGAACAGGGACTGTCTCTGACATGAACTCAGTGGCTGGCTCTTTGACCTCGCCCCCCTCCCAAGGGAGGAGAAGCCTTGCTAGGCCACAGAGGAGGACATTGCAGCCAGTCCGGATGAGATCTGATAAACTAGGGTCAGATGGAAGGGGAGGAGGACCTTCCCTATCAGTGGACTTAGAGAGGGGCAGGGAGGAGATGAGGGAGGGAGGGTGTGATTGGGAGGGAATTTTACTATATTTAAAGACTGCCAACCTGTAAACAAACTTCATGCTGAACACACTACCAACATTTTAAGCGCATTGGGTTCCTGCTGTTTTCGTGTACCTAGCTGGCCGTCTCTACCCCCCCCCCCTCCAGCCTCCAGTCTGGTCTGCCAGTTCAGGCCAATGTACACTTTCCTTGCCCCAAACCAGCAGATCTAAGATGGACCCCAGGTCCTTGGAGCACCCTAGCTGACTCCTGTCTCTGGAGAGCTACCAGCCCTATAAAGTGGACACTTCACATTAGGAAAAAGTCACACACAGAGCAACCACGTTGGAGTACTGGACACACTGGAAATAGGCCTTGAGCTCCTACAGTTGAACCTAGGTGAGGGTGAAAGGACACGTTTTGACCCACCCTGACCCCGAAAGCCACTAGTCACAGGAACTAGGCCATAGGTCATCAATTCCAGAAAAAACAAAAAGGTAATGGAGTTCTCTACCCATGGAATAGCTTGGAGAAAACTCAGTATTATTAACAACCACCCCTAGCGGCAGCTAATCAGTGAATACTTGGAATTTACCCAGGTGTTCTTTATAATAGAATGAGTAAAACAATTACACTTTGGCCTAGCCCTTTGGGCACACAATTTCCTCCAGACCCCCAATGTTTGTTAAATACTAATAAATCATAAAACTACTTAGCTGGAATTTCACAAACCTTACTGTAACCCTAAATATAAACTCTCCTCCCCTGAACTCCGGGCTCTACACTCAACTGCTGGGTTGGTGAGGGTATGGGCCTGAGCTCCAGGCTGTAATAAAAAGACCCTGAATTTGCATCAGAATCAGCTCCTTGGTGGTCTTTGGAGTCTGAGAGACTTGGGTATAAAATCTTGGGGGCTCATCCCTAATCCCCAAGACCCTGGGGACTCCTGAACTGAAGGGTGGAGGAATGACCAGTCAGCAAGCATCTTGCCTGTGTCTATTTGTCTGTGTCTGTCTCTGTGTTTATGTTTTGGACCTTGAGGCAAAATCTGTAATCTGTGTGGTCGGGGAACCGTTAGGGCACTGGACAACAGCTGGCAACCGGGGGCCTGGAAGACATTCCAGCCCCCTTCAGAGGGGATAAAACTGCCCCTAAACTTCTGCAAAGGGTGATAGAGCACCCAGTTTTTTTTAGATCTGTCGATAAGGACAAGGTGGGTAGCTCCTGCAGCATGGCTTTGCCGCTGTCCTACTTTCAGTTTTCCAGCTGCAGGAGTGGTAGGATCTACTGTCTGGCTTTGTGTATGTTTTTCTGCCACATGTACAGGGGGATCTGGCTCTGTGTGTGTCTTTCTGGTTGACGGTGTTGTCTGCTGCTACCTAATTTTTTTTTTTTTGTGTGTGTGTGTGTGTCATGAGACAGACTCCTTCTAATTCCCTAGACTTAATTCTTATCCAATTCCAGGAAGCTCTGGTCTGGCAGAGCTCTGCCCTGTTCTGGCCTCTGGTCTGGCAAAGCTTAGCCACTACTCTGGTCTCTGGTCTAAGCTGCTGTTCAGAGTTTTGTTTTGTTTTGTTTTTTTCTTCTTCCTTTTTCTTTATGTGAGTTGTACCAGGACATTATGTGTGTGTGTGTGTGTGTGTGTGTTTGTGTTTGCTTGTGTTGGTCTCAGTAAGCCGGTGACCAAACAGCACTGTGGTGACTTTGCCTGCCCCATGCTCCCAGTTCTACAAGCTCGGGCATCTATGCTCACTACTGGGGGGGCATTCCTCTGGGTGGGAGAGGTGGAAAACAACCAAGAGCAGGGTAGGCAACACTAGCTCGCTCAGGCTGATGGGCTCATTCCTACCTGGATGGCTGAGGGAAGGATGGTGTCTGGCAAGCCTAGGCTCCAGGAGGAAAAATGGTAAACTTCCATCATGGTGCTGGCCACTAATCTTCCTGAGGTCAGCATGAGTGGACAGAGGAGAGGAGGCATGCCAGGAGGTGGCTGCATCATGTGGATCCCCACGAAACACTGCTAGCAAGTCTCAAACTCTTTCATAGATTCAACAGGTTACAAAGTGGTTTAAATTACAGCTGGATGGAGTAAGAAAAGTTTTATCTGCCTGTGTGAATGTCTGTTTAGCCACTATGTTTATTTCTGACTGCTCTTAAATGGTTAATATGTTCTGTATGTCTTGGTTATAGATTAACGGTTATTAGATATATTTAAAGTTTAAATTCAAACCCTTGTTTAGAACATATATATGTATGCATATGTGTTTGTAACATCTATAGAAACACAGATATTTTTAAATAGCAACCATGTGGCCTGCCATGTGATATGACTCTGCCATCTTAAGATTCCACATGGTATAGAGTAGGGAAAAAAATTACAGAATCTCTTAGTCATAATGAATTCTGTTTATCATCCTATCTCTGTGATTAAGAAGACAAGCCTCATTTTAAATTGATATTGATTCTAGAGACTAAATTGTTTATACTGGTAACATTTGGTTTTGACTTTTAAAATTAAAAAATGTGTTTAAGGCTATAAAACATTTTAAAGTTTATCAGGTATTTTATAACAATGTCTTTATGGATTATTATATACAAAATTCAGGCTTGCATTTTTGAGGTATACTGTGTAATTTAACCATGTTTATGAAGGTTTATTTGGATTTGAAGTGTGTGCCTGGCTGCCAGTTCCTAAATGAATGAATTAATGCTGTATCTTTCTGGCCTATAGATTTGGTATGGCCAGAATAGTCCATGCACAGTTTTAAAATTGTTCTATACTGCTCTATTATGTAGTTGGTTATAAAACTTATTTGATTACAATGTTAGAACTTGGTTATGGAAAACTGTGAATGATCCACAGTGCTATACCATGGGAGGTAGCAACACTGCCAGCAAAACCTAATGGCTATGTTTTAAATTGCCTGCCATGGCCTGTATCAACACTTGGCTGGCGGTCATGTTGGTTCAGGGCTAAGGAGGGTAGAGCTGTGGTTTTACAGCCATCTTTGTTGAGGGTTACCAGCTATGTTCACTTCCCTGTTTAGTGCTAAGTGAAACTTCTGTCCTTTAAGCTTTTCGCCATTAGTTCTTAATAATGTGATATGGTAGGATCATCAGGATTTGCCAGATTCTCTATGAACTGATTAAAAGTTTTGCTTTGACTTTAGTTCAGAAATGTAGTTAAAGTTGTGCAAATGACTGCACTTGGTTGCAAGACTGAGGTTTACCTACTCTCGTTTGTTTTCAAGGTTAAACCTAAGGTGGTAACTACAAAGTTTGCCTGTGTAGATCTACTTGAAATAGATATGGTCCTAAAACTATAAGGAAGGTTTTAGGTCGTAAAACATAAGGAATATGCCAGAATTAGAGATTTTAACATTCTGTTTTACAGAATGCAGTTTAGAGCAGATAACGAAAGACAGACAAAGATGAACTCAAATATGCTGGTCTTCAAGCTTGTCAGAGATCTGATGAATATGGCATCTAATATATTTAAGTTTTATTATGACAGAGAGTCCCCAAATCCTGGCAGTAGCTCCCCCGAGATCTCCGAGAAGATTTGGGTACAATGACAGATGACTTTAACTCTGGACTGTGGTATGCTGACCACTGGGCAGGATTGCTCCAACTGGTCCACTGCTAGGGCCCAGCCTAAACTGTGGACAAAACTGTGAACATCTGCAGAGTCATTGTTTCACATTGCTGAAGACGAGGTGAGGTCAGTGTCATGTTCTTTTCCCCACAGAAACAGTCTCTCATCTTCTGTGCCTGATGGCTGGACTGCTTCTGCTCATGATGCCATGAAACCACAGGAGTCAGGGACAACTGCCTAGATGTTGGACTGACTAGCCACCTCTGTCATTTCTATTGGTGCACAGATTCATTTAGCTTATAATTTATCCTTCTCAGGTCTCTGATCACATTGATGGCTAAGCTAAGCTAATGGTAACTTTGCAGCTAAAGAGCAGACAATTAGATTCTCCGTTAATTCATTGGTCAATTCATTAGCTAGTTAGGACTACTAGAGAAAGGACCTTTACCAATCCTATATCTAACAGAGGGCTAATATCCAGAATATATAAAGAACTCAGGAATTTAAAAAGCAACAAATCAAGCAATCCAATTAAAAATGGGGTACAGAGCTAAACAGAGAATTCTCAATAGAGGAATATCGAATGACAGAGTAAGATTTAAAGACATGGTCAACGTCCTTAGCTGTCAGTGAGATGCAAATCAAAACAACCCTGAGATTTCACCTTACACCCATCAGAATGGCTAAGATAAAAAACTCAATGACAACACATGCTGGAGAGGATATGGAGAAAGGGGAACCCTCCTCCATTGTTGGTGGGAACGTAAACTTGTACAACCACTTTGGAAATCCATCTGGTGATTTCTCAGACAATTAGGAATAGCATTTCCTCAAGGTCCAGCTATACCCCTCCTAAGCATATATTCAAAACATGCTCAAGTACACAAGGACATTTGTCCAACTATGTTTGAAGTAGCTTTATTTGTAAAACCCAGAAACTGGAAACAACCCAGATGTCCCTCAGCAGAGGAATGGATACAGAAATTGTGGTACATTTATACATGAAATATTACTCAGCAATTAAAAACAAGGAAATCATGAAATTTGCAGGCAAATGGTGGGAACTAGAAAGGATCATTCTGAGTGAGATATCCCAGAAACTGAAAGACATGCATGGTATATACTCACATATAAGTGGATAATATCCATATAATATAGGATAAACATACAAAAATCTGTACACCTAAAGAAGCTGAGCTCTAAGGAGGGCTAGATCAATCCTCACTCCGAAAGGCAAATGGGATGGATATTGGAAGAAGGAGAAAATAGGAAAGAGGACTCCTATCACAGAGGGCCTCTGAAAGACTGTTCCCAGCATTGTATCAAGGCAGATACTCAGAATCATAAAGAAACTTTGGGCAAAGTGCAGGGAGTCTTAGGAAAGAAGCAGGAGTTAGTAAGACTTGGAGAAGACAGGAGCTCCACAAGGATAGCAACAGAATCAAAATATTTGGGCACAGGGGTCTTTTCTGAGACTGATACTCCAACCAAGGATCATTCATGCATATAACCTAGAACCCCTGCTCAGAAGTAGCCCATGGCAGCTCAGTATCCAAGTGGGTACCCTAGTAAGGAGAACAGGGACTGTGTCTGACATGATCTCAGTGGCTACCTCTTTGACTGCCTCCCCCTGATGGGGGAGCAGCCCTGACATGCCACAGAGGAGGACAATGCAGCCAGTTCTGTTGAGATGGCTTAAGCTAGGGTTAGATGGAAGGGGAGGAGGCCCTCCCCTATCAATGGACTTGTAGAGGGGCATAGGAGGAGATGAGGGACAGAGGGTGGGGTTGGGAGGGAGGAGGCTACAGCTGGGATACAGTGTGAATAAACTGTAATTAATATAAAAATAAAAATTTAATAAAAAGCTTATGGAGCACTGACTGCTTATTATTCAGTCACAAGCTTGAGATTTTAATTTCCCTTTGGTTGTCTTCTGGAGACAGACCTAAAGGTGTTTCTAATTAAAAATTTTAAAATATCTCTGTCTAAAATGTATATCTCTGACCCAAAGCCATAGCTTTTACTAGGTTTTCATGGCATGAGTCTACTCTGGCTGTCTTGCAGACACCTGTTACCTGATTTTCCCTATTCTCCTACCAACTGATCCCAGCCTTTAAGTCTCACCAGGTTTGCCTGAATCCTCTTCCTTTATGGCCTAGCAAGTCAGGGGAAGTGATTCAAGAGCAGGCAACAGAGTCCATGTCAGAGATAGCCCCTGTTCCCCTTACTAGGTAACCCTCATGGAGACTGGGGTGCCTATGGGCTACATCTGAGCATGGGGTCTTGGCTCCACAGGCCCTTAGATTTTCTTTCTTTCTTTCTTTCTTTCTTTCTTTCTTTCTTTCTTTCTTTCTTTCTTTCTTTCTTTCTTTCTTTCTTTCTTTCTTTCTTTCTTTCTTTCTTTCTTTTTCTTCTTCCTTTTTTTTCGCACCAGCAGTCTTAGGTGCAAACAATAAAGCCTCATTTAGTAAGTAAGTTGCAGAGGCCCGAGGGTGGTGGTTCTTTACAGTGTGCAAGGCAAGAAATATTAGCAACTTTGCTGGCCTGCCAAAACATTAGCCATTTCCCCAGACCAATTTCTTTCAAGTGGACTCCTATGTGTTAACATCTAGGTTTATACTGAAATTGAAAGGACTTTGTTTTCCTCCTTTACAATTCAATGATTCCTTCTGTCCTTACAGGATCATTTTAAAGAAGGGTAGTTGTTGAAAAAATATTCTGAGCCAGGGGTGGGGTAGGGGTGACAGTAGGGGAGAGGTGGGTGTGGGGAGTTGGAGGGTCTCACTCTCTGGCACAGTATAGTATGGCTTGGGACTCACTATGAAGATCCAGGCCTCACTTGGTACAATACTCTTATCTCAGCCTACTGAGTGCTGGTATTACAAATATTATCCACCACACTTGGCAGAAGAATATTTTTGTTGTTAAGAAAGGATCTCATTCTATAACCCAGGCTGTCACACTGTCCAGGAACTCACACGATTCTCCTGCATCGACCTCCTAGGTGCTAAAAGTATAAGCAAGAGCAAACTGCCCAGGCCAACATGAAACTTCCACTTTTAAAATTAGCCTTTTAAATTAGCATACAAGACACTGGTTTTCATTGAGGAATTTTCATATGTGACGTTTTTGTTTTTCCCCATGTATTCCCTTCTTTATACCCCTGCTCCAAACTCCTTGATCTGCTGATCCCATGGTGGAAAGAGAACTGCTAGTTCCTGTCTTTTCTCCAATTACCACTTCTATGCTCACACATTTTATTACCCTCTCCCTTTCTTTAAGATCTCTAGTTTTAAGTCTCATGCTCCCATTTCTAGTTTTATCTGCTTAAGAAATAAAAACCTTGGTTTTAGATATTTAGTACTGAGTGTGGACACTCAAGGTAATTGGTTTTGAAAGTCTGATGAGTGTAAACACTTCACATTAATTTTAAATACAAAAGGTGAAAAAAATTAAATCTTAATTTTATTTTATACATATGGGTGTTTTGCCTGTATGTATATATGTCTGTACACCAGTTACATGCCTCATGCTCCCAAAGACCAGAAGATGGTCATCAGATCCCCTAGGATGGAGTTACAGTCTATGAGAGCCACCATGTGAATGCTGGAAATCCAAGCCAGGCACTCTGGAAGACTGATCTTAACCACTGGGGCATTTCTCCCACCCCATGGTGAAGATTCCTGAACTAAAAAAGGGACTGCCTGCTAAGGTTGCTGAGATGGAGGCTAAGATTTCCTTTTCTATGACATTGTGGAGAGGAAAAAAGAGAGTAATTCACAGTAGTTTTGCTGTCACTCTTCAAACTGTAAAAGTTATAACTGAAGTGAAAGTCAAGTGCTGAGGTTGGATGGAAATGGCATTAAGTTAGTATGTGAAATGTACACTCCATAAGAAAAAAGAAAGGTACCTGGATTCAGGAATAGATTTCCACTGAACAATTTTGATGAAATATTGGAGACGCTGATGGTGAAGACAGCGCCATATTCTGGCAGAGTTAAAGAATTTAATCAAGGACTGGCAAGGCGATGAGTTACTAGTCAAAAAGCATGTGCTACTCAGGCTTGATGACCTTAGGTGTATCCCTAAGGTGATATAAGGAAAACACTGATTCCAAAAAGTTGTTCTCTGACCTCTCTGTATATATGTATGCAATTCATACATATATATCAATAATAAATACATAAAATAAATATTAAAAAGAATTTAAGGAGAAAATATACCATTCAAAGTGAGACGTTGTGATGAAACCCTAAATACAAAATTGCGCTAATAAATTTTGAAAGAGAAACCATATTCACATAACTTTTGTTTGTGTATTGCCATAATTATTTTATTATTAACTTATTACTGTGTCTAATTCATAAATTAAACATCATAGGGGATGTGTGACTATCATAGGTTCATGTGTATATCTAGAAAACCACTATATATTTAAAACTTTATAATATGTAATGTATAATATATAATATAATATATTGTATATTATATAGTTTATGATATATACATATATACATAATATATTTAAATATGTAATATATATGTGTATTTAAATATATACATATGTACACATGTATATATAATAAATATATGTGTATATATAAAATATACCAAACAGAATATAATATATACAAAATATACCTATATGTGTGTATACATATTTATATTTGTATGTATTTATAATATTTCATAATACTATATGAAATATCAAGCATGCATTGTTTCAGAAATGTTTTTAGAGATGATTTTTAGAACATATCTCTGAGAGTAAGGTGAGGCAAACTGTAAATGGAATCATGCAATACGTGATTCTCTGTGCCTGACAACTTATACTTAACATGTGTCCATGTTGTAGTATTTATCATTCAATCCTTCCTTTCAGTGACTGAATAAAATTACACTGTACAGATAAACTATATTTTGCTCATCCACACTCTGATTGAAGGATATTTGTTTTTACCTTTCAGGTATGTGATTTTAAATGGCACTGCTCTGAGCATTTATGCAGAAGCTTTTTTTGAAATGTTTTGAGATTAATTTGCATTATATACAAGTTCAGGGCTACCCGATAATTTTGTTTATTTGGAAAATTGCTAGATTGTTTTGCATAGCAGCTGTAACACTTCACATTCTTATTAGCGGTGGTGGTGGTGCACCTCAGTAAATATCAACAAACTGCTGAATCAAACCCAACATTAAAAAACCCAAACCAGGGACTGGAGAGATGGCTTAGAGGCTAGGAGCACTGGCTGCTCTTGAAGCAGACTAAGGAACTTCAATTCCCAACACCCAAATGGTGGCTCACAATCATCTGGGGATTGGATTCCTGGATCCAGTACTGTCTTTTGGCGTCTGTGGGCACCAGGCACACATGTGGTATACAGGCAAAATATCATACACATAAAAGTAATAAAAAAACCAAACAAACTGAAAACCGAAAAGTTTGTTGTAATAATGAATAATCACAATATTTGAGAGATGGGCAGGAGGATGGCTACAAATTCAAATTCAAATCCAGCCTGGTCTCTACAAAGCAAAATTAAAGAAGCAGCAGCAGCAACAAACTCCAAGCTATTTCGGTCAGTATTGGTAAAAGGTTCTTTTATTATTATTATTGCTATCATTATTATTATTGGTGTGTGTGTATTTGTCTCTGTGTGTGTGTGTGTGTGTGTTTGTGTGTCATAGCCTGGGTGTGGAAATCAGATTTGCTTTTCTCCATTCATAATAGGTGTTCTGAGGATGAAACTCAGGTCACTAAGCTTGTAAGGCAAGTGCTTTTCCCTAATGAGCCATCTGCTAACCCTTTTGAAGGGGAGGTGATTCCTTCACTGTCAATTAATTAATCAATTAATAATCAATTAGTTAATTAACTACTATAGACCAGCTCCAGCACAAAGGGTGAACCAAGGTGGGTCACAGAATTGGCGAGGACCAGGTGATGGCTGGTGTTTCTCTCTATATATTAACTCATTTTTTCCTGTTTTAAATTTTTATTATTAGTTACATTATATTAACTCTGTATCCCAGATGAATCCCGCTCCCTCATTCCCTCCCAATCCCACCCTCCCTCTCTTGTCTACTCCCTGCCCCTTTCCAAGTCCACTGATAGGGGAGGACCTCCTCCTCTTTCATCTGACTCTGTTTTATCAGGCATCTTCAAGACTGGCTGCAAAGTGCTCCTCTGTGGCTTAGCAGGGCTGCTCCTTCCTTAGGGGGTGGGGAGGTAAAAGAGCCAGCCATTGAGTTCATGTCAGAAGGAATCCCTGTTCCCCTTATTAGGGAAACCCACTTGGTTACTGTGCTACCATGGTCTACATCAGAGCAGAGGTTCTAGGTTATACCCATACATGGTCCTTGGTTGGAGAAACAGTCTCATATAAGACCCCTGTGTCCAGATATATTTGGTCCTTGTGGAACTCCTGTCCTCTCTATGTCATATTAACTCCCCCTTCTTTCATATGTTTTCCTGCACTCTGCCAAAGGTTTGGTTATGAGTCTTAGTATCTGCTTTGATAGACTGCTAGGTAGAGTCTTTCAGAGGCCCTCTGTGGTGGTAGGTTCCTGTCCTGTTACTTGTTTTCTCCTACATCATATTAACTCTTTTTTAATAATTATTTTTTATTAATTATAGTTTATTCACTTTATATCTCCCCTGTAGCTCCTTCCCTCCTCCTCTCCCAATCCCATCCTCCCTCCCTCTTCCCCACCTGTGCCCTCCCCCAACCCACTGATAAGGGCGGTTCTCCTCCCCTTCCCTCTGATCCTAGTCTATCAGGTCTCATCAGGAGTGGCTGGATTGCTTCCTCTGTGGCCTGGTCAGGCTGCTCCCCCCTCAGAGGGAGGTGATCAAAGAGCAGGCCAATCAGTTCCTGTCAGGGACAGTCCCTGTCTCCATTACTATGGAGGTCACTTGGACAATGAACTGCCATGTGCTACCTCTGTGCAGGGTTTCCAGGCCATCTCCATGAGTGGTCTTTGGCTGGAGTATCAGTCTCAGAAAAGACCCCTGTGCCCAGAATTTTTGGTTCTGTTGCTCTCCTTTTGGAGCTCCTGTCTTCTCTAGGTCTTATTATCTCCCACTTTTTTCATAAGATTCCCTCCACTCTGAAATCTTTTAGGTTGGTAACCTTGTTATCATTCAAAATAGATACATAAAAGGAGAGTTACAGCAGGGCTATTGTTCCTAATATCTAACTAGACAAGTTTAAAGCATTGATTTTATTTATATACTCATTATGATTTCAAAGGAGAAGTTTAATCTTTTTCTTAATTCAAATGCTTATGTTGTGCTCAAAGCAAGTTTTTTATGCAAAGAAACAGGCCTGTCTTGGCTTGTATAGCTAACAATTTATTCTTTGTTTCTATATTCATATGGTCTTTCTTATTGTGTTGAATACCCGGGGGAATGTCTCTGCCTTCAAGCTGGAAAGGAGAGTCTTAGTACAATCAATTGTTCTGGCATCCATAATAGAGGATCATTGACCTGTGAAAACAGGCAAACAAAGCTTTTCCAGGGACAGAGCTTCCCGTTTTTCCTATTGTCTGGTTAGTAGCGATTTTTATTTTGTCAGAGGTATAAAGCATGAATTAAAATATGATGACAAGCTGGGTATCTATAATCTAGATATCCGTGCCCTTAAGTGTCTGATCAGCTTACTCCACAATAGCCTATTTTGTGGATTACAGGGGATGCCAGCGGAGTGTGACATATTAAAAGTTAAACATCAATTAAAAAAATCTTTGTAGTACAAACAGTAAACAGTTTCTAAAGTTCTTGGCATATCCAAAATTGTAAAACAGTAAAACAAATGCTGTATTATATCTTTGAAAGCCTCCCCAGATTGGGAGAGACACAAAGAGATGACAATGTATGGCTCTGCTGAGCTGCCTGTCTTTAAGACTTTTAAAAACATTAACTATTACTGTCAGCTCAGCTGGGCTGCCTGTTACCTAATGACAGCAATCATTGCAGCCTCTGAGTGAGAGCTATAGATAAACATTGTTATAGGTAGTGGGGCTGGTCTGGTTCTAAAAGCTTTAGCTTACCTATAAATACTTTTAAAGAAAGACAAATCCAATTGATATTTTAAAGAAGTTTTTGATAGATTTAGCAGTGCTTACATATCGAATATAAATTAATGCTCTTAGAAGTGTATGCTCAAAGGCAGTTATTGATTAGTAGGTTTAATTTAAAAAATTTGAGGTCAGGGGTGAAGAGCAGTAGCAGTCAACCTGTGTTCTCAAGGGACCCTCCTTAGCTGTAGAAATTGAAGGGATATGGTTAAGCAATAGTCCTCATAAGGCCCCTTCATTCCAGGTGCCTCCATTTTGAAGAGACATATATAATGTTATAAAAATAAATGAGCCTCTGATATTTGGGCTTTTGGTACCCATCATTCCTGTATTAACTTCTCAGAGCAATGTGACTCAGACAAGGTGGCAGGTCTTTCAAGCCTAGAGAAATTGGACAGCTGGAAGGTAGAGTCTTAATTAAGAGGGCTGATAAAACACCCTAGACTGCTTATCACTTACTAAACTTACTAAATTTAGAAACATGTAAAAATGTACACATTTGTCAGACAAAGCAGGCAGATATTTACAAACCTCACATGCATATGCATACGTACAATTAATAGACAAACCGAGGAAGTTCCCAACGACACCATTCATACACATACATGTAAACATACATACATAAATATGCATATATGCAATATATACATGGTATATATGATATATGTATACACACATATATGTATATACGTGTATATACACATATATGTACATGTATGGATATGTATACATATATACACATATATGAATGTATATGTATGGATATGTATATACATATATGTGTATATATGTATATATATATATATATATATATATATACAGAATATAGACAGACAGATACATTTTTGGATGAAGTGGGTGGCCTCAACAACTGTTTAATTCTGTCCTGGGCTTTTATACTTTCTAATACAAAGGTCCTCTATGTATGGAAAAAAATTACATCATTCAAAAATATATACCTAAAAACAGAGTTACAGTAGGGCTATTGATACTAATATCTAACTAGACAAGTTAATTCAGTGGCTTTTATCTATATGTTCATTATGAGTTCAAGGCAAAATTTTTATCTTTTTCTTATTTCAAATGTACATTATGTGTTCAAAGCAAGTTTTTTTTTATGTGAAGGTTTTTTTTCCTAAGAAACAGGTATCTGTCTCATCTTGTATAGCTAACCATTTATTTTTTCTATAATTTATGGTCTTTCTTATCATGGTGGACACCTGGACCTTGTCCTTGGATTAAACCTAGAATTAATTTGAATCAAGTGTTTGATATATGAAGGTTCATAGATCTCTTAGCAGATTTAGTCACATAGCAGGAGGTTTTTAAAATTACTTGAATCAAGTCAGAAATCCTTTAAAATCATCACCAGGGGTTATGAAATCATCGAAGGTACATCTTCGAAATAATTTGCAGGAAATCTGCCCAGTAGAGTGAAGCAATAAGCAGTGAGGTTCTCTGCCAGGCCAGATATGAGGCACACATGAAAAGGCAGTATAGCAAGAATAAGCAGTCTTAAGGCAAAATCCTTAGAGTCTTGCCTACACCAGATATACACCCATTCATCAGTCATGTAAAAATAAGTGGGTTGCCTCCACGAAGCTGATTCGCTTGCTTCTGCCAATCCAGTATTCAAGTACTCCCAGTGATTAACTAATTAATTTTGTGTGTATAAGAGCAGGTATGTGTATGAAGGTCAGAGGATAATTTTTGGGAGTTGGTTCTTTCCTTTTACTTTGTTGAGGCAGGATGTCTCTTGTTTCTGTCAGGATGCATACTCCAGGCTAGCTGGCTCATGAAATTCTAGGCTGTATCCCATATTTGTTTCCCATCTTGTGACAGGAGTGCTTGCATTACAGACATGTGCCATCACCTCTAGCTTTGTACATGGGTTCTGGGTACTGAACTCAGATAATCAGATGGAGGGCTCCTGTTTTTACATGTTGAGCCATATTCCTTGGCTCCTCTTTACATTGTTAGCATTTGTTGCTTTCTATTTTTTAAAACTAATGTGGTATTAGTGGATTTTTTTGAGTTAGGGACTCTCTATGCCGCTCAGTAGGTAAGAGATCCTATTACCTCCTCATTGTAATAACAAAGCCTGTTGTCCCATCCTCCGGATTGTGATTTAGTGTACGAATGGTTCACTTTCACAGAAGAACTTCCAGTGGCCCTGTGATCCAAGATAGGGGAGGAAATGGGAAAATAAATCAGTTTTCTTGCCACATACATCACCAGCAGGAACTTCTCTATGTTGCCTTCCTTTCCCTTCCTCCTTCAAGGCTAAGGGTAAATGTACAGGTAACGTCAATGAGTTTTCCACTCCATCACCACTGTAGGGAGATCCTAAGAACCTAAAGAAAACAGAAAAGTGTCATTCCCCAAAGAGTGGATAAGAGAAGTTTCAATATGCCTCATGGACTTTTTTTTTTTAAGGAATGTATTGACTTTAAAAAGTCAGAAGAGGGAAGGAAGCAAACAGATTGATTTAGGTCACCCAGTATATCCCTGGAAAAGGTCCTGCAGACCTGTGGGCTCGCAGGCCACCAGCCCAGAGACCTGCTGTGTACCAACAAGCCTCCTGCTGCTCACATGAGAGTGGTGCTCACCTGCCACTGATTACTGCTTGTGTATTAGGGCACAGAGCTCCAACCTCAGACCTACAGAAGTCTGGGATCCCCAAGATCAACCCCAGATGCTGCTCCAAGGGACAACCAGTTATCCCTAACAAAACTGACCAAACCACAGGGCACCGAGGTTACAGCTGCAGCTCACTAAATTTACAGCAAGAAACCCAGAAGCAGGGCAGCTGTTTCCAGGTGAGAGGAGAGCTCACTTGACTGACAAGGACCACAGTTACCACTCAGGTCTGTATGCCTGAGGTGAGCTGTGGCAATTCCTGAAAAACACCAGCCATTCAGTGACCATACCCAAAAAGCTGAGGAGGCTTCCTTCCAGAAAAACCACCTTCCTGCCAAGGGGATTCTCTCCAACACAGGATTCCAGGAACCACCAGAAAATAACACCCAACACCTAAGATAGCCCAATGGGTAGAGGCTAGTGTAAAAGCTCAACCAACGAAAGACAGAATAATACAGCATCTCCAGAACCCAGTTATCCAGGGGCAAGCAGCCCTGGACACCCCAGCATAATTGAAATTCAAGAAGATGACCTAACATCTATGCTTATGAAGAGGGCAATAGAGGAAACAAATAAAATGCATACAGAACTAGAGGAAGATAAAGTCAAACAGACTATGGCCATCTGTAAAGAAATAGAGGAAGTTGCAGCCAAACAGTTTGTGGCCTTTAAAGAGGAAATACTTAAATCACTGAAAGAAATAAAAGAAACAGAGGATTGTTCAAACAAACAGCTGAAGGAATTGAGGGAAAAACAGGAAAATACAGTCAGGTGAAGGAAATCAATACAACGGCTCAAGATCTGAAGATGGAATTGGAAAAATTAAAGAAAACAAATGGAGAAAACTGTGGAGAGAAAGAATTTAGGGAAGAAAACAGTAACTACAGAGATAAGCATAACCAATAGACTACAAGATGTGGAAGAAAGAATCTCAGGTGTGGAAGATACAATGGAAGAAATTGATGTATCCATCAAAGAAAATGTTAAATCTAAAAAATTCCTGACACAGACTGTCCAAGAAATTCAAGACACCATAAAAAGACAAAACCTAAGAATAATAGGAATAGAGGAAAAAGAAGATGATCCTCCAAGGCCCAGAAAATATTTTCAACAAAGTCATTGAAGAAAATTTCCCCAACTTAAAGGAGAGGCCAATAAGAATACATGAGGCCTACAGAACACCCAATAAATTAGACCAGAAAAGAAAATCCTCCCTCCACATAATAATCAAAACAGTAAGTATACAGAACAAAGAAAAAATAGTAAAAGCTGCAAGGGAAAAAAGCCAAGTAACATATAATGGCAAACCCATCAGACTCACACTTGACTTTTCAACAGAGACTATGAAAGCCAGAAGGGCCTGGACAGATATCATGAAGACCCTAAAAGAACACAGATGTCCATCAGGGCTACTATACCCAGCAAAACTCTCAGCCCTCATAGATGGGGAAAACAAGATATTCAATGACAAAAACAAATTTCAACAATACCTTCACACAAATCCAGTGTTACAGAAGACACTAGAAGGAAAAATACAACCCAAGAAAACTAACTACTTTCATGAAAACACAGGAAATAATTAACCTCACTACATTAAAACAAAAAATAATCAAGCACACAAACTTACTACCGCAGCCAATAAAAAGACCCAGACTAACAGAATGGATGCATAAACAAGACCCAGCAATCTGTTGCATACAAGAAACACACCTAAGTCACAAAGATAGACATTGCCTGAGGGTAAAGGGCTGGAAGATGGTTTTCTAAGCAAATGGACCCATGAAGCAAGCAGGGGTAGCCATTCTAATACCTGATAAAATAGAATTTCAACCAAAATTAATAAAAAGAGATGGGGAATTACACTATATACTCATCAAGGGAAAATTCCACCAGGAAGACATCACAATCCTGAACATATATGCCCCAAATACAAGGACACCCACATTTGTAAAAGAAACATTGATAAAACTTAAACCACACATAGATCCCCACACAATAATAGTGGGAGATTTCAACACCCCACTCTCAACAAAGGACAAGTCAACAAGACAGAAATTAAAGAAACAATGACTCTGATAGAGGTCATGAATCAAATGGATGTAACAGACATTACAGAACTTTACACCAAAACACAAAAGAACTTACATTCTTCTCAGCACCTCATGGAACCTTCTCCAAAATAGACCATATGGTTGGTCACAAAGTAAGCCTCAACAGATATAAGAAGATTGAAATAATCCCTTGTATCTTATCTGATCACCATGGACCTCAACAACAAAAGAAGTAGCAAAAAGTCTACACACACATGGAAACTGAACAACTTGCTACTAAGTAACAGCTGGGTCAGGGAAGAAATAAAGAAAGAAATTAAAGTCTTCCTAGAATTAAATGAAAATGAAGACACAACAAACCCAAACTTATGGGACACAATGAAAGCAGTGCTAAGAGGAAAGCTCATAGCACTAAGTGCCTCCAAGAAGAAATTTGAGATATCACATTTAAGCAACTTAATGGCTCACCTAAAAGTTGTAGAAATAAAAAGAAGCAGACACACCAAAAGGAAGTAGACAGCTGGAAATAATCAAACTCAGGGTTGAAATCAATAAATTAGAAACAAATAAAACAATTCAAAGAATCAATGAAACTAAGAGCTGATTCTTTGAGAAAATCAACAAGATAGACAAGCCAAATTAACTAAAAGGCAGAGAGACACCATCTAAATCAACAACATCAGAAATGAAAAGGGGGACATAACTACGGAGACTGAGGAAATCCAAACATTAGGACTTACTTCAAAAGTCTTTATGCCACAAAATTTGAAAATCTAAATGTAATGGACAATTTTCTTGATAGATTCCACTAACCAAAGCTGAATCAAGATCAGGTAAATCAGTTAAATAGTCATATATCCCCTACGGAAATAGAAACAGTCATCAAAAGTCTCCCATCCAAAATCAACAAACAAAAAAACCAACCAACCAACAACAACAACAACAAAAACCAGGACAAGATGGTTTCAGCACAGAATTCTACCAGATCTTCAACGAAGAGCTAACTCCAGTTCTCTTCAAAGTATTCCACAAAATAGAAACAGAAGGAACACTACCAAACCCATTCTATGAAGTGACAGTCACATTGGTACCTAAACCTCACAAAGACCCAACAATGAAAGAGAATTTCAGGTCAATCTCCCTTATGAACATTGATGCAAAAATACTCAATAAAATACTTGCAAACCGAATACAAGAACACATCAAAGATATTATCCACTATGACCAAGTAGGCTTCATCTCAGGCACGCAGTGGTGGTTCAGTATATGGAAATCCATCAATGTGATCCATCATATTAACAAACTGAAAGAGAAAAACCACATGATCATCTCCCTAGATGCCGAAAAAGCATTTGACAAAATTTAACATCCATTCATGTTTAAAGTATTGGAGAGATCAGGGATACAAAGCACATACCTAAACATAGTAAAGGAAATATACAGCAAGCCTATAGCCAGCATCAAACTAAACGGAGAGAAACTCAAAGCAATCCCACTGAAATCAGGGACCAGGCAAGGCTGCCCATTGTCTCCATATCTCTTCAACATAGTACTTGAAGTCCTAGCTAGAGCAATAAAAAAACTAAAGGAGATCAGGGGGATACAAATTGGAAAGGAAGAAGTCAAAGTATCACTATTTGCAGAAGATATGATAATATACATGAGTGACCCCAAAACTTCAACCAGAGAACTCCTTCAACTGATAAACACCTTCAGTAAAGTGGCTGGATACAAAATCAACTCAAAAAAATCAGAAGCCCTCCTGTACACCAAAGACAAAAGGGCGGAAAAGGAAATTAGGGAAACAACACCCTTCACAATAGCCACTAATAACATAAAGTACCTTGGGGTGACTCTAACCAAGCAAGTGAAAGACCTATCTGAAAAAATTTCAAATCTCT
>CM053742.1:57233729-57256270 GCA_028658305.1 Pachyuromys duprasi | reverse complement strand
CTAGGACTTTCCCACTTGATTTCCTCACCGTAGGAATTCCGCTCACCTGGCAATCACAAATCCTGGTGTTTTAGGTCCCAGATTTCAGTCTCCTGTTCGCTGTGCAGACACTGCTGACCTACTCCTCAGACACAGTGTCCTCCAGGGGCCACCATCTTGGATCCTCCCAAGGCTTCTTTTTAAATTAATTAATCTGACCACACTTTCTCATCTCCTTCCACTCACTCTACCTACTTTTCCTTTCCCCCCTCACTATCTACTCTTCCTCCATTTATCTTCAGAAAATGGGAACCCTCCCATGGATATCAAACAGCCATCGCACATCAAGTTGCAGTAGGACTAAGGGCATCTGCTCCTATTGAGGCTAGACACTGCATCCCAGTTAAGGTAAAGGGATCCAAAAGCAGTCAAAATAGTGAAGAGACAGTCCCTGTTCCTGCTGTTAGGAGTCTCGCATGAAAACTATGCTACACAACTGTTACATATATGCGGAAGGCTGAAAGCTTCTTTTTGTTAGTGTTAGTCTTCCTGTTTTGTTTCTTAGTCTTTATTATTCTCTTGTGTGCCATTGAGTCATTTCTCACTTTAAAATCTTGAGCCCAAGTTAATCTCCAAGATTTAGCTCTGTTCTGTTACTGATCATATTGAAGGAGTATTATTAATGTGTGGGTGAGAAGGCTGTAGATTGGAACTCCCAATGTGCTATAAATAATTTTCCTGTGGTTACTTAGAAATGATTCCTGGATTTTTCATGCCCCTTTAGAACACAAATGACGCTCAGCAGTAAAAGGAGGTTGGGAAAAAATTGCAGTTTCTGTCTGCATGCTAGTCCAGACCAATGGTAAAGAACATGAAAAGAGACTTTCCTTGGATGAGGCTCTGTTTTATCTCAAGAAAAGGACAGTGAGTGATGAATCAGATCATGAACACCTAGAAGCACCAAGCTCAATGTCTACTGTCAGCCCTCTCCAAGTCATACTCATTTCCAGGTAATGGCTCAGTTTTAGGTCCAGTTCCCCAGACCATTTAAATGGAGTGGAGTAAAACTGTCTCCAACACCCAAAGTACAATTTTACTAAGGAGATTTATATTTTTACATTGATAGAGAATATAAATATTGTAAGTGTCCTCCACTCTGTTAGCCTTTTTTTTTTTCAGAGCTATAGTTAATGGGCTAACTTTGTGCCTTGCCACTTTATCAGGTTGATGGAACTATTTAATGAAACCCATGGAGATTGAGCAATTTAGTCTAATGGTCAGTTGCAACCCTTGATGTAAGTATTTTCCAGCAATACTGTATACATCAAATGTCCAACCTGCCACTGGTTATCAATATCCGTTATGCTTTTGGTTGGCTTGAACCATTAATAATATGTCAGATTAAGTAATTAGGCTGTCTCTACTTGCCAGAGGAAATTGTTTTTTCCTAACTGATGTTATTGGTTTTGTGGCTGTGCAGATAAGTACTTGGCCAAAATGTTTGGTACATATATAGCCAGGGAGTCACTCTTTTCGATAGATTGAAAGCAAGAACTGAAGTTCAAGGGGCTGAGAAGAGCCTGCAGACAATCCCTAAGAAAAACATCTTAGTCCTTTCTTCTTTTTAAATTAGTAATATCTTAATTGCTGCTGGTGCTCTCTAGCAAGGAACTTCATTTGCTGTCACTCATTTGGGAGCACATGAATCCATGGAACCCAGCTAAACAAGAACACTCAAGTTTTGTTTGTAAATGTGAACAATAAAAGATTCCTTAGAAAGCATGTTGTGAGCACTTTTTCGTGCTTTCAATCTTTTTTCACACTTTGAGAAAGAAAGATGAAAAAGAAAAGAAGGGAAGAGTTCAGTGGAAACACATTGTAAATGCTAGTTCATACGGTTTGTTTTGGGTTTATGACTTACCTTTTGCATTTCATGTCATTCCCTATCATTCCCTATCATTGCAAGTTTGTAGATCTTACTCACGTTACCTTATGTGTTTTTCTATCCCTCTTTATCTGTTTGCACACAAAGATAAATTGGAAAATCTCATTTGGGAATTACTTCCAAGGAACCTTTCAATAGTAACCCCGCCCTTCCTGTTTAAGCATTTAATCGAAGTGGTACTATTCCTCTGTCATCATTCACATTTACTAATCTATTGATTTTATGCTGCGTTAAAACTTTGTTTCCTCTCCCACTGCAGCTATAGAACACAGAAAACACAGAACACATTTAAAGCAAAGGGGAAAAACAACAACAAATCACCATGACCTTACTGACTAAAAAGATAGCCCTTTGGTGTATATCATTTATTCATTCATTCATCAAGTGCACATTGAGCAATGATTTATTGTCTCTTGGGTTAGCTTTGGAAGTATAATAGCAAACTAAAACAGTCTCCATGAAGCTTACAATATAATGAAGGTTTTTTTCTTTATCACAAAATTAAGCATACAGCGTCAATTTGTTTTAAATGCTATGAAGGAAAGATACACTTCACCACAAGAATGTTTAAGAAAGGGGAGAAGTCTGGGTCTACATGTAAGAAAGACATTTCTGACAGAGCACTGTTACTAATTATCTGGTTAAAGATTCCTTTGCCCTACTAAGATAGAAATATTGAATAGGCAAGCTCTTGTTTGTTTTGTTTTGTCTTTTGAGACAGGGTTTCTCTGTGCAGCCTTGGCTGTCCTGGACTTACTTTATAGACCAGGCTGGCCTTGAACTCACAAAGATCCTCATGCTTCTGCCTCTCCAAGTATTGGAATTACAAGCATGTGCCACTGTGTCAGCTCAAGGAGAATCTCTTTAAGCACTGGTTGGAGGTGGCTTTCCTTTCTTTTGCTTGGAGGCAGCAACAGCAATGGCATCCTCGAGTGTTGCTCTCCGTTTATAGGCCTTAGATACCGGAAACCCTACTCCCAAGTGTTACACTCTGCATGCAGACCTTGGGTGGGGTGGTCTTTGGCTAGTATTAGAGCTCTTCACCTGGGAGCCTGAAGACTCAATGTGGTTCTGAATCTCTTCTAATAACCCGGGCCTTCAGTTTTCTTTTTGCTGGCTTCACACAACCTTTATGTCTGTAGTTTCAGCTCTCTTTCCTCTTCTGCCTCACTTTCCAATCCTTTTTTTCCTGCTCTGGCTGCTTTTGAACTGCATAACTACTACTGCCTTCAGCTGTTTATCAGTTAGATGCCTTGCTGTTTTTACAGTGTTGCCTGATAATTGCCCTGCCATGTCTGCCCCTGTTCTCATGCCTATGCTATTCCGCTGCCTCTGCCATTCTCTGCTGCTCCTTCCATGTTGCCAGGCCAACTTACACTAATAAAAGTACAAATAAATGACTGCTCTAGAGAAGCTGCTTTGGGGCTTGATGTTTCAACATCTGGAGTGATAGCATAGCAGAGTATTTCCCAGTCAACTAACCCATTGGTTAATTGTGCGAACCTAAGAAGCATGTCTACATAGTTCTAGAAGGGTGTTTGTTTGGACCAATTGTCCATTTATTCAGACCAATCTAAATCTTGCCATTTAGCATCAATCACAGTCCTGGAGGCTTGTGTTTTGGATCAATCACAGCTTTGCCTCTGAATACTAGTCACAATAATACCTCTAACAGATTACCAGAGACAGTGCTCCCACTCTGGCAAGGGTGAAAATTGTTGTACAGTCATCTAAAGTTTATTTAGCTTTGCATTAGAAAAAAAACAGCTCTGAATAATTTCAAACGGCTTTGGCTGAGTCTGTCTTCTGGAGCTGGGGAAATCAGCTGTGATCATCTTATAGTTTTCTCAAAGCATCCCTGGAGTGTTCCAGAGCTCTGGTGCTGGCATAATGGTGGTCCAGCTGGCTAAGTCAGCCAGGGCAGCAAAGGGAGAGCCCAACATCTGCTCATTAGGCAGTTAAATTTCCCTTTCCCTAGTGTCTTTGCTCATATACAGGAAAGTGTGCTTTAGAAATAGTGCTTGCGGAGTAAACATAAGGAACTTATCATAAAAGCTGATAGTGATTTTAATAGTGCTACCAGTGCATAACACCTGCCCAGTGCCCCAGGGAGATATGTGCTCCCTTTAACTGTCTCAGCCATTTGGGTTGCAATATTAAATATAATTAGGAAGTGTTTGTGTCAACCTTGGAAAGGAGAGATTGGGAAAAGGAGGCTGAAGAGGGAAGTTTTTTTTTTCCTAAGTAGAAATGACAGTATGTGACTGGAGGGGATACGGGATGACTGAGGACAGGGATGGCAAACTCTGTCCAGAACATTTCTAGTTTTTGTAAATGAAACTATCAGGTGACACTGTGCTGATTCATTTACTGATGATCTCTGGTTGCTTTTGTGCTAGAATTGCAGAGCTGAGAAATTGCCACATTGAGCTGTTCCCACAAAGACCATATGGCCCTATTGGAATACTTAAAATATTTGTTCTCTGTTCTCTTACAGAAAATTTGTTGAAACCTTTTCTGAGACTCCCAAGAAAGTGAAGGTGATAAGTAAGGAAAGAAGAATGTGGGAAATAGTGAGGATGAATATTAGGCAAGACCCAGATAGACAATGCAGGTTTTTAGTTTTAATCTTAAGACTTATGAAAAAAAAAAGCTGGATAGTTTAAGAAAGCGTCTAAAATGAGCTGTCCTGAAATGGGTTATTAATTTTTTGTTGCTTTTTTGTTTGTTTAGTTTTGAGACAGAGTCTCTTGTAGTTCAGATTCACCTTGAAATAACTATCTAATTGAGGATGGCATTGAACTTCCAATCCTCCACATCATGTTTATTTTTATCAAGTCCTGGGGATAGAATTCATAGCCTTGTGCTTCAGGCATACTAGGCAAGTAAGCACATTGCTTACTAAACTAGATCTTCAGCCCTTATTCTTGGCTTTCAATTCACAGTTCATCTTGGATAACTTCCTATTATTAAACATATATTTTCTAACACTATGTAAGAGTTGCTTTGGTCATGGTCAACAAGGGAAGAATAAGCCAAGAGGGAAAATTATCTAAATCACAAGTCCATAGAAAGTAAGTCACAAGTGTTTTTTCATACACTGATATTCATATCCTTTTTACATAATATTTGTAAAGCCAGTCTCTGGTTCTTGGTTACCCAAAAAGTGTCAGGTATGGTTTTAATCTGGCGAAACAGGCCTTCAGTCAAATAAGACATTGGTTGGCTACTCCCACATGTTTTGTGCCATCATTGCCTTAGAATATTTTGAAATTAAGTATACTCAGCTGAGAATATCCTTGTGCGTATTGTTTCTAATATTCTATGATATCATGCAAATTATTTCACAGAGCACAATAATTTTCAGAGGCGTCTTTTTCTCTTGTATCTACAGTCTTCCAAAAGCAGCATTTACTAATACTAGCAAGGTATTAGTAGTATGCCTGATTTCCACAATCTCATGACTGTGTTGGTGTATATATTTTGTTTTTGGTAGCTTGCAGAAGCCATCTAGACTATCTTTAGATATAGGGAGGTATAAATTATACTACAAAGCCTGAAATATTTCTCAAAGCATTTAAACTGAAATAATATGAAATAGAATAAAGTAGTTTATAAACTTTAAAAAACAAAGTAATTTTACAAAGGTTAATAATTTTATAACTCCTAAAAGCTGGAAATAACAAAATATCAGTGAGAAGAATGTTGATAAACAAAAATGTGGCATATCAATGAGAAGGAGTAACCAATGGCTATTAAAAACAAAAATTAGGTCTATAATATATTAGTCATTAAAGATTTGTTTTTTTTCCTCTCTCTCTATATATATATTTGTGTGTGTGTGTGTGCACGCGCGTGTGCGTGCATGCACTGTGGAGTCCAGAAGAGGGTGTTGGATCATCAGGAGTGGGAGTTACACATGGTTTTAAGCTGCCCTACATGGATGGTTGGAACTGAGCACTGTTTTCCTGGAATATCAGCAAGTGCTTTTAAGCACTAAGTCATATCAGCAACCCTATATAAGTTTTTGGAGACAAAGTCCTGCTACATAGTCCAGACTAGCCTTGAACCCATGATGGTCCTATGTGAGCATCCTGAGTTCTGGATGTGCCATCATGTCAGATGTGAAATTTTTATTTGAAGCAATACTAAATGAAAAATACAGAAAAATAATAGGTACAATTATATAACAATATGTCAATACAAATGATACTAATAACACTATATTCAAAACTGTTATTAGAACTTCTGGAATAGAGAATTTCAAATGGTAATTAAAATAGCATATTTAGAAAAAAAGAGTCAGTTATAGCAGAGTTGCTTTCCTGATATTCACTATGGTACACTGCTCTTAGGAAAAAAATCTCAAGGCTATTACTTCTAGATACGCTAAGTTCATTTTCTCTTACATTTCCCCAAGCAGACTTACCGCTTTTCTGTGTTTAGGATATACACTTTATGCTTTCAGTTGGTAAGAGTTGGTTCAGCATTCTTGTTGTCATCAGCTAAGAATGAAGAGAACCACTTAATGGAACTCTTGGCAAGAATCCTAGGGACCAAGCAAGGGCAGCATAAGTGGCACCAAAGAGAGTTGTGTGGTTGAAAATGAAGTCCAAATCAAGGCATTACCAAATTGCAGTCAGCAGTGACAGATATATGCTTTAGGTTCTGTATAATCTTCCTACACTAAAGAAATGCAACAAAACCTCAACTATATTTGATGTAAATCCAGTGGACTCTCCAGATTCAGCAGGTGTAACTAGAGTCAGGTCTGGTTTATTGGAAGTGATGCTGACAGCATGTTTGGTAAGTATATGAAACCCACAAATTATCTGAAATACATGGAATAAGAGTCTCCACTACTGCTTAGCTTCATTTCCTGCTACTGTGTTAACATACCTTTACAAAAGCATCTCAAGGGAGAAAGGGTTTATTTAACTTGCTATTCCAGGTTACAATCGAACATTCTGGGGAAGTCAAGGCAGCTTGTAAGTGTTGTTCTTTTTTTTTTTTCAGCTAAGGGCATGAGATGAGAGCTGTACCCAAGCTTTACTAAAACATGGTTTGGGCTGAGTTCAGAGAATTTCCATATATCTGTAGTCCTAGGCCTGTAATCTTCTACCATCCATATAATCCAATCTTCTGCAAGGCCAGACATGAAGGCTTCAGCTTTCAGCCTCCATCTCCTAACCTAGGCCTAGAATGCTTTCAACATCTAAGACTTAACTGCTGAATAAGCTCACCCTTTCTAGTTCTTTCTGTACTCTGGCTGCTTGGTTCAACCCAGCTGTCCTGGCTCAAAACTCCTCTCCAAACTGACTGTTTCAAACTGGTGTCTCTTGCTTTCTCACTGAGTTGCTCTGCTTGGAAAACACTGCCTCTGAACTCCACATACTGAATTGCCTCAATGAAATTCAACTTAACTTCACCAAACAGTACTGCACTGATTGCTTGAATTCTACCGTACTACAGTGTACTCTCCTCTTCTCTGCTATCTCTGCGAATTTTTAAATTTTTACTTTAATTATTACAGTTTATTACAATTTATTCACTTTGTATCTTTGCTTTAGCCTCCTCCCTCATCTCCTCCCAGTCCCCCCTCCCTCCTTCTTCTCCCCCTGTGCCCTTTCCCTAGTCCTCTGAGAGGGCAGGACCACCTCCCCTTCTATCTGACCCAAGCCTGTCAGGTCTTATCAAGGCTGGCTGAAACATCTTCCTCTGTGGCCTGGCAAGGCTGCACCCCTCCCCTGCTAGAGGGCGGTTTTCAAAGAGACAACTCCTGTACCTCTTACTAGGGTACCCACTTGGAAACTGAGCAGCTTATGGGCTTCCTCTGAACATGGGCTCTAGTTACTCTCCATGCATAGTCCTTGGTTGGAGTATTGGTCTTTACAGGTCTGCCTGGGCCCAGGTGTTTGGGCTCTGTTGTTTTCCTTGTGGGGTTCCTGTCGCCTCCAGGTCTTTCTGTCCCCCTCTTCTTCCATAAAATTTCCTTCACCCTGCTCATAGTTTGGCTATGAGTCTCAGTATCTCCTTCAATACATGGTGGGTATATTCTTTCAGAGGCCACCTGTGGAGGCTCCTGTCCTGTTCCTTGTCTTCTACTTCCAATGCCTATCCTTCTGCCCTTCTGAATGAGGATTAAGCATCTTCTATAGGGTCCTATTTCTTTAGCTTCTTTAGGAATATAGATTTTAGTATGTTTATTCTATATTATATCCACCTGTAAGTGACTGTATACCATGCTTGTCTTTCTGCTTCTGGGTTACCTCACTCAGGATGATCTTTTCTAGTTCCATCCATTGGCCTTTAAATTTCATGATTTCCTTTTTAATTGCTGAGTAGTCTTCCATTGTGGAAATGAACCACACTTTCTGTATCCATTCCTCAGTTGAGGGACATCTAAGTTCTTTCCAGATTCTGGCTATTACAAATAAAGCTGCTATGGTTGAGTAAATGTCCTCATTGAATGGTGGGGCATCTTTTGGGTATATGCCTAGGAGTGGTATAGCTGGATCTTGAGGTAGCACTATTCCCAATTTTCTGAGAAAGCACCAAACAGATTTCCAAAGTAGATGTACAAGGTTATGTTCCCACCAGCAATGGAGGAGGGTTCCCCTTTCTCCACATCCTCTCCAGCATGCATCATTCCTTGAGTTCTTGATCTTAGCTATTCTGATGGGTGTGAGGTGAAATTTCAGGGTCATTTTGATTTGCATTGCAATGTGACTAAGGACATTGACCATTTCTTTAAGTGTTTCTCTGTCATTTGATATTGCTCTATTGAGAATTATCTGTTTAGCTCTATACCCCATTTCTAAATTGGATTACTTGATTTGTTGTTTTTTACATTCTTCAGTTCTTTATATATTCTGGATGTTAGCCCTCTATCAGGTGTAGTTGGTGAAGATCTTTTCCCGGTCTGTAGGTTGACATTTTGTTCTGTTGTCAGTGTCCTTTGCTTTACAGAAGCTTTTCAGTTTCATGTGGTCCCATTTATTAATTTTTGATCTTAGAGCCTGTGCTGTTGGTGTTCTGATCAGGATGTTGTTTCCTGTGCCAATAAAATCAAAGCTGTTTCTCGCTTTTTCTTCTAACAGATTTATTGTGTCTGGTTTTATGTTGAAATCTTTGATCCACTTGGACTTTACTTTTATGCAGGATGATGAATACGGCTCTATTTGCATTTTCTACATGTAGATATACAGTAAGACCAGCACCGTTTGTTGAAGATGCTATCTTTTTTCCATTGTAAGGTTTTGGATTCTTTGCCAAAAAATACATTTCTGTAGGTGTGTGGGTTTATTTCTGGGTCTTGGATTCAATTCCATTGATCCACCAGTCTGTTTGTATGACAGTACTCTGTAGTTTTTGTTACTGTTTCTCTATAGTACAGCTGGAGGTCTGGGATGGAGATACCTCCAGAAGATCTTTTATTATTCAGGACTGTTTTAGCAATTCTGTTTTTTTTTTCCCATTTGAAGTTGAGAATTGTTCTTTCAAGTTCTGTAAAGAGTTGTGTTGGCATTTTGATGAGAATTTCATTGAATTTGTAGATTGCTTTCAGCAGAATAGCCATTTTTATTATGTCAGTCCTAATGATCTACAAGCATGGGAGATCTTTCCATCTTCTGACATCTTCTTCTATTTCTTTCTTCAGAGACTTGACGTTTTTTTCATATCAGTGTTTCACTTGCTTGGTTAGAGTCACACCAAGGTACTTTATGTTATTTGTGGCTTTTGTGAACGGTATTCTTTCTCTAATTTCTTTCTAAGCTTGTTTGTATTTTGTATGAAGGAGGCCTTCAGAATTTCTTTGGGTTAATTTTGTACCCAGCTATTTTGCTGAAGGTGATTATCAGATGAAGGAGTTTTCTGGTAGAATTTTTGGGGTCACTCATGCATACTATCATATCATCTGTGAATAGTGATACTTTGATGTCTTCCTTTCCTATTTGTATCCCTTTGATCTTTATTTTTCTTATTGTTCTAGCTAGGGCTTTTAGAACTATGTTGAAGAGATAAGGAGAGAGTGGGGAGCCTTGTCTTGTTCATGATTTCAGTGGGATTGATTTAAGTTTCTCTCCATTTAGTTTGATATTGCCTGTAGGCTTGCTGTATAGTGCTTTTACTATGTTTAGGTATGTACCTTGTATTCCTGATCTCTCCAAAACTTTAAACCTGAACGGGTGTTGAATTTTGTCAAATGCTTTTTTGGCATGTGATGAGATGATCATTTGTTTTGTTTTGTTTTGCTTTTATTGTTTGTTTATATGGTGGATTACATTGATGGATTTCTATATATTGAACCACCCCTGTATGCCTGGGGTGAAGCCTGCTTGGTTGTGGTGGATAATATCTTTAATATGTTCTTGGATTTGGTTTGATAGTATTTATTGAGTATATTTGCATCCACATTTATAAGAGAGATTTGTTGGAAGTTCTCTTTCTTTGTTGGGTCTTTGTGCAGTTTAGTTATCAAGGTGACTGTGGCTTCATATAATGGAGTCGGTAATGTTCCTTATGTTTCTATTTTGTGGAATAGTTTGAAGAGTATTGGTGTTAGCTCTTCTTTGAAGGTCTGGGAGAATTCTGGGCCTAATTGTCTGGCCCTGGGATTTTTTTTGGGGGGGGGGGAGGGATGGGAGACTATTGATGAAAGCATCTATTTCCTTAGGGGATATAGGACTACTTAATTTACTTACGTGAATTTAGCTTTGGTAAATGGAAATATATCAAGAAAATTGTCCATTTCATTTACATTTTTAAATTTTGTTGCATATAGGCTTTTGAAGTAGGACCTAATGATTGTTTGGATTTCCTCAGTGTCTGTTGTTATGCCCCCTCCCCGTTTTATTTCTTATTTTGTTGATTTGGACGGTGTCCCTCTGCCTTTTAGTTAGTTTGGCTAAGGGTTTGTCTATCTTTCTGATTTTCTCAAGAACCTGCTCTTGGTTTCATTAATTCTTTGACTTGTTCTCTTTGTTTCTCATTTATTCATTTCAGCTCTGTGTTTGACTGTTTCCAGCTGTCTCCTCCTCTTGGGTGTGTCTGCTTCTTCCTTTTTTTTTTTATAGTGCTTTCAGGTGTGCCCTTAAGCTGCTTGTGTGAGATGCCTTGAATTTCTTTATGATGGCACTTAGTGCTATGAACTTTCCTCTCAGCACTGCTTTCATTGTGTCCCCTAAGTTAGGGTAAATTGTACCTTCATTTTAATTGAATTCTAGGAAGTCTTTAATTTCTTTCTTTATTTCTTACCTGATCCAGGTGTCATTGAGTAGCGAGTTTTTCAGTTTCAATGTGTGTGTAGGCTTTTTGCTATATCTGTTATTGTTGAGGTCTAGTGTTAGACCGTTGTGTTCTGATAGAATACAATGGATTCTTTCAATATTCTTGTATCTGTTGAGATTTGATTTGTGACCAACTATATTGTCAGTTTTGCAGAAGGTTTTATGAGGTGCTGAGAAGAATGTATATTCTTTTGTGTTTGGGCAAAAGTTTCTGTAGACATCTGTTAGGTCCATTTGATTTAAGACCTTTTCAAGTGTCATTATTTCTCTCTTTAGCTTCTGTCTCAACAATCTGTCCCTGGGCAAGAGTGGGGTGTTAAAGTCTCCCAGTATTAAGGTGTTGGGATCAGTGTGTGATTTATGCTTTAATAATGTTTCTTTGACAAATGTAGGAGTCCTTGTCATTCGTGCACAGATATTCAGGATTGTGATGTCCTCCTGGTGGATTTCTTCTTTGATGAGAATGAAGTGTCCCTCTCCATCTCTTTTGATTAATTTTGGTTGAAAGTCTATTTTCTTAGATATTAGAATGGCTACTCCAGCTTTCTTCTTGTGTCCATTTGTTGGAAAAACCTTTTTCAAGTCCTTTAATCTGAGGTAGTGTCTATCTTTTTTTGCAGAGGTGTGTTTCTTGAATGAAGCAGCATGTTGGATTCTGTTTCCACAACCAATCTGTTAGTCTGTGTCTTTTTATTGGAGAGTTGAGACCATTGATGTTAGTAGATATTAGTGATCAATGATTGTTATTTTCTTTTATTGTGGAGTTGGTAGTGATTGTGTGTTTGTATGTTTATTTTCTTTTGCTGTTTTGATGGGATGGTGTCTTTATCCTGTGTTTTCTTGGATGTAGTTGATCTCATTGGGTTGAAGTTTTCCTTCTAGTATCTTCTGTAAAGCTGGATTACTGCATATATATTGTTTAAATTTAGTTATGTCATGGAATATTTTGTTTTCTCCATCTATGTTGATTGAAAATTTTCCTGGCTATAGTAGTCTGGGTTGGCATCTGAGATCTCTGAGCTTCTGCATGATAATTGCCCTGGCCCTTCTGGCTTTCATAGTTTTTGTTGAGTAGTCTGGAATGATTCTGATAGGTCTAACTTTATATGTTACTTAGCATTTTTCCCTTGCAGTTTTAATATTTTTTCTATGTTCTGTAGATTTAGTGTTTTGACTATTATGTAACATGAGGTGTTTCTTTTCTGGTCTAGTCTAATTTGTGTTCTGTAGGCCTCTTGTATATTAATAGATATCTCTTTAAGTTGGGAAAATTTTCTTCTATGATTTTCTTGAAAATATTTTCTGGATCTTGGAGCATGGAATTTTCATTTTTGTCTGTTCCTGTTATTCTTAAGCTTTATCTTTTCATGGTGTTCTTGATTTCTTGGATGTTTTGTGTTTGGAACTTTTCTGATATTACTTTTTCTTTGAGAAATGTATCAATTTCTGCAAGTGTATTTTCAGCGCCCAAGATTCTCTCTTCCTTCTCATATTCTTTTGGTGATGTTTACCTCTGTGGTTCCCGATCTCTTCTCTAAGTTCTCCAGCTCCAGGGTTTTCTCTGTGCTTTCTTTATTGATTCTAATTGTGTTTTCGTGTCTTGGATCTTCATCTTTTTGAATATAGATTTCTATCTTTCCATCATGACCTCTAGTTTTTTGTTCATTTCCTCTTTATTCACCTTGATTAACTGCATAATTACAGATTTAAGATCATTTTCCTGTGTTTCAATCTGCAACAGAATATCTATTGGATTTTGGAAATTATGGTAAAGCTGTGATATCCTGGTTTTTGTTACTTATATTTTTATGCCATCTCTAGCCATCTGGTTATCTGTAGCCTTGATTTATTATTCTTGGAGCCTGTACTGGAGACTAGATCCACTTGTGTCTGGAGTTTCAAGTAGTCTCCTCTGTATTCATTGTCTCTGCTGGCTCACTGTTTGTGTACTGGGTAGCTGGGGCACAAGTGGAAAGATCTCTGAGTCTAGAGCTACTTTGGTATCCCAAAGGCTTCCTTAAGATGGCGGAGGATGGAATTTGGGTCTGAGTCTTGAAGCAGCTCTGGAGTGGCTGTGCTGGCCCCATTTTCTCCCACCCAGGTGGGCTAGGCTTCTGGGGAGTATGCAGGAAGATCTCCAAGCCTAGAGCTGCTCCAGTGCCCCATATGGCTCTTTGGGCAGGAGGACAATGGAATTTGAAACTTTGCCCTGGTGTCTAGCTCAGCTCCATTGGGTTCTCTGTTTGTGCTGGACTCACTATCTCTGGCCTATGTGAGTCAGGCTACTGGAACCCTGGCAGATAGATCTCTTTGCCTAGAGTTGCTCCAGTGCACCACAAGCTTCTCTTAGATGGTGAGGCATGGAACCTGGTTCCCAAGCTCAGCTCAGTTCTGCTGTGTTCACTGTCTGTGTTGTGCTGGCTGATTCTGAGCTGGGTGAACCTGGCAGGAGGGGAGTAGGCAGAATGGAGCTGAGCCTCCACCACAGTACCAGAACTTATCCCCTCCACTGGGAGGTGAGAGTGAGCATCACTAGTTGCAATCAGGAGGGTGTCCACAGGATCTTGAGTGTGGGTTCTCAGGTTTGAAACCAGGAGCCTGTAGTACTCAGAAGGTGTCCACAAGACTGTGAGAGTGGGCACCCAGGTTTGAAGTCTCACCCTCAGTGCAGGAAGGTATTCACTCCGCAGTCAGTGAGAGTGAGCACCCAAGGTCTGAGCAGCCAGGCTCTAGTCCCAGGAAGGTATTCACAGAAAGTGGGCTTTTGTGGTGGGTAGCCTAAGGCTGCAGAGTAGGAGTCCTGTGTGCACTCTGCCGGTCCCACGAGGGTATCCACAGAAAGTGGGCTTAGGCAGGTGGCCTAGGGCTGTGGAGTCAGAGCTGGTCCCAGGAAGATGGTGGGATTGGGCAGGCAGTCTAGGGCTGCGGCAGTGTTGTGTGGAAGATAGAGAATTTTTTTCCGGTATTAGCCTGGTGGCCTGAACATGGACCTTCTAGTATTCCCGTGGATTCTCTTTTCAACCAAGAAACACAGATGTCGGGGTTTTGGGGTCCACAGCACAGCCTGCCAGTCAACCTGCTCTCACTGTTGGGCTGCTGTTCAGATACTCTGCACAGTCGGCACCACCATCTTGGATCTCCCCTTGATGTCTGAGGGAGAGTTGGGTGTATCCCATCTCTGACTCATTCTGCTCAATCTTTCTCTGATTCTTCAATTTGTCCCTCAATTAGATGTCATTGTTTGGATATAAAGATGTATACTAGTTTGTGTCTATATTCCAGCCAGAGGGATTAAAAGGTGTGTCTGTATTCCATCAGGATCACACAGACTTAGGTCTTTGGATGTGATCCCTTGCAGGTTAGCCATAATGCTGAATTAAACTTTTTCTATACAGCTAGTCACATTATATTCACAATCAAGAGAAGAAAGCAATAAATGAAGTGCACAACCAGCCTTTTTTTTGGGAAGTGGTCCAGGTAGTGAGAAACTGAAGGCTTCATCAAGTAGCACAAGTGAGATTTCCTCTAGCCCTCTCAGGTCACTATAGCCCTAGTCATAGCAGTAGTCTCCTTAGAGACCCTGAGCCTAAATGTCATAGTTTAGCCATGTGTGTTGTTTGAGCTGCTAAGTGCATTGTTCATTTATTATGAATTAGCAGAAAATAATTAATACTTTGGCCTCATGCTATTTGATTATAATCCAAAACTATCTGGAACTTTTGCCTAGTGGTGGGGAATTGCCAATATGGTATATACATATATCTGACTGCTTACCCAAAACAGCTGGCTTGAGGCTGAGATGGGGCAACTCATGAAAAGAATGAACAATAAGTGCTAAGTGTTTTATGTATACCATTAAGTATCCAGTACCTTTGTCCCCACGGAAAAACATTCCAACCGGTTGGTCTTCTAGTACCAGCTATGGTTCATAAATTTTTAAGCTGTATGGAGAATTGTGGTTGGACTGGGGAGTACAGAGCAAGTGCTACTGAGCACAAACAGTAAGCCTAGAACTGTTACTACTAATGAGAAGCCTAGGAAAGGCAAACCAGTAGGCAAAGCTGAGATAAAGGACAAAAATAACAGTGTAAGGACCAGCTGCTAGTGTGAGGGTCAGTAGAGACCAGTAAGAGGTAGATTGAATTAGTTTGGACATCTTCCATACACATAAGTAATGTTTGCTACTGTATACCCGTAGCAATGTTCTTATATGTGGCTCAAGCTTTTGTGACTCTGTTAGCACTTGAACTATGACAAGTTGCAGAAGGTAAATTAACCTAGCCTTCCTTCTTTTATGTATTTTTACTTTATGTGTATCGGTGTTTTACCCACTTGTATGTCTATGCAACACATATATGCAGTGCCCATGGAGGTCAGAAGAGGGCATTGGATACCCTGGAACAGGAGTTAACATATGCTTGTGAGCCATGTAGATACTGAGATTTGAACCTGGGTCCTCTGGAAAAGTAGTCAGTGCTCTTAATCTTTGAGCCATTTCTTCAGCTCCAAGTTTTCTTGTGTGTATGTGTGTGTGTTTGTTTATTTTAATGGCCAGAGTAGTTAAACCTGAGTTGATAAACTATTTCTACTGTTTTTCCTCCTTCAAATATTGTTCATCCAAGGAATATAATTAGGAGGGGTAAAGATCAATGATAAGGCATTCATTGGTTGTATTATTTCCTATAATCTAAGAATCATAGCTAGACTAGTCATGGCTCTGGCATCTGTGGAGGCTCTGACATCAGCTCTTCCTGGGAAGCTTACATATGGATGTGGTGAATAACTCTAGAGAGTTGAGCAGCCGGTGCTGAAATACGTGTTCAAGTGTCTGCTAATTCTATCAAAATAATGTTGCATGGCCGTCTCAGCAGAATGACATTTCACAGCTTTCAGCTGCTAATCATTGACCTCAAGAGCCTCAGTGTTCAGTACCTAACCCATCAGGCTATTCAGGCACTTGAAGCACTTTAAGAATTTGAATACAAACCCAAAGACATCCTGTCCCTCAAAGCCTTTCCATTCCAAAATGATTAAATGTCTGTGTTCCCAGAGATTTCCTGTGATAGTTGACATGAATATACCTCCCAAAAGTTTTTGCATGTGTGTTCAGGTGGCAAAATCCTGATGAAGATGAATATAGTCCATTGAAACTTTCTCAGGCTATCATTCAGGTAAAATATCTTTGATTCAGTTGAGCTGCTTTTGGGACATTAGAGCCTCCAGAGAAGGAATTTGGTGGTCTGAGGTCAAAAGCCCGTATTTAAAAATAACTATACTCTGTGTTTTTCCTAGTTTTAAATTAAGTAGATACAGAGGGAAATAGGAGAGGGAGAGCTAGTTAGCATCTTTAGCTCATTGAGTGCTTGCTTCCATTCCTAGCTAAGCACCTCAGGGACAATGTCTGCTAGAAAACAAAGCCCCCTCTTCCTCCTGGTACAGATGACTTGTATGACCAATCTCTAAAATAAAAATGATTTTAAAAGTCTTCCCTAACGCTAAAGTTCAGGTAATTAAACTAGCTAAGTGAGTTTGCAGAGTCAGCTTACTAGTTCATGTGGCATGGCAAAGATGGCTTAATTACTCACCAGGAAGTCAAAATCTCTAGGGAGTTGTCACTGGGAGCAAATTCTGAGCTCTACTTACATCTATTGTGATGAACACTTCCCAGTAGAATGTGAACTTTAGTAGTTTATATCACTTTTATGAGCAATTGATCATGCAAATATAGTGATCTTGGAATTGTGTCGAAGATGTAAGATTAAAAGAATGTAAAAAACCTGGGTTCTCTTCATTGCCATCTAAAAAGTCACTTGCTGACCAGGAATACCCAGAAAGGTCTGTTAGGTGAGCAGTGACTACAAGGCTTATTTGTTAAATCATCTAGTTATCTTAACAAACATACATGGGATTTTAAGATTCTTGAATAAAATGTGTTTTATAAGCTTAGAATTGGATAGGTCAACATTTTGGCTAAACTTGCATTTAACTGAGGGGCGATAGCTGAATGGCATGCAGAATTCCACTTGGAATACTTTATTGCTACCTTCTTGTCCTGGTTTATTTGTCCGTTCCACAAAATCATGGTGATGGCTTATACTGTACCAGCTACCAAACACTGGCAACACAACAGTCAGCAAACCAGACATTGTTTTTAAACCTGTAGGAGAGAGTTAATGAGTTTCTTAACTCAGATGATAGAACTGGATAAGGAGACCAGAGATGAGAGGATGAATTAAAATAGTAACTGTAAGGCTAGTCCTTGGACAGTAAGTCTTCCAAGCACCCAGAGACTTTCTAGAAATATTCATTTCTGGTCCTGTCACTACCAAACATGAGTAAGGAGGGTTAGGGTCGAGCAAAAGCGACTCCATTTAAAGTAATATCTTCCCCTCCAGGAAACTCTTGCCCACACTTCCTTTTGGCAAGGATGGGGGAGGAAATGAGTGAGATTTGTATTCAGAAGATAAAGGTGAGCAGCCTTTAGTGATGGCTACTTGAAAATTATAGTGAAAAAATAGGAAGTGCTTAGTATTTAAGATAACATGGGGATTTCATGAATGAATCTTTAATCTGGCAGGGTGGTATGTACTTGAAATACACAACACAGGAAGAGAAACAGACTTCTCTGAAAGTTCATGTTTGGATTTAACACATTCAAAGTGCCCATGACCAACCCAGTAAAGATATACTACAATTGTCCCTCAGTAGCTACAGGGGTTTCATTCCAGGAGGCTCTGAGAAAGCAAAATATAGCAATACTTATAATCTTTTATGTTAACTGACATGGCATTTGCATATAACTTATGCATATTATTCTACATATTTTACATCTTTTCCAGATTACATATACCATCTAATACATTGTGAATATTATACAATAGTTGTTTTAAAATATTTAGAAAATGAGAAGAAAAACATGCCTGCATATGTTCAGTACAGATACTTATAAAGAAAAACAAGTTTTTAATTTTAAGGTTGTTGAATATGCAGAGGCATAAGCCACATGTGAGATAAAGTGCTTACTGCATATTTGTCTGTATAACAGAACTAGAGAGTAAGATGGTTAAAAGGATAGGAGGACAGCAGAACTGGCGGTGGCTGTTAGGTACTATATAAGTTCAAGAAACTCATATTCAAATGATGTAAGGCTCATATCACGCAGTTCTGGGTAGTGTTATGTTATTCCATCTCTCACTTTTATGCACACTATTTTGAAATGTCAAGGAGTATATGTGAAAGGGGGACAATTCGATAAAAAAAAATGGCTCTGGATCTTTAAACTGAGCCAGAAAAATAGCACTTTTTCTATTCCATTTTTTACTGTCAGTCTTTCTTCTGAATTCCTGTCTGTACCACCACACTTTCATTATGACTGATAGTGCTTTCCACACTATCACACATTTTGAAGATATTTTCTACATTTTTCTCAACTTATTAGGTGTAGCTTCTCGCCTAACTACCAGCTATTGATTTTCCTTTGAGTGTGGCATCTTTTGATGTTTAGGGCAGGAAGATTTTCTGGAATCTCATAAAGGAGATAGAACTGCATAGAGCTGATGCATGGAAAAACTACTATTTTGACTTGTTTCATATGTAATTCAAGGTTCTCAATGATGCTGAAGATTTATAAAACCAAAAATGTTCAGATTTTTATCCTTTCAGTTTGTCGTGCCTTTCTGTTATGTATGCAAACACATAGTTTCAACTTCATGACACTGAAATCACAAAAAAATTGAAAAATCTGATATGATGAAAACCAGTTGAGAAATCTCCAAAGACAATCTGATGACTTCTTAGGATCGTGCTCAAATCTGAAAATTTTTCATCTGGCTTCACATCCAGCTAAAACATACATATAAAAACCTAAGTATTATTATTATAACTGATGTAAATTTGCTATTCCCAGCACTTCAAAAATTGACACTGCCCACTGGAAAGCATACACACAGAATTTGAGCTCCCACGGTTATTTAGTTAAAGGCTCACTATTAGGCTCAGGGAGAATGGTGTTAAATTTTGCTGAAACCTTATTTTATATTATTCTATGAACTATTATTTTTTAACCCCCATAAAAGTCTCATTACCTCAGTCCACCGATGACAAAAACATAGGCAGAGCTAAATAAATAAGTACAAGGACACACAGCTTGCAAGTAGCAATCTAGTTATTGGTATTTCCATCTACAGTTGTCAAAGCACGTGTGCCAGATTAATGCCTTCAAAATGCAGTCATTTGAAATTTCAGCTTCTGCCACTATCTTACTTCTTTTCTTTCTTTTGACCGTGTTGAAAATATACCTTGAAAAGAATGTGTGTGTGGATTAGAGAGAGATAGAGGCAGAGACACACAGAGAGACAAAGACACAGAAAGAAAGTCATCAAGGTACTATTTCAAAGCAATTTATGTACTGCTAATTGAACACATGTCATTCTTTGGAAATACTACAATTTTCCATAAGTGGGACAGTAATGGGAAAGCAGGTAATTGCGTGAGTTATACTGTAGCATCACTAGCCTTCACAAATCACCAAATTAAAAAAGATTTAAAAATCAATAAAAAATATCAGAAACGTATGTCTCCAAAATCACTTGACTGTTAATGAAAACATTTAATTTCTGGGAAATGAGAAAATAAATGCATAATATCATTTGTATTGAGACAGGGTTTCACATAGGCTGGCCACAAACTACTGAGGATGACCTTAAAGTCATCTCCCAAGTGCTGCTATTACAGGCCTGTGCTGCCTCATCTGGGCTAAATTTTAAATTTTATTTGTTCACTTCAATTTTAAAATAATTTATTTGTTTTTATTTTATGTGCATTGGTGTTTTGCTTGCATAGGTGTCTGTGTGAGGATATCAAATCCCCTTTAATTGGAGTTGCAGAGTGTTGTGAGCAACCCATATGGGTACCATGAATTGAACACAGGTCTTCTGGAAGAGCAGCCAGTGCTCTTAACCACTGAGAAATCTTCTTACCACCTCATTTTAATTTTTTAAAATTAAAATTTAATTTAATTTTATGTACATGAGTATTTTTTCTATATGTATTTGTGCACCTCATGCATCTTTGGTGCTCAAGGAACTGAGAAGAACGTTAGATACCCTGGAACTGGACATACAGATGGTTGTGAACCCCGATGTATGTAATGGAACTCTGGTTCTTTGCAAGAACAGAAAGTGACCTTAACCATTGAGACATTTTTCCAGTCCCATGCATACTAAATTTTTAATCATTATGAAAATATTTATAGAGTACAATGACACCAATAGATGTAACTAAGAAAGAGAAACAAATATTTACAGGAGGCACAGGTTATCGTTCAAACTAACTATTGCAGGTCTCAAGATTATTCATGCAAATGCATGCATAATAATGTAGTGTAAAACAGTTTCAGTATTGTGAATGATTAGTAAAGGGCTTTTGAGACTAGCACACATTTGATGCCCAAGATAATCTTCCATTACTAATCTCTCATCTCAATCCATTACCTGAGGGTCCTTGTTAAAGAAGTGCAAATACTATCAGCAAGATGTACTTTCATTAGGATTCTACTTGCACCTTTCTCTTGGCTTTGGGTATCTAGTGATCACTTTTGGTCACAAAATTCAATATGTGCAGGTACATACCTCCCACTCTGCACTGAATTCTGAATTCTGTTTAGAATCTCATTTCCTATATAGCATATTAATACCGTGACCTACGTACCTTAATTTCTCTTGCTGTGTGTTGAGACATCTGTGATCTGGAAAGACAAAATAAGCACAGTATTACATCCCAGAATACAATAAGTCATGGCTCAGTTAACTGGGCAGTGTCAGCCTGGCAAGAGTGGGGACTTGTAAATATATCTAAATACTGACTTGGACAAGCAACTGTCCAATCTATACAACAGATTCATTTGAAAGAGGGAAACAGGATAGGTAATAGGCAAAGGTTATGGTAAAAGAAAATTATTAATTGTAGAGGTTGATAATGAATATTTAATCAATAACTTCAGTTAAGACTTATTCTCAATATATGTAGCCATTTCCCTATTTAAATTCCAATGGTCATCTCAAAGTTAGCAGATTTCAATTTTTTTCTTGTGATATGCATATACTAAACCTGCTTTCATTCAAGTATCATCTGTATTAAGGGAAGACCTCAAAATCTTCCCACTTACTCCACAAGAAAATTGGTGGTAGTAGTTGTTTTACCTTATTGGTCACACTCCTGCATTAAATCCTTCTCCAATTTCTGTTAATTTTACTATTTAGAGGACCTTCCATGTTTCCCTTTCTTTCTATCACTACTGATGTCCCTCTAGATACAAACACCAAACATTTGTCATCTACAATAGCCACCTAAATGACTTTTCTATCTCCATGTTTGCCTACTATTTTCCTCATGGGAATGAGAAGAAAATTACTTTACCACATCCTCCTTCCCCTCACATGAAGACCCTGCAGTAGCTTCCATTGTATTTTAGATAAAGACAATTGCTCCTATGTTCTGAAAGAACCTACATGGTCTGCCTCAAAAACATGCCAGCATCTTTAAGATTGCTTCACAGCTCTTTTTCTTTACTCAGCACTAGTGTGACACGTGTTGCCCAGGTTTCAGTAAATGAAGCTACAACTCTAGATTAATTAGATTTTAATTAAAAATTCTGTGAAACAGAGAACAAGATGACTTGCAAGTCAACCCAGAAATCTCTCATCTTGAGATGATTAATGAAAATAATGAGTTGTGGTACTGACTAATGCTGGGCTGTAAATTTTATTAAATTGTTTGTCATGAAATAATTACTAGAAGTCAATTAATAACACTGTTTAGTGCTATACATTCATATTGGACTTTTTCCTCTTTATACTATATGTAGTAGTTTTCCACCACAAACAGGTGGAACACATAAGGCATATGTAGTTAACCATCTATAACTAACTATGTGCCAGGGATCTGCAGATTTAACAACTGTTGGTCAAAAATATTTGAGAGGAAGTTGTCTGTGATGATGTGGTACTGATTTTTATTCTTGTGGCTATTCACAAACATACAGTTAACATAATTTATGTAGCATTAAGCTTACGTATTTTTATTTTTATTTTTTTTAATTTATTTATTTTTATCTCAATCACAGGTTAGGTACTTTGAATCCTAGGCATAGCCCCCTCCCCCATTCCCTCCTACCCTCCCACTCCCTCCCTCATCTCCCTCTTCCCCGCCCCCTCCAAGTCCACCAACAGGGGAGGACCTCCTTCCCTTCCATCCAACCCCAGCTTATCCTGTCTCCTCAGGGCTGGCTGCAATGTCCTCCCCTGGGATCTAGCCAGTCTGTCACTCCC
>CM053742.1:57209047-57233229 GCA_028658305.1 Pachyuromys duprasi | reverse complement strand
TGTCAATCTCTTGTGTCAGGAGTATTCTTCAAGAAGATCAGGGAATTCCAGTGGTTTGATAGTGTGTGTTGTTGTCTCAGTTGAACGCTGTTGTGGGTTCTGTGTGCCCAGCTTCGTGCTCTGTGCTAGAAGCTGTGAGCACCACAGGCTGGTCACCCCTCTGGTCTGGAGTCTTTACTCCTCACTCTGTGCTAGAGATTGAGTGTCCCGGTTTGAGATGTCCGCTGGGGCCTCCGTGCTCCGCCCTGGGCTTGCTGCTAAGGGCTCTCTCCTGGACTGGAGACTTGGTGCACCTTTTGTGCTAGGGACTGTGCATCACGGTCTGAGATGATATTAGGGGTACACAATTGGTCTGGAGTGGATACAGGCGTTGCCGAGCAGTGTGCACCCACTGTATGCAGGCTGGTCTGCAATGGTGCCCACAGCCTTCTCAGTTTGGCCCGTGGACACACACACGGACTTAAGTGGTTGCCGGTGGAGGTGATTGGTGTGCTCCTGCTGTATGCCTGCTGGTTGAAACAGAACCCTGGTCCCTCTCAGACTGGCCCGTGGACTCACACATGGACTGAAGTGGCTGTTGGCGGACCGGAGCAATGTGCGCCCACAGTTTGCAGGCCGGTCAAAATGGTCCCCTAGGCCCTCTCAGTCTGGCCCGTGTACACACACACACACATACACACACACACACACACACACACTCGGACTGAGGTTGTTCCCTGAGGAGGCGATCTGTGTGTGCCTACCTTATACCTGCTGGTTGAAACAGAACCCAGGTCCTTCTCAGACTGGCCCATGGACACACACAGGTACTGAGGTGTTTGCTGGGATAGCTGAGCAGTGTGTGCCCGCAGTATGCAGGTCAGTCAAAACAGTACCTGGGTCCTCCTCAGTCTGGCCTGGAGACTGTGTGATTCAGTCTGGTATGGCGGTGGTTGGCCCCCAGCATGGCTGCTTGTTCAGATCAGGGCTGTGAGCCGCCAGTCACCTGGTGTTTTTTCTGGGGAATAACTGGGTGTCCCTAGGATTTTTCCACTTGATTTCCTCGCCGTCAGAGTTCCGCTCACCTGGTAATCACAAATGCTGGTGTTTTAGGTCCCAGAGTTCAGTGTCCTGGTCGCTGCGTTGTTTCTGCTGTCCTACTCCTCAGACACAGTGTCCTCTCGTGGCAGCCATCTTGGATCCTATCCGTTATTTTCTTTTATTGTGGAGTTGGTGGTGTTACTGTGTTTCAATGGTTATTTTCTTCTATTTTTTTTTGTTGTGAAGTTATTTATATCCTGTGTTTTCTTGTGTGTAGTTGTTTTTGTTGTATTGGACATTTCCTTCTAGTTTCTTCTGTAGGGTTGGGTTGCTGTGTAGATATTGTTCAAGTTTAGTTTTGTCATGGAATATTTTGTTTTCTCCATCTATGTTGATTGAAACCTTTTCTTAGTATAGTAGTCTGGGTTGACATGTGTGGTCCGTTAGAGTCTGCGTGACATCTTCCTAGGCCTTTCTGTCTTTTGTAGTTTCTTTTGAGAAGTCTGGTGTGATTCTTCTATCATATGTTTTTTTTTTTTTTTTTTGAAAATAATTTCCTGATCTTTGAGCCTGGAATCTTCTTTTTTGAGAGAAGTCCACTGGTATGAGAGTGGATGTTGGGTTTTCAGCTATAGCTAAGGGAAGAAGGTTGCAAGAGCAGGTGCACCAGTGTGGGTGATTAAGCACAAGCATGTGAGTGGAAGTGTGTCTTGAAGGACAGGGTGCTAGAGCGTGTAGATGCCTGGAATGTGAGGCTTAAGCACAAGAGGGGGTGTGGGTGCTGGTGCTGCTCACAGGTATGTTGCGTATGTGCAGGTGCCCTGAATACTCAGTGTCCTACAGACCTGTGTATTGTCTTCCTGGTATTCAGATCTGTCTTAGTTCCAGGAATTGTTTGCCTGGACTCCACTGGTAGACCCACAAAACAGGGGCTCAATGTTAAGATCGCTGCCCCAAGAATCCCTAGGTTGACCACAGTGGTTGTATGTGTGGGAGGGATCCAATGTCTGGCTGCTAATGTAGAGGGGTCCTGGATCTGGGTTTCTGCAAGCACTCACTTGAAGGTGCTCTTACTTGCTTGCAGGCATAATGATAAAGCACAGGGGTAGCCCCTGTTCTCTAATCTCTGATATGGGACTGCAGGGGCAAATAATAATGTGGGAGTTCTGTTGGCTCCACTGTTTTTCCCGCTGGACAGGGAAACCCTTATTTGTGGTAACCACTTCTTTTGTCTTAGTCAGGGAACATGGAGGCTCCTGTTAGAGCTAGCTCTCACCCTGTAGCAGATGGCCTGATCGCAGGTCCTTGAAGCCCCATACAGCTGCCCAATGCTGCTACAGACCTGGGAGGCAGGTAGAGTCACCCTCTGGGAGGCCTTGGGAAGCCTATACAGCCACCCACAGACCTGGGAGACCCTGGAATTCCTGTACCGTAGCTTGCTGGTAGGCCTGTACACCAGTCCACTGCTAAGGAACTGGAAAGCTTGCCTCTGCTGTCTCAGTTATGGAGGAGGGATGTCTGTGCTTGGAGCAGCAGATACTGTGGGATGCCTCCACCAAAGAGGGAGGCCCATCAATGGTAAGTGCCTGGGTGTTTAATATTCACCGCTCTTAGTCCCTGGAGAAGTCTGTGGGTGACCTGGATCCAAATGGTTTCAGCTCACAGGTTGTCTCCTCTCACCCAGGAAGCTTCAATGTCGATGTTTTGGCTTCAGCTGCCCCTCCATTCATTAATTTCAGAGTTTGGAATCCTGTGCCCCTCAGATATGGTGTGTACTGGTTGACGCCATCTTGGATCCCTCCCCTCCAGGTCTTTCTGTCTCCCCCTTCTTCCATAAGATTCCCTGCACTCTGTCCAAAATTTGGCTATGAACCTCAGCATTTGATTCGATACCCTGATTGGTAGAGTCTTTCAGAAGCCCTCTGTGGAAGGCTCCTGTCCTGTTCCCTGTCTTCTCCTACATCCAATTGTTAATCTGTTTGCCCTTCTGAATGAGGATTAAGCTCTTCCCTAGAGTCCTTCTTGTTGCTTAGATTCTTTAGGACTATAGATTATGATATGTTTTTCTTATATTACATGTCTAACATCCTCTTAAGTGAGTATACGCCATGTGTGTCTTTCTGCTTCTGGGTTACCTCACTCAGGATAATGTTTTCTAGTTCCATTCATTTGCCTACAAATTTTATGATTTCCCTGTTTTTAATTGCTGAGTATTATTGCATTGTGTAAAGATCTTCACCAACTCTACATCTGACACAGGGCTAATATCCAGAATAAAGAACTCAAGAAATTAAACACCAAATAACCAAGTAACCCAATAAAAAATGGTGTACAGAGCTAAACAGAGAATTCTCAACAGAAGAACATCAAATGGTAGGGGAAACACTTAAAGAAATGCTCAAAGTCCTTAGTCATCCAGGAAATGCAACTCAAAATGACCCTGGGATTCCACCTTACATCCATCAGAATGGCTAAGATCAAAAACTGAAGGGATGACTACTTCAAGACCCAGCTGTACCACTCCTGGGCATATATCCAAAAGATGCTCAACAATACAACAAGGACATTTTCTCAACTATGTTCATAGTAGCTTCATTCATAATAGCCAGGATTTAGAAACAACCGAGATGACCCTCCACTGAAGAATGGATGCAGAAACTGTGGTATATTTACACAATGCAATACTAAGCCTGCTTTCTTATACTATCCAGTCCAGGGGTCACACTGCTTACAATGGGCTGGGCTCTCTCATATAAATCATAACCTAAGAAAATGCCCTACGCACTTGCTCACAGGTCAGTTTTTAGGGACAGATTTTAAATTTTAGTTCCATCTTCCCACACAACTCTATCTTGTGTTAAGTTGATATACAACTAGCCAGCCCAGCTGTCTTGATATTTCTGCTCAAATCTTTACCACAGGGCCAGTATATTATTTATGTAGAATTATTCACAATTAGAGTTAAATTTAATAAAAGAGGAAGGTATAGAGACATTTACTCTATATCAAAATTTATTCAGTTAACTATATATAATGGGACTTGCAGTTGGAGTAGGTGTCGAAGTCAGCCTTACGAAAATTTGGCAGTAGGTATAGTCTGATGCTACGAATTTTCAGTGGACCATGATTTGTGAAGAAAGAGGGAGGAACATGCAGTTAAGCTGATGAAAGAGAGGGGCAGACATGAAGTTTGTGGGAAAGGAAACACTCAGGATATGAGAAAACACCACAGAAGTTGCTTTGTCAAAAATGTAGGATTCCCTCAGAAGAAGAGACTGCACAGGAACTGGGTAGTGTTCAGTGTGAGAGCAAATGCAGGCATGTGAGGTCCTGAGTTCAACTCCTGACATGCAAAAAAGAAAGGGAAAGAGAGAACATGAACAAAATATTGAGGTTAAAGGGAAATATGATGATGGATTCTTGAGTTTCAAAGGACATAGCAAGAGAGCATGAGGGGTTCATTGATAGACTATTGATTACTACAGAACATATGGAGCCCTAAGGGTCTGAAGGTGCTGATACAGGCTTGGAAACTGGGAATTTTAGGCAATTATGTTAAACAAGAAAGGAAATTATCTCTGAAATTAGCTCTTAGGATGAGGTAGATGATCAGACTTAGAACTCCTTCTAAGGTGCATTCTTGTACTCTTTGTACTGGCAAAGCTGGTCAGGAGTTAAACCTCTCAATCAGGGTTTCTATTGTTGTGATTAAAAAAAAAAAACTATAGCCATAAGCAACTTTGGGAGAAAAGGGTTTATCTCACTTTATAGCTTGTAGTCTGTCGTTTTCTATTAGGCAGGACCTGGATTTTGGTGGGGGCCTGGAACTGGCTTCCAGATGGATAAATGGGGTTCTATTTCACTCAGACGCAGCTAGGGCACTTTAGGGTGAGGCTGGAATGTGGAAAAAGTTTTCCACAGAGTGTTACAGTTTAGTTCTTTTAGAATGAGATCAATGGTGGCAGTGGAAATTCGGGCATTCCAAAGCCTATGGTGATACCAAAAGTGTTACAGCTCTTGGTTAAGCTGCTGTGCTGAGCATGGCAGGTGTGTGGGCAAATAAATACCCATGTATGGTCAGCTTTGTAGCAGAGACACAGGCTGGGTGAAGCCCAGACCCAGTGGGAAGGATGGCAGGCCAGGTGAGATGAAGTCTGGTCGTTGGTAAATAATGATTCTCAGATGGTCATAGTGGAAGGCTGATGATATCACACAGCACGCAAACAGCCAGCAGCTGTGTCTGAAAATAGGGATTTATAAACTTTTGGGCAGTGGGGGGGGGATTTCATGGGTGAATGTATTTGATTCACTCGGGTCAGGGGGCCAGGGATACTTGATTTGTTTGTAGAAATACAGTGCCTCAGTTTCCATGCAGTAGCATGGTCCTATCAAAGGAGAAGGCAGTACTTAATTGTCCTGTGGGTGGGAGAATCTTCAGGTACAATTTAAGGTCACTGCTTATGACTAAGATTCCACAGCAGGGTGGGGTATTTCTAGGAATTTGTAGATACTTGCTGGATGGGTTTTCTTATCAGGAAAGGGTCTGGACTATAATCTGCCTTGAGGGCTATTTGATGCTCCTAACAAAACCTGGGGTCGCCCATGTCCGGGGAGACTTATAGAACCCCGCTGAGAAACGTCTACCATAATAGATTTAGTGCAAACAAATGACTTTCTGGAGATGGCAGACTTCAACCTAATCCAGCAAAGCCCCACACTAGTCCATTACAAAGGGAAGACAGGACAAAAACTCAGGGCAGGGACCCAAAGGCAGGAATGGAAATATAGGCCTTGCTCATCATGGCTTTCTTTTACTGACCCTCCCATATCAATCTTCAATCAAGAAAATGCATCACAGGCTTGCCTACAGAGAAATCTGGTGGGGAACATTTTCTCAACTGAATATACCTCTTTGAAAATGATTATAACTGGTGTCAAGTTGACATAAGTATAATCAGCACAATAAACTGCAGGGGATGTGTTTACATGAGCAGGTCTTGATATCCTCTGCACTCTTTAATTTTTTGGTGTGTCTTTTGAAATCTGAGGTATGGAGCCTCTTAGTTCATTTCAATGACAGTACCTTGTGAAAAACAGATCCCCATTAAACCCTAATAAAGCCAATTCTAACAAATGAATGATGTAGGTGAAAGATGTGCACTTGCTATCTAAACACAATTTTTGGACAAGTATCATAGGCACTCCAAAATCCTCCAACTAGATTGTTCCATGAGGAACATCTTTTTATTTGTTATGCACTTATTATGGAAACATTCAAGGTTATTTAGAAAAATATATTTCGAATAATGAGCTCTCATATACTTTATTACTTATATTTAGTTGGTTTTAAAAGATTTTGAATACTCTCTTCATCCATTTTCTGTACTGAAATATCTTTGAAGAAATTATAGCTGTTATGTACACATTATTTCAAATGGTTCAGTAAGCTAAGTTTTCTACATAGAAATTCAGAAAATGACATTGTCTTTCAAAATGTGAAGCTAAGAACTAAGCAAGAGTATTTCAGAGGCATATTGACTGGTCAGGTGTACAGAAATAATGTTTAGAACTTATTTTGGTTAATACAGATGACAATCTCTAAAATTATGTATTTTAGAGGCCCACCACATTATTGACTCAAGTGCATTTGTAGTCAGCTAAAATCCCCAAGTTCTTTGCGCATGAATTGCCACTGTCAAGTAAGGCTTCCCTCAACCAGTATTTGTGTAATTGAATTTTTGTTGGTTTTAGTCTATTGAAAATATTTTGAATTGGTATTCTGCCCTCCAGTGAATTAGTTAATCCTTTCTCGCTTTGGTTCATCACCAAAGTTGATAAGTAAACTTTTTATATATTCATGCAAGTATACAGCAGCTACTTTCTAAAATTGAAGCTTATGCTCCATCAAAATTGTAGAGACTGCAATAAGATCAACTCAAGCATTGAGTGAACTTTTTGTAGGAAAAATTATTTGAGTGTTTCTGATAAATGGCTGAAATCCACCCCTCTTGATGTTATCTGAATATACTTTCCTGATACATTGTAAATCATTCTACAGTGACTTCTGACACCAAATGGTTTCTTCCTACAATCTTGGAAACGTCTACAGTGTTCCAGGTAGTTAAATCTAGAGGTGAGGTTGCCTTTCTGGGCACCCTATGGGTTCACTTGGTTGATCTCACAATTACAGAGAAAAAAAAATTAAACCCAAGAATGGTGGAATGGCAAGGAAGCTAAATGGATGCCACTGGCTCTGCTTATACTTAGAAAATAGGACCACATTAGGAACATGTCAACTTTTAAACAAGTGATATTTTTGTAAATTTCCAAACTGAATATATAATATGACTCAGCAGAAGGCATAATCTTGGCTATATGCAATGCTCAAAATAGCAAATCAGTAATACAAAACTCATGTTCAATATAGTTCTCAATTTTTAGGTATTTCGGAATGAGAGATCTGTGATATTAGCCATAAGGGGAAGCACCATAGCGTAGTCATTTAAATCAAAGTTATTGGAACTTGATTGTCTAGGTCTGAAGCCTGTCTATAATATTTATTGATTGTGTCTTAAGTATTTGTTTAACCTTAGTAGAGATTAATTTCCTCATTTATTAATGATGAAGCTAATGCTAGCACCATTAACATAGCTGTTCCCAGTATTAACAGGGTTAATTTAAGGAATATTTCAAGAAGCTGGTCACCTTCTTTGTTTACTCATAATAGAAAAGATTTAAATAAATGCACAAGGTATGTGTTTTAGTTCACATCTAACCTGCACTAAATGTCACATTTGCTTAGATTTTCCCAAACGAGAAAATTCTTCAGTCTTTCACTGAATTTTCTACTTTGACACTTTTTCTAGTTCTGGCAAGACACTGTCCAATATTTCTCCAATGTGAATTTTTCAATACTTTCTCATGAGTAAGTTATAGTTAAAAATTATTTGAAAAGTATAATATAGTGATACTGTGCCCCTGGTATATTTGACTAAGGGATTCATGATATTGCTTATGTGATGTTAACCTTGGTAACTTTGTCAGTGTGCTGTTGCTAGTATAAATTAATTTCACCCTGTAATTACTAAATATTTTGGTTATATCCTTAGGTGATTTTTTTGTCTTCTTTTCCTTTTCACTCCCAGATTTGCCATTAGAGCTTCTTTTAGGCTACCTCTTATTCCTTTTCACAGGTGTTCTAATATTTTCTTTTTTGTTTTCTTTTAAAAGATGTATTTATTTTACTTTATGTCACGTATTTGCTTGCCATATCTGCATGTGCATGCATTACTGGTATAGGCCAGAAGGGGGTACTGGATCCCTGCAAACAGAGGAGTTACAGACAGTTTTGAGTTGCCATGTGAATGCTAGGAACCAAATAGGTCCTTTGGAAGGGTAGCCAGTGCTGTTAACCTCTGAGTCATCTCTCTAGCCCTCAATATTTTCAAAAATAAGTTTTCTTTAGTATGTCTTAGTTTCATCGTCTGTTTTCTTTGTTATATCCCTAGAATCAACCAGTTCTTCATATAGTGAATTATATTTGGAAACAATGAATCATGAATTGGATATGTTTATTATTGCATTAGAGCCTTTGCACATTTTGGTGGATATTTTTTAAAAATATACAAGTGGACTAAGGTACATTCGGAAATCTATATCTATCAAGTTTACATGAAGGATATAATCTCATAATTCTATTTTATAAGGACTGTGACTTTGTTGTGTGACACTATTCCCAGGGAGATTTGAATAGAAGTCTACTCACCACAGATAGAGAACTAATATATATATATATATTAGTTCCTAATTAGTTCCCTATATTTCTTTTGGGTACTAAAAAGCCTGGTCTTTATTATCCAGGGATATATTTACTCAAAGTTCAGTCTTAGTACACAAATGAAGTAGTTTTTATAATCCTTAATCTGCACTTGAAATATAAGTATATAGACAAATGGTCATGTGTGTTTGTGCTTGTTGAAAGCCAACTCTACAAATAAAACGTGTGTCCTCTTGTTTCAGAGCCAAGCATTTTTCTTTCACATGTCCTCCCAAACTCCTGGCTCTGTAACAGGAGGAATGGGGAAGGGAAAATGCCTAAGAATATTAAAAATGTTGTACCAAAACTATATAATTTTTTGTACTATTTTGGTATAGTTTAATGACTCCCAACTTTGAATCTCCATTACTATTTACTCAAATCTTTTAATTTGTGGCAAATTGGATGAATTAATTTTCTCCTGGAATTTCTTGTAATTGCAAATAGTTATCTAATAAGGTATATTTTAGATTCTCATTATGTAGACTAGGATAAACCCTGGAACACATTTGTTTTTCTTGAAAAAGTATATATAAGTATAGCATAAGTAACTTTGAAGCCAGGTACTGACCCTAAAATAATTTTTTATTAAGACCATCCTTTAAGGAGACATTTGTATAGTTAGAATTAACAGTGACATTTGTAATATAAATTGAAAGTGTCCTTATGTAATCTATATTTTGATACAAAGCTGGAGTTGCCTCTATCAGAATCACTCTTCTCAGCCAAGATGCAGTCATATTTCTCTAGGAAGTGTCTGTTAAAATAGAGAGTTTTAACCTGTGTGGAAAGACTTTTAGCACATTAGCTAGCTGTCATCTCTCAAAGATCAACCTGTACTCTCTCAGATCCCTCTGTCCTGGCATCTTTTATCACTTGGCAAACACTATTTCTGTTTCACTGACCTGTGAACTCTTAGAATGAGAACATAGTTAAACCATATTACTGAAGCCTGGGACACAGAAGGTCATCTCTGAATACTTGAAGGGATGAATAAGTGCCTGACAGGACATGATGCTTGAGGACCTAGGGTGGGGAATCTGAAGTAGAAAATGCTTACTTACAGCTGGCAAAGGCAGGAAACAGCAAGCCTGGGTAGAAGAATACAACAGGATTATGTATTTCCAGAGAACAGCAAAACTGTAAAAATTGTTGGAATACTACACAACTAAAGATAGGCTCACAAAGACTGAACCACCAACCAAGGACCATGCCTCCTATAAAGATGTAGCTGATGAGCAGTTTGGTCTTCATGAGGACCCCACAGCAACCTCTGGAGAGAGGTTTTCTCTGACATGAATTCTGTTGCCTGCTTTTGGATCAATTTTCTCTATATAGGCTGCCTTGTTGGACCTCAGGGGAAGAGGACACACTTAGTCTTAATGGGACTTGATGTGCCTGGGTGTGTTGGTAAGGGTCTCCTTTTCTGAGAAGAAGTGAAAGGGGAAAATAAGGAAGTGTGTGGGAGGTAGGACCTGAAAAAGAGGAGAGAAAGGGCTTTGACAGGGTTGTAAAGAGAATAAATAAATTAATTAAAATAAAGATAGGATATAACTGAATACCGGACTCAAGTCAAAAGCTTCCAAGAAGCTGTGACAAAAGCAGCAGGTCCTGGAAACAGAACAAGTTAAAAATCTCAGGCTGGTTACTTCCTGTTGAAATTTGAATTTTATTATAAATGATCAACTTGAGGGGAGGATATTTAAGTAAAAGAATGACTTTATGTAACTTTTATTTTCATTGCATCACTCTGGTTTTGGTGTTGGGAGTAGAATGAGATGGGTGGGTAAGCATGGTATTAGAGACATATGTAAAGAGCGTATTTTAGTAGTGACATAGCCAAAGATGAGAATTACTTAGACAGATCCAGTGGAGGTAGTGAGGAATTATCTGTCTTAGAACTTGGGCTAAAGACAGAGCTGTCAGAATTTAATGATGAATAGGATAAGATCTCTTTCATTTATGCCTAGCAAAACTAAATTAAGTTAAGCATTTCATAATGGCTATGACTTATAACATAGATGTTGGTGTTAGACCTTTATGAAGAACTTAGTGCCTTGTAGGACTAAACTTTCTTGATAGGGAGCTAATGATAGGCTCGGTTATGTCTCTTTGAAGCATTCAAGGCTATGCTTTACATCTGTTTCCTTAAGGACTGTCAGCAGAGCAGCATTTGCATCACTCTTAGCTGTCAATAGAATCTGATTGTATACATTGGCAACAGAGCAACGTGCACAACTTCATGTCACTCTCTATTTTTAACAACAGATCTGATTTTTCTTATGTAGGCAATAGTGTTCATTCAGATGTAATTCTGATAGGAAAACTGTTACCCAGTGAGGTAAATATGGTATGTGATTAATTTACTCAGATAAGGGCTTAAGAACAGTATTCTTTGCTCTTATGCACACAATCTGCTTCATTTATTTTTAAATGCTATCCTCTGGCTTTTACATGAAAAGATAGTCTTGGTTAGTGTAAGAATTAATATTCTTTACTCTGGGTAAGATTTTTATTGTTAAACCTCTAATGACTTCTTTTTTTCATTTTTTATTTTATATTAATCACAAGTTATGTACTTTGTATCCCAGCAGTAGCCCCCTCCCACATTCCCTCCCTATCCCCCCTTCCCTCCCTCATCTCCTCCTTGCACCTTTCCAAGTCCACTGATAGGGGAGGACCTCCTCCCCTTCCATCTAACTCTAGCTTATCAGGTCTCTTTGGGAATGGCTACAATGTCCTCTTCTGTGGCCTAGCAAGGCTACTCCTCCCTCAGGGGATGGGGAGGTCGAAGAGCCAGCCATTGAGTTCATGTCCAAAATAGTTTCTGTTCCCCTTACTAGTATACCCACTTTGGAATTGAGCTACCATTTGCTATATACAAGCAGGGGTTCTAGATTTCTATAGGACTGATCTTATAGGATTTGTAGGGTTGGGTAACAATTGCTCTTAGGACAGACTTATCCGTAGGAAAGCCCCCCCACCCCCTGAACAAAGCATTAGTATGTTAATCAAGTGAGAATTAAACTTCTCACTTCATTAATGCCTCTTAGACCAGAACCCAATCTCTTGCTCACACTGAGAAACTATGAACACAAGCAGCAACAGGAAGATTTGAATTCCTCAGAAGTGCTGGCTCCTGATTGAATGTAACAGCAATTGAGAAACATAATTCATCAGGTCTGTGGCAGCACCTGAGAGCAGTTTCTCAGAGACCTGTGTTTCTGGGGATGTCACCAGGCACAGAATATTGATGCAAGGAGTTTAAGGCAATTTGAATCTCTTTCTTTCTTTCTTTCTTTCTTTCTTTCTTTCTTTCTTTCTTTCTTTCTTTCTTTCTTTCTTTCTTTCTTTCCTTCCTTCCTTTTTTTTTCTTTTCAGGGATGACATTTGATCTGTTGATCAATTTGAGGCAAGAGACAACAGAGTCCTTGTGAATTCTGATACTGTGCCTACCTTCAGGGTAGTAGCCAAAGGCTAAAATTTGCAAGTATTTTGTCTGTCACTGAAATAGTTATATCCCAGGTTGTCCCAAAGTCAGGGACAATTCCATTCTGAGATCCCTTTAGACAGGAGTAAGATTTTCACAGGAAAATTGTTGATGATCCAAGAGATCTGTCTGGCTCTTTATGACTTTTATTGTGCTTTAATGTATTGTGAAATACAGAAGAAATTTCAGTTTCCTCTTTCATGATTATTCAGATAGATTAACATTCTTACTACATCTCTGAGCATATCATTAATTTCTTAAAAAATCTGTTTTTTACAAAGTCTTATGTGTATGTGTATATTCATCACATATATGTCAGTTAGAATAATGTATAACCCATATAAAAAGTCAATTTTATGGTTTTTAAATTTCAAAATATGTATGTAGAAAATAATTAAATACAATGAAAATGTTGGCAATAAAGAATCAGTATTTAGCATTTCTAGCTTGGTACCAGCAGAATGGTTCCTGCAAAGAAGGGTGGAAAGAAGAAGAAGAAGGGCCACTCTGCCATCAACGAGGAAGTGACCTGGGAGTACACCATCAATATCCACAAGCATGTCCATAGAGTGGGCTTCAAAAAGCGTGCTCCCTGGGCATTCAAAGAAACTAAGAAGTTTGTCATGAAGGATATGGTGACTCCAGAAGTGCACATAGATACTGGGCTCAATAAAGCTGCAAGGGCCAAAGGAATAAAGAATTTTCAATATCTCATCCGATTATGTTTGTCCAGAAAACATAATGAAGATGAGGATTCACCAAACAAACTCTACCACATTCAAAAATCTATAGACGGTCAATGTGGATGAGAACTAACCTACTGAATGTCAAATAAAGGTACAGAACTGTCTTAAAACGAAAGAAAGAAAGAAAGAAAGAAAGAAAGAAAGAAAGAAAGAAAGAAAGAAAGAAAGAATCAAGATTTAGGTCTATGAGTAAACAATTCCATTAATTCCATATTGAACACAAATTGATTGGGTAGATATTATTTGCTAAAGATATGAATACAAAGATAAGCAAAATAGATAAAATTAGCTTAGTTCTAGTGTACGTTGTGAGGGTGTGTATGAAATGTGGTTCATAATATATGGTGTAACCTATCACATGATTTCATAAAGATAAAAGGTTGGATGATTTTCATGAAGTTACAAATGATATAAGTAAACGAAAGTGAGATTTTCTGGCAGACTGACTTGTGTGTGTGTGTGTGTGCATGTGTGATAATTTGTGGCCAAAATTAAATAAGTAATCCTAAAAGGTCTTTCTCAGACTGTAACATATGAGTTTAAACAGTATGAACAGTATATATTGTTCAGGGGAAATCAGCTTCAAATGAGCGGGACTACCAAGTATGAGAATTCTTTAAAAAATATTTATTATTTATTATCTTATCTATTTAATATTTATTATTCTTTATTCACATTGTATTCTGGCTGTAGCCCACACCCTCATCTCCTCCCAGTCCCATCTACCCTCCCTCTTCTCCGTCTATGACCTTCCCCTAGTCCACTGATGGTCATGGTCCTCCTCCCCTTCCATCTGACCCTAGCCTATCAGGCCTCATCAGGACTGATTGCATTGTCTTCCTCTGTGGTCTGGGAAGGATTCACCCTCCAGGGGGAAATGATCAAAGAATCAGCAACTGAGTTCATGTCAGAGGCAGACCCTGCTCCCCTTACTAGGAAACCTACTTGGAAACTGAACATCATATGGGCTTCATCTGAGCAGGGGGTCTAGGTTATCTCCTTGCATGGTCCTTTGTTGGAGTATCCATCTCTGAAGGCTTCCCTGGGCCCAGGTTTTTTGGCTCTGCATCTGCTTCAATACCCTGATGGGTAGAGTCCTCCAGAAGGCCTCTGTGGAGGTCTCCTGGCTTGTTCCCTGTCTTCTCCTACTTATTATTTATGTAATCTTTACTCTCCTGAATGAAGATTAAGCCTCTTATCTAGGGTCCTCCTTGTTGTTTGGCTTCTTTAGGATTACAGATTTTAGTATCTTTATCTTATATTATATGGCTAATATCCACTTATACAGAAGGGTTTCAGATTTTTTTTGAGTTAATTTTGTATCTAGCCACTTTGCTGAAGGTGTTCTTAGAAATTTGAGGGTCACTTATGTATACTACCATGTCATCTGTGAATAGTGATACTCTGACTTCTTCCTTTCCAATGTGTATCCCTTGATCTCCTTTGGTTGCCTTATTGCTCTAACAAGGATTTCAAGAATTATGTTGAAGAGATAAGGAGAGAGTGGACAGCCTTGCCTTGTCCCTGTTTCAGTAGGATTGATTTAAGTTTCTCTCCATTTAGTTTAATGTTGGCTATAGGCTTGCTGTATATTGCTTTTCCTATGTTTAGGTATGTGCCTTGTATCCCTTATTTCCCCAAAACTTTAGCTGACAAGGCCTTCAGCAAAGTGGTTGGATACAAAGTTAATTCAAAAAATCTAAAGCCCTCCTATACAAAAGACAAATGGACTGAGAAAGAGATTAAGGAAACAACATCCTTCACAATAGCCACACATAATGTAAAGTGCCTTGGTTTGACTCTAACTAAGCAATTGAAGGAACTGTATGGAAAACACTTCAAGTCTCTGAATAAAGAAATTGAAGAAGAAATCAGAAGATGTAAAGATTTCCCATGCTCATGGTTCAGTAGGATTAACATTGTGAAAATGGCCATCCTGCCAAAAGCAATCTGCAGATTCAATGCAATTTTCATCAAAATACCAACAGAATTCTTTACTGACCTGGAAAGAACAATTCTCAATTCATATGGAAAACAAATAAACAAACCCAGGATTGCTAAAACAATCATGTACAACAAAAGATCTTCTGGATACTGAACATTGAATCCCGTCCAGATATCTGGTCCACTTGAGAAGGTAGATATGTTCAGGAGACCTCAGGAGAGAGAGTCCAAGATGACAGTGACTAGCATGCACTCTATCTGAGGGATACAGGATCTGAAACTCCAAAATTGGTGAGTGGAGAGGCAGCTGAAGCCAGAACATCAACATTGAGGCTTCCTGGGTGAGAGAGGACAACCTGTGAGCTGGGACAGTTTGGATCCAGGTGACCTGCAGACTTCTCCAGGGACTGAGAGTGGTGAATATTAAACCTCCTTGTGCTTCTTTTTGCCCAAGCATGGGCAACCCTGCTTGGCAAAGGTGACTGGCAGTGGATGCTGCCCCAAGCACTGCCCTCCCAGCTCAGCAGAGACAGCAGCGGATGCACCAAGCACGAACCTCCACACTCTGTGACTAAGACAGCAGAGGCAGGCCTCCCAGCTCTGTAGCTGCAGTGGGGCAGCAGCTAGCCCAAGTAGGAACCTCCATGTTAGGTGACTGAGACAGAAGAGGTGGGTGCTCCAAGTACGGGTCTCCATGCCCAGTGGCCAAAGAGTGGACACCACTGAGCTGACAGATTTCCCACACTCATTTGTCCCTGCAGGTCCATTCTGAAAGTACAGAACAGGTAGAATCGCTTTGCTTTCAGATTGGGCCAGTAAGTGTGCCTTCAAGTGAGCACTTCCAGAGCTCCAGATCCCGGGTTCCTATACGCTAGCACACAGACATCGGATCCCTCCCACCCACAGCCCCACTGTGGGCAACATAGTGATCTTTGGGACAGCGTTCTCAACATTGAAGCTCCTGTTCTGTGGGTCTACCAGTGGAGTGCAGGCAAACAATTCCTGAAACCCAGACAGATCTGAATACCAGGAAGACAATACATAGGTCTGTAGGACACTGAGGTATTTAGCGCACCTGCACGTATGCATTGTACTCGCAAACAGTGCTAGCATCCAAACCCTCTCTTGCATTTAAGCCCCAAATTCCAGGCATCTACACGCTCTAGCACCCTTTCCTTCCAGGCACACTTCTATGCACACACCTGAGCTTTTTCACATGCGCCTGCGACCTTCTTCCTTAAGCTATAGATGAAACGCCAACAGCCACTCTCAAACTGGTGGACTGCTCTCATCTTCCTGAAGAATACTCCAGACACAGAGACAGATGGACCAAGTCTGAAGTAAACAGCAAAGGTTACAGATAAGCAGATGGCCAGAGGTCAGCACAAGAACACATTGAACAAATATCAGTATATCATAGTTTCAGCAGCCACCCCAAAATATCAATGGATGTGCTAATTCATCAGAAACACAGGAAAATGATCTCAAATCTATGCTTATACACTTATTAGAGACACACAAAGAGGAAACAAACAAAGCTCTCAAAGAAATACAGGAAAATACAATCAAACAAGCAGAGACACATGTATGGGCAAAAGTAGAGGCATAAAGAGAGGAAATGAACAAAGCTCTCAAAAAAAAACAGGCAAATACAGCCAAACAAATAGAGGGACAGGTAGTGGCGTATAGATACAAACCACCACAACAAAATAGAGGCCATCATGGAAAGACAGGAATCTACATTCAAACAGATGAAAGAAATGGTGCAAAATGTGAAAACAGAATTAGAATCAATAAAGAAAACACAAACAGAGAAAACCTTGGAGATGGAGAACTTAGAGAAAAGATCAGGAAACACAAAGGTAAGTATCATCAACAGAATATAAGAGATGGAAGAGAATTGCAGGTGCTGAAGATACAATTGCATAAATTGACACATCTGTCAAAAAGTAAAATTTCTAAATACAAAACATCCAAGAAATCAAGGACACTGTGAAAAGACATAATCTAAGAATAACAGGAACAGACGAAAAAGAAGATTCTAGCTTCCAATGAACTGAACGTATTTTTAAGAAAATCATAGAAGAAAATTTTCCCAACTTAAAGAGAGAGAAGTCCATAAACGTACAAAAGGCCTACAGAATGCCAAATAGACTAGAAAAGAAACATTTCACGTCATATAATAGTCAATACAATAAATTTACAGAACAAAGAAAAATATAAAAAACAGCAATGGAAAAAGACCAAGTAATATATAAGGATAGACCTATCAGAATCACAAGGGAATATTCAACATAAGCTATGAAAGTCAGAAGGGTTTGGGCAGATATCATGTAGATTCTAAGAAACCACAGATGCCAGCCCAGACAACTATACCCAGAAAAGCTTTCAATCAACACAGATGGAGCAAACAAAATATCCCATGACAAATGTTAAACCTAAACAATATCTACAGAGCAACCTAACCCTACAGAAGGAAAACTCCATTCCAACAAAATCAACTACATCCAAGAAAACACAGGATATAGATAACTTTACAACAAAAAATTAAAAGAAAACAAGCACTGAAACCTAGTAACACCAACTCCAAAATAAATGAGCTAACATTCATTGGTCACTATTATCTATCAACATCAACAGACTTAACTCTCCAGTAAAAAGACACAGACTAACAGAATGGTCACAGAAACATGATCCAACATTCTGCTGCATTCAAGAATCACACCTCTGCAACAAAGATAAATGCTACCTCAGAGTAAAGGGCTGAAAAAAGGCTTTTCAAGCAAAAGGACCCAGAAATCAAGCTGGGGTAGCTATCCTAATGTCTAATAAAATAGACTTTCAACAAAAAATTAATCAAAAAAGATGAGGAGAGGCACTTAATTTTCTTTAAAGGAAAAATCCACCAGGAGGACATCACAATTCTGAACATCTTTTCTACAAATACAAGAGCACCTACATTTATAAATTAAACATTATTAAAGTTTAAATCACACATTGATCCTAACACCTTAATACTGGGAGACTTCAACACTCCACTCTCACCAAAGGACAGATCACCTAGACAGAAGCTAAACAGGGAAATAATGACACTTACAAAGGTCCTAAATCAAATGGACCTAATATGTGTCTACAGAACATTTCACCCAAATTCAAGAGTATACCTTCTTTTCAGCACCTCATGGAAGCATCTCAAAAATTGACCATATAGTCAGGCACAAAGCAAGCCTCAACAGATACAAGAAGATGTAAATAATCCCTTGTATCTGATCAGACCACCACAGCCTAAAACTAGACCTCAAAAACAACAGAAATAGCAAAATACCTACATACATATGGAAACTAATAAACCCTCTACTCAATGACAGCTTTGCAGGGAAGAAATGTAAAAAGAAATTAGGGACTTCCTAAAATTCAATGAAAACGAAGACAAAACTTACACAAACATATGGGACACAATGAAAGCAGTACTAAGAGGAAAGTTCATAGCACTAAGTGCCTTCAGAGAGAAGTTTGAGACATCTCATACAAGCAACTTAATGACACACCTAAAAGCCCTAGGAAAAAAAAAAAGAAGCAGACACACCCAAGAGGAGTAGATGGCAGGAAAAAATCAAAGGCAGAGCTGAACCAATAAATTAGAAACAAAGAAAACAACTCAAAGAATCAATGTGACCAAGAGTTGTTTTTATGGGAAAATTAGCTAGATAAAGAGGAACTATCTAAATAAGCAAAATCAAAAACAAAAAGGGGGGCATAATGACAGACACTGAGGAAATCAAAACAATCGTTAAGTCTTATTTCAAAAACCTGTATACCACAAAATTTAAAAGTCTAAGTGTAATGGAAAATTTTCTTGATAGATTCCATTTACCAAAATTAAATCAAGATTAGGTAAATAGATTAAATAGTCCTATATCCCTCAAGGAAATAGAAGCAGTCATCAAAAGTCTCCTTTCCAAAAATAGCCCAGGGCCAGATGGCTTCAGTGTAGAATTCTATCAAACCTTCTAAGAAGAGATGACTCCAATTCTCTCCAAATTATTCCACAAAATAGAAACAGAAGGAACATAACCAAACTCATTCTATGAAGCCACAGTCACCTTGATACCTAAACCACACAAAGACCCAACAACAAAAGAAAAGAACTTCTGACCTGCCTCTCTTATGAACATTGATGCAAAAATACTCAATAAAATACTTGCAAACCGAATCCAAGAACACATCAAAGATATCATCCACCAGGACTTATTAAGCTTTATCCCAGGCATGCAAGTGTGGTTCAATATACAGAAATCCATCAATGAAATCCACCATAGAAATAAACTGAGAAAAACAAAACATGATCATCTCCTTAGACACTGAAAAAAGCATTTGACAAAATCCAACATCCATTCACGTTTAAAGCCTTGGAGAGATCAGGGATACAAGGCATTTATCTAAACATTCTAAAGGTAATAAACAGCAATCCTATTGCCTACATCAAATTAAATGGAGAGAAACTTAAATCAATCCCACTGAAATCAGGGACGAGGGAAGGCTGCCAACTCTGTCCATATCTCTTCAAAACTAGTACTTGAAATCCTAACTAGAGCAATACAACAACCAAAGGAGATCAAGGGGATACAATTTGGAAAGGAAGAAATCAAATATTTGCAGATGATATGATAGTATACATGAGCTACCCCCAAAATTCAACCAGAGAGCTTCTTCAGCTGATAAACGCCTTACTCAAAGTGGCTGGATACAAAATTAACTAAAAAAAATCAGTAGTCCTTTTGTATATCAAAGATAAAAGGGTAGAGAGAGAAATTAGAGAAATTACACCTTTCTCAATAGCCACAAATAACATAAAGTACCTTGGTGTGACTCTAACCAAGCAAGTGAAAGACCTGTTTAAAACAAAACAAAACAAAACAAAACAAAACTCTGAAGAAAGAAACTGAAGATGTTATCAGAAGATGGAAAGATCTCTGTTGTTCAAGGATCCGTAGGATTAAAATAGTGAAACTGGCCATCCTGTCAAAAGTGATCTACAACAGATTCATTGTATTTCCCATCAGAATATCAATGCAATTCTTTCAGACCTTGAAAAAACAATTCTCAACTTCATATGGAAAAACATAAATCCAGAATTGTCAAAATGATCTTGAACAACAACAGATTGTCTGGAGGTAGATCCATCCCTGATCTCAAGCTGTACTACAGAGCAATAGTAATAAAACTGCATGGTACTGGCATAGAAACAGAATGGTGGAACAATGAATCAAATAGAAGACCCAGAAATAAACCCATACACCCAAGGATACTTGATTTTTGACAAAGAAGCTAAAAACCACACAATGGAAAAAAAAAGTCAGCATCTTCAACAAATGGTACTGGTCTAACTGGATATCTACATTTACAAAAAGGTAAATAGATCCATATTCATCATGCTGCACAAAACTAAAGTCCAAGTGGATCAAAGACCTCAACATAAATCGAGACAGACTAAATCTGTTAGAAGCAAATTGGGGGAGGCCTTGATATCATTGACACAGGAAACAACTTCCTGGACAGAACACCAGCAGCACAAGCTCTAAGATGTACAATTAATAAATGTTGCCTTGTGAAACTGGAAAGTTTCTGTAAAGTAAAAGACACTGTCAACAGAAAAAAAATGACAGCCTACAGACTGCGAAAAGGTCTTCAGTAACCCTACCTCTGACTAGGACTATTATCCAGAATGTATAAGGAACTCAAGAAGTTACACACCAACAAATCAAATAATTCAATTTAAAAAGGGGGTACTGAGCTAAACAGAGAATTATCAACAGAGAAATATTGAATGGCAGAGAAACACTTAAAGAAATGCTCAATATCCTTAGTCATTGGGTAAATGCAAATCAAAAGGACCCTGAGACTTTACCTCACACCCATCAGAATGGCTAATATCAAAAACTCAAGAGACACCATATGCTTGAGAAATTGTGGTGAAAGGGGAACCCCCCTCTATTCCTGTTGGGAATGTAACTTTGTACAACTACTTTGGAAATCAATCTTGTACTTTCTCGGAATGTTAGGAATAGTGCTACCTCAGGATCCAGCTATACCACTCCTAGGCATATATCCAAAAGATACTCAACCATACCACAAGGTCATTTGTTCAACTATTTTCATAGCAGCTTTATTCATAATACCCATAATCTGGAAACGGAATGGATACAGAAATTGTGGTACATTTACACAATGGAATACTATGCAGCAATTAAAAACAAGGAAATCATAAAAGTTGCAGGTAATGAATGGAACTAGAAAAGATCATCCTTAGTGATTAACCCAGAAGCCAAAAGTCACATATGGTGTATACTCACTTATATGTGAATATCAGCCATCTAATATAAGATAAACATACTAAAATCTATAGTCCTATAGAAGGTAAACAAGTACTAGGACCCTAAGGAATAGGCCTAATCCTCATTCTGAAGGGCAAACAGGCTAGACATCGGAAAGAGGAGAAGACAGAATAGGACAGGAGCCTTCCACAGATGGACTCTGAAAGACTCCACTGGTCAAGGTAGAGCAAGGTGTTGACCTTTATAATATTTGTGTCACAATAATTGTCCTCAAATACTTTTTGAAGCTATAGTGATACAGGGAGTCTGATAATGGCATAAAAACACATAGTCAGATCAGTGGAATAGAACAGAGTACCCAGAAACAAAACGGCAAAACTATGGCCACTTAACTTTTGACAAAGGTGGTAAAAGCGTACAGGGGGAAAAAAAACGAATTATTTAACAAATGGTGCTAATACACCTGGATAACCATCTGCAAATAAAATAAAATTAGATTCATAACTTTCACTTTGTACAAAAACAGTTTGAAATGATTTCAAGTACTCTAATTTAAGACTTTAAATGATGAGACTGCTAGAGAAAAGCAAGAAAATACTCTGGAAGACTCTAGAGTAGGCAAGAACTTTCTGAACAGAATTCAGTAACCCAGGTACTAGACGTAAATAGCCAGAAATGTGACTACATGAAATATAAAAGTTCCCACACAGCAAAAGAAACTATCATTAGAACATAAAGACAACTTGCACAATGGGTGAAAACATGTGCCATCTATATTTTATAGGGATCAGATGTCCAGAATTTACAAAGAACTGCAAAAATTAAATACCAAGTTAACAAAAATGTCACTCACCAAATAGACTAATGAAGATAATCTTCAAAAGAAGACATCCTGTGAAGATTTTTGTGGAATGGCTGATAACTGTTTATAAAGTTGTTCAGTGTCTTTAGTCAACAGGGAAATGCAAGTTAAAACTGCTTTGAGATACCAACTCACCCCAGTCAGAATGGCTATCTCCAAGTAATCTGATGGCAACTGCTGGAAAAAAATGTAAGGAATGAGAAATCCTTATTCGCTGATGGTAGAAGAGCAAATTAATGCAGCCAGTATGGACATTGGTTTGGAGGTTCCTAAAAGCAGTAAAACTATAATTACCATATGACTTATTTATTCCACATCTCAGTAAATACCCAAAGTACTCCATTTCTTAAGTAAGGCTTGCAACGCTGTGATAAAACAACATGACCAAAAGCAACTTGTGGAAAAAGAGGTCCACTTCATCTTACAACTCTCATGTCATACTCCATCATCCAGGGAAGCCAGGACAGGACCGCAAACGGGCCAGGATCCTGGAGGCAGGTGCTGATGTAGAGGCCATAGGAGAATGCTACTTTCTGGCTTGCTCCCTATGGCTTGCTTAGCTGGCATGTTTATAAAACCCAGGACCAGCCCAGGCATGGCACCACCCAAAATGAATTGAAACTCAATAGAAAGACCCTAGAACTCATTGGCACAGGAGAAAACTTCCTGAACAGAACATACACAGCACAGGCTCTAAGAGCAATAATCAATAAATGGGATCTCATAAAAATGAAAAGCTTCTGTAAAGCAAAAGACACTGTTGTCAGAACAAAACGACAGCCTACAGACTGGAAAAGGATCTTCATCAACCCTATATCTGACAGAGGGCTGATATCCAGAATATATAAAGAACTCAAGAAGTCAAAAAACAATAAATCAAGCAATCAATTAAAAATGGGGTATGGAGCTAAACAGAGAATTCTCTGTATAAGAATATACAATGGCAGAGAAACACTTAAAGAGATGCTCAACATCTTTAACCATCAGAGAGATTCAAATCAAAACAACCCTGAGATTTCACCTTACACCCATCAGAATGGCTAAGATCAAAAACTCAAATGAAATACATGCTGGAGAGGTTGTGGAGAAAGGGGAACCCTCCTCCATTACTGGTGGGAATGCAAACTTGTACAACCACTTTGGAAATCAAGCTGGCGTTTTCTCAGACAACTAGGAATAGTGATTCCTCAAGATCCAGCTATACCACTCCTAGGGATATATCCAAAAGATGCTCAAGTACACAACAAGGACATTTGCTCAACCATGTTTGTAGCAGCTTTATTTGTAATAGCCAGAAGCCGGAAACAATACAGATGTCCATCAACTGAGGGATGGATACAGAAATTGCGGTACTTTTACATAATGGAATAATACTCAGAAATTAAAAACAAGGAAATCATGAAATCTGCAGGCAAATGGTGGGATCTAGAAAAGATCATCCTGAGTGAGGCATCCCAGAAGCAGAAAGCCACACATGGTATATACTCAATTATAAGTGGTTACTACATGTAGACATCCAGTAAGACCAGCACCATATCTTGAAGATGCTATCTTTTTTCCATTGTATGGTTTTGGCATCTTTGTCAAAAATCAGGTGTCCATAAGTGTGTGGATTTATTTCTGGTTTTTTTTATTTGATTCCATTGATCCACCATTAGGTTTCTATGCCAGTACCATACAGTTTTTAGTATTGTTGTTCTATAATACAGCTTGAGATCTGGGATGCGGATACCTCCAGAAGATCTTTTACTGTAGAGGATGATTTTAACAATTCTAGGTTTCTTGTTGTTCCATATGAAGTTGAGAATTTTTCTTTCAAGGTCTGTAAAGAATTGTGTTGGTAATTTGATGGGAATTGCATTGAATCTGTAGATTGCTTTTGGTAAGATGACCATTTTTACTATATTAATCCTGCCAAGCCATGAGCACGGGAGATCATTCCATCTTCTGATATCTTCTTCTAATTCTT
>CM053742.1:57186100-57202541 GCA_028658305.1 Pachyuromys duprasi | reverse complement strand
TAAGTTCTCCAGTTCCAGGTTATTCTCCGTTTGTGTCTTCTTTATAGATTCTAATTCTGTTTTCATGCTTTGTATTGTTTCCTTCATCTGATTGACTGTGACTCCTATTTTTTTTGTTTGTTTCCTCTATGTATATCTTTAACTGTTCCTTCATGTGAGCAGTTAAATTCTTCTGAATGTCTTTGAGGGCCTTGTTCATTTCCTTTTTTTGTCCATCTTTTTGTTCCTCTAATATTTGCATAATCATAGCTTTAACATAATTTTCCTGTGTCTCCACTGAATTAAAATCTCCACTGCCTATGGGTGTTCCTGGTGGTGGCATGGTGTCCTGATTTTTGTTTGGTGAGTTCTTATGTCGACTTCTGGGCATTTGTTTATATATAATCAAGGAGATGTTTGTGCTTTAAGGCTGAACTTCAGACTAGAACTGTCAATCTCTTGTGTCAGGAGTATTCTACAAGAAGATCAGGGAGTTCCAGTGGTTTGACAGTGTGTGTTGTTGCCTCAGTTGAACTCTGTTGTGGGATCTGTGTGCCTGGCTTCGTGCTCTGTGGTAGAAGCTGTGAGCACCACAGGCTGGTCTCCCTTCTGGACTCGAGGTTTGGCTCCTCACTCTGTGCCAGAGGGTGAATGTTCCGGTTTGAGATTTTAGCTGGGGTCGCCACTCTGGTCTGTAGGCTCCAAGCTCCGACCTAGGCTTGCTGCTAAGGGCTCTCCTCTGGACTGGAGACTTGGTGCCTCCTTCTGGGCCAGGGGCTGTGCACCACAGTCTGAGATAGTATTTGGGTGCACCTCAGTCTGGGCCTGATACTGTGTGTCCTGGTCCGGGGTGGCGGCTAGTGCATCCACAGGGAATGTGCCCGCCCTATGCAGCCCTGTCTGGGGAATGGAATCCGGGGTCTTCTCAGACAGGCCTGTGTACGCACACACATGGTCTGGAGTGGTTGCAGGTGTTGCCAAGATATGTGTGCCCACTGTATGCAGGCCGGTCTGAAATGGTACACGGAGCCTTCTCAGTGTGGCCTGTGGACACACACAAGGACTGATATGGTTGCCGGCAGACCTGAGCGGTGTGTGCCTGCCATATGCAGGCCAGTCAAAACAGTACCCAGGGCCTTCTCAGTCTGGCCTGGAAACTGTGTGACCTAGTCTGGAATGGTGGCTGTTGCCGCCCAGGGTGACTGCTCATTCAGATCAGGGCTGTGCACCGCTGGTCACCGGGAGTTTTTCCGGGGAATAACTGGATGTCCCTAGGATTTTCCCACTTGATTTCCTCACTGTAGGAATTCTGCTCACCTGGCAATCACAAATGCTGGTGTTTTAGGTCCCAGAGTTCAGTCTCCTGGTTGCTGCATTGTTACTGCTGTCCTACTCCTCAGACACAGTGTCCTCTCGTGGTAGCCATCTTGGATCCTCCTTGTTATCTGGAGTAGCCATCTAATATCTAATAAAATAGACTTTCAAACAAAATTAATCAAAAGAGTTGGGAAAGGTCACTTCATACTCACCAAAAAAATTCCACCAAGAAGACATCACAATTCTGAACATCTATGACCCAAATACAAGGACACCCATATTTGTAAAAGAAACGTTGTTAAAACTTAAACCACACATAGATCCCCACACATTAATAGTGGGAGATATCAACACCCTGCTCTCAACAAAGGACCAGTCAACAAAACAAAAATTAAACAAAGAAACAATGACAGTAGCAGGTGTCATGAATGAAATGGACCTAACAGACATCTAAAGAACCTTTCACCCAAACACAAAAGAATTTAACTTCTTCTCAGCACCTCTTGGAACCTTTTCCAAAATAGAGCATATAGTTGGTTACAAAGGAAGCCTCAACAGATACAAGAAGATTTGAAATAATGTATTCTGTCAGACCACCATGGCCTAAAGCCAGACCTCAACAACAACAGAAAGAGCGAAAGCCTACACAGACATGGAAACTTAACAACTGTCTACTCAATGACAGTTGGGTCAGGTAAGAAATAAAGAAATTAAAAACTTTCTAGAATTCAAAAAAAAATGAAGTCAAGACCTACTCAAACTTATAGGACACAATGAAAGCAGTGCTAAGAGGAAAGTCTAAAGCACTAAGTGCCTTCAAGAAGAAATTCGAAACATCTCACTCAAGCAATTTAATGGTTCACCTAAAAGCCCTAGGAAAACAAAAAGAAGCAGACACACCAAAGAGGAGTAGATGGCTGGAAATATTCAAACTCAGAGCTGAAATCAATAAACTACAAACAAAGGGAACAAGTCAAAGAATCAATGAAACCAAAAGCTGGTTCTTTGAGAAAACCTACAAGAGAGACAAAACCTTAGCCAAACTAATTAAAAGGCAGAGAGACACTATCCAAATTAATAAAATCAGAAAAGAAAAGGAGGACATAATGACAGACACTGGGAAATCCTTAGGTCTTACTTCAAAAGCCTATATGTCACAAAATCTGAAAATCTAAATGAAATGGACAATTTTCTTGAATGATTGCACTTACCAAAGTTGAATCAAGACCAGGTAAACAAATTAAATAGTCTTATATTCCCTAAGGAGTTAAAAGCTGTCATCAAAAGTCTCCCTTTCAAAAAAAGCGCAGGGCCAGATGCCTGCAGCACAGAATTCTACCAGACCTTCAAAAAAGAGCTAACACCAATATTCTTCAAACTCTTCTATAAAATAGAAGGAACATTACCAACCTCATTCTATGAGGCTAAAGTCACCTTGATAACTAAATCTCAAAAGACCCAACAAAGAAAGAGAATTTCAGGACAATATTCCTTATGATCATTGATGCAAAAATACTTAACAAAATACTAGCAAACTGAATCCAAGAACACATCACAGATATCATCCACTATAACGAAGTAATCTTCATCCTACGTATGCAGGAGTGGTTCAATATATTTGGAAATCTATCACTGTAATCCACCATATAAACAAACTGTAAGAAATAATAATCATGACCATCTCCTTTGATGCTGAAAAAGTGTTTGATAAAATCTAAGACTCATTCATGTTTAAAACTGGAGAGATCATAGATACAAGGCACATACCTAAACATAGTAAAAGCAATATACAGCAAGCCTATAGCCAACATCAAACTAAATGGAGAGAAACTTAAATCAATCCCACTGAAATCAGGGACAAGGCAAGGCTGCCCACTCTCTCCATATCTCTTCAACATAGTTCTTCAAGTACTTGCTAGAGCAGTAAGACACTCCCCTTTAGATCAAGGGGATTCAAATCAGAAAGGAAGAAGAAGGATCAGTATTTGGAAATTTTATAGTATACATGAGTGACCACATAAATTCTACCGGAGAACTGCTATAGCTGATAAACACCTTCAGCAAAGTGGCTGGATAAAAAATTAACTCAAAAAAATCAGTAACCCTCTTATATACAAAAGACAAATTGGCTGAGAAAGAAATTATGGAAACAACATTATTCACAATAGCCACAAAAGACATAATGTACCTTTGTGTAACTCTAACCAAGCAAAGACTTGTAGGAAAAAACTTCAAGTCTCTGAAGAAAGAAATCAAAGAAGATATCAGAAGATGGAAAGCTCCCCCATGCTCATGGATCACTAGGATTAACATAGTAAAAATGTCCACCATACCAAAAGCAATCTACAGATTCCATGCAATTCCCACCAAATTAGCAAAACAGTTCTTTACAAACCTTGAAAAAAAATTCTTAACTTCATATGAAATAACAAGAAACCCAGAATTGCTAAAACAATCCTGTACAATAACAGATCTTTGGAGGTAGCTCCATCCCTGATCTCAAGCTGTACTATAGAGCAACTGTAATAAAAACGGCATGGTACTGGCATAGAAACCAACTGCTGGATCATGGAATCAAATAGAAGATACAGAAATAAACCCACACCCCTATGGACACCTGATTTTTGATAAAGATATCAAAACCATACAATGGAAAAAAGATAGGCTCTTCAACAAATGGTGCTAGTCTAACTGGAAGTCCACATGTATAAAAATGCAAATAGATCCATATCTATCATCCTGCACAAAATTAAGGTCCAAGTGGATCAATGATCTCAACAGAAAACCAGACACACTTAATCTGTTGGAAGAAAAAGTGGGAAAGTTCTTTGAACTCATTGGCACAGGAGACAATTTCCTGAATAAAACACCAACAGCACAGGCTATAAGATCTACAATTAATAAATGAAACCTTGTGAAACTGAAACGCTTCTTTAAAACAAAGGACACTGTCAACAGCACAAAATGACAGCCTACAGACTGGGAAAAGATCTTCACCAACCCTACATCCAATAGAGGACTAATATCTTCTGTATATAAATAATTCAAGAAATTAGACATCAACAAACCAAATAATCCAATTAAAAATGAGGACAGAACTAAGCAGAGAATTCTGAACAGAGGAATAAAGAATGGCAGAGAATCACTTAAAGAAATGTTGAATGTTCTTAATCATCATGGAAATGCAAATCAGAACAACGCCGAGTTTCATCTTACACCTATGAGAATGGCTAAGATAAAAAACTCAAGTGACAACACATGTTGGAGAGGATGTGGAGAAAGGGGAACCCCTTTCCATTGCTGCTAGGAGTACAAACTTGTACAACCACTATGGAAATCTATCTAGCGCTTTCTCAGAAAATTGGGAATAGCACTTCCTCAAGATCCAGTTATACTACTCCTGGGCATATACCCCAAAAATGTCCCACCATTCAACAAGGATATTTGCTCAACTATGTTCATAGCAGTTTTATTTGTAATGGCAAGAATCTGGGAACAACCTAGATGTCCCTCAAAGGATGAACGAATACAGAAATTATGGTACATCTACACAATGGACTACTACTCAGCTATTGAAAACAAGAAAATCAGGAAATTTGCAAGCAATGGATGGAACTAGAAGAGATCATCCTGAGTGAGGTAACCCAGAAACAGAAAGAGAGGCATAGTATACATTCACTAATAAGTGGTTATTAGTCATATAATATAGTACAGCCACCTACAGACTAATGAAGCTAAATACTAAGGAGGACCCTAGGGAGGCTGAGGATAGACACCAAAAGCAGTGGAAGAGAGGGAAGATGGGAGTCTATTATAGAGGATCCTCTCAAAGCATTCACCTAATATGGGATCAGAGGCTGAGACCCAGGGCCAAACTTTGGGAAGAGCTCAAGGAGTATTATAGAGGAAGAGAGGGGTAGAATTAGAGGGACATGGAGGGTACAGGATCTCCACAAGGAGACCAACAAAACCGAAAGTCTGAGCCCACTGGTTCTGCAGAGACTGATGCAGCAATGGAGGACCATGCATGGAGAGGAGCTAGACCCCCTGCTCAGATGTAGCCAATTGGCAGATCAGACTCCATGTGGACCTCTGAGGGGGGGGTATCAGGCGCTACCTTTATTATGAACTCAGTTCACTTCTCTCTGATCACTCTCCCCTGATGATGCAGCATTGCCAGGCCACAGAGGAAGAGGATCCAAAAAGTCCTGCTGAGACTTAACAAGCTATGGGCAGATGGCAATAGTGGAAAATATCCCCTTTCAGTGGACTAGCGGAAAGGGATGTGGGAACAGTGAGGGAAGGTGGGCTTGGGGATGTTGCGGCAGGGAGCTTCAATCGAGATATATAATAAATAAATTATGAAGAAAAAATTAAAAAATAAAATCCTTCACAGGTATTTCCAGTGGCTTGCCTTCTATGCATTTTAGATCCATTCAACTTGACAATCAAGATTTACTATCACAGTACCTTAAATGGTTTAGTCAATACAGTAATAGCCAGTTCAACATCTCAATTATTACCAGTGACACATTTCCTTCCTATTCCCATGAACCGACCATAAGCATTTATTGTGCATGTCTAATATTTAAATTATCTCACCTCTATTTTTAAATTCAAAGGTATACTTCTCTACAAAACTTGTAGTCTTTCAAATTTCTTACTCTTTCATTTACACTGATCTTATTCTTTTGCCTCATGTCAGTTTTCTTGCCACCATCCTAAGGTCCTCTTTAGCTGTCCTTGCCTTTTTCAATACTAGAAGCCCAATGTCTAGCCATGCCATTATTTGTTGCTCCAATGTTGCTGAGCCACATACCCTATAACTTTGCCCCATGTTCAACATGGCAATCTTTCTCCTGTAATCCTAGCATCTGTGTTCCTTATCTATTCCTTCCATCTCTGCTCCAGTAAGAAATTATTGCATTCATCCTTGTTGACACCCTGTCACATTTACTATGATGGATATTTCAGATATTTCTGTGTACAAACTCTTGATTCTAAAGCCCTATATTCTTAGCAGATGGTTTTGCTTGCTGCTTCATTAGAAGATGGAAGGTGTTCATCAGAGAACACCAGGTAATATACTTCTTATTTTCAAATATTTTTCTTATATTTTTCCTTGATTTTTTTCTTATATTCACCTCATCTAGTCAGAATTTCTGTATAATTTTAGTGTCTTGTCATTTCTTTCACATTTATGCCCATTTATTTCCTTTTTAAAGCTAATTATTCTGTTTTTCTCCATTCAGCAGGGGCCAGGAACTGAGCTTCTGGACAGAGAATAGGGGTTCCACTTCTTTCAGGGGCAGCTAGAACATCTTAGGTTAAGGCTTGAGTGTCCTAAGCCTGGATGTGGAAAAGGTTTTCCACAGAGTATTAGTTACAGTTTGGCTCGTTTTGTATGATATCACTGGTGGCAATGGAAATGTGGATGTTCCAAAGCCTATGGTGATACCAAAGCGTTACAACTTTAGGTCAAGCTGCTGTGCCAAGATCTACGCCTGGTTGGCTTGCACCCAAGACACACACAAACCTGGTGAGGGCCAGACCCAGCAGGCAGTAGGGCAGGACTGGTGAAATGCATTCAAGTGGAGGATAAATGACGAATCTCAGATGGTCTTAAGTGAGAAATCACGGTCCTTTATTCATGTGAAATCAAGGGCAATATAAACCCTGGGCAGTAGGAAGAATTTTCTAGGATGAGCGTGTTTGATAAGCTTGGGTCAGTGGGTCAAGGATACTTAAATGGCCCTATCACAAGAAGGAAAATACAGTACTAATTATCCTGTGGTCATAGTGGGAGAATCTCCAGGTATAATTCAAGGTCACTACTAGATTAAGATCCTTATCAGGGTGGAGTATTTCTAAGAACTGCTAGAATAGTCTCCTTATCAGAGAAAGGTATGGCCTATAATCTAGTTTGAGGGCTATATGACCTCCTTACAAGACCTACAAGCACCCAGATCAGGGGAGACTTCTCAGCTGAGAAAAGAGTCTATCATCATAGACCCAGCACAAATAAATGGCTTTCCATAGACTGATTTCCATAGACTGATTTCAGCCTTATTCAGCAGAACCCCCACAGTATTGTTTGGATTGTAAATTTTCCTATTCCTTCCTGAGGTTGGGCTACACATGCCATCAGTTCCAGCTCATTTGCTAATACCATAAGGCTCTCTTTTTTTCATTACTTTCTATTCATGAGTTCTCTAAAGTGAAATAAAAATACCTCCATCATTTACAGATACTGTCTTATCTCATCGCTCTCTTTTGTTGCCAACTTCTAAAAATAGAAATCATAATATCTGCCATTATTTTATTACAACACACTAATTCATTTACTTTTTAATCTGATCTCATCATTCAGCAACTCAGAGAGGCCTTTTTTGAGCACAATAATTAATGGATACCTCCATTATTCTGTGCCTAGGTATTAATTCAGTTCTATAGTGAAAGAAAACCAACAGAAAATATGTGACAAAGGTACTGTACTTTAATTAAATAATATAAAATAAAATTCAATGAAAGCAGATGGAGTATCTAGGATGTGCTCCCCTTTGGTCCAGAGCACATAGGCACATGTGGACAAATTGCTCAGTAGAGAGGGCATGATGAGTCTTGTGAAGATGGTAACTGCATGAAGGGGAGTGACAGGGATGGTAGTTGGAACATTAAAGCAAGAGGCAAAGTAGTGATGAAGGAAATTAAAATTATCTATCTTAGTAGTGACAGTAATAACACTAAAAGAAGGAGGAGGAGAAAAGGGGAGAAAAGGTAAGGAGAGGATGACCTTGGAATTCTAGACTTGTAATGGAGGATTTCAGTTCAAATTCATTCACTGAATGAACACAGGCAGATAAACAAGTTTAAATGGCTTAGAAACCGCATATTTTAATTTGGGTTATGTTTTATTATCAATAATTATTATACATGGGAACCATAATTAACAGCTATTGAGTGCTGACTATGTGATAGGCCCTGTGATGAGCATGTTAATAGTCAGGGTTCTCTAGAGTAAGACAACTTACATAATGAATCTGTTTAGATATATAAAGATGACTTATTAGAATGACTTACAGGCTGTGGTCCAGTAAATTTAACAATGACTGGCTATGAACAGAAAGATAAATTTCAGCAGTTGCTCATTCCACAAGGCTGAGCATCTTAGCCAGTCTTCAGTATACACTGGAATCCTGAAGAAGTAGGCTCTAATGCCAGTAAAAGAATGGATTTGATAGGGAGGCAAGAACAAACAGGCAAAGGGCAAAAGCATATTTTTCCATGTCCTTATATAGGTTTCCAACATAAAACATGGTTCATATTATAAGTGAGATGTTCTATGCTCATGGGGGGCGCAAATACTGCTTCCAGACAGAGAACACAATCAAAGGTCCTGGATCTTAGGAACAGCTGGAGCACTTTAGGGAGATGCCTGTGTGCTAGGCCTACATGTGGAAATAATTTTTCATCGAGTGTTACCATTTAGCTCGTTACATGAGATTGCTGGTATCAATTAGAATCAGTTGGGAATTGGCTGGGAAAATTCTCCCCAATGTTTCAGATACAGTTTAGATGAATAGCAATTGTGATTATATGCATTAGGCAATTGTGATTATGTGCGTCAGAAAAGGTCTCCTCACCCCTCTAACTTTTACCCAATTCTTTAATGTCAGGGCATAACCAACCCCTAATTTCTGTCATTGAAACCCCCTGCTTGCAGTCTTTACCTTTAAAACCCTGCTCTCTCAGGGCTCGACATCCCAGTTCTCTACTGTTGTGTCAATGAGATTTGGGTCCCGAGTTCGATCACTCCCTTAATAAAGCTCTCTTGCTATTGCATTGAGTTGTCTCCTGGTGGTCTCTGAGGGTCCCATCAACCTGGCATTACAATATCTCTTGGTTAAGCTGTTGTGGTAAGCACAGCAGAGGATGTGGGCAAAAGCCTAAGCCTGGTGGGCTTGCAGCTTGAAGCACAGGCCTGGTGAGGCCAAGGCCCAGCAGGATGGAACATAAGTCTAGTGAGATGCAGGTGAAAGACCAATGAAATAAAAATTAGTTTTTTAGGGGGTTATTGAATTAAAGTTTAAAGCACAAGCCTGAAGGTAGGCTAGCTAGGTGAAAACATGTCTAGCCACCTGCGGGGAGGAACTAGCTTTACTGCATTCTTTTCCTGGCCCCTAGAGATACAGTTGCTAGGAAACAGGCCCAGATGTCCTGGCTGGAACCACTTAAAATGATACCGTCTCCCGGCAATTCACTCAGATGGCCAGGCCAGAACCATTTATGGTCTTGGTGCCTAAAGTAAACCAATCATTTCAAAAGTCAATTTACCTTACCCAATTGTAATGCCAAGGCTTGGAGCCGCCCTGCATGCACTTTTGCCCTTTAATTTCCTTGTCTTTAATTGCTGAGTAGTATTCCATTGTGTAAATGCACCACAATTTCTGTATCCAATCCTCAACTGAAGGGCATCTGGGTTGTTTCCACCTTCTGGCTATTACAAATAAAGCTGCTACGAACATGGTTGAACAAATGTCCTTGTTGTATACTTGAGCATTGTTTGGATATATGCCTAGGAGCGGTGGTATCTAGAAAAGATCATCCTCAGTGAGGTATCCCAGAAGCAGAAAAACACACAGTGTATATACTGACTCATTAGTGGATGTTAGACATATAGGATAAATATACTAAAATCTGTACACTTAAAGAAGCTAATGAAGAAGGAGGACTCTGGCTAAGATGCTCAATCTTCATTCAGAAAGGCAAAGAGGATGGACATCAAAAGAGGGGAAAACAGGGAACAGGACAGGAACCTACCACAGAAGGCTTCTGAAAGACTTTACTTTGTAGAGTGTAAAAGCAGATGCTGAGACTCATAGCCAACCTTTGGCCAGAGTGCAGGGAAAGAAGAGGGAGATAGAAAGACCTGGAGAGGACAGGAGCTCTACAAGGAGAGCAACAAAACCAAAAAATCTGGACACAGGGGTGTTTTCTGAGACTGATATTCCAACCAAGGACCATTTCATGTAGATAACCTATAACCCCTGCACAGATGTAACCCATGACAGCTCAGTGTCCAAGTGGGTCCCTTAGTAATGGGAACAGGGACTGTCTCTGACATAAGCTGATTGGCTTGCTCTTCGATCATCTCTTTTTCAGGGGGTTTCAGCCTTACCAGGCCACAGAGGAAGAAAATGTGGCCATTCCTGATGAGACCTGAAAGTGACAGGAGCTGCACAAGAAGAGCAACAGAGCCAACTAACCAGGGCCAAGGGGTACTTGCTGAGGGTGAAACATCAACCAAGGACCGTGCATGAAATTGACATAGACCCTATACAAAGAGGTAGCCAATGAGCAGTTTAGGCTTCATGTGGGTCCTCTAGTAAAAGATGTAGGAACGACATTTGATATGGATTCTGTTACCAGCTTATTGATCACTTCCATCTAGAGGGACTGCTTTCGCAGACCACAGGGGAAGACACACTCAGTCTTCATGTGACTTAATGAGCCCGGGTGGATTGGAAGGAGGGCTCCCATTTTCTGAGGAAAAGGGTAGGGGAGTATGAAGGGGGGTTGGGACTGGAGGGAAGGAGGGATAGGGCTACAACCGGGATGTAAAATGAATAAAAATTTTTAAAAAAATGAATAAAAAATGAAAAAAGGGTGGTGGTAAAGAAGTAGAGCTATTACATATTGATCATTTTTTTGAAAAGACTTTGCTTGTTAGATTAACATGACAGAGATGTGCAGACTTTTTATGTGCAGAAGAGAGTAAAGCCAATAAAATTTGAGAGGTAAAGTTTGATCAATGAATGAGAGCAGATTTCTTATGACACCATGCAAATTAAATTTGCTGTTCAAATCTCAGGTCCTTCACCACATTTTGTTTCTTTGACTTGCCTAGCTTGTATAGATGCACAGTAACTCTCACTTCATTTTAGGTGGATTGGATTGGACAACCCTTTTTGAATTATAATATCTATAATCTACACAACATTCCTTATTCCTAAATGTCTTCCATCTGCAGCCTAAATATTGCATATTCTTTAAGTCTCTGATAATATTCTCATTTATTCAGAAACTTTTCTGAGATGGTGATCTTGTGATAATCACTTATACCTGCTCAGTACCTTAAAGCAGTTCATAACCCTGGCTCATCATTGCAATTACCCTGGCAACTTCTAAAAATACTACCTTCACGACTTCATTCTATAGATTCCGATTCATTAAGTTGTGTGATATGGCTTGGGCTTTCAGGAAGAGCTCCTTCTAAAGGCCAGCCAACGTTGGAAACTCCCATCTCATAGACTCTCTGAGAAATAGAAGATCAAGTAAATTAGAGAAATCAGCTAAGCTAGGGTTGTTCCATAGTCCCTTTTGTGACTTTTGACAAGTATGTATAAAATTATCATGTATTAATTGTACAAAAATAATGGTCATCATAACACTTCTGTATATGCAAACAATGGCCATCACTTTCATCCTTGTTTTTCTTTGGTAGTCTGGTACTCTGCCAGACCATACTCTACATGCTTCGTTTAACTCATTGGAAGTTTCCAATTCCTGTCAAATTTCTGAAATTCTGCATTTACTTTCATTTGCAATCTTGATTCTATTTATCATCTTTCAACAGGGCCATGTAAGAAGGGCCTTCTCCTTTTGTTTATACTCAGCACATCAAACCATGGGACTTCCAGCTCAGTCATTTTTAAAAATTACCTTAGCATGTATATTCTTTAGACCTTTGTGTTTTACCTTTGTTGAGCCTGTGCATTCAACAAATCTCCAATGTTTGCTGAAAATATCATCTCACTGTCACTATAAGCTGCTGTAAAGTTACAGAGCTCAGACTTATCAGCATTTTTTTTTCTTTTTGGTATTTATCTTTTTCTTAGTATCCTTTTCCTAGGAAGTTAGAAAAGATTTTGAATTCAGGGTAGGCAAAGTACTGGATTGTCTGTGCCTCTGTCAGGGCAACCTCATGGTCCTTACCTAATTCAAACTTATGCTGAATTATTAGAAAATAATTTCTTCATGTTTTACCTCATTGAAAGTGACCACATTTCTTTCAGCATATAACTAAGCTACATAAAAGGAGAGAAAACTCTTTTTAAAAAAGAAAAATAGAAAAGATTCATGCTCTTCTATCTAAAAGAAAAGTTTCAGAGGAACAGGAAAAGTGATGAAGAAAAAGCTCTTTTCCCATTTAGCCCTAAACCCTTGATGAATTTCCAGTGTATTGATTTCTGGATCTTATCTTTTTGTTAGTTCTGACTGAACCAAGCTTACTTGTACAGTATCAGTTCTTTTCTGGAAAACATGGTAACATCTTGGATCCTTTTCCATTATTTTACAGAGTAGTATATAGAGGGGAACTCTGATCTCTCCTCTACCATTTTGGATCAAGAAGGGTGTGGTAAAGGTACAATGGCCTATAAGTTCAGTTTGTGGCTTGGCTTTTTGAAGACTATAGTTAGTAGGCTCTAATGCAATCATTTCCCCTACCATTGCCTCTCTTGTACATTACTATTTCCACACTATCGTGTTACACACTTAAGAATTCAGGCAACATCTGGGTTGTCTGCACTGAACATATAGGAGAATTTCCTTTGGTCTCCTGCACTCATACACTTTTAGTTAAAGTGTTATGTTGAGTTACTGCATACATTGAGTCCATTTCAAATCTGAGATACTTCCAGTATAATTCTTTTTTGGAAGCAAGCAGTTCACTGGTTGCCATGGAAGGGAAGAGGCACAAGGGCAGTTCCACAGCATTACCAAGCACATTCACCAACTCATTGTCCTGGGATCTCTGGTCTAAGACTCCTTCATGAGTGAATGAAAGGCTTCCATGACTAGACAAAGTAGCACACTGCCCAGGTGATTCACTTGGAATACAAAGCATAGAAAGATGGAAAGAAGGGAAAGGAGCAATGCTGTGAGTATAATCTCTATTGCTGAACAGACTATCTCTACAGTATCCTACTAGGAGTGGAATGATGCAAGTACTGCCACAAGGGAACAGCAGATGGGAGAGTGATGTAGCTCTCAGCAACAACGACTAGATATAAATCAGAACAAAATAGATTTTGTTCAGAAGCACACGCAAACTTCCTTAGACATGAACCGATGAAACATAAAAGGTGTTGAGAAGCTCCCTAAACTGTCAATAACAGTGAATCAACATTCACGAGTTTAAAGTGAGAATACAGTCTATAGCCTTGAGGCTGAATTTGAACTGTGACTATCACACAGTGGAGTCAGTTGTGCCTGTGAAACTCTTCCATAAGTCTGCAGTCCTTGAAAATGCTTTGTGTATCCATGGAAGAAGAAGAAGAAGAAGAAGAAGAAGAAGAAGAAGAAGAAGAAGAAGAAGAAGAAGAAGAAGAAGAAGAAGAAAAACCTTGGTTAAAGTACATGTGTTGACTTCTCTTTCTTCATAGTGACTGGGTTTATTGAATTGGTTTGATGTCAACTCAGCAGGAAGAGAGCCTGAGAACTGACCATGGTCCATCTATTAATTTAATTTATATTTCAAAATCTGAGATAGAATTTTAGATCAGTGACATTATAACAGACCTAGTATCCCATTTTCAAACTTTAATGATGATTTTGTATACCCCAACTTAAATGAGAGAGAAGGGATATTTTCCTGACATTTAGGAAGTCTGGCATCTTTATATAATAACAATTATCTTACTTAATGCCCTGAGTCATGTGCTTCTCTAACTAAGAGGATTTACCACTAAGATTTGGAAGAATAAAGGAAGGTGTTGCTAATAAGAGTCCAGGATATGTTCAGAAACTCCCTTAGATTCAAAGTCTCTAAGAATAATTAAGAGAGAAATAATCCTAGAAGTGTCTGGCACATCAGCATAGAGGAGTAAAGCAAAGGGAAGATAAGCAAAGGGAAGGTTATGGAAACAGACATAAACTAGAGATAAGGCATAGAGAACCTGCTACATATGAGTGAAATGTCACACAAATTTCTGGTAACTTAGAATTTCATTGCTTTAGTTTTGTAGAAGAAGCATTTGAGGATTATGGTTTGGCTGGTATCTTTATGTTCTTCTACTGTTGGTAGCATAAATCAGGAATCTGACTTTATCAAAGGTGTCTGGTATCCATGATTGTCATCCCCAAATTATTTTGTTTATTTTTAAAAGATATTTTATTATCAATGATAAAATGGAAACAAATACTTTAGTGTTGATTTTAGCATTTTTTAGTGGTGGTAGATAATAAACATATAAAAAGACAATTTAAGATGCTAGCAAATATTATGAAGTAAATGCAGCAGGAGCATGTGATAGAATGACAATTAATGCATTGTATATATGTACATACTTACACAAATTTAGTCTGGATAATAAAAGATGGCATTACCAAGCAAGTTTTGTTTGAGCAGAAACTAGGTTGACAAGAAAGAACCTGCCAATCAAACATCATGGGGAGATACATTGGATATTGAGGGAAAATACGTAAAATGGACCTTAAACAAAAACAAGTTCTACAGTTTTTGAAGAGTATCATAAAAGCCAGTATAATCATAAAACATTGAATAGGAAGGAGAGCAGAAGGAGATGAGATCAGAATGGTGTACAGGGGCTAGGTAAAGAAGAACTCTGGATATAATTTATGTGCTTTTCTGAAAAAAATAGGATATCATTAATGAATTTTATGTATCGGGGTTATATATGGTTTTAAAAGTGGTTCCCCTGTTGACTTTGTGAAGAATGAATTGCAATAGGACAAGACCAGAGTCAGAAGAACAATTTGTGAAGAAAAATCCAGGCAAGAGATAATGATGACATGGACCAAGGATGATGGTAGTTAGAAATAGCTATGAATGTCAAGTATATTGTGACTATATACTTGACAAGACTTTCAGATGAAATACATAATAGATATGTGAGAAAAGGAAACTCAATGACAACATGTCAACTTTCATTTATAGTACAAATAATTTCTTCAGTGTGTGGGTTCTTGGTTTTGGCTCTGTTTTAGGAAGCAGTATAGCACAATACTCAAAGTATACAATATGTGCTCTTAATATGTTTATGGCAGAGTATTCTAGAATTCAAGTTGCACTCCTCTCATTTCTTTTTTTTATTTTTTTCATTTTTATTTTATATTAATCACAGGTTATGTACTTTGTATCCCAGCCATAGCCCCCTCTTGCATACCCTCCCTATCCCCCCCTTCCCTCCCTCATCTCCTCCCTGCACCTTTCTAAGTCCACTGATAGGGGAGGACCTCCTCCCCTTCCATCTAACTCTAGCTTTTCAGGTCTCTTCGGGAGTGGCTACAATGTCCTCTTCTGTGGCCTAGCAAGGCTGCGCCTCCCTCTGGGGACAGGGAGGTCGAAGAGCCAGCCATTGAGTTCATGTCCCAAATAGTTTCTGTTCCCCTTACTAGTATACCCACTTGGGAATTGAGCTACCATTTACTACATACATACATGGTCCTTGGTTGGAGAGACAGTCTCATGAAAGACCCCTGTGCCCTGATATATTTGGTTCTTGCAGAGCTCCTGACCACTCCACATCATACTAACTCCCACTTCTTTCATATAATTCCCTGCACTCTGCCAAAGGGTTGGTTCTGTTTCTTAATATTTGCTTTGATACACTGTTAGGAAGAGTTTTTTCAAGGCCCTCTGTGACTGGCTCTTGTCCTGCTATCTTCTTATTCCTACATCCAATGTCCGTCCCATTTGACTTTCCAAGTGAGTATTAATCCTCTTACCCCAGGTCCTCTTTCTTGTTTATCTTCTTTAGGTGTATAGATTTCTGTATTTTAATCCTATCTTATAGGTCTACATAAGTGAGTATATACCATGTGTGTCTTTCTGCTTTTGGGATACCTCACTCAGGATGATCATTTCTAGGTCCCACCATTTGCCTGCACATTTCATGATTTCCTCCTTTTTAATTGTTGTGTAGTATTCCATTGTGTAAAAGTACCACAATTTCTGTATCCATTACTCAAATGAGGGACATCTGGGTTGTTTCCAGGTTCTGACTATTACGAATAAAGCAGCTATAAATATAGTTGAGCAAATGTCCTTGTTGTGTACTTGAACATCTTTTGGATATATGCCTAGGAGTGGTATAGCTGGATCTTGAGAAATCACTATTCT
>CM053742.1:57162507-57185600 GCA_028658305.1 Pachyuromys duprasi | reverse complement strand
TTGGCTGTAGGCTTGCTGTATATTGTCTTTACTATCTTTAGGTATATGCCTTGTATCTCTGATCTCTCCAGGACTTTAAACATGAACGGATGTTGGACTTTGTCGAAAGCTTTTTCTGTGTCTAAGGAGTTGATCATGTGGTTTTTCTCCTTCAGTTTGTTTATATGGTGGATCACATTGATGGATTTCCGTATATTGAACCATACCTGCCTGCCTGGGATGAAGCCTACATGGTAATGGTGGATGATATCTTTTATGTGTTCTTGGATTCGGTTTACAAGTATTTTATTGAGTATTTTTTCAACAAAGTTCATAAGAGAGATAGGTCTGAAGTTCTCTTTTTTTGTTGGGTGTTTGTGTGGTTTAGGTATTATGGTGACTGTGGCTTCATAGAATAAGTTTGGTAATGTTCCTACTTGTTTCTATTTTGTGGAATAGTTTAGAGAGAATTGGAGTTAACACTTCCTTGAAGTTCTTGTAGAATTCTGCAGTGAATCCATCTGGCCAAGGGCTCTTTTTGGCAGGGAGACTGTTTATGACTGCTTCTATTTCCTTGGGGGATATAGGTCTATTCAGTTTTTCAACCTGATCTTGACTTAATTTAGGTAGATGGAATCTATCAAGAAAATCGTCCATTTCATTTAGATTTTCAAATTTTGTGGCATATAGGTTTTTATAGTAAGACCTAATGATTGTTTGGATTTCCTCAGTGTCTGTTGTTATGTCCTCCTTTTCATTTCTGATTTAGTTGATTTGAATTGTTTCTTTCTGCCTTTTTGTAAGTTTGCCTAAGGGTTTGTCTATCTTGTTAATTTTCTCAAAGTACCAGCTCTTGGGTTCATTGGTTCTTTGAATTGTTTTATTTGTTTCTATTTGATCGATTTCAGCCCTTAGTTTGATTATTTCCAGCCATCTGCTCCTCTTGGGTGTGTCTGCTTCTTTTTGATCTAGGGCTTTCTGTTGGGCCATTAAGTTGCTTGTAAGAGATGTTTCAAATTTCTTCTTGAAGGCACTTAGTGCTATGAAATTTCCTCTTAACGCTGCCTTCATTGTGTCCCATTGGTTTGGGTATGTTGTGTTTTCATTTCTTTGAATTCTAGGAAGTCTTTAATTTCTTTCTTTATTTCTTCCCTCACCAATCTGTCATTGAATAGCAAGTTGTTCAGTTTCCATGTATGTGCAGACTTTTAGCTGTTTCTGTTGTTGTTGAGGTCCAGCTTTAGACCATGATGTTCAGATAGGATACAAGGGATTATTTCAATCTTCTTATATCTGCTGAGGTTTGCTTTGTGAACCACTATATGGTCTATTTTGGAGAAGGTTCCATGAGGTGCTGAAAAGAAGGTGTACTCTTTTGATTTTGGATGAAAAGTTCTGTAGATATCTATTAGGTCAATTTGATTTAGGGTCTCTGTGAGTGCCCTTGTTTCCCTGTTTTGCTTCTAACTGCATGATCTATCTCTTGGTGAGAGTAGAGTGTTGAAGTCTCCCACTATTAAGGTGTTGGGATCTATGTGAGATTTCAGCTTTAATAATGTTTTATTTACAAATGTAGCTGGTCTTATATTTGGGGCATAGATGTTCAAAATTGAGATGTCCACCTGTTGTAATTTTCCTTTGATGAGAAGGAAGTGCCCCTCCTCATCTTTTTTTTTTGTTGTTGGTTTTGGTTGAAAGTCTATTTTATTAGATACTAGGATCACTACCCCAGCTTGTTTTCTGGGTCCATTTGCTTGAAACACATTTTCCCATCCCCTTAATCTGAGGTAGTTTTTATCTTTGTTGCATAGGTGTGTTTTTTCAATGCAGCAGTATGTTGGATCCTGTTTCTGCAACCATTCTGTTAGTCTGTGTCTTTTTATTGGAGAGTTGAGTCCATTAATGATGATAGATAATAATGACCAATGACTGTTAGTTCCTTTTATTGTGGACTTGGTGGTCTTACTATGATTCATTGCTTTTTTTTTCCTCCTTTATTTTTTGCGGGGAGATTTTCTGTATCCTATATTTTCTTTGATGTAGTTGTTTTCGTTGGATTGGAGGTTTCCTTCTAGTATCTTTTGTAGAGCTGGGTTGCTCTGTAGATATTACCTAAATTTTGTTTTGTCATGGAAAATTTTGTTTTCTCCATCTATGTTGATTGAAATCTTTGCTGGTTATAGTAGTCTTTGTTGGCATCTGTGTTCCCTTAAAGACTGCATGACCTCTGCCCAGGTCCTTTCGGCTTTCATAGTTTCTGATGAGAAGTCTGGTGTGATTCTGATCGGTCTCCCTTCATATGTTACTTGACTGTTTTTGCTTGCTGCCATTAATTTGTTTTCTTTGTTTTGTGGGTTTAGTGTTTTGACTATGATGTGACGAGAGGTATTTCTTTTCTGGTCTATTCTATTTGGTGTTCTGTAGGCTTCTTGTATGTTCATGGACATCTCTTTCTTTAAATTAGGGAAATTTTCTTCTATGATTTTCTTAAAAATATTTTTCACTCCTTGGAGCTTGGAGTGTTCTTTTTCATCTATTCCTATTATCCTTAGGTTTTGTCTTTTCATGGCATCCTTGATTTCTTGAATGTTTTGTGTTTGGAACTGTTCTGATTTTAGTTTGTCTTTGAGTGAGAAAACAGTTTCAGCAAGTGTATCTTCAGCTCCTGAGATTCTCTCTTCCATCTCTTGTATTCTATTGTTGATGATTACCTTTGTGGTTCCTGATCTTTTCTCTAAGTTCTCCAGTTCCAGATTTTTCTCTGTTTGGATTGTCTTTATTGATTCTAATTCTGTTTTCATGGTTTGCACCATTTCCTTCATCTTATTGAAGGTTGCTCCTATTTCTGCTTTTGTTTCCTCTCTATGTTTCTAATTGTTCCTTTACGTGGGCCTTTATATTCTTTTGAATTCCTTTGAGAGCTCTGTTCGTTTCCTCTTTTTGTTCCTGAATTAACTGGATAATTATAGCTTTAAAATCATTTTCCTCAATTTCTGCTGAATTAAAATATCCATTAGTTTTTGGTGATTCTGGTGGTGCCATGGTGTCCTGTTTTTTGTTGGGTGAGTTCTTACGTCGTCCTTTGGTCATTGCTTATGTATAATCTTCTCTGTTTCTTCCTCAAGTCTGGCATTTGGACTGGAACCATCTTACTGTGGTGTCTGTAGAATTTTTCAGGAAGATCAGTGGGGACCAGAGGTTTGAGAATGTGTGTTGTTGCTTCAGTTGTTCCTGAGCAGGTTTCCTGGTTTCTGGTGGTCTACAGACTGAGGCAGTGTCAGCAATCTGGACTCTGAGGTCTGAGGCTGGTGCTGTGGACGTGGCACGTGTTCAGTTGTGGACTCTCTGCACCTGGCCCAGAGTTCTTCACTGGAAGTTGGAAGCCCTCCAAGCTGCACTCTGCTCCCTGAGATTGGAAGAGCTATCTGCTTACTCAGCAGCTACCCCCTAAGACAAGGCTGTGGGGGAATGCTGGAGATCTGTGCTTGGAATGTGCCGCCTGCTCCTTACAAGTTGCTGTGTGCACTGCGGGCTGCCTCCTCTGCTTCACTGCTGTTAGGGTTACCTCTGATGCTGCTTTCCTGCTGCCTGTGGTATCTCCCCCCTGCTTCCTCTGCTGCAGGCTTGGCTATGTCTGCTGCTTCTTCCATCTGTTGGGAGGAAGTGCCCAGGAAGCGATTCCCCAAGAGAAGTCCATGGAGATGACTGCAGTTGACCTGTGTCCTATTGGACTCAGATCATGTTTTGTGCCCCATCTCCCCAGGCTCCTAGTATGGTTGTTTTGGGTTCCACAGCCCCTCAATTCACTAATTCAGGGACAGGGAAACCCAGGGTTTGGTTCTCTAGGTCACACAGATCTGTCTGTGAAGCATAGGTGGTCCTCTAGCAGGTCTCTGGGCTGACCGTGAGTGCCTGCTGATCTAGAGGACCTTTGCCAGGGAGATTCTGGGTACCCTAGTTCAGTCCCTGTTTGCTACTTTCCCAGTGGGGTTTTCTCCCGACCGGGCACCACAGACTCTGATACTCTGGGGTACACCGTTCTTTTGTGACTGAGAGTTGGACGCATAGCATGTCTCTGTGTGTCTCCATGCTCGGGGGTGGAGGCTAGTTCAGAGAGGGCGTGTGTGAGCCCTCCATTCTGAGAGATCTTTTCCCTGGGAAGGGTGGGTGACCTAGGTCAGTCCCGTTTCCTTCCTTCCCTGTGAAGGTTTTTCTCTCGACTGGGACTCCAATAAATGGTGATTTTGTGCCCACTGTTCAGCCTGGGAAGGAGATCAGGTCATGCAGGCATGTGATTGTGGTCTGGTGACCTTCTGCCTGCGAGACCGGGGATCTCTTCCGGGTTCTGGCTGGGTGTCCTGGGAGTGGACTGGGCTGGTTCCTGCACCTTGGGGCTTCCTCTCACCTGGGAAACCGGATCGCTGTTTTTTTAGGGCCCAGAGTTTAGTCCCTTGGTCTCTGTACCGAAAATATTCTGCAGCTCAGAAAGGGAGTCCTCCTGTCGCCGCCATCTTGTGCCCCCCCCCCCCGTTGTTGTTTTTTGACACCTCCTCTTATTTCTTAACAGAGTGACTGTGGGCAAGTTGTATAATTTTCTTTTTAATTTTTAAAAGATTTATTTTGTATTATTTAATGTGTGTGAGTGTTTTTTCTGCATGTATGTACGTAAGTCACATGTATGCAATGACTGCAGAGAAAAGAAGAGAATATCATACCACTTAGAACTAAAATTGCTGAAGATTGTGAGCTGCTGCATGGACACTGAAATAAAACCTGTGTCCTCTGCGAGAGCAACAAATGCTTTTAACTGATGAGCCAACTCTTCAGCCTCAAGTTACACAATCTTCATAAACCCAAATTATTTATAAAACAGCACTTTAGACAAAGCAGAGCAGATTCCAATCATCACTCTTATCATGGTGGGAGAAATATTTTATATATATAATGAGATCAGGACAAGAGTGCAAATGGAGACTACATCCCATATGTTTAAACAATTAATCATTATTAATCTAGTTTCCCATGTAATTCATATCTTTCTGATACATGTGCTATGTAGGCCTATATGTCTATGTTGAGTGATGAATATTGTTTACTGTTGCAAATTTGTCCTAAGCTGCCATGTGCAATAATTGCCACACAGTGATAATGAATGAAGATGTCCAGAACCATGGATTGGGAACAAAGAGGAAAAAATGAAAGCTGATGATTTACAATTTTAGAAATAATCTTCCACGTGTAAAAATTTACATTATGTGGACAATTAATTTGACAATTTCCATTTCCCTTTTAAGTACATTATTACTGTCCAAATTCTCCCTTTATGCTAAGGTATTTCAGTCTTCAAAGTTAGCAAACGTATAAATCCTAAACCTGAGTGGTATTCTGGCCTGATTTTTTTTTTTCCGTTTTGAAACAAAATAAACAATATAAAAGTTATTGCCTGAGTGGACCTTGTTATGGGGTGGATATTTAAGGTTATAGAACAAGCTGTGACAATGGCAAATTCTAAATTTGGAGCAATAGAGGCTCCAAATAATCTTCACAAATGCAGTTATATATATGGCTCAGTGTCATGCGTCTTCAAAATCATAGTCACTACAAATTTTTCTCTTGTCCAAAGCTAAGAATAGAGCTGGTCAACACTTTATCATAGGTCATGTGGCACTGCCAATTTGTTTCCCACAGCTGACAGTGAACTGTTCAAGAAGGTTTGTTCACATTTTGTTCTGTGTCTCTATTTCATTGTTTCTACCACATTCCTGAGATTAGGCCACCTTCATTTATTACTTAGATCACCACAGAAGTGTTTCTGTATGTCTTCACATTTGACTTTTCCAATCCCTGTTCTATGTTATAGATTCCACTGAGGTGTCTCTAAGATGCACAACTCCTGTGTGAAAGTATGCTAGAACTTCTATTAATAGCTATCTTTGAGTATTTGTGGACAATTAGTTCCAGGGACTCTCAAGGATATAAAATCTGTGATGATCAAGTCCCTTATGTTAAATGGAAGTCTTCCCATCAAATATATAATCCTCTCACAATCTATATATTAATTATAATACATAATAAAAATAAATAGCATAAACAGATGTTATACTGGATTATTATTTATTTATTTATTTATTTATTTATTATTTATTACAATTTAGTCACTTTGTATTCTGGATGTAGACCCCCGCTCCCAAATCTCCTCCCATTCCCACCAACCCTCCCTATTCTTCCCCTATGCCCCTTCCCTAGTTCCCTGATAGGGGAGCACCTCCTCCCCTTCTATCTGACCCTAGCCTATTAGGGCTTATCAGGGCTGGCTGAATCATGCTCCTTTGTGACCTGGCAAGGCTGCATTCCCAGGAAGAGTTGATTAACAAGTTGGCCACTGAGTTCATTTCAGAGACAGCCCCTGCTTCCCTTACTAGGGAACCCACTTGTAAACTGGCAGGCTATGGGCTTTGTTTGGGGGTCTAGGTCCTCTCCATGCATGGTCCTTGGATAAAGTAACGGCAGCTTTAGGCCACCCACCCAAGCCTACCATCTGTATCATTTTTTGACATTCTAAAACTAGTGGGTATTTTTTCTAATTTAAATATTTTTCTAAGGTGAGAGAGATGGCTTAGCCATTAAATGCTGGGCTCACAACCAAAATTATAAAACATTTTTCTGTTTTAAATTGCAATTGAAATACAACCACAACATTTTCCCCCTTTTCTTACCTTCTTCCAACACATTCTGTGCTCTTTCTCTCAAATCCTCCCAAATCCCTCTCCTCTTATTCACTCTTAAATTCATGGCCCATTTTTCTATTTTCTTTGATTATTATTGGTGTGTGTGTTTGTGTGTCTGTGTCCGTGTGCACCCACAAATATATGAATACAATCTGCTAAATCTATCTAGTGGTGCTTGTATTACATGATTATTTCAGGGTTGTATTCACAAATATACACATATATTTTTTTCCGAATCCATTTTTGTTTTTGCATTTACATGGTTCCAGAGACACATAAAAGAGTCCTTAGATAAAAGTAAATGAAAAGTGTCAGGGACTCATTTACATGTAATAATACTATCATTATTTTACAAAATATTTATTATTATTATTTTTGCTTATGTATATGTGTCTGGGTATGTGTGTGTATGTCTGTGAGTATGTGTGTGTGTGTGTGTGTGTGTGTGTGTGTGTGTGCCTGTCTGTGTGTACATATTCCTAAGAAGGTCAGAAGAATGTGTTGGATTCCCTGGAACAGGGGTTACAGGAAGTACCGGTTACCAGATTTGCGTACTGGCTACTAAATTCTGGTAGTCTATAGAGCAACAAATACTCCTATCTGCTGATCCATCTCTCCAGTTCAGTTTACATGGAATATTTAATTTCATCCTTTCACATTCAGTCTCTCTCTTTAGTAGTAAGGTGAGTTTCTTGTAAAGTGGGTCACAGATTTTTAATACCATTAAATCATTCAATATCATTTAATTGGAGAACTTTATCCATTTGGATTCAAGCAAAATTATTGGTAGATAAGATCTTATCACACACGTTTTCTTTGTTTTTAAGTTTTGTTATGTTTCCTTTCTTTTTATTTCCTCCTCTGTCTCTTATAGTCTACTTTGTCAGTTTAATGATTTACTCTAGTGGTTTATGTGTTGATTCTTTGCTTATTAAGTTTTGTTTTTCTATGATAGCGTTTGTTTTGTGGTTGCCATGAGGCTTTTAAATGTTTTTTTTTTTATTACAGCAAGCTATTTTGAAGTGGTAGCAACTCAACGTTATTATAAAAATAGGGTGAGAAAAACAGGGTAGATGTCCGAATAGACACTTATCCTCTTCTTTCCTCCATTTTGACTTTCATGTGCCATTTCACATCTTTCTTTATTCACTAACTCTTAACATTTTAATGCAGCTATTAGTCTTCTTAAGTGTTCTTATTTTCATACTGTGTGCATCTATTGCTTACATGCTTCTAATATTAACATATTATAATTGTGAACACACTCTGGCCACTTATTTTTATCTTTTCCCACATTTTCTTCTTACTCATTAAGAACCTTTTCTTTCAGTTTGAAGAACTTCCTTAATTGTTTATTTTAGGGAAGGTCTGGTGTGGTTCCATTAAGTCAGTGTTTGTTCTTCTCGGAATGTCCTTATCTCATCCTCATTTACAAGGACAGCTTTGCTGGATAGTATTCTTGGCTTCTGTTCTTTTTCCCTTAGTAGTGGAAAAAACTCATTCCACTGTCTCTTGGACTACACCATTACACAGAGAAGAAAAGAGTCTCATATGTGCTGTTTGTTTCTTTTCTCCATTAACCTTGTAGTGTTTCACCATTCACTACAAGATATTTTATGGCAAATTTGGTTGAATTAAAGATACAAATGTACCTGGAAATTTGTATCTTTCTATTATTATTTTTTTCAGCATCCTTTCTATATCTTGGCATTTTCAAATTCTTCTTGAAGCTCCATGTCCAAATTGCATGAGTTACTTTTCTCATTGTTGCAACAAAATACTTGACAGAAGCAACATAAGGAAAGAAAGATTGTCTTGATTTATGGCTTAAAAGGTGACATTGTCCATCACAGTGGGAAGCAATGACAGTGGCAACGTGAGACATCTGATTACACACTATGCCTGCAGTTAGGAAGCAGGGAGAGATGATTGCTTGTACTCTTGCCTTTTCCCCCTTTCTCTTTTTATTCAACCCAGAACCTAGTTTCTTGGATGGAGCCAAATATATTCAGAATAGTTCAACCCTCCTTACTTAAACCTGTTTAGAAATTCCCTCAAAAACATGCTGTATGTCCCGATGTGATTTTAAACAATCAAGGTGAAAATGAAGATGAAGCATCACACCAATTATTTGCCTTCTAAATATTCTCCCCAAATTCCTGTAAACCTTCTTTATTCCTCCTCACTCTGTATTTTTCAATCTTCAAACTACATTTAAGTAGCCTCTTTTAGAGCTTATTCGCTTTCCCTGTATTTGATCTATTCTGTTATTGATTCTTTCTCATTTTAAATTTCACTGAGTAAATTTCTCAACTCTAGTATTCTGTTTCATTTTACTAATTACTTCCATATCTTTATGAAGTTTTTCTCTTAAGGTACTGAATAATTTCTTTGTTTTCTTCTAGCTTACTGAGCTTTCTTAGAAAGCTGTTTCAAATTCTTTGACCAGGTCCCATACTGTCTGGTTAGCTCCTGTCACTTTATTTTGACTAAGTGAAGTCATGGTTCTCCATAACTTCTTAGTACTTACAGTGCTTGATATTATTTTTGATTTTTCAAGACAGGATTTCTCTGTGTAGTTCCGCTGTCTTGTACCCTACTTTGTAGACCAGGCTAGACTCAATCTCACTGAGATCTGCCTGCCTTGCTGGGATGAAAGTCGTGTACTACCAACTCCTTCTTACTTAGTCAGGTTTTATCTAGCCTTTCTATTCCAGAAAATTTATATAAGCACTGGGGTGCAGGCTGGCCATCCACTTTGGGCATGTTATTCCTGGTTTTACTACTAGAGGGTGAGACTCAGGCAGCCTTGTTCCGAAAACACAGTGAGTGTGTTGCTTTGAACGAATGAGATGTGTACCTAAAAGGAGTAATCAGTGCACACAGACATTGCCTAGAAGCAATGGCCAGACAAGGTTTCTTATCTTTAGTCACAGATTTATGGTCAGGCACTGTAGGATTCAGCCAGGATCACTGAATGAACAGACCGCCAGCAGACAGTCTGTGCCACACTGCGAGCCACCACTTCCCAAGACCAGATACTATTAGAGTAGGACCCAGCTCCAGGATGCTATAGGCTTCTTATTCCTGAAGTGAATTTATGGCCCAAGGCCACCTACAAATGATGATGGGTACAATAGAACTCTAGGGAACATGTCTTTTTCCATGCCACAGTGGGGTTGGGAATGGAGGGTATTAGGCTTTTCCCATTTCACCAATTCACCACAAAGCTCTTGAAGATTAGCTTCATTACCTGTCCTACCTTAGAGAATAGGGTATTGCACTACTTCTAGTTGCCCAGAGTGGGCCAGTTGTGAAATGAAAGCAGAGTCTTTGATCACCTACCCTGATAAGCTAGGTTATACTTGAATATTACAACAAAAAGGCCCATGCGGTATCACAGCACATGCACATTTCATGTTAATAAACATCAAAACCCACACCTGCCTCTGTGAGATTGGGTCTTTTGCCATGGATTTTTCTAGAGTTTGAACTACCCTACTCACATTTGTGGGATTGGTGGTAGACAAAGTCCCTTGGCTACAGGCCACCAAGGTTGATGATAAAAGAGCTCACCTGAGCCTTACAGCTACTAAAACAGATACTATTTGGATCTGATAGTGAGTATCTCTATACTATATTATTTGGGGAATAATAACAAGAAAATGTTTGAACATATCCAGTATACATCCATAATCCCTCAATATTTTCATTTCTTATTTAATTGTATATGAAGATGCAGACCTCACAGATGTGAATGGCTAGTTATTCATCGTTTAATATATTTGTTTGTATTCCCATGTGCATAATGTTATTATAGTTATGTGTCTATAAAATATAGATATATACATTAATAAAAGTGTATGTAAATTAAAGATGAATGCTCCAATTCTTTGATTTCACTACCAAAAGCTCCAGAGACAACTGATGTCTAGAATCAAGTTCAGTCTCCTTAACATAGCAATGTTGGCCCTGAATGTTGCACTCCCACTGTCTTTCTCATGAAGGTTAGCAGCAAACCCTAAGGACCATACAGTGCATGCAATGGAACTAATTATAATCTAACAGGAAGAACACAGCACAAGGCTTGGCAGGTGGTAATCCTGACATAGCTACTGCGTCAGGTTTTAACCAAAAAGAGCACAGCTGTCTTGACATGTGAATGAAATATGATTACAGAATCTAGAAACATGTTCTAAACTTTAGATTATAAATGTACAGATAGGCTGGAATTTGATCAGCCTAATGGAAATCTGTCAGGTTGTAGTAAGTACTCAATGTTAGACTGGACTGGCGGTCAGCATCATGACTGGATTCCTTGTGAATAGAGGACTGATAAGAAGTAGTAGTTCTTGCGGATTCTGGGGCTGTAAGAGTTACAGGCTCCAGGTTTAGAGAAAGGATCAAAGGTAATAACAAGATATGAGGAAGGGTCACTGGGTCACCATGGTGCCTGGGTCACAGCAGGATCATTTGCATAGCTTGGCCTAGAGAAAATGGATGGAACTGGATAGCAACATACTGAGTGAAATAAGTCACAACTGGAAATACAAATATTTCAAGTTTCTCATGCATGGAACCTGTAGTTTAATTCTATGTGACATGAAAGTTATAAGGGGAATTATTAGGGAAGAAGACTAGTAAGAGGTAGACTGGGAGTGTGTAAAGGGAGTGATTCTGAGAAAAACATATGATACCCTTTAATAAAAATTTCATTTGTTCAATGAATAAGCAAATCTATCTGTGGAGATAGTGTAGTGGATAAAGAAGTTGCCATTTAAGCATCAGGACCTGAGTTCAATCTGCAGATTCTTTGTAGAAAAAGATCCAGGCAGGGTGGCACACACAATCCCAATGCTTTAGGAGCACAGACATGCAGGGCCCTGAGGCTCATTTGCCAGGTACTCAAGCTTATTTGTGAGTTTCATGCCAGTGAGAGAACCTGTCTCAAAAAAGGGTGCATGATAGCTGAGGAATGACACTGAAAGTGGTCTTCTAGACAAATCTAGAGGTACGTACACCTATGCATTCATATGCATCCCCACCCCACATGTGCACATACACATACATGAACATGCACAAATAACATCCATACACAGAAAAAAGTAAAAAAAAAAGTAGTATAGATTACTGCTTATTAAATCATGTGAAATAAAGAACAAGTTTACAAGTGGAAAAAAAGAACTAAGTCTGGAGGTTAGGGCTAAGCCACTGGCAAGGGTGAACTGAGGCCGAGTTCCAGAATGCTGGGTAGGATGAAAACTACAACTTGAGACAGATCTGAGTTTGTTGTTGAGGAAGTACGATCCCTGCATGAAGCCAAATTCATAGAAAAGGATGACAAAGAGACTGAAGACACTGAAAAACTTGATACCACATTGTTCTGTAAGATTGGCTTTCAATTTCAAAACCCTTTACAATTCATGCTCACATATTACTTACCTTCCATTAATATAACAAAATTTGAAATTTTTGATATATAAAGAGAAAATATGTACTGTGGATTGTGGTTTTGAATGTTTAACTTCATAGTCAATTGATTTTCTTTCTTTTGGGTCCCTGGTAACCAAATAAATGGAGCAGAGGACGGACGGAAGAACAGTTATTTGCCTCATGGCTAAGAATGAAAGAAAGAGGGATAAGGGTGGGACATTTATCACTTCCCCCAGTAACTGGAAGGCCTCTCACTAGGCCGGATGTTCTAAAGTTTTTCATCACTTCTGACTAGCTCCACTCTAGGACCTAAGCCTTTAATCAACTGGCATTTGGGAAACAGTTCAGAATCAATGTACAATACTCCTTTCAAGTAACAATAGGGGTTCTAGGTTATCTCCATGAATGGTCCTTGGTTGGAGTATCCATCTCAGAAAAGACTCCTGTGCCCAGATATTTTGGTTCCGTTGCTCTCCTTGTGGAGTTCCTGTCCTCTCCATGTCTTACTATTTCCCACTTCTTTCATAAGATTCCCTGCACTCCGTCCAAAGATTGGCCATAAGTCTTAGCATCTGCTTTGATACCCTGTAGGGAAGAGCCTTTCAGAGGTCTTCTATGGCAGGCTCCTGTCCTGTTCCCTGTTTCCTACCTCTTCTGATTTCCATCTTCTTTGCCTTTCTGAATGGGAATTGAACATCTTATCCAGAGTCCTTCTTGATTAGTCTCTTTAGGTATACAGATTTTAACATGTTTATCCTATATTATATATCTAATATCCACTTATGAGTGAGTATATTCCCTGTGTGTCTTTTTGCTTCTGGGATACCTCACGCAGGATGATCTTTTCCATTTCCCACACAGATGTAGTCCATAGCATTTCAGTGTCCAAGTGGGTTCCATAGTAATGGGAACAGGGACTGTCTCTGGCATGAACTGATTGACTTGCTTTTTGATCACCTTCCCCTGAGGGGGTAGCAGCCTTACATGGACAAAGAGGAAGACAATGCAGCCACTTTTGATGAGACCTGATAAACTAGGATCAGAAGGAAGGGCAGGAAGACCTCCCTTATCAGTGGACTGGGGGAGGGGCATGAGTGGAGAAGGAGGAGGGAGGGTAGGCATGGGAGGAGAGGAGGGAGGAACTACTGGGAGGATACAAAGTGAATAAATTGTAATTAATAAAAATAAAATTAAAAAAATAATTTTAAAGTTAGTAAGACTTGGGGAGAACAAGAGCTCCACAAAGACCAAACTGAGCAGGGCACAGGGGTCTTATATGAGACAGTTTCTCCAACCAAGGACCATATATGGATATGGCCTAGAACCCCTGCTCAGATGTGGCCCATGATAGTTCAGTGTGGAACTGAAGACCCTAGTAAGGGAAACAGGAACTGTTTCAGTCTTGAACTTGATGGCTGACTCTTTGACCCTCCCCCATACATGCCAGGGAGTAACAGCCTGGCTAGATCCCAGGGGAGGACATTGCAGCCAGCCCTGAGGAGACAGGATGAGCTGGGGCTAGATGGAAGGGGAGGAGGTCCTCCCCTGTTGGTGGACTTGGAGCGGGCCGGGAGGAGTTGAGGGAGGGTTGGGGAGGGTAGGAGGGAATGAGGATGCAAAAAACCTAACCTGTGATTGATATAAAAATAAATAAATTAAAAAAAAACAAACAAAAAGGTGACAATAGGGAACCTCAGGTGAATATGTCTATGTATGTATCAGCCACTGTTCCAAGTTATGTGTACGAACTCACTGAATCTTGAAACCTCCGTTATGATGACTCTACTTTCTTGTCATTTTTAAGGTGGGGAGAATGAGATACAAGCTTAATACAGTGACAATATTAGGTTGCAATTGACTAGATAGATAAGATTCACCCAGAGGCAGTCTGCTATGAGTCCATGCTCTTGAACCCAAGACACATAAGCCTTTGTTCTCAACTCAATTCTTTATACATTTCATCTTTCCACCAATATGTTTGACCTTTCTCTGTTTCCCAGCTGTTTTGTGCTTCATTTACTAAAGACATTTCTATCACTCTTTTTGCCTTAATTATATGACTGAAGTGCCCTCCATTCTGCTTTTAGTTCAACCAATTTATACTGGTACTTCAGGGCCCAGCTAAGTTAGCTCTCTTTCCTACACTTACTAGGCTAGCTGAGCTAATGACTGAGATTTAACTTAGCAAAGAGGCAGAGTTCTAGTTCCAACCATGGCTTTAGCAGCCATATGTTTGGGTTGGGTACTGGGCTGTCTGTGCCTCTTCTGTCTACCTGAAAGTAAGGCATATCTCTATGCAGTTGCCCCCAAACAGTGTAAGTGTGTGGTATAAATAGCAAGGTTAGTAGTAGTGGGTCCAGAGGAATGTGGAACAAAATCTTCTTTCCCAAGGAGATTTACCTTTCAATGAAGTATGTATGAGTGTGTGTGTGTGTGTGTGTGTGTGTGTGTGTATTAGCAGTATTATTTAGGAAAACTGGATTTGGGTTTCGCTTCATTTATTGTTTTTGGAAAGCACTGTGTTTCCATGCCCTGATGAGTGTTGATTATGAGATGGTATCACTTGTGTTGGTTCCCAATAATTTTTACAGAGTGTCTAATTACAAACTGGCAGCAGAGAGAGAATGATGCGGCAACTGCAAGCTAAGACAATCTCTGGCAAAAGAGTACTCCATGCAGCAAATAACAGCTGTAACATATTCAGGTCAGGAGAAAGGCGGCAGGAGGCAGGCCAGATGTATTCAAGAAAGAGTGACCTTTTGTCTCTCTGAAGCGTAGAATTGTGTATTCTGAGGGGTTTTCAACAGTCATGAAATTTTGTTTGAAAAAAAAAAGAAAGCAAAAATACCATTGTAAACTTGACAATGTAGTTCATGTCTGTAATCACAGCACTTAGGGGTAGAGGCTGGATGATCATTTATTTGGGGCCAGCTTGAGCCACAGAGTGAGCCTTAGAATAGCTTGGACATGTATGTATAGACATTAGGATATATGGTTATATTAAATACTGTATCTTTGAACACAAGGAGTTAAATGCTTTCCTAGGTGTTTATTTTAGTTTAGTATAGTCCATAGAAATCATGTGAACCCCAACTCTGTGTTACTGGTAAAATTTGTGGCATCCACTAATAGTCAATATTATTTCTGTCAAAAGCCTTTCCTTTTTCTTCCACAGGGTTAGATACATAGTAGATGTTCAAGAAATGTATTTTAAATAATATTCTCCATATAAAATATTTATATGTGCAAATATATATATGTTGTGTATATGTTTGTGTTTGTGTACATTATCGATTATGTAATTTACTTTGTTTCTTTTCAAAGGAAGAAACTAAACGAAGAAATTAAGTAATAAACCCTGAGCCATAAACCTCATAAATGAATAGAGTTCAGAATCAAGCCCTAGTTGTTTGTTTGTTTATTTATTTATTTATTTATTTATTTATTTATTTATTTTGGTTTTGTTTGTTTGTTTGTTTTAGCCTTGGCTGACCTGGACTCACTTTGTAGACCAGGCTATCCTTGAGCTCACAGTGATCTTCTTGCCTCTTCCTCCCTGAGTGCTGAGATTAAAGGCAAGCACCACCACAGTGAAGTGGAAATTTCTGGTTTCCTTGAAGACTCAGTTTTGTCATTTTGCTGTACATTGGCTGGGAGAGGGCATGTGATATTTTCTGTGAGCTCTCATGTGAAAGGAGGGGGACTTTGGCCAGCTGAGATCATCTGTGGGTGGACTCTGAGGAGAGGACATATATATAGGTTCACACAGAGTGAGACATAGCTTTTTGGATTGAGTTGCTGCTCTTCTCCTTGTGCTTCGACTCTTGACTTTGCAGAAAGAAATGTTCCAGAAAATTTCTGGGAAAATCCAACTGAGTCTTGTGACTTTTGCTGACATTCTGTGGCTGCTTGGTGTTGGTATTTGGACTGGACTGCTGGTATCCTGATGGCTGAGTTTGGTAATCCCCTAAATACCTATCCACACTACTAATCTCCTACCTAAGTTTGGGGGAATTGGAAGGGAGGTAAAGGTGTTTAAGAACCCTAAATAAAGTAGGTTTGGTAAAAAAAAAAAATCTAAGCCTATACCACACCCAGCTACTTTGTTTACTTTTAATTGGGTTGTTTTATACTGTTGGGTGTTTGAGGTTGGTTTATTGTTAACTACTGGTCCTGAAGACCTGGTTACTGCCCTCCAGATACACCCATTCTTGTGTAAAAACCTGCCTAAGACATACCTGATTGGTTGCTTAAACAGCCTATACCTGGGCAGGGAAGAATGGCGTGTTTAGGGTCCCTGGGCTTTGGAGGAGAATGATGGGAAATGGACAGATGGGAGGAGATGATGAAGGAGGACATCTCAATGGTTTAGCCTGGAGAAGAAATCATGTGGGCTTGGAAGAAAGACTCCGATAATGGGGTAAAAAGGCCCAGATGAAGAAGAATACAAACGAGTACCATGGGATTGTGTATGGAAGGTAGATCAGATTAGGAGGATTAAGATGGATGGCATTGGATGGGGTCTGGGAGATGGATGTTGAGGATATTAAGACAGTGTAAGGAAAATATCTGCCCAGCCCAAGGTAAAGAAGGCAATTATAAATATAATAGGTGTCTGTGTCTTATTATTTGTGATAGATGGTGGGTTAAATAATACCACTATGATAACCTTAGGGCTAATAATAAACATTTTACAGTGCAACAACCACTATTAATTTGCAACAACAGTTGGGTGTTCACATTTATTTATGTATAGTCTATTATATTTCTAAGGTTTTATTTAATGTAAAGATTTTCTATTGCTGTATGACAAATCACCATGAACTTCCTACCTTTAAGCACCCATCATATGTTTATTCAGAATCCTAAAGGCCAGAAGTTCATAATTGTGAAACCATTTTTTTTGTTAAGGTCAAGTAGTGGTTAGGCTGAGATCTTAGAGAAGCCTCAGTGGAGAAGAATGCTTCCCAAAGTGATAATTGTTGGTGGATGTAGAGTTCAGTTTCTTGTGTTTGTAGGACTTAGGTCTCCATATCTTTGTCAGCCAAGGACCACTCTTGTATGCTTTGCTACATAAAACCTTTTATTTGCAAATACCATTTTTTAAACATGCTATTCTTTCTTCCATTAAATTCTTTTGTCTTAAGATCATCAAAAATCAGTTTTATACTATTCTCAAGTTAGAAAATACGAAATCATTTTGATTACCCATATATAGCAGACTGGATAATAAAGATGTGGCACATATATAAAACAGAATATTACTTAACCGTAAAAAGAACGAGATACTGTCATTGTAGCAAAATCGATGGAATAGGAAATATAATGTTAAGATGTACAATACAAATATAGGAAGAAGAAAAATAACATTCCTTTTCTTATGTAGATGAGAAACAAAGGTTATTATAAATGTATTAAAGCAATAAATATACTGATGTGGATGGGAGAATAGCCAGTAGGCTTCAAACCAACACAAAGAACTATAGACAGCTAAGGATGCTGGGAGTATCATTCTTAAAGAACAGCACACCAATTGGTTCTTCCATGACAATTACATATATATATATATATATATATATATATATATATATATATATTTGTGTGTGTGTATTGTATAACAAATAATGATAAAAGGGCCATAGATTTGAAAAAGCTCAAGGAAGGGTATATATGAGAGAGTTTGGAGGGGGAGAAATAGAAGGGGGACATAATATAATACAAAAAATAAGAGAAATAATAAATCCAATCCCTATCCAGAAGGACAAAGGGGATGGACATCAGAAGAAGGAGAGGGCAGGGAATAGGTCAGGAGCCTGCCACGGAGGGCATTGGAAGGGCTCGGCCCTGCAGACTATCGAAGCAGATGCTGAGACTTATGGCCAACACTTGGGCAGAGTGCAGGGAATCTTACCAGGGGAGTGGGAAATAGTGGGATCTGGAGAGGACAGGAACTCCACAAGGAGAGCAACAGAACCAAGTGGTCTGAGCACAGGGGTCCTTCATGAGACTGATGGTCCAACCAGGTACCATGCATGGAGGTAGCCTAGGACCCCTGAACAGGTGTGGCCCATGGCAGTTCAGTGCCCAAGTAGGTTCCATAGTAATGGGAACAGGGGCTGTTTCTGATATGAACTGATTGGCCTGCTTTTTGATCACCTCCCCCTGAAGGGCCACAGAGGAAGACAATGCAGCCACTCCTGATGAGACCTGATGGACTGGGATCAGAGGGAAGGAAAAGAAGACCTCCCCTATTGGCGGTCTTGGGGAGGGACATGGGTGCAGAGGGGGGAGGGAGGGGTTAGGACGGGAGGAGGGAGGGAACTACAGGGGTAAATAAGGTGAATAAAGTGAAATTAATAAAGAATTTATTAAAAAAGAACTAAGAAAAAAGAGAAATAGTAATGAAGAGAAACTAAGAAGTGTAATTGTTAGGATGATAAAACATATATAGATAGAATAAGTCCTGTTGTTTTACATAGCAGCAGGCTGAATATAATCAATAACAGTTCACTAAGTACTATCTTAATAAGTAAACTAGAGGAGGTCAATGGCCCAAGTGAAATGATAAGATCGAGGAAATTTTAAGTATCTAAATTTGATCAGTACATGCTGGACATGTGTTAAAGTAGTGCTTCAAAATATGTACAATTATTACAAAATAATCAAAATATTATCAAATAAAAATCTATGCCCAAACATATGTGAATCTATTATTTTGCTTTTTAAAATTAATTTATTTTACATAACAATCCCAGTTTCTCCTTCCTTTCCTTCCAGTTCCTCCCTCTCCTCTCACCTCCCTGCCATCCTCCAGCCCTCCCTTTCTTCTCTTAAGAGGCTCAGAAATGCTTCCATGTATATAAACACATCTTGGCATATCAAATTGTAGTAGGGCTAAGTGCATATTCTATCGTGGCTAGGCAAGGCAGCCTAGTAGGGTAAAGGAATCCTAAGGCAGGCAACTGAGTCAGATACAGCTTTTGTTCCTGCTGTTAAGAGTTCCACACGAAGACTGAGCTGCAGAACTGTTACATATATGTTGCAGGCCTAGGTCCATCCTATGTATGTTCTCTGTTTGGTGGATCAGTTTCTATGGACCCCTTTATGCCCAGGTTACTTGGTTTTGTGTTTCCTGTGGTATCCTTGACGTCTATGGCTCCTTCAATCCTTCATGCCCCTCTTCTATGGAATTCCCCAACCTCCACCTACTGTTTGGCTGTGGGTCACATTATCCGTTTCAGTCAGTTGGTTTGTGAAGCCTCTCGGATGACAGTTATACTAGGCACATGTCTTGCTCAGGATGACCTTTACCAATTCTATCCATTTGTTTTTAAATTTCATTACATCATTTTTTAAATAGCTGAGTATTCAATTGTATAAATGTACTACATTTTCTTTATTCTTTGGTTGTAACTTGTTTCCAGTGTCTGGTTATGAAGAAGAAAGTTGCTATGTACATAGCTGAGCAAGTGTCCTTGTAGTATGGCAGAGCCTAAATCTGATAGAAGAGAAAGTTGGGAATAATCTTGAGCATATTGACACAGGAGACAAGTTCCTGAACAGAACACCAACAACTAAGACACTAAGATCAACAGTTAATAAATGGGACCTTGTGAAACTGAAAAGCTTCTGTAAGGCAAAGGACATTCAACAGAACAAAATGACATTGTACAGAAAGGGAAAAGATCTCCACCAACCCTGTATCTGACAGAGGGCCAATATCCAGAAGTTAAACACCAACAAACCAAGTAATCCAATTAAAAATGGGGTACAGAGATAAACAGAGAATTCTCAACAGAGGAATCTTGAATGTCCTAGAAGCCTTAAATGCTCAACATCTTTAGCCATCAGGGAAATGCAAATCAAAAAGATTCTGAGATTCCATCTTACACCGATCAGCATGGCTAAGACAAATATCTCAATGTAACTTGAGAAAAAGGAACATTGCTGGTGGGAATGCAAACTTATACAACCACTTTGGAAATCAATCTGGCATTTTTTCAGAATATTCAGAATAGCTCTACCTCAAGACCCAGCTATACCACTCCTGTGCTTATACCCAAAAATTGCTCCACTATGAATCCTTTTCTAAACTTTATTTTCTTTTGAGTTGGTTTGTTTGTTCATCTTTGTGATGATACTAGTATGTTTCAGGTTGTGTTTAATCATCTTAAACTCATATAACAAAAGCCCTTCAGCACATGATTTTTTAAACTTGTTTTGGCCATTCAATGTTGTACTTCCACATGAATTTTTTACACCCCATTTATTTTGCTTGGGATAATTTTAAATTTGCAGATTAAATTGTAGACAGCTTTCATTTTAGCATTCCTCAGTTTTTTTAACCTATTAATACAGTTTATTTTTCTCCATTCATTGAGATTTTGATTTCTATCACCATTTTTAATAATTTGAACCATACACATCTTGGGCTATCTTGTTTTCTTTATCCACAAATATTTAATATAATGATGGTTTTGTGCATGGTATTGTTTTCTGAAATTTCAGTTTTCTATTGTTGGTTGCTAGGTATATGATTACTTGATATAATATTATTAGTTTCTCATTGTTGCTAAATATATTCATTAATTATAGCTGCTCTTACGTAGACCCTGTGGAAATTTTCTATATAGACAATCATGAGACCCTTAAATAGAAACAGTTTTATTTATTCCTTTCTGGCTAAAATGTCTTTTATATCTCCTTGCCTCATTATATGGAACAAATCTTCAGGAAAAATGTTGAATGTAAATGAAGAAATTCTTTCTTGATTCTTTTCAAAAATTTATATTTTATTATCTTTTACAGTTTATTTACATTGTATACCAATTATAGCCCCCCTGCCTCATCTCCTCCTGGTTCAAACCTTCCTCCCTCTTTTCCTCATCCCCCTCCCCTAGTCTATGAAAATGGGGAGTCTTCCTTCTCTACTGTCTGACCCTAGCCTATCAAATCTCCTCAGGACTGCCTGGAACTTCTTCTGTGGCATAGTATAGCCACCCTGCCAGGGGGAAATGATCAAAGTGCAGGCAACCGAGTTCATGTCAGTGACTGCCCCTGTTCTCCTTATTAGGGGACTCATTTGGAGACAGAGATACCCATGGGCTACATCTGAGCAGGGGGTCTAGGTCCTTGCCATGCATGTTCCGTGGTGGATACATCAGTCTCTGCAGGTCCCCCTGAGCACAGATTTTCTTTTCTTTTCTTTTTTATTCTTTTTTTTTTGGCTTTGTTGGTCTCCTTGTGGAACCCCTGTCTCCTCTGAATACTTCTTCCCCCTCTTCTTCCATAAGACTCCCTGCACTCTGCCCGAAGTTTGGCTGTGAGTCTCTGCATCTGCTTAGATCCTTTGCTGGGTGGAGCCTTTCAGAGGACATCTGTGGTAGGCTCCTGTCCTGTTCCCTTTCTTCCACTGCTTCTGGAATATATCCTGTTTGCCCTTCTGAATGAGTATGAAGCATATTCCCTAGGGTCCTTCTTGCTGTTTAGCTTCTTTAGGTCTTAAGGTTTAAGTGTGCTTATCTTATAATATATGGCTAATATCTGCTTATAAGTGAGCATTTACCATGTGTGTCTTTCTGCTTCTGGGTTACCTCATTCATGATGATATTTTCAAGTTCCATTCTTTTGTTCCATTGCTGGTGGGAGTGCAAACTTTTGAAACCTCTCTGGAAATCAATCTGCTGCTTTCTCAGAAAATTGGTAATAACCCTAACTCAAGATCCAGCTATACCACTCCTGGGCATATGCCCAAAAGATGCTATACCATATAACAAGGACATTTGCTCAACTATGTTTGTAGCACGTTTATTTGTAATGTCCGGAATCTGGAAACAACCTAGATGTCCCTCAATTAAAAAATGGATACAGAAATTGTGATACGTTTACACAATGACTACTACTCAGCTATTAAAAAGAAGGAAATTATGAAAGTTGTAGGCAAATGGATAGAACTAGAAAAGAGTATCTTGATTCTAATTTCAAAGAGAGGGATTTAGGTTTTTAAATTTAATTATATATATATATATATATATATTAAATGTAGATTTCCCTTCATATATGTTCCTCAGTATATAAAGAAATTTTTTATATTCTTACTACAATGAATGCTAATAAATTAGGATTAGATGTAATATTTTATCTATTTTCTTTTATGTTTCCACTGAGGTCATCATGACTTAAAGATATTCTGTCAATGTGGTACAGTACATTGATTTTTATAATCGTAGTTATTATTTATTTTATTTTATTTTTTATGTAATTTATTTATTTTTATATCAATCACAGGTTAGGTACTTTGCATCCCATGCGTAGCCCCCTCCCTCATTCCCTCCCACCCTCCCCAACCCTCCCTCATCTCCTCCCCCCCCCTTCAAGTCCACCAACGGGGGAGGACCTCCTCCCCTTCCATCCAACCTCAGATTATCTTGTCTCCTCAGGGCTGGCTGCAATGCCCTCCCCTGGGATCTCGCCAAGCTGTTACTCCCTGGCATGCATGGGGGAGGGTCAAAGAGTCAGCCATCAAGTTCAAGACTGAAACAGTCCCTGTTTCCCTTACTAGGGTCTTCAGTTAGACACTGAAGTATCATGGGCCACATCTGAGCAGGGGTTCTAGGCCATATCCATATACGGTACTTGGTTGGAAAAACTGTCTCATATAAGACCCTTGTGCCCTGCTCAGTTTGATCTTTGTGGAGCTCTGGTTCTCCCCAAGTCTTACTAACTTGCCCTATTTTTATTATTACTTCCCGCCCTCTGCCAATGGCTTGATGGTGAGTCTTAATATCTGCTTTGATACATTGATATATTGATTCTTTCAGAGGTCCTCTTTGGTATGCTCCTGTCCTGTTTCTTGTTTTCTCCTCCATTCAATGTCCATCCCATTTGTTCATCTAAATGAGCATTGATCATACCAACCTGGGTCCTCCTTCTTGTATATCTTCTCTAGGTGTG
>CM053742.1:57137787-57162007 GCA_028658305.1 Pachyuromys duprasi | reverse complement strand
TACCTGCTGTAGGGCTGGGTTGCTGTGTAGGTATTGCATGAATTTTTTTTTTTTTGTCATGGAAAATTTTGTTTTCTCCATCTATGTTGATTGAAAGCTTTGCTGGGTATAGTAGTCTTGTTTGGCATCTGTGTTACCTTAAGGACTGCATGACTTCTGCCCAGGCCCTTCTGTCTTTCATAGTTTCTGATGAGAAGTCTGGTGTGATTCTGATCGATCTACCTTCATATGTTACTTGACCCTTTTCCCTTGCTGCCTTTAATATTTTTTCTTTGTTTTGTAGGTTTAGTGTTTTGATATGATGTGACGAGAGGTATTTCTTTTCTGGTCTAGTCTATTTGGTGTTCTGTAGGCTTCCGGTATATTTATGGACATTTCTTTCTTCAAGTTGGGAAAATTTTCTTCTATGATTTTCTTAAGAATATTTTCTAGTCCTTGGAGCCTGGAGTCTTCTTTTTCATCTATTCCAATTATTCTTAGGTTTCATCTTTTCATGGCATCCTTGATGTCTTGGATATTTTGTGCTTGGGACTTTTCCGATTTTATTTTTTCCTTGAGTGAGGAATTCATTTCAGCCTGCGTATCTTCACTCCCGAGATTCTCTCTTCCATGTCTTGTATTCTATTGGTGATGCTTATCTTTGTGGTTCCTTATCTTTTCTCTAAGTTCTCCATTTCCAGGTTCTTCTCCATTTTTGTCTTCTTTATAGATGCTAATTCTGTTTTCATGCTTTGTATCGTTTCCTTCATCTGATTGACTGTGTCTCCTATTTTGGTTTTTTCCTCTCTGTATATGTTTAATTGTTCCTGTATGTGGGCAGTTAAATCCTTCTTAATTTCTTTGAGGGCCATGTTCATTTCCTCTTTTTGTTCCTCTAATATCTGCATAATCAGAGCTTTAACATAATTTTCCTTTGTCTCTGCTGAATTAAAATCTCTATTGCTTTTGGGTGTTTCTTGTGGGGTCGTGGTGTCCTGATTATTGTTGGGTGCGTTCTTTTGCCGATTTCTGGGCATTTGTTTATATATAATCAAGGAACTGTTTGTGCTTTAAGGCTGAACTTCAGACTGGAACTGTCAATCTCTTGTGTCAGGAGTATTCTTCAAGAAGATCAGGGAGTTCTAGTGGTTTGATAGTGTGTGTTGTTGCCTCAGTTGAACTCTGTTGTGGGATCTGTGTGCCTGGCTTCGTGCTCTGTGCTAGAAGCTGTGAGCACCACAGGCTGGTCTCCCCTCTGGTCTGGAGGCTTGGCTCCTCACTGAGTGCCTAAGGCTCAGTGTCCCTGTTTGAGATGTCAGCTGGTGGTGCTGCTCTGGTCATGAGGCTCCGCACTCCAACCTGGCCTTGCTGCTAAGGGCTCTCCTCTGGAATGGAGTTTTGGTGCCTCCTTCTGGGTCTCTTGGCTGTGCACCACGGTCTGAGACGGTATTTGGGGGCATCTCAGTCTGGACCTGATACTATGAGTCCCAATCCAGGGTGGTGGCTGGGTGTGCCTAGGGGTGTGGGTCTAACTGATGTAGCCCGCGGTATCTGAGTGAGATTCAGTCTATCCAGGGTACTCTGTGACCTAGCCTGGAATGGCGTCTGTTGGCGCTGAGGGTTGTGTGCGTGCCCAGTGCAGCCCGCAGTATTTGGGTGAGATTCAGTCTATCCCGGGTACTGTGTGACCCAGCCTGGAATGGCGGCTTAGGTGCCCAGTGCGGCTGTGTGCAGCCTGTCACCCGCCGGAGTTTTTCCAGGGAATAGCTGGGTGTCCCTTGGACTTTTCCACTTGATGTCCCCACCATAGGAATTCTACTCACCTGGCAGTGTTTTAGGTCCCAGATCTCAGTCTCCCGGTCGCTGTGCCTACACTACTGTCCTGCTCCTCAGACACAGTGTCCTCCTGGGACAGCCATCTTGGATCCTCAACCATGTTTGATCTTCTTGTGAGACTCCTAACAGTGGAAGCAGGGGATGTCTCTGACTCTTTTGACTGCTTTGAGGACCCTTTTCTTCCTGTTGGATTGCTTCATCCAGCTTTAATAAAAGAGGAAGTACCTAGTCTTACTGCAACTTGATATGCATGCCATATTTGGTTGCTATCTATGGGAGGCCTGTCCTTTTCTGAAGAGAAATAGAGAGGAGTAGATGGAGGGCTGGGAAGAGAAGGAGAGAGGAGAAATTGTGTTCAGGATGTAATACATGAGAGAAGAATAGATTATTTTTTAATTTGCTGCTCATCCATAGAACTCAGTTTTGATTCTTAACACTCACATGGCAGCTCATGCCTTCTGTAACTCCAGTAATAGCAGTGCTGATATCTTCTGGTCTCTATAGGATCCAGGTATTCACAAAGTATACAGACATACATTCAAACAAAACACTCACACACATAAAGTAAAATAAAATAAAATAATAAAATACACATGAAATAGATATCGAGAAGGCTACTATAAAACTTCAATGACTTACGGTACTAAAAGTCTGGACCAGTCCTGGGTCAGTGAAGTGGCCAATGACTCATTTGCCCAAGAGTAGCCCATTTTTACCACTAGTAGTCTAAAATTTGGAGAATAAATTCAGTCTTGGAATCCTAGGATATTTGACTACTCCATAACCAGCAGTATCTGCATCAGTGGGAAATCTGCTAGAAATGTATTAAGCCCAACTCCAGACCTAGTGAAACAGAAACATTGACAGAGGAGCCCAGTAATATATGCCTCAATATTCGACTCTGATACATGCTGAAAGACAAGAAAAATTGTCTGTGATGGCTATTCTTGGCTGTCAAATTGACTATATCTTTAATTAACTAAAATTCAAGTGGCTAGGTATATCTGTGAGGAATTTTTTTCTTAATTAAATCATTTAAAGTGAAAAGACCCACTTTTATTCCAGATCTTCTGAGGTGAGAAGATCCACTTTTAATCTGTGCGACACCTTCTGCTGGCAGCCTATATAATAGCCATTCTGTATTTCAGTGTATACTAAAGACCAGCTAAGAAAACCAGCCTCATGGACTGAGCAACTGCTGGATTCTTGGACCTTCTGTTGCTAGACAAGCATTGTTGGACTAGTTGGACTATAGCCTGTAAGCAATTCTAGTAAATCTGCAATATATTATATAAATATGAATATATATATTCATTTTGTCAGTTCTGTTCCTCTAAAGAATCAGATTAATACACTGGCCAAAATAAATCAATTTTGATGGCCTAGAAAAAATTTCAGCTAGTCTTTCAGGATAACTTCAAGCTGTCTTTTCTTCTAATCCTAAAAATGAAACATGATATCGAAAGCAAGCATGTTGCTTTTGTTTCATTTTGTTTTCTATTTCTAAGTTTTATGTTAGTATTAGATCAAAGCTTTATAGGAAATAAATTAATGCATTATTTAAATATTTATTGGATACCTACTATGCATTTACTATGCTTTGTACCACATTATGCTAATGTTTTTATCTAAATTGTGACATTTACATTGCTTATAAATTGGACATTAATTCATGTTGATTAATCAATAATACAGCATTTTGGATCAGATTTTGTATATTCTTATCATCTAAAAATAAATGCCTATGTTACCACCATAAACATGGCATTCTTTTCTATAGGGCTGAGCTTAGAACAGAAGCCAAATATCATATAGCATGCTTATCATCCTAGCACTTGGGAGGCTGAGGCAAGATTGTTAGATCTATCTATAGAAGTCAGCTTGAGCTGTATAGATATTACCAAGTCAACCAGTGTTAACACATAGCAAGACCTTCCTTATGAGGAAAAAAAAAGAGTTTAGACTAGGAAGAAAATTGTGGGAGTGGATTTACATGCATATGTGTGCGAAGATTTTTGTAAAACTAGATGCTTGTAAACTGCATGTCTAAGTTTCTACCTACATAGCTGAAAAATACACGATGAGAACCGCAAGAGGATACATAGCATAGAACTTAACAGGGACAACTTAGTAGGATCAGAAATATTAGCACTGAAGGCCCAGCTGCAGGGAAAGGACTCAAGAACAAAGAGCAGCAGCAAGTATCTGCTAAAAGAAGAAAGAAAGGAAAGGGAAAAAAAAGCAAAGGAGCACATAGAAAGCACTTCATGTGTTTTATGTAATGTTAGGTTCCACCATGAACCTGTAGTTCCTGGCTTGTAAGTAAGTCTCATTTACTGGCTCTTGCCTGGGGTAGAAGGCTAATCAAACTGAAATATAGTATCCTTGCCTCCAAATGGTCATATTGAATCAGGGTCAGTAAGGATACTTGGTATTTGGGCAATAAATATGACTATGCAAAGTCTACTGCTCTTTAATTTTTCTAAAGCATGTGTTACAAAGGATTATAATGAGTGAATGGGGGGGGGATATGTACTTGCAAATGTCTACATGAAAAGTTCTGTGTGCCCATTTCAATGTGTTTGTTGTTAAGAAAGGAGTCAAGTAGCAAGAATACACTTTCAACTTCATAATTAAAGTGAATGCAGAATAGGACTGATTCAAATTGCAGCATGCTTTAACCTATTCAATATTTTCAACTATTTCTATTAAATTATGTTGTAAGGTCCGTTGATTAACAATACATTAGCTCATTAACTTTAAGAGTCTAACCACCTTGTGCTCTCCAAGAATGGCATCTGAATGCCCTCATTTATATGCATTTGATTCACTCACATAGGCTTTCCAGAGAGAAAAATAAAACTCATAATTTAGAAAGTGCTAGTAAGACAATACCACAATAATTCTAAGGAACAACATAACAATTATGCCTTCAAATTCTGACAGCATAAATCCAAACCTACTTTAGGCAGGAACTTGTGAAAAATAACAGGCAGATGGTATGTGGAAATTCATGCTGCTTTAAAAAAAAAAGCAAAATATTGTGCTTTACATTGGGCAAAATTCTTCCTTAAAAGGAACTCAGGTCTCAATACAAAAGCTCTGTCCCTTTAGTGCAGTGTACTTTATGAGTTATCCATAAGTCTGGGTACAGATAGTCATGTTGTAGGAAGATTCTAAAGTCATGTGCCTCATCCCTTTCTGTACTTGCTGGGGGGCGGGGAATGGGCCTCCAGAGACAACTGGTACCTCTTGGTCTGCACAAGACACTGTGGTGACTACAAAAGTGAAGCTGAACATCATCTTTCATCAATGTATTGATCCATTTAATTAGTCCAAACAGAATTACAGACATTCACTCACTTACCAAATAATTTTTAGTAAAGTTCTGGCTCCATCTTCAAAACTTCTGACTTCTCATGTACAGTTAATAAAAATAATGTCAAATATAAAGCACAGAGCTAGAAGTCTTCTTGATAGCACATTTATTGAGATAAAATTCATGTCATACAATTCATACACCAAAAGCATGTAATTCAATGGTTTTTAAAATATATCTACAGAGTTATGCAACCATCTGCTCAATTAATTTTAGGTCCTTTTGTCCTTTTCATTATCTCTAAAATAAATCCTGACTTAAGACAATCCAAAATCTGACTCATACCATCTATTCTTAGGCAATTCACCTAACTTTTGTTTAATATGTTAAAAATACATTGTGTGAAATTCTCAAGAATTAATAAAAACATATTAAAAACAAACTCTGAGGCCCTTCATTCAACCTTTAGTACTGAGGGGAAAAGAAAGAGAAATAAAAATAAATGGCATACTAGTTTTCATACCTACTTTAAGCTTAGGAAAACGTTAAACTATGTTCTATTCTTAAAAACTTGTCTCTTCTGGATACTTTATATAACTAGGATCTTATGTGATATTTTGTGTTTCGCTTTGCTCATTTATTAGTGTTTTTAAGATTTATCAATATTGCAGGATCAGTCAGTACTTCATTTTTATGGCCAAATGAAACTCTGGTATGCTAATATGAAGTTTTTGATTAATCAGTTGATGGATATTTGTGACTTTGGCTATAATAAATGATACTAAGATGAATGTATGTGTACAAACTTTTATGTGGATCTATACGCACAACTTTCTTGGGCATGCATCTATTAATGAAATTGTGCCAGATCAAATGATAATTCAATGTTTAAGTCTTGAAGGACTTCCATGCTCTTTACCAAAGCAGCTACTGCTATTTAAAACCCTGTGAGGAATATATGAGGACATGAATTTCTCTATATCCTCACTCAAACTATTTATTATCTGACTTTTAAAAATAGTCACCATCTTAGGTGAATTTTTATCCTATCAATGAGTAGTCTTTTCATTTTTTAAATAGAGAGCACTATGTAACCCAGGATGGCCTGGAACTTTCTATGTAAGTAAGGCTGGCTTTAAACTCAGAGATTCACCTACTCCTGCCCCTGCCACCTCGCTCTCCCCTGCTCCTGTGTTTACACCCTTTACCCTGTATCTTTGTCCCTGCTCCTGCTTCATAAGTGCTTGGATTAAAAGCATGCACTTCTAGACCCTATTTTCTTGTTATGTCAACATTTCTTGTGAGTCCCAAACATTTGCAATATTGAAGTCTACTTTATCTATTTTGTTGTTTTGTTGTTGTTGCTGTTGTTGCTCATGTTAGAGTAGGGATAAAGTCAGGCTTTTGGAGGTTTTCTAGAGTGAGTTTGAACACCTATGTTTTTCACCCATTTAAAATCAGAGTTTGTATATGGTATGAAGGAGCAACTTTTTTCCATGCTGTTCTCTAATTGTCTGGGAACAATTTATTGAACAAAAATGCACTTCATTCTCATTGAAACATTTTGGTATAAGTTTGTAAGAAAAATGACTGGTTGGACATGATGACATGTAACTAGTTTCAGAACTTGGATGGTACAGATAAGAGGAAGAGGAGTTCATGATCATTCCCAACTACATGTTGAGTTCACAGCCAGGCAGAACTACATAAAAACTTTTCTCAAAAGGATTAAAGAGAAAGAAAGAAGGAAAGAAAGAAAGCAAGACAAAAGGAACTGTGTCTGAAAGGATGGTTCAGTAGTTAAGAGCACTTGTCTGACCCAAGATCAGTTTTGAACACCACGTGGCAGCTCACAAACATATATATCTCCAGTTACATGCTATATGATGTCCTTTTATGGCCTTCATAAACACAAGGAAACACTTGCACACATAGAAATAAACCAATATTAAAATGCTTTGAACCTGTCCCAAAGGTATTGCAGGTGTGGCTGCTGTATCACATGTATGTCAGTAGGTGGCGGAGAGGAGAGAGGCTATGTCTATACTCAGTGTTCTGAACTGTGAACATCTGAATGATTAGTAGCCTAGCATTCCCTGGAAATAACAAGCCAATGACGGCCACCAGTCCAGTGCCATGGGGGCCAGACAGGGAGCTTGGCTGAGATCACCACCAGTTCGGTGCTGGGCAAACCTGGAAGGGGGCAAACCATGCCCAAGATGACCCCCTGCCCAGCACCATAATGTATGAATGGGGCATAGCACTTCTGAGACCACTCCTGAGACAACCCCAGACACTCAGAGACCCTGGGTACCACTAAAAGGCACAAGTAAATGGTAGAGAAATAGAAGAGAAAGAGAATCAGAAGGGCGTGTGCACAATGAAGAAAGGCAGACCTGAAGACTCGAGGATAGTGACGAACAGCCTGATATAAATAGCTGGTGATGCTACCAAGGACCATTGTGGGGTCCTGGTCTGTGCTTCCACTGAGGACCATGCCTGGGTCTGTTGGAGCTGCACCAGAAGAGGTCTGTTACCCCAAAGGCCAGACATATGGCTTTGGTCTTTGCAGCTCCCCCAGGACATGTTAGTATTTGAGGGCTATGCAGAATTGGTTCTACCTCTCACGTGGGCATTGTGGGAGAGCTAGCCCTAGAGGCTTAAGAGTAGGTGAGCTGACCCCACCCCTAACCAGCTGAAGTACTTTGGAGAGTGGTCCTACACACTGCAGGAGTTGCAGGTGAGTAGGCCCTGAGGATAGGAACATGAGAGAGCTGGCCTTACCACTTGTCTCCCATGTGGTAGTGTGGAAAAGTGACAGATACCCTTCTTGTCCCTTGCTCCTCACCACCTGCAGCAGGAGGGAGACCTGGCCCTGGGGTCATGAGAGCAGGAGAGCTGTGCCTGACCTTCACAAGCTGAATAACTCAGGAGAGTGGGCCATGTACCTTGCCTGGGCAGCACAGTAGCACTGACTCTTTAGGCAGAGGCATGGGTAAGCCAAAACTGAGGGCTTGAGCATGGGAGAGCTGGCCAGGAAACTCGTCTACTGTGTGTCAGCATGGGTGAGGGAGAGATGCACTCCTCAACCTTCACCCCTTGTCACCTACAGCAGGCAGGAGAGCTGGCCCTGGGGTCACGACAACAACATGAGCTGGCCCTGGCCCTCACCTGCTGCAGTACTTGGGAGAACAGGCCCTGCACCTCACCTGAGCAGCCCAGTAGAGATGGCCCTGGGATGGCCCTGGGTGTGTGGGTAGCAGGTGAGCTGGCCCTGAGGGTGAAAGCTCAGGAGAGCTGGCCTTGCCCCTTGTCTTTCGAGCAGTGGCCTGGATGAAGGAAAGATGCCCTCCTCTCTTCTCTCATCCCTTCCCATCGATGAAAGGTGGGAAAAACTGGTCCCAGGTCATGAGAGTGGGAGAACTTGTCCTGTCTGTCACCAGCTGCAAAACTCAGAAAAGGCCCTGAACTTTGCCTGGGCAGCAGGGTAGAGCTGGCCCTGGTTACAGGGGTTGCTTGTCAGCTAACCCCAAAGGTGCAAGTGCACAAGAGTCTACAGACTGACCAGCTCAGATACTTCTCAGGCCCAGATCCACCCTATCATCTGTCCCATCCATGAACTGCTGGAGTGCATGAATAGGCTGGTCCTACAAATCAAACTCCAGGATCTCTATTCCACAGGGCAATAACATGATATCCTAGAGGAGTCTCAGTGAGATTCCAGTATTGATAGAGTAGCAGAAGCCAGAGGCCTATTACCAGACCAATGCATCACTGCAGTGATGCAAGCAAAAAAGGGTGGCCAAAACAGTGGAACACACTATGACATATTATATCTTACACAAATACATATATATATATATTCTCCATTTTCAGGGAGGTTGCAAGGGTGAAGGTTGGGTAGGCAGGGAGGTGAAGATGAGTGGTATTGATGCAAAATTCACAAACAACCAGTGAAAACTTTTAAAATAATGTTAAGGTTAAAATGAATAAATGAAATAAATCAAGTACAGATTCATCTAGGTTTATTTCTGAATTCAGATTTATTCCATAAGCATTATGCTTATGACACATTGTTTTCATCATTGTAACTTCACAGCAAATCTTATAATTTGAAAATATAGGTCTCCTGCTTGTATCTTAGTTTTTAAGAACATGTTGCTATTCAGAGAAAATCAAGTCTTAAAATTCCTTATGAATTTTTTAATTTTTTATTTTTATACTAATTACAGTTTGTTCACATTATATCCCAGATGCAGCAGCCTCCTTTCTTCCCTCTTAATCCCTCCTCCCTCCCTCATCTCCTTCCATTCCCCTCTCCAAGTGCACTGATGCGGGAGGTCCTCCTCCCCTTCCATCTGACCCTAATCTATCAGGTATCTTCAGGACTGACTGCATTGTCTTCCTCTGTGGCCTAGCAAGGCTGCTCCTGCCACAATGGAGGGGGGGGGGTCAAAGAGCCCTCCACTGAGTTCATGTCAGAGATAGTCCCTATTCCCCTCACCAGGGAACCCACTTGGATACTGAGCTGCCATGGGATACGTCTGAGCAGGGGTTCTAGATTATCTCCATGCATGGTCTATCATTGGAATATCAGTCTCAGAAAAGATGCCTGTGCCCAGATTTTTTGGTTCTGTTGCTCTCCTTGTGTTGTTCCTGTCCCCTCCAGGTCCCACTATTTCCCCCTTCTTTCATAGGATTCCCTGCACTCTGCCCAAAGATTGGTTAAGAGTCTCAGCATCTGCTTTGATACACTGCTATTAGATTATTTCAGAGTCCCTCTATGGTAGGCTCCTGTCCTCTTTCCTGTTTTCTCCTTCCAATGTTCATCCTGTTTGTCTTTCTCAGTAAGGGTTTATCCTCATACCCAGGGACCTCCTTCATGCTAAGCTTCTTTAGGAGCACAAATTTTAGTATGTTTATCCTATAGTATAGGTCTAGTACCCACTTATAAGTGAATATATGCCCTGTGTGTTTTTCTGCTTCTGGGATACCTCACTTAAGACGATCTTTTCTAGTTCCCACCATTTACCAGCAAATTTCTTGATTTCCTTGTTTTTAGTTGCTGAGTAGTATTCTATTGTGTAAATGTACCACAATTTCTGTACCCATTCCTACGCTGAGGGACATCTGGGTTGTTTCCAGGTTCTGGCTATTACGAATAAAGCTGTTACAAACATGGTTGAACAAATGTCCTTGTTGTATACTTGAACACATTTTGGATATATTCCTAGGAGTGGTATAGCTATATCTTAAAGTAGCACTATTCCTGATTGTCTGAGAAAGCACTAGATAGATTTTCAAAGTGATTGTACAAGTTTATATTTCCACCAGCAATGGAAGAGAGTTCCCCTTTCTCCACAACCTCTCCCGCGTGTGTTGTCACTTGTGTTTTGGTCTTAGTCAATCTGATGGATGTCAGGTGAAATTTCAGTGTTGTTTTTATTTGCATCTCCCTGATGATTAATGACATGGAGCAGTTCTTTAAGTGTTTCTCTGCCATTCTATATTCCTCTACAGAGAATTCTCTGTTTAGCTTTGTACCCCATTTTTTAATTGGATTACTTTATTTGTTGCTTTTTAACTTCGTGAGTTCTTTATGTATTCTGGATATTAGACCTCTGTCTGATATAGGGTTGGTGAAGATCCTTTCCCAGTCTGTATACTGTTGTTTGGTTCTGACGACAGTGTCCTTTGCATTACAGAAGGTTTTCAGTTTCATGAGGTCCCATTTATTGAATGTTGATCTTAGGGCCTGTGCTGTTGGTGTTTTGTTCAGGAAATTGTCTCCTGTATCAATGAGTTCTAGGCTCTTCCCCACTTTGTCTTCTAAGCGATTTAGTGTATCTGGTTTTATGTTGAGGTCTTTGATACACTTAGACTTTAGTTTTGTTTAAGGTAATAAATATGTACCTTTTTGCTTTTTTCTACATGTAGACATCCAGTTAGACCAGCAACATTTGGTGAAGATGTTGTCTCTTTTCCATTGTATGGTTTTGGCTTTTTTGTCAAAAATCAATATCTGTAGGTGTGTGGATTTTTTCTGGGTCTTCTATTCAGTTCCATTGACCCACCATTCTGTTTCTATGCCAATCCCATGCAGGTTCTATTACTATTGCTCTGTAGTACAGCTTGAGACTAGAGGATCTGTTGTTGTACAGGATTGTTTTGGCAATTCTGGGTATTTTGATTTTTCCATATGAATTTGAGTATTGTTCTTTCAAGGTCTGCAAAGAATTATTTTGGTATTTTGATGGGAATTGCGTTGAATCTGTAGATTGCTTTTCACGGGATGGTTATTTTGGCTATGTTAATCTCCCATGAGCATGTGAGATCATTCCATCTTCTGATATCTTCTTCAATTTTTTTCTTTAGAGACTTGATATTTTGTGCTTTTGTTTGTTGTTTTGGTTTTTTTTCCATACAGGTCTTTCACTTACTTGGTTAGAGTCACACCAAGGTACTTTATGTTATTAGTGGCTATTGTAAAGTTCGTTGTTTCCCTAATTTCTTTCTCGTCACTTTTCTCTTTGGAATATAAGAGGGCTACTGATTTTTTTGAGTTAATTTTGTATCCAGCCTTATTGCTGAAGGTGTTTACCAGCTGAAGGAGTTCTCTGAATTTTTGGGGTCACTCATGTATACTATCATATCATCTGTGAATAGTGCTACTTTGATTTCTCCCTTTCCGGTTTCTATCCCCCTTGATTTCCTTTAGTTGTCTTATTGCTCTAGCAAGGACTTCAAGTAATATGTTGAAGAGATACAGATAGAGTGGGTAGCCTTACCTTTTCCCTGATTTCAGTGGGATTGATTTCAGTTTCTCTCCGTTTGGTTTGATATTGTCTATAGGCTTGCTGTATATTTTCTTTATAATGTTTAGGTATGTGCCTTTTGTGCTTGATCTCTCCAAGACTTTAAACACGAATGGCTGTTGGATTTTGTCAACTGCTTTTTCAGTATCTAAAGACATGATCTTGTAGGTTTTCTCCCTCAGTTTGTTTATATGGTGGATTACATTGATGGATTTCCATATATTGAACCTCACCTGCATGCCTGGGATGAAGCCTACTTGGTCATGGTAGATGATATCTTCTGTGTTCTTGGATTCGGTCATCCATGTTCATATGAGAGATAAATCTGGAGTTCTCGTTTTTTGTTGGGTCTTTGTGTGGTTTAGGTATCAAGGTGACTATGTGGCTTCATAGAGTGAGTGTGGTAATATTCCTTCTGTTTCTATTTTGTGGAATAGTTTGAATAGAATTGGAGTTAGATCTTCTTTGAAGGTCTGATAGAATTCTAAGCTGAAACCATCTGGCTCTGTGGTTTTTTCAGGAGGGAGATTTTTGATGACTGCTTCTATTTCCTTGGGGGACATAAGACTATTCAATCTATTTGCCTGACCTTTATTTAATTTTTGTAAATGGAATCAGTCAAAAAATTATCCATTTCATTTAGATTTTCAATTTTGTGGAGTATAGGCTTTTGTAATAAAACCTAATGATTGTTTGAATTTCCTCAATGTATGTCATTATGTCCCCCTTTTCATTTCTGATTTTATTGATTTGGATAGTTTCACACTGTCTTTTAGTTAGTTTGGCTAAGGGTTTGTTTATCTTGTTGATTTTCTTAATGAACCATCTCTTGGTTTAATTGATTCTTTGCATTGTTTTATTTGTTTCTAATTTATTGATTTCAGTGCTGAACTTGAATATTTCCAGCCATATACTCCTCTTGGGTGTGTCTGCTTCTTTTTTTTTTTCCTAAGGCTTTCAGGTAAGCCATTAAGTTGCTTGTATGAGATGTTTCAAGTTTCTTATTGAAGGCACTTAGTGCTATGAATTGTCCGCTTTCATTGTGTACCATAAGTTTGCGTAAGTTGTGCCTTCATTTTCATTGAATTCTAGGAAGTCTTTGATTTCATTCTCTATTTCTTCGCTAACTGAGCTGTCATTGAGTAGTGAGTTGTTCAGTTTCTATACGTGTGTGGGCTTTTTGCCATTTCTGTTGTTGTTGATGTCCAGCTTTATTCCATGGTGGTCAGATAGGATACAAGGGATTATTTCAATCTTCTTGTATCTGTTGAGGCTTGTTTTGTGACCAACTGTATGGTCTATTTTGGAGAAGGTTCCATGAGGTTCTGAAATTAAGGTATGCTCTTTTGAATTTGGATGAAAGGTTCCCTAGACATCTATTATGTCCATTTGATTTAGGACCTCTGTAAGTGCCTTTATTTCCCTGTTTAGCTTCTGTCTAGATGATCTGTCCCTTGGTGTGATCTGTCCGTTGGTGTGTCTAGATGATCTGTCCCTTGGAGTGTTGAAGACTCCTACTCTTAAGGTGTTGGGATTGATATGTGATTTCAGCTTCAATAATGTTTCATTTACAAATATAGGTGGTCTTGTATTTATTTGGTGCATAGATGTTTAGAATTGTGATTTCCTCATGGTGGATTTTTCCTTTGATGAGAATGAAGTGCTCCTCCTTATCTTTTTTGATTGATTTAGGTTGAAAGTCTATTTTATTAGATATTAGGATAGCTAATTAGCTTGTTTTCTGGGTCCATTTGCTTTAAAAACATTTTTCCAGCCCTTACTCTGTGGTAGTGTTTATCACAGAGGTGTGTTTCTTGGATGCAGCAGAATGTTGGACCCAGTTTCTACAACAATCCTGTTAGTCTGTGTCTTTTAATTGGAGAATTGAGACCATTGACCTTGATAGATAATAATGACCAATGAATTTTAGTGCCTTTTACTGTAGAGTTGTTGGTGATAGTGTGTTTGTATGCTTGTTATAAATTTTGTTGTGAAGTTATCTATATTCTGTATTTTCTTGGGTGTAGTTGTTTTCATTAGATTGGGTTTTCCTTCTAGTATTTTCTGTAGGGCTGGGTTGCTGTGTAGGTATTGTTTAAATTTATTTTTGTCATGGAATATATTGTTATCTCTATCTATGTTCACTGAAAGCTTTGCTGGGTATAGTAGTCTGAGTGGGCATTTGTGCTCCCTTAAAGTCTGACATCTGCCCAGGCTCTTCTGCCTTTCATAGTTTCTGTTGAGAAGGCTGGTGTGATTCTGATAGGTCTATTTTATATGTTACTTGGCCTTTTTCCCTTACTACTTTTAGTATTTTTTCTTTGTTCTGTAGATTTAGTGTTTTGGCTATGATGTGACGTGAGGAGTTCCTTTTCTGGTCTAGTCTATTTGGTGTTCTGTAGGCTTCTTGTATGTTTAAGGACATCTCTTTCTTTAAGTTGGGAAAATTTCTTATATGATAATTTTTGAAAATATTTTCCCAACCTTTGAGCCTGGAATCTTCGTTTTGGTCTATTCCTATTATTCTTAGATTTCATCTTTTCATGGTATCCTTGATTTCTTGGATGTTTGGGACTTTTTACTTTTTCTTTGAGAGAAGTATCAATTTCTGTGAGTGTATCTTCAGCACCAGAGATTCTCTCTTCTATCCTTTGTATTCTGTTGGTGATGCTTATCTTTGTGGTTCCTGATATTTTCTCTAGGTTCTCTAGCTCCAGTGTTTTCTCTCTTTGTGTTTTCTTTATTGATTCTAATTCTGTTTTCATGTCTTACAGCGTTTCCTTCATCTGTTTGAATGTGGATTCCTGTCTTTCTATGATGGTTTCCATTTGTTGTTGTTGTTGTTCATTTCCTCTCTATTTGCCACTACTTATACCTCTATTTGTTTGGCTATATTTACCTGTATTTCTTTGAGAGCTTTGTTCATTTTCTCTTTATTTTCCTCCATTTATGTGGCTATTTTCTTGAGAGATTTGTTCGTTTCCTCTTTATATGCCTCTAATAACTGGATAAGCATAGCTTTAAAATCATTTTTCAGTATTTCCAATGAATTGAAATGTCCATTGATTTGGGGGGTCCCTGGTAAAGCCATGATGTCCTAATTTTTGTTGGGTGTGGTCTTACGCTGACCTCTGGCCATCTGCTTATCTGTAACCTTCACTGTTTGTTCCTGGAGTCTGTACTTCAGACTGGGTCTGTCTTTCTCTGGTGTCTGGAGTATTCTTCAGGAAGATGAAAGAGGTCAACTGGGAGGAAGGTCAGGTAGGCACAAGCAATCGTTAGCATGTATGTGAAAGTGTGCCATGAGGTACAGAGTGCTAGAGAGTATAGATGCTTGGAATGTGGGCAGGAGAGGAAGGGCAAGCACAGGAGAGGTAGGGATTAAGGTGTTGTTTGCAGATGCAATGTGCATGCGCACATTCCCTGAATACCTCAGTGGCCTACAGGACTCTCATACTGCCCTTCTGGTATTCAGCTCTGTATGGGCTCCAGGAGTTATTTGCCTGGACTTGACTGGTAGACCCGCAGGGCAGGGGCTTCAGTGTGGAGGAAGCTGCCCCCATGAATCTCTGTGTTGCCCACAGTGGGTGTGTAGGTGGCAGAGATTCCATGTCTGGTTGCTAGTGTAGAGAGACCCTGGATCTGGGGCTCTGCAGGCACTCCTTTAAAGGCGCACTCACTCTATAATCGGAAAACACAGGGGTTTACCCTGTTCTCTACACTCAGATTTGGGCCTTCTGGGGCAAATGCATGTGTAGTCAACTCTGTGGTGCTGCAGCCGTAGAACTTAGGCTGTTAAAGTGGTCCAATGGGAGTCCAGCCTCAGCAGCAGAACCGAACCGAACCGGGAGGTCTATACAGATGCCTGCTGGGAACTCCTGAGGAGCTCCTGTAGAGATCCATGGATGAGGGTATCCCTGCAGGCTGGTGTAACTGGGTGTCCTGTAACACTGGCTGTCTGCCAATGAGAGACAGGGTGGCTGGCACAGTCACTGGCTAGGAGGCCCTTTGGGGCCATACAGTTTCTCATGGATCCAGGACTTGGAAGGCTGGTTCTGCAGACCCAGGACCTGGAAGGCTGTTACAACTGGTAGCCTCCGATGAGGAACTAGGAGACTCATCTCTGCTGTCTCAGTCCCCAGACAGGGGGTTCTGTGCTATGAGCCGCAGGTACTGTGGCTTGGCTCTGCCAAGGATTAGGGAGGTCCAACAAAGGGAAGTGCAGGGGGATTGAATGTTCACCACTCTCTGTCCCCAGAGAAGTCTGTGGGTGACCTGAATCTTAATGGTCTCAGCTCACATATTGTCCCCTCTGGCCAAGGAAGCCTCAATCTCCTTATGAATTTTATAACCATCATTTGAATTTCTACAAGGAACCTGGCTCAAATTCTAACATACAGAGTTCATTGTTTAGCCATTATAAAAAGTCCAATGAACATTTTCCAGTTAGTGTTGATATACCACAAAATACAACATAGTTTGCATGTTTGAATAATTTTCTGTTCTTTGATCACTAAGGAATATTTTATAAGAGAACCAAGTAAGTTATTAAACCTGTAATAAGAGTCTAATTTATTTTAATACATAGCTTCAAATAGACTGCTGCTCAGTACTTTGCCAAGAGTCAGAAGGACAAACAGAGAATGAAGATATATGAAGTGAATAGTAGACATGTTACAGAAGGACCACTAGTTTCAGTAGAACAAATGGTCCTGGCTAGTGCTTACCTCATACAATGCACACAAAATTTTTATGTACACATAAATATTTAATACTTGGGTCTTCTTTACTCTCTAAAGTACAATTGTGCATGCCAAGAAAAAAGAGCATACAGAAACAGAACAAAATAAAGAAAATTATGCCATGTTAAGTACTAAACACTGTGCTGTATGCAGACATATGCCTTGGCTTTCTTTCATTAAATAGATGAAGAGATTCCTGTTCCTGGAGCGCCACCTGTATTCTAGCCAGGGGCAGAAATATGGAATACCACGGAAAAACGAATGACCTCTTTGATGGTCATTTAATATTACCGACTTTATAGGCTCTAGATTCACTGAAGAGACATGGTCTAGGTATGTCTGTGATAGATTATTCAGATTAAGTTAAGTGAGATAGAAAGATCCAGTCTAGGTGTGCGAGTTAGATACCATCCTGAGGGATAATGTACTGAACTAAATAAAAAGGAGAAAGTTAGCTGAGTAAAAGAATTCATCCTTTGCTTCTTGGCCCTCAACATAATGTAACCAGCTACCACAACCTCTTGCTGCTATGAGTCCCTCTAGCCCCAAAACACATGATGGATTGTAAGCCAAAATACAATGCTGATTTTTATCACAGCAGTGAGACAACTAATAAATGACTGCACTAATCAAGGTCGTAAACAATGTTGGGACTAGCGAAGACTATGAAGACATTTGAAGTAATAAGTAAATGCACTTTGTATCATGAAATAGCTGTATTGGAGAGTTTAAGGAATCTTTAGGAAGTGGTTCTTTATTGGGAAAAAGTATATCAGTGAGGGCAAGCTTTGAAATTTTTTATCTCAGCCCCACCTCCTGTCCATTTTCTTTTCCCTATTAGTACAGGGTGACAGGACAGCTTCATGTTCCTGCTGCCATGACTTCTCTGCCATCATGGACTAAATCCTTCTGGAACCATAAGCCAAAATAAACCCTTCCACCTTTGTTTCCTTTTCCAGGTTATTTTTACCACAGCAATGAGAAAGTAACTAAGACAACTGTCCTGTTTACAATCCACACAAATTTGTCTGGTCTATATTTTAAGTGTGAGAGCCCAATGAGGAAAAAAGTCAATAACACCACAAGATGGGAGAAAGCTCTGGGACAGTGTCTGTGGTTATGTGAGTTCACATTAAATAATATACAGAAACCTAATTGCAGATGAATGGGACTCATAGACATCAGTAAACATGAACTCTAAATGGTACCATTAAGTAACAGTGAGCTCACACTAAACCATCTTTTTTCAAGCTAGACTTCGTTAGAAACAAAGGTTCTGTTTTGTACTTTATCTGCTTGATAGTCACTTGATTCAAGACTTGGTTAGAATATTGTGAAAGTTACAATCGACGTTCATGACTTTTCTCTTTGAAATCTACATGTGAAGCTCAGGCACAGAGAGAATGCTATATTAATGCCTAGAATTAGAAAATCTGGGTAATAAGGTGTCCAGAAAATCTGCTTTAATTTATATTTTGGAAGGTAACTTAGCAAAGGAGTTTAAAAGCACAAACTCTGCGTTCAGAATTCCCAAGTTTGAATCCTAGCTCATTATTACCTTTATGGGACCTGAACACATTATTTTACTCCCTGTTGACTGTTACTTCTGTTGTAAAACTTAGTGGGATGTCATGAAAGGCAAAAGTATCAATGAATATTAATGGTTCAATACAGCATTAGGCATGTTAAAAATAGTGTGTCAATTTTAGTGTTGTCATTGGAGAGAGTAGTCTTCATGTCAATCTCTTCATAAGAGATGGAAAGTGTTGCAAAAAGTGACAATCATTCATTCTTGCAGAAATTTCAGAAAATTTCTTTGCTCACTGACAATATTAATTGATGCGATGAAAGAAGGTAAAGCTGGGTTAGGTAAGTAATTAGTACACACTATAGAAATATATTCTAGTGTCTAATGAATGAGTGGGCTCATTATTCTTCTTAGTTGAGATAGTAAGTGGATCCAAGCAGTCTATTCTTTACTTGGATAGAATCTAGAAATTTGAATCAGTCTTCAAATATTGTAGATTTGGTACTTGACTCAGAAAATATTTGATATTAAGTTGGTAACCCATTATTTTCCAAAGTGATATTTCCTTTATTATTAATAAAGGGCATACACTTTACAGTTCAGGCAATAGAAAGGATTTATTTTGTGCAGTCTTGGTATTCATATTTCATCAGGCATTTTTCTTTTCTTCTGGTAAATTTGCATGCCACACTAATACTCAGAAATATCAAAATAGAAAGCATTTGATTAAATGAATTTCTGTGATTTGTGTCTGTGTCTCTTCCTTCAAAAACTTGATGAAATGGGTTCCTAAATGAATTCCTATTGTTGGTTTAAAAAAAAGTTTTGTGATAAAGATGTTTGGAGGATTCTTAGATGTCAAATTTCTAAACAGAAGCAATATTAGTAATAGCCAACAATTTTAAGTACTTCTCTTTTGCCTGGCTCAGAACTACATGCATATTTCATTTGATTCTCACAATAACCCCCATGAGATGGATATTATGATTTCTACTTGGCATATGTGGAAACTGGAGCATAAAGAGGTTAAACAAATTTGCCAAGGTCACAGAGCTAGCAAGTGATAGAGTTGAGATTGAAGCCCAGCGTCTACCTACTCTGCATTCTATCAACAGTATTATTCTCTTCTATTTGGGTGGATTGTGGATAGGTATACTCTACCACTTTGTTAGGAAGATAGGGAGCATGTGACAGACAGTATTTATTATCACCCTCTTAACAAGAAAGAGAACTGCAGGCAGGCTTTTCCTGCTGAATTGTTCACTTCTTCGGACAAATTTTCTCAAGAGCCTGAAATATTCCCTGTACTAAATGCCTTATTTCAAATGTCCTCCTTCGTGCTAAACTCTCTTTTGTCCTTCACTGTTCATTTCAAGACCCATCTTCCAATAAGGGGTTCTGAGCCTAATTCAACTCTCATAGCTCTGAGCACTGTTTGCTGTATATGCCCTCATATACCCAGCATCCTATCAAAGCAGCATAGAAGAACATGTGTACATATGGATATTTCCATCCTAAGTAAAAACTGAGGAGTTCATTGTCAATCTAGGCAGAAACACCGAGCACAAATAGAGGAGAGACTCTCCACTAGGGTGGGGTTATAATTAAGTCAATGTACATTTGCTTTGCTGTTTGTCTGTGTAACTTAGGACAAGTAACTTCTTTCAATCACATTGGTCATGTGGGAAAGTAAATAAGAAAACTCCCACAATACTTGTGTGAGAGGTCAATGAATTATATATAAATTACTTGGCACAGAATTTGGCATATAAAAACAATGAGGGACACTCTGCCTTTGAAATCCTCTAATGAAAGAGCCCATGAATTTTTCCCAGGAGCATACTTAGCCTTGAGGAAGGCACAGTATAGAAGACAGAAACAACAAACGGTGGGGTACAGATACATCCCACGGTCAGCACATGACCAAAAAGAAGTTAAGTGTTCCAGAACTTTACAATTTGCCCATTCACTAGATAGCTAGAAAGAGACCCCTGGCTTCACACAGGTGCAGCCTTTAAGCTCTCACTATCTCCAAAAGAGAGCGAAAACCTCAGGCTTTCTCCTTGCAATAATAAACCAGTTCCCTAAGTGAGCTGGTATCCCAGCACATTTGCACTATGGCTATCACTGAGTAAACACACAAAGCAGCAAATATCTCTGAGTATCTTCCTGAGTATCTTTCCTGTCCCATGGAAACTTCCACTCTCCTTTACTCAGAATCTGGGCACTTGTTCTTTATTTAGTGTTTAGTTTAGAGGACAAGGACAGTGCCAATGACTAGATTTAATTCCTAATACTCTGATCCTCATCCTTTGAAGAACATGATAAGCACTCCACTTTTAACGATTAGTTTTCACTGCGGGGTTTGTGATTGTTTTTCCTTATGGTAAATCTTGGAAGCATAAAGCTTATTTTATGCCAAGCACATAAAGCAAATCAGAGCTGATTTAAAGTACAAATATCTGATGGTCTCTGGCAAAACAGAACCCCCACACATACCCAACAGCCTGGGCACTGCTAATGCTGTCTGCAGGAGCTTGTCCTACTTCAAGTACATTTGAAATGACAATTGTTTTACCGTGAGCAGCTGCACTATGTCTTTTGCACCACACGTTCAAATAATAAGAAAACCACTCACCTGTTTCTATGCATGAAAGGCTGACTTGTCTAACACTCTGGATGGCAGAAGCCTCAGGGATCCTGGAGAGAAGCAGTTGTTTGCTGATTGACATTTCATCTAAGTAATAAGGACATTCACTGAAGAAAAGACATTAGATTTTACTTCAACTGGCAAGAAAGCAAAGATCTCTCAAGGTTGAAGCTTTTACACAGCTGTCCCCTGTCCTCTTGCATTCTGCTCTTTAGCCCGTGACTCACCAAAGCTAACCTTTGTAGAGGCCTAGCCTTTAAGCTGCAAAGAATAAGTTGCTGTAGATACACTCACTGTTTTCAGCTCAGAGAGAAGTTGTCTCATTAATAAGGTAGTTGTGACTTGAGGCTCATTTCCCAAGACATCATCTCTATTCCATTCTGTCTCCCTGCATCTGTATCATCCCTTATCAGCCAAATAAAATAGGAAAAATTTGTTTCTGCTCTTTCCACGTTTTTAGCCCCTAATACAAAGCCCATTTGTCCCTTCAGCAACACTCTTGCTTATCTATCTTGGAAGTACTTTAAGCCTAGATAATCTTTCTTTAAAACATTATCACCCTCACTTCTCAATGACCAACACCTACCTTTTGTTGAACTCCACTATGTGAAAAGAATAAATAAAACAGTATTTACACAGTGCTTAACAAAGAAAAATAAACTAATAACCTTCATTCAATTGTTACTTGTTAATGCTTGGAACTTAATGGGACATAATTGAAAGCCTAATACATGAGTTAATACATTTACATGTGATATGATACCTGTCATAAAATCATTTCTTTTGCTGTGATAAAAAATACCCTGGCAAAAACAACATAGGGGAGAAAGAGTTTATTTTGATTCACAATTCCAGGTTATTGTCTATCATTGTGTTGAGGTCAAGGCAGGAACTTGAAGTAGTTAATCACATCCCAGTCAAGACCAGAGGTAAATTAATGTGTGCATGCTTAATACCCAGCTATCTTTCTCTACTATTTTATAATTCAGAGCCCAAATACGAGGATCAGTGCAATCCACGTTGAGGCTGGGATTTTCCACATCAGTTAAGGCAATCAAGACTATCCCCATTAGAAATGCTCACAGGCCAAACTACTCTATCTCATTCAGACCATCTTCACAGGTGATTCTTCGTTGTGTCAATTTGACAATTAAAACTAACCTTCACAGAAGCCAGCAAATACATCCTATTTTAATGTAAAGTATATAAAAATAAAGGTCTAGGTTTTTCTAGTGATCAACAGTCACATGTGCCTTGTGTCCACTGCTTATAACGTTTTCATCACAGAAATATACAGTGAATGACATTACTCTGCTGAAGACTTTAACATTTGTTTTCAGGCCTTGTGATGGGGTGCTAAGAGTGACAAGAGAGATGTGTAAACTAAACAGATCATTATGAATCCTTTTTGAAGTATCTTCTGCTTGTGCAGAATTTTCTCATTCTTGTTACTTCCCAAAAATACTCAGGTTTTTCCAAAAGGTAGTTTGATGACACCTTTCTCCCAATTCAGTTGTTGCATAATATTTTGAAATAGTGGAAATGGCCATCAATTGAGTTCCTACTTTAATTTATTAAAAATCATAAAGCCATTAACATGGTTCTGCCTGTAGTTTATCAAAACTACAAAAAGGAGTGACTGGAAAAACCTAATCATAAGGCTGGAAATCTACTCTTTTGACATTAGGAAGCTACCATGTCACTGTAGTCAATTAAACTACCTAGTCTTAAACAGATCACTTTTGTCTTGAAGGATCCTATATCCCTATGAAAGACTTAGGGGCAGCCACTAAAGTTACTTTATTAAGAAGTAAAGTCTCCTATAAGAGAGCAAACCATACTAACCAAAACTGATTATATATATATATATATATATATATATATATATATATATATATATATGTTTATTATGTTAGAGGCACTATTCTAGGTATATAAAAATACATAGCATATATACAATATATCCTTATATATATTAATTAAAAATTCTCATGAAATGTTTTGGACCCTCATTCAGAAGGGCAAATAGGATAGACATCAGAAGTAGGAGAAGACAGGAAACAGGACAGGAGCCTTCCACAGGGAGCCTCTGAAAGACTTTACCCAGCAGGGTATTGAAGCAGAGGCTCATAGCCAAACTTTGGGCAGAGTGCAGGGAATCTTATGGAAGAAGGGGGAGAGAAAAATACATGGAAGGGACAGGAGCTCAACAAGGAGACCAATAGAGCCAAAAAAAAAAAAAACTGGATTCAGGGAGGCCTGCAGAGACTAATGAATCAAGCAAGGTCCATGCATGGAGAGGACCTAGACCCCCTGCTCAGATGTAGCCAATGGGCAACTCAGTGTACATGTGGGTTCCCTAGTAAGGAGAGCAGGGGCTATCTCTGACTTAGACTCAGTGGCTGGCTCTTTGATCACCTCCCCCAGGTGAGGTGGTGTAAGTAGGACACAGAGAAAGAGGATCCAGACAGGACTGATGAGACTTAATAGGATAGGGTCAAATAGTAGGGGAGGAAGACCTCCCCTATCAGTGGATCGGCATGGGCGAAGGAAGTGGGAGGAAAGGTGAGAGGGTGTGACCTGGAGGATATGAAGGAGTGGGCTACAGATGGGATACAAAGTAAATAAACTATAATAAATAATAATAATAAAGAAAAAATTTAAGACAAAAACAAAAAATAGATAGTTCTTCTAGTTATGTTTATCCTGCTTAAACGTTTTTTTTTAATTTATTTATTTTTCAGTGTCTGGCTCATTGATCACCTCCCACTGAGGGGGAAGCAGCCTTATCAGGCCACAAAAAAAAAAAAAAAAGACAATGCAGCCAGTCCTGATGAGACCTGATAGGCTAAGGTAAGAGCAAAGGGGAGAAGGACCTCCCCTATCGGTGGACTTGGGGAGGGGCATGGAAGCAGATGAAGGAGGGTAGGATTGGAAGGGGATGAGGGAGGGGGCTACAGTTGGGATACAAAGTGAATAATCTATAATTAATTTAAAATTATTTTATTAATAATTTTAAAAAGAAAATTATTTTTATTAGTTACAGTAATTAATAGAAATAATAAAAATAATTTTTAAATAAATTTATTTATTTTTATATTAATCACAGGTTAGGTTTTTTGCATCCCATGCGTAGCCCCCTCCCTCACTCCCTCCCACCCTCCCCAACCCTCCCTCATCTCCTCCCTGCCCTCTCCAAGTCCACCAACTGGGGAGGATCTCCTCCCCTTCCATCTGACCCCAAGTCATCTTGTCTCCTCAGGGCTGGCTGCAATGTCTCCCCCTGGGATCTAGCCAGGCTGTTACTCCCTGGCATGTATGGGGGAGGGTCGAAGAGTCAGCCATCAAGCT
>CM053742.1:57126373-57137687 GCA_028658305.1 Pachyuromys duprasi | reverse complement strand
CTTTGTATCCCAGCTGTAGTTCCCTCCCTAGTCCCCTCCCAATCCCACTATCCCTCCCTTATCTACTCCCATGTCCCTCCCCAAGTCCACTGATAGGGGTGGTCCTCCACCTCTTCTCTCTGACCCTAGCCTATCAGGTCTCATAAGGACTGGCTGCAGTGTTTCCCTCTGTGGCTTGGTAAGGCTGCTTCCCCTCAGAGGGAAGTGATCAAAGAGCCAGCCATTGAGTTCATGTCAGAGACAGTCCCAGTTCCCCTTACTAGGAAACCCACTTGGAGACTGAGCTTCCATAGGCTTCATTTGTGCAGGGGTTCTAGGTTATCCCCATGCATGGTCCTTGGTTGGATTATCAGTGTCAGAAAAGACCCCTGGGCCCATATTTTTTGGTTCTGTTACTCTCCTTGTGGAGCTCCTGTCTCTTCCAGGTCTTTCTATCTTCCCCTTCTTTCATAAGATTCCCTGTACTCTGCCAAAAGTTTGGCTATGACTCTCAGCATCTGCTTTGATACCCTGCTGGGTAGAGTCTTTCAGAGGAACCTCTGTGGTAGGCTCCTGTCAGGTTCCTTGTTTTCTCCTTATTCCAACATCCGTCCTGTTTTGACTTTCTGAATGTATCCTGCTTAATCTTTAAAGGAATATTAGTGGTATTATTACAATGGTATTGCCATTCCTGATTTTAAAATGGTGGAAAGTGAGACACAAAGATTCTAAAATACTTTAAGAATATCACACAGCTATGAAATGATATTGAAAGTATTTAGACCTAAATCAAATTCCACTCTTGAATATATAAATGAATAAATTCTGGCAGAATATATATTCTGCCTGTAATGTACTCTTATTTATTGTATCAAGTATTGCATTACCTCTGATTCCTCATGAGTCTTATCGCAAGGCTTTTGTGAGTTCCTGGGAAGTGGATCTACACTTTACTTCTCTTTCCTCCCACAACCTCATTTTCCAGTTTTGCACCCAGACTTAGTATGAAATAAGCACCTATAAATTGGATCGTGCCCTAGTGAAGAGGGGTTTTCTAATCCAAGCCTGCTGACTAGTTTCCAATCTTGACTTCTCACCTTCTATAATATCTCTTGCTCCATCTGAAGGTATGACAAGAAGAAGACTGAATATAGACACTGGTTGAACATCCTTAAAGATCCACGTTTCCAGTGAAAGAGTGGTGGTAGTTTTTCACTCCTATGGGGAGAATTATTTCATCTCTTTTGTTTAGAATTGCTAAGAAATAATGGCAAAAGGTAAAAGATCAGAAAACAACTTATGTGAGTTGGTTTTCTCCTACCATGTGGAGCACAGAGATGGAACTTATTTAAGCACCTTTTCCCACTGAGTCATCTCCTTATCCTTCCCTAGTACTAATAACAGCAATGGCAAGAAGTTCAAAGACATGAAGGATGCTATGGGATAGTTGCCCTGAGGAGTCCTTGACAAGCATGGAGAACTGATGCAAATGTTTCTGCTATCTTCCTGTCCATCACAACTGACAGGGACGCTCTGCTGAAAATAAGTCCAAAGAAGCCCAATGTACTGTCATATTTGAAAGCATTCCCAAGGCTTATCATCACTGACTAATTCAGAGATGCATCAGAAGGCCTTTGATTGGTGTTTAATGTAACAATGACATTTCAATGAAAACTGACATCTCAAGATTTAATATTTTTTCCACAAAGAGGTAAGAGTTCATCACAGTTCTCTGTTTCTCCTTTACATTCCACAGATGCTTGCCTCAAAAGAAGGCTCCTGCATAACATCATGACTCTGTGAAAGAATTATTAATAAATAATAGAATATAGATGCAAAAGAACATTTTAAAGCATAGATCCCAGCTTTTTAAATCATAGAGGAGAAAAATGAAACACAAAGAAGTTAACTGAAGAATCCAAATTTACTGTTAGATGAAACTAAAAGTCTTCTGATACTCAGGTAAATGTCCTTATAGGACCATAAATTTAGCTAAATAGAAAGATCATTAGATAGATAGATAGATAGATAAATACATACATACATACATACATACATACATAGATACATAGATTGATAGATTGATAGCTAGATAGATAGACTAATAGAGTTACAAGAAAAAATTATGCTATATTTTTTATTCACATGAATCCTACTCTCTGCTGTTATTTCTCCTACAGAGCACTGATGGATGAATAAGGTGAATTTTGATTGACAGCTTTCTCCCAAAGGATATGTTGACACCTTTAGCAGTTTGCAGATTCATAATTTACAAAAGAGTGTGGCTAAACCTAGAGCTAGAAAATTCTGTTCTTGGTCACAAATTCCTTTCAATAACAGCAACACATTACAATCATCTGAGGAACTCTGACAAACTATCAATGAACAAGAATGACCTGAGATTACCTGAGTCAAAGCTAGGAAACAGATTAAAATCAGAATTTTCTTGCAGGTTCTCAAGATGACCCTGATGTGAAACCAAAGCAAAGAACTGCTGGTTTATGGGAAAGATTGGCAACTACAGCATTTGTTTTCATATACCTCATAATATGATAATGACTATTTAACACTTTGAAATGTTGGAGGAAAACCTAAAAGGAGAAAAATCATAACACATGAAAAAATATAAAATATATAAAATTAAAACACACATGTACATAAATTAAATTTATTGAAACATAGTCATGCCCATTCATTAACATGTCATCTCTGGTTGCACTCATACTATGATGGCAGAACTGAGTGACTACAACATAGAGTAAAATCCTTGCTAGATGATCCTTAACAGATAAAAGTTGCTAATTTGTGCTCTAGGTCATCTCCCCCCTAATAAATCCAATGTACAGCATCTCTACTCTTGACTAGAGCAGGAATAATCACTGACTCTGAGATCCCAAACCTGGATCATAGCCTCGGTTGGGATCATACTGTGAATACCCATATGAATGAAATTTTGAATCAGTTTACTTTTTTTTGTGAAGAAAGTGACCTAGCAGGGTAATTTGTTCACAAACATCTCCAAAATAATTAAGAAGTCTTATTGCATAAGCAGATGACAGAAACTAATCTGGATGGGAGGAAAATGATCAATTATTGAGATGAGTTAAAAACAAAATCCTATCAAATTCTACTTGGATTCCAGAAGAACTCAATTCCAAAAGAATTCCTTGGTTTTTTCACAGAAAATAGAAACACCTCAATGCCTAGGCGGTTCTTAGGTATTACTACATACCCTCATCTAGGAAAAGGTAATGATCAATTCCAATCTGAAAGATTTTGTGAACCACTTAAGATTATACATGAGGAACTACTTAGTAGGTGAATAAAACTTGGCATTTTTATTTGAAAATTAATTTCTCTTCATTACAAAAGAAAATCTTATTCCATTAAGAAAACAAAAGGGAGGAAAACAGGAGAGGAGGAAAGGAGAGGAGAGGAGGAGCCTTAAAAAGCAATACATTTGGACTGTGATATGGGTCAGCTTTTCCAAATATTTGGAAATTTTTCTGTGAAATATACAGGCATCATTTATGGGAAATCAACAAATTTCAGAACAAGTTACTCACAGGTCATAGTTTTGAAATTTTAAACATCTATGCTGAAGTCTTTCTTAATTTTGAAAATGTGTTCTCTCCAACACCTCTCCCCCCCACACACAAACACATCAAAAGGCAAACAAGAATATAAATAAACAAATAAGTGATTCTCCATTTATGGAAAAATGGCATGCTGCTGTTAGAAAATGGTTGTCATAGCCAATTTCTTTTCAGAAATTGTGTTATATTTAGCTTTTTTTCTTTTTACATGTTAACAGCTTATAATTTGTTTGATTTTACAGACCATGTATTGAAAGAAAAAAATTGGATGTCAATTCAAAGGTGCTTCTAAAATATAAATACTTACATGTACACATGATACTCTTGACTTATTACACTCTCTTGACTTATTACACTCCATGTGATAAAACTCTAAATTCCTCAGAGAATCTTGGGGTCATGGTAACCCCAGTTCAAAGAGAAGAGCTTGTGAGCTAGGCTTCTGTGCATATGTGTGTGTGTGTGTGTGTGTGTGAGAGAGAGAGAGAGAGAGAGAGAGAGAGAGAGAGAGAGAGAGAGAGACAGAGAGACAGAGAGAGAGACAGAGAGAGAGAAAGAGAGAGAGAGACTATAAATTATAGACATGAATGTTTCAAGCTCCTTGACCCACATTGTGAGACCCAAATGTAGCTTGATCCTCCCATTTTCCAACAGTTAAACTATATTTCTCTAAAGTAATTTACTCATGCCCATAAATGAAATCCCAATGAAAATTTTCCACAAGTAAAAATTTAAAGGCCTACTCATTAGGTTCCTGGAAGATTTATGGTATGCATATGCTACACTTCGTTGCTGCTGAAGACAAGCAAAATCAGCACATGGCTCATTAAGAAAAAACAAATGCTATATATTGTTAGCATTTTTAATTGTGGGTGGGATTTCAGACTTCACAGATTGTCTATGTACAGAAGTTGTATACAATACCAGATGAATTTATGCACAAGCTCGTTAATTAATTATCTTAGCTCTTGGTCCACACCTGGGGTAGGGAACAACTAAAAGTGGAAGTTATATTTCACAAGCAGATTTGGGAGTTAAATTTACTGCTTTATATTCATATCATACATACTCAGTCATTGAAGAGACATCAATAAGCAAGAAGCCCTTCTGAAGCCCATACCATTTTATATTCTGATAGACAGCAAATGTTTTTTTTTTTCCCCGAAAGCAGAGGAAGGACACATGGAGAGCAACTTGGCTACAACATATGGTGCTGAAACTGCAAGCTGATTAGTCTTTAGCAGTACTTGACAGTGTTAAGAGATCAGCTATTGTCACAAATATTGAAAAGATCCTTGGGAGCTCCAAGATGGTGGCTACCAGTGTGCAACTTTTCTGAAGGGCAGAAGATCTGAAACTCCAAAAGTGGTGAGTGGATGGGTGTCTGAAGCCAGAGTAAGGACTTTGAGGCTTCCTGGGCTAGAGGGGACAACCTGTGAGCTCTAAGATTGGATCTAGCCTTCCCCCTCCCCCGGACATCTCTGGAGTCTTAGAGTAGCTAAATATAAACCCCCTGCACTGTCTGCTGCACCAGGGCTTGCTCTGGCAGGGGCAGCAGTGGCAGGGAGTGCATAACCCCAGGTACCTGGAACCCCCTTGCTCTAAAGACCAAACAGGGGACCCAAATCTGAGAGCAGAAAACTGGGATCTCTGAGATTACTGCATATGCCAGCAAGTGAGTTCGCGGTCCCTCTCTGTGTTCCACACATGGCTGAGAGTGATGGCTAGCAGGTACTCTGTACTTTCCACACATGTCTCTGACTGTGTGATTCTGCAAGAGAGCCCCAGATATGGTACCTCCTCCACTAGCAGCCAGACATTGGATCCTACCCACCCACATCCCCACTGTGGGCAACACAGGAACTTCTGGGACAGCGTTCTCAACATTGAAGCCCTTGTTCTGTGGGTTTCCCGGTGGAGTTCAGGCAAACAATTCCCGGAGCCAAGATGGTATGGCTCAGGCAGATCTGAGTGCTTGCAGCACAATACCAAGACAGGCCTGTGGGCCACTGAGCCATTGAGGACACCTGCGCACATGCACTGTGCCTACAAACAGGAAATGAGGCCTGCACCACAACCTGCACTTGCACTCCTCTCCTCCACTTCACTCTTCCAGGCAGGCACACTGCCACACACACCCCTGCTCTTACACACTTGTGCCTGCGAACTTCCTTAGCTGTATCTGAAACACCAACACTCACACTTAAACTGGTGGACCTCTCTCATCTTCCTGAAAAACACTTCAGACTCCAGACACAGAGCGATCCAATCTGCAGTATAGGCTCCAGGAACAAACAGCAAAAGCTACTGTCCTGCAGATGGCTAAAGGCCAGCATAAGAACACATTCAACAAAAATCAGGATATCGTGGTTTCACCAGCAACTCCGAAAATCAATGGATATTTTAATTCATCAGAAACACAAGAAAATGATTTTAAAGCTATGCTTATTGAGTTATTAAAGGTACATAGAGAGGAAATGAACAAACCGCTCAAAGAAATACAGGCAAATATATCCACACAGTTAGAGGCACATAAAGAGGAAAGGAATAAAGCTCTTAAAGAAATAATGGCATATATGGCCACACAAATAGATACATATAAGAAGGAAATGAATAAAAAAATAGATGCCATGATGGAAAGAGAGAAATCCACATTCAAACAGATGAAGGAAATGGTGTAAGACATGAAAACAGAATTAGAGTCAAAGAAGAAAACACAAACAAAGAAAACCCTGGAGCTAGAGAACTTGGAGAAAAGATCAGGAACCACAAAGGTAAGCATCACCAACAGAATACAAGAGATGGAAGAGAGAATCTCAGGTGCTGAAAATACAATTGCAGAAATTGATACATCTCTCAAAAAATTAAAATCGAAAAAGTCTCAAACATAAAACATCCAAGAAATCAAGGACACATTGAAAAGATGAAATCTAAGAATAATAGAAATAGATGAAAAAAAGAAGATTCCAGGGTCAAGGTCCAGAAACAATTTTCAAGAAGATTATAGAAGAAAATTTTCCCAACTTAAAGAAAGAGATGCCCTAAAACATACAAGAAGCTTATAGAACACCAAATAGACTAGACCAGAAAAGACACTCCTCATGTCACATAATAGTCAAAACACTAAATCTACATAACAAATAAAAATATTAAAAGCAGCAAAAGAAAATGGCCAAGTAACACATAAAAGTAGACCTATCAGAATCACACCAGAATTCTCAACAGAAACCATGAAAACTAGAGGGCTTGGGCAGATGTCAAGCAGACTTTAAGAGACAACAGATGTCAAACCAGACTACTGTACCCAGTAAACTTTCCATCAACAAATATGGAGAAAATAAAATATTCCAAGACAAGCGAAACTAAAACAATATCTATACAGCAACCCAGCCTTACAGAAGATACTAGAAGGAAAATTCCAATCTAATGATATCAAAAACAGTCAAGAATACACAGGACATAGATAACCTCATGAAAAAAAAATCAAAAGAAAACAAACATACAAACACACTATCACCACCAATTTCACACTAAAAGGAAATAACATTCATTGGTCACTGTTTTTTATCAACATCAGCGGACTCAACTTTCCAATAAAAAGACACAGACTAACCAAATGGATGCAGAAACAGGATCCAGCATCCTGCTGCAACCAAGAAACACACGTTTGCAACAATTACAGACACTACTTCAGAAAAGGGGCTAGAAATTATTATTCAAGCAAACGAACCCAGGAAAAAAAACTCAGATATCTAATGAAATAGACTTTCAAGAAAATTAATCAAAAAAGAGGAAGAGGGGCCCTTCATTCTCAACAAAGGAAAAATCCACCAGGAGGACATCACAATCCTGAACATCTATGCCCCAAATACAAGAGCACCTACATTTGAAAATGAAACATTAGCTCAAATCACACATCAATACCAACACCTTAATAGTGGGAGACTTCAACATTCCACTCTCACCAAGGAACAGATCATAAAGACAGAAGCTAAACAGAGAAATAATGACACAGTGTTCCTAAATCAAATGGACATAATATATGTCTACAGAACCTTTCACTCAAACACAAAAGAGTATACCTTCTCCTCAACACCCCATGGAACCTTTTCTAAAACTGACCATACAGTCGGACACAAAGCAAGCCACAACAGATTGAAATAAATCCTTGTGTCCTATCAGGCCACCATGGACTAAAATTAGACCTCAACTACAACGGAAATGACAAAAAGCCTACACATGCATGAAAACTAAACAACTTTCTGCTTAATGACAGCTGGATGAGGGAAGAAATAAAAAAAGAAATTAGAGACTTCCTAAAATTCAAATAAAATGAAGGCACAACTTACACAAACTTATAGGACATGATGAAAGCAGTGCAAAAAGGAAAGTTCATAGTACTAAGTGCCTTCAAGGCAGAAGTTTGACACATCTCATACAAGCCACTTCACAGCCAGAAAGCCTTAGAAAAAAAGAAGCAGGCACACAGAAGAGGAGTAGATGGCTGGAAATATTCAAGCTCAGCCCTGAAATCTATAAATTAGAAACAAATAAAACAGTTCCAAGAATCAATGAGACCAAGAGCTGGTTCTTTAAAAAAAATAAAATAAACAAGATAGACAAACCCTTAGCCACACTAACAAAAAGGCAGAAAAAAATTATCCAAATCAGCAAAATCAGAAAAGAAAAAGAGGAAATAACAAAAGACACTGAAGAAATTCAAAGAATCGTTAGGCCTTACTTCAAAGGCCTATACGCCACAAAATTTGAAAATCTAAATGAAATGGACAATTTTCTTGATTAATTCCATTTACCAAAGCAAACCAAAATCAGCTCAGATTAAACAATTCTATATCTGTCCCCAAAATAGAAGCAGTCATCAAAATCTCCCGCAAAAAGGCAAGAGCCAGATAGTTTCAGCACAGAATTCTTCCAGACTTTCAAATAAGAGCTAATTCCAATTCTCTTCAAACTATTCCACAAAACAGAAACAGAAAGAACATTAGCAAACTCATTCTATGAAGCCACAGTCACCTTGATACCTAAACCACACAAAGACCCAAAACAAAAAGATAATGTCAGACCTATCACTCTTATGAATGTTGACAGAAAAATAATCTATAAAATTCTCCCACAATGAATCCAAAAACACATAAAAGATATCATCCACCATGACCAAGTAGGCTTCATCCCAGGCACGAAAGGGTGGGTCAATATATGGAAATCCATCAATGTAATCCACCATATAAAAAAAACTGAAGGAAAAAAACCACATGATCATGTCCTTAGATGCCAAAAAAACATTTGAAAAAATCCAACACCCATTCATGTTTAAAGTCTTGGAGAGATCAGGGATACAAGACATTCCCTAAACATAGTAAAAACAATATACAGCAAGCCTATAGCCAACATCAAACTAAACAGAGAAAAACTTAAATCAATCCCACAGAAATCAGGGATAAGGCAAGGCTGCCCACTCTCTCCGTATCTCTTCAACATAGTACTTGAAGTTCTAGCTAGAGCAATAAAATAGCTAAAGGAGATCAAGGGAATACACATTGAAAAGGAAGAAGTTAAAGTTTCACTATGCACAAATTATATGAGAGTATATATAAGTGACCCCAAAAATTCAACCAGAGAACTCCTTCAGCTGTTAAACACCTTCAGCAAAGTGGCTGGATAAAAAATTAACTCGAAAAAATCTAGTAGCCATCCTGTATACAAATGACAAAAGAGCTGAAAAGGAAATTATCAAAACTACACCCTTCACAATAGCCACAATTTACATAAATTACCTTGGTGTGATTCTAACCAAGCATGTGAAACACCTGTATTAAAAAAAAATCAAGTCTGTGAAGAATGAAATTGAAGAAGATATCAGAATGCTCATGGCTCAGTGGGATTAACATAGTGAAAATGGCCATCCTGCCAAAAACAGCCTACAAATTCAGTCAATTCCTATCAAAATACCAACACAATTCTTTACAGAACTTGAAAGAACAGTTCTCAATTCTATATGGAAATAAAAACCAGAATTGCTAAAAGAATCCTGTACAATAACAGCTCTTCTGGAGGTATCTCCATCTCTGATCTCAAGCAATATTATAGAGCAACAGTAATAAAAACTGCATGGTACTGTCATAGAAACAGAATGATGAATCAATGGAATCAAATACAAGACTCAGAAATAAACCCACACACCTGCAGATAATTGATTTTTGACAAAGAAGGAAAATCCATACAATGAAAAATTATACCATCATCAACAAATGGTGCTGGTCTAACTGGATGTCTACATTAGAAAAACTCAAATAGACCCATATTTATCACCCTGCACAAAACTAAAATCCAAGTGGATCAAAGACTTCAACATAAAACAAAACACACTAAACATGTTAGAAGAAAAAGTGGGGAAGAGCCTTGACCTCACTGGCACAGGAGACAACTTTCTGAACAGAACACCAACAGCACAGGCTCTAAGATCAACAATCAATAAATGGGACCTCGTGAAACTGAAAAGCTTCTGTAAAGCAGAGGACACTGTCATTAAAACAAAATGACTACCTACAGATTGGGAAAAGATCTTCACCAACCAAATACATGACAGAGGGCTAATATCCAGAACAATTAAAATCTTAAGAAGTTACACACCAACAAACCTAGTAATCCAATTAAAAAATGGGGTACAGAGTTAAACAGAGAATTCTCAATAGGGAAATATCGAATGGCAGAGAAACAAAGAAATGTTCAAGGTCCTTGCTCATCAAGGAGATGCAAATTAAAACAAAACTGAGATTTTACCTGACACCCATCAGAATGCATGAGATCAAAAACTCAAGTGACAACACATGTTGGAGAAGATATAGAAAAAAGGGAACCCTCCTGCATTTTTGGTGGGAATGTAACCTTGTACAACCACTTCGGGAATCAATCTGGTGCTTTCTCAGACAATTAAGAATAGTGTTTCCACAACATCCACCTATACCACTCATAGGGATATATCCAAAATATGTTCAGACATACAACAAGAACTTTTACTCAACCACATCAGTAGTAGCTCTATTTGTAATAGCCAGAAGCTGGAAAAAACTTAGATGTCCATCAACGGAGGAGTGTATACAGAAATTATAGCATATTTACACAATGGAATACTACTCATCTATTAAAATCAAGGAAATCATAATGTTTGCAGGCTAATGGTGGGAACAAGAAAAGATCATCTTGAGTGTGGTAACCCAGAAGCAGAAAGGCACACATGGGATATACTCACACATAAGTGGATATTAGCCTTCTAAAATTGGATAAACATACTAAAATCTATAGTCCTAAAGAAGCTAAACAACAAGGAAGACTCTAGAGAAAAAGCTCAATCCTCATTCAGATGGACACACATGATAGACATCAGAAGCAGGAGAAGACAAGGAATAGGACAGGAACCTACCACAGATGGCCTCAAAAAGACACTACTGATTGAGGAATGGAAGCAGATGCTGAGACTCATAGCCAAACTTTGTGCAGACTGCAGGAATCTTATGAAAGAAGGAAGAGATAGAAAGACCTAGAGAGGACACTTGCTTCAATAGGAAGCCAACAGATCCATAAATACTGATGTGCAGAAAGGGGAACCCTCCTCCTTTGCTGGTGAGAATGTAAAATTGTATACCCACTTTGGAAACCAATCTGGCCCTTTCTCAGACAATTAGGAATAGCACTTCAAGATCTAGCTATACAACTCTTCG
>CM053742.1:57106001-57125873 GCA_028658305.1 Pachyuromys duprasi | reverse complement strand
CAGCCCTGAGGAGACAGGATAAGCTGGGGTTGGATGGAAGGGAAGGAGGTCCTCCCCTGTTGGTGGACTTGGAGGGGGTGGGGAAGAGGGAGATGAGGGAGGGAGTGGGAGGGTAGGAGGGAATGGGGGAGGGGGCTACGCCTGGGATTCAAAGTACCTAACCTGTGATTGAGATAAAAATAAATAAATTAAAAAAAAATCTGGTCACAGTGTTATTTTGTGAGACTGATACTCCAAACAATGACCATGCATGGAGATTACCTAGAACCCCTATACATGTATAGCCCATGGCAGTTCAGTGTCCAAGCATGTTCCCTAGTAATGGAAACAGGGACTGTCTCAACATAAACTCAGGGCCTGGCTCTTTGATTACCTCCACCTGAAGGGGGAGCAGCCTTACCAGGCCACAGAGGAAGACAATGCAGCCAGTCCTGCTGAGACCTGATAGGATAAGATCAGATGGAAGGGGAGGAAGATTTGCCCTGTCAATGGATTTGGAGAAGGGCATGGGAGGAGATGAGTGAGGGTGGATGGATTTGGAAGCAAATAAGGGAGGGGGCTACAGCTGGGACACAAATTGAATAAAATATAATTAATATAAAAAATAAAAACTCAAATTAAAAAAAAATGAAGACACAACTTACCCAAACTTGTGGGACAAAATGAAAACAGTGCTAAAAGGAAAGTTCATAGCACAAACTGCCTCCAGAAAGAAGTTGGAGTCATCTCATACAAACAAATTTATTACACACCTAAAAGCCCTAGGGGTAAAAAAAAGAAGCAGACACACCCAAGAGGTATAGACAATTGGAAATAATTAAACTAAATCAATGAATTAGAAACCAATAAAACAATACAAAGAATCAGTGAGACAAAGACATGGTTCTTTGAGAAAATGAACAAGATAGACAAACACTTAGCCAAACTAACTAAAAGGAAAAGAGAAACTATCTAAATCATCAAAATCAGAAATGAAAAGGGGACATGACAACAGACACTGAGGGAATCCAAACAATCTTTAGGTCTTACTATAAAAGCCTATATGCTACAAAATTTGAAATCTAAATGAAATGGCCAATTTCCTTGATAGATTCCATTTACCAAAATTAAATCAACATCAGGTAAATAGATTAAATAGTCCTATATTCTCAGATCAAAAACTCAAGTGACAACACATGCTGGAGTGGATATGGAGAAAGGGGAACCCTACTCGATTACTGGTGGAAATGTAAACTTATATAGCCACTTTGGAAATGAATCTGGTGCTTTCTCAGACAATTTGGCATAGTGCTTCCTCAAGATCAGCTATACCACTCCTAGGAATATATCCAAAAGAGGCTCAAGGACACAACAAGGACACTTGCTCAACCATGTTTGCAGCAGCTTTATTTGTTATAGCCAGAATCTAGAAACAGCCCAAATGCCCCTCAGTTGAGGAATGGATACAGAAATTGTGGTACATCTACACAATGGAATATTACTCAGTAATAAAAAAAAAACAAAGAAGGGAATAATGAAATTTGTAGGCAAATGGTGAGAAATAGAAGAGATCATCCTGAGTGAGTTATCCCAGAAGCAGAATGATACACATGGTATATATTCACTTATACGTGAATATTAGACATATAATGTAGGATAACATACTATAATATGTACACCTAAAGAAGCTAAGGAATAAGGAGGACCCTGGGTAAGATGATCAATAGTTACTCAGAAAGGCAAAAGGGACAGACATCAGAAGAGGGAGAAAACAGGAAACAGAACAGGAGCCTGCCACAGAGGGCCACTGAAACATACTCCCCAGCAGGGTATCAAAGCAGATGTTTAGGCTCATAGCTAAACCTAGGGCATAATTCAGGGTATCCTGTGAAAGAAGTGGGAGATATAAAGACCTGGAGGGGACAGAAGCTCCACAAGGAGAGCAACAGAACCAAGATCTCTGGGCCCAAAGGTCTTTTATTAGAACTCATACTCCAACCAAAGGCCATTCATGGAGATAGCTTAGAACCCCTGCACAGATGTAGCCCATGGCAGCTCAGTCTCCAACTGTGTTCCCTAGTAAGAAGAAAGGTGACTGTCTTTGACATGAACTCAGTGACTGGCTCCTTGATCACCTCCCTCTTGTGGAAGAGCAGCCTTACCAGAGGACACAGAGGAAGACAATGCAAGTCCTTATGAGACCTGATAGGCTAGGGTCAGAATGGAGGGCCTCCCCTATCAGTGGACTTGGAGTGGGGCATGGGAGGAGATTAGGGAGGGAGTTTGGGATTGGGAGGGAATGGCGGAGGGTGCTACAGCTGGTATGCAATGTGAATAAAATATAATTAATATAAAAATTAAAAAGAGCTTTAACTGCATGCTCAGATTGCCAAGATGATGAAAAATCAAACTGTACTTTTTGTTATCTGTACAAAATTGACTAAGGACTTCATCTGTGCATCGGTGTTTTAATGTGTAAACTAAGGAAATAATAGTAGCTTGTTGTATTATAGTAATGGTTACATGAGTAATTACCACTTGTTTATAAAAATCTTTAGTACATAGTAAGTACTCAATAAATATTATCTACTATTAATAGTACTTATATTTAATATCTAAATCTTTCACTGTTAACTGTCAATTATATCAAGGCCAATTTCATATTAAGAAATCATTTCTGTCTTAGCCCAGCCAGGTCCTTCACATATTCTACCAGTATTCAACTAGTTGAGTCTCCTGATCTTGGTCTCTACTCATCACCCCACTCTGCAGTTCTAGCCCAGGTTCTATACCCAGTGCTTCAGCCTAGTACATATACACAATGGCATACCATTCAGCTGTAAAGAAAACTGTAATTTGCAAATAAATGCTGGATGGAAGGAACTAGATAAAACTAGATACAAGATTCATTTTCTCTCTCATCTGTGGTTCTTAGCTCTAAAATTTCAGATGTGCCTATATGGCCTTGTACAACTGCAAAAACCAGGAAATTAATAAGGGACCATGGCATGGAAGAGACCACTACAATAAAGGGAACAGAAGAATACAAGTAATGTATAAAGGAGTTTGGGTGAAATAGAGAGTAAACTTTAATTCAGTTTGGAGAGAGAAAATACAGAAGGGCATGGGGAAAGGAGGATAAAATAGGATTAATCATGTCTGGAAAACCTACAAGGAATCATGAGAATTATTTATTTATCGAAAGTACACATTACATACAATATATTAAGTCCGTGTGTATTTGTATATACAGCTCAAATGAAATCATCTTGCTTTGGTTGACATTATTCCATGCAAAGAGACAGACATTAACAACAACAACAAAACTACCAGGCATGAGTTGTTGGTCAGAGTAGTACAAGAGACACCCCAAACAATATTGGCTATTGTTGTTGCCTTTGGTTGCCCACCAGAAGTTGAAAGTAAGTCCATATTGCTAGAAGACACTATGCACTTCAGAAATAAGTCCTGTAGGATCTTGAGTTGAATCTGCCTTGAAATCTTCCTCTATGAGGACTAGCATTCATAGTACCAGAACTTGTTATGCAAGTATTCAAGGGAGGGAGGCAACCAATATTCCTATCCAAATAGCAACATTTATGAACAAAGACAATGGCCAGCATGGCTAACCTTAAGGGTGCAATAGTGGCATTCATATCTTTGCAGTAAATAACAGTTCTATGATTGGACTAAAAGACCATTCAAAAGAAGGGACATTGTGCCTGGTAAGAGAAACCTAGCCAACCACTCATGACTAGAGAAGCCATGTATAATACAGGAGAACCTACTACTGCCATTTTCCTAAACCAGTATAATTTTTAACTGCATTCTAAATATCTGTCCTCTTACCCACAGGTAAGTGTAGCTCTCACTCTTCATCAAAGAAACGTCTCTTTGCAGTAGAAGGAAACCATCACAAAAACCTAAAACTGGTCAAAATATAGAGAACAAGTGATTGTTCGGTGCTCAGCCCTAGTTAATACATCTACAACACAGATCATCCACTCAAGGCTCAGGGAACATTATATATAAATAGGCAGAAAGATTGTAAGAGCCAGAAGAAAAGGAAATATAGTGGGAGATTGCATCTCTTAGAAACATCAGGAAGTTACACACGCATGAAGTCTCAAAAACATGGCTGCCTAATTAAGACCTAAGCAAGGATGACTACAAAAGACATGGTAATGGTGAATGGGAAATCTCAGGACCCCCAGCCGTACACAAAGACAGGAAAATTAATCTTCCCCAGAAAAGAGCTTCCATCTAGTTATCTAACAAAATCAGTCTGTTCTTATTCATATACATATAAATAGCACTGAACACACCGAACAAGTTGTACTTCTATATTAGACATAATATATACATGTATTACATATTGTAATATATATAACAATTAAAGCAAAAGAGGCTGTGATTTTCAGAGAGATCAAGGGAGAATAGATGAAACAGGTTGGAAGAAGGGAAAGGAAGAAGAAAGTGATGTAACTTTATTTTAATTTGAAAACGAAGAAGGAAGTCATTTCTGTTCTTTTGTTCAGCTTGGCTTAGCTTACCAGGGGTTAGCACAGTTAACAGTCTTTGTTCACTCATATTCTTGCTATGTCAGTAATTCTATATGAAAGGGCTGGCAGTCTACAGTGACATCAGATCTTTGAGCAACATAGCACAACACAATAAAAATTATTGTTGACCTAGCAATAATTCTCTACTGAATACAACATGTGAGACAGCTCTGAATTGCTGATCACTATATGGCATTTTGCAGAAAAGCTCCTTGAAGCAATGTTAAGGAGGTGGCAATCTAGCTATAAGCTGGAAAATCACTCCACGTGTCCTGGATCAGTCCATTACCTTAGATGTCATGTCTGCCTGATAACTGAACTTCTGAGTAATCACAAGCAAGGCCATAGCATTCAATTCAACACAAATCAGGAATTCCAAAACAGCACCTTCACTTCAAACTTCTGAGAGACTTAGGTTACAAGATTATGCCTTCCACTCCACCCCCACCCCCAGTGTTATATGTTGCCTGTGGTGAACTGAAATCCCAGATGTCCAAAGAAAATTCCTGTGCTTCACTCTCCTTCACAGTAAGAAAAAAAATTCTACATTAATTTCAGGAGGGAAGTATTTGCTATGTATTACTGAAATGGAAACGTGTCTCTGTGGTACGTTTATACCAGGTGAACTTCCGAATGGAATTGCAGCTGCAATATCTTGAGAGAAACATCTGCAAGAAATTTTCTGCGTGGGAGGAGAAAAACAGTCTTCATGGCATTCTCCCCAAAGGGAAATTCCTGTAACCTTTTTCTGACAGGCAAGTAATAAGTATTCACAAAGGAGAATATTGCTTATATTCCCCTGACAGGCAAGAACTATTTTAATTTTTTTTTACTCTGGCAATATATATATGGAGGATAAACTGCAGGTATATTTCTTGTTCTGATCCAGGTGCAAGATTTCAGTGCTTGAGTGAAACCAAAGGCAAAGATTCAATAAAGTACTCAAAGTCTGTAATAGGAGGAAAAAAAGTACATCTTAAGGTGAAAGCAAAAGAGAGGTCTTCAGGGATCCTACTTCCCTAAGCTGGTTGCAGTCTACAGAACACACACAAGCCTTAGATGCCTCTTTGCTTCTCTTGAAACAGAGATGTGCCTATTAAGAGTGATAGTCTCCTTCCAGGAGTATTTTGGGAAATGGTAATGCTTATAAAGTATTGATAAGTATGAAGGCCTTTTCTCTATTTCTGCATTGTATTATGAGGTATATAACACTGATAAGAAAGTTAGATTAGATTGATAAATCGGTTATAAATATGAAATACTAACTAGCTCCATCATAGAACTTTATATAATAATTTATGATAACATTCAAAGCTTCTGTAAGTTTTTAAAACAGCCTTTGAACAGGAAACAAATACTGTGAGTCTCCTACAGATCAAAAACATATCCAATAATAAGCAGCATTATCTTGGGATTATATTCTTCTTATAGGATTATATTTTTATTTAAAATAATCTACACATGGGCTACATCTACGAAGGGGTTCTAGGATATCTCCATGAATGGTCCTTGGTTGGAGTATCAGTCTCCGAAAAGACCCCTGTGCCCAGGTAGTTTGGTTCTGTTGCTCTCCTTGTAGAGCTCCTGTCCCCTCCAGATCTTTTATCACCCCTTCTTTCATAAGATTCCCTGCACTCTGCCCTAAGTCTGGCTATGAGTCTCAGCATCTGCTTCTCAGTCTCTAAGTGGGTATCCTAGTAAGGGAGACGAAGACTGTCTTTGACATGAACTCAGTAGCTAGCTCTTTGACTACCTCCCCCTGAGGCAGGAGCAGCCTTGCCAAGCCATAGAGGAAGACAATGCAGCCAGTCCTGAGGAGACCTGATAGGCTAGGGTCAGTTGGAAGGGGAGGAAGAGCTCTCCTATCAGTGGACTTGCAGAGGGCCATGGGAAGAAAACAGGGAGGGAGGGTGGGATTGGGAGTGGAAAAGGGAGGGGGCCACAGGTGAGATACAAAGTGATTAAATTGTAATTAATAAAAAATAATTTAAATTATAAACATCTTCATATGAATAATTAACATTTTGCTTTTGTTGCAGTATATATGTATATCAGTATTAATAATATTTTTAGTGCTAGAATTAAACCTAGGGCTTTATGCATGCTACAAAAGCACTCTGCCCCTGAACTAAATTTTCCATCCAATAATATTAATAATTAGCCTTAAGAAATAAATGAACTCAGACACACCCCACTGTAGGGAGCCAGCCCTGACACCAATAATGGATAATCTGCTATGCTTTCAGACAGAAGCCTAACTTGACTGTCATGTGGGAAGCTCCATCCAACAGCGTTCTTACACAGATGCACACTTTTAGCCAAACATGGGGTGGAACTCTGGGGGTCCTGTTGAAGTGTTGGAGGAAAGATGGAAGTGCCTGGAAGAGAAATGAATCTCATAAGAATACCAACAGAGACAACTAACCCAGTCACAAGGGGTTTTCAGAGACTGAGACATCAACTAAGGAGCATGCCTTGTCTGTACACATGTGGCCAGTGAGTGGCTTGGTCTTCATATGGGGCACCTGGTGAGTGGAGGTAGGCCTGTTTCTAATGTGGCTTCTATTGTCTGCTTTTGAATCACTTCCTCCTGGCAGGGCTACATTGCCTCAGGGGATGAAGATACGCGAAGTCCTGGTGTGGCTTGATGTTCTGGGGAAGGTTAACACAGGGGGAGGGGGAGCTCCCCTTTTCTGGGGCAAAGGGAGTGGGAACAGAGAAGAAGAGGAAGTGGGGTAGACTGTGAAGAGGGGAGTAAAGTAAATAAACTAATATAACATTTACTTGATGAAAAGTAAATAAACTAGGTGACAAGATGGTGGCGCCAGGAGGACACTGCATCTGAGGAGCAGGACAACATTTTCGGTACAGCGACCAAGAACCTGAACTCTGGGCCTTAAAACAGTAGCGATCCTGTTTCCCAGGTGAGAGGAAAATCCATGGTGTGGGAATCATTCGGGTCTACTATCAGGCCACCCAGGCAGTGAAAGAATCAGACTAACTTTGTAACCTATGTTTCTTTTAATTGACTTATAACTTATATTTTCAGATTTTAAGCCCATGTTAATTAAAGCCTCTTAGTGCTTCTCCGGAGAACAGATGAATGTAAAAGTTCCTGACATTGGCCATCTTCGAAGGCAGAGATAAGGAAGAAAACAAGCAGAAGTCTCTATTAGGTGGAGAAAATCACCGGGTTGGCTCCTGTGAGATAAACTTTGTTTTGGGAACTGGGCCAAATGGCCCCAATCTTTCTTTTGAATAGCTCCTGACCTTTGACCAAAAGCCTGTAGCCCCCATACCTCAGAACAGACACACTCTCCCACCTTTAACTGCAGCTATATCTCATATGGCAAGAAACTCCAAACTGACTTGAGGATCCGATATTCCCCAGATATTTATGACAGGGCTGACTGTACCTGAGGGTGCCCATAACCAACTAATTATTTTAAGAAACAACTAACTCATCCAACACTGAACTGCCAAGACTGTACCCTCTGCTTTGCCTCTTAAAAACCCAAGGCCTTTGTCCCCTGGTGGCACTCTTTGTTAACAGGAGTGACCCCACCGCGCATTGGTTTGAATAAACCTCATGCATTTGCATTGGTCCATATCCAAGAGTCTCTTTCAAGTGCCTCTTTTGGTAGTTAAGCCCCTGCTGAGCCTATTAGGCTCCTACTGGGCCTAACATCAGAACGGAAGAGATCCGGTCCAGTCGCACAGGCACTCGGTCACCAGACCAGAGCCACAACACCTGCATGTCCTGATCACTTTTTCCAGGCTGAACGGTGGGCACAAAAACACTAGCAAGTGGGAGTGCCAGTCCTGAGAAAAACTCACAGGGAAGGAAGGAAACGGGACTAACCTCAGGTCACCCAGTCTTTCCCAGGAAAAGGTCCTGCAGACCAGCAGACGCACACTGCCAGCCCTGTGCACGGCTCCAGCCACAAGCACAGAGACTTTCTGTGTGCCCAACTCTCTATCACAGACAAAACTGTGCACCCCAGGGCATCAGAGAGTGGGTTTCCGTGTTGGGAGAAACCCCCACAGGGAAGGAAGCAAACAGGGACTGACTTAGGTCACCCAGTATATCCCTGGAAAAGGTCCCGCAGACTAAGCAGACAGGTGCACTGCCAGCCCAGAGACCTGCTGTGCACCAACTAACCTCCTGCTGCTCTTATGAGAGTGGTGTTCACCTGCCACTAATTATTGCTTGGGTATTGGGGCACAGAGCTCCAACCTCAGACCTACAGAAGCCTAGGATCCCCCAGACCAATCCCAAGATACTTCTCCAAGGGGCAACCAGTTATCCATAACAAAACTTCCCAAACCCCAGAGTACCCAGGTTAGAGCTGCAGCTCACTAAATTTACAGCAAGCCACCCAGAAGCAGGGCAGCTGTCTCCAGGACTTCTCCAGGTGAGAGAAGAGCTCCTCTTAACTAACAAGGACCACAGTTACCACTCAGGTCTATACACCTGAGGTGAGCTGTAGCAATTCCTGAAAAACACCAGCCATTCAGTGACCATACCCAAAAAGCTGAGGAGGCTTCCTTCAGGAAAAACCATCTACTTGCCAAGGGGTTTCTCACCACCACAGGATTCTAGGAACCACTAGAAACTAACACCCAACACCTAAGATAGCCCAATGAGTAGAGGCTAGTATAAAAGCTCAACCAACAAAAGAAAGAGCAATATGACATCTCCAGAACCCAGTTATCCAAGGGCAAGCAGCCCTGGATACCCCAGCATAATTGAAATTCAAGACAATGACCTAACATCTATGCTTATGAAGAGAATAATAGAGGAAACAAATAAAATGCGTAAAGAAATAGAGGAAGATAAAAACAAACAGATTATGGCCATCCATAAAGAAATACAGGAAGTTGCAGCCAAACAGTTTGTGGCCTTTAGAGAGGAAATACATAAATCACTGAAATAAATAAAAGAAACAAAAGATTGTTCAAACAAACAGCTGAAGGAATTGAAGGAAAATAGTCAGACATGTGAAGGAAATAAAAAAAAAACAAAAAACAGCTCAAGATCTGAGGAGAGAATTGGAAAAATTAAAGAAAACACAAATGGAGGAAATCGTGGAGAGAAAGAACTTAGGGAAGAAAACAGGAACTACAGAGATAAGCATAACCAATAGACTACAAGAGATGGAAGAAAGAATCTCAGGTGTGGAAGACACAATGGAAGAAATCGATGTATCCGTCAACGAAAATGGTAAATCTAAAAAATTCCTAACACAGACTATTCATGAAATTCAAGACAACATAAAAAGACAAAGCCTAAGAATAATAGGAATAAAGGAAAAAAAAAAGATTCCCTCCTCCAAGGCCCAGAAAATAATTTCAACAAAATCATTGACAAAAATTTCCCCAACTTAAAGGAGAGGTCAATAAGAATACAAGAGGCCTATAGAACACCCAATAAATTAGACCAGAAAAGAAAATCCTCCTGCCACATAATAATCAAAACACTAAGTATAGAGAACAAAGAGAAAATACTAAAAGCTGCAAGGGAAAAAGGCCAATTAACATGTAATGGCAAACGCACCAGTATCACACCTGACTTCTCAACAGAGACTATGAAAGCCAGAAGGGCCTGGACAGATATCATGCAGCCCCTAACAGAACACAGATGTCAGGGCAGGCTACTATACCCAGTAAAACTCTCAGTCCTCATAGATGGAGAAAACAAGATTTTCAAAGACAAAAACAAATTTCAACAATACCTACACACAAACCCAGCATTACAGAAGACACCAAAAGGAAAAATACAAGCCAAGAAAACTACTTTCAAGAAAACACAGGAAAAAAATTAACCTCACTACAGTAAAACAAAAAGTAACCAAGCACAAAAACTTACTACCACAGCCAACATCAAAATCAAAGGATCTAACAGCCACTGGTCATTAATCTCTCTCCACATCAATGGACTCAGTTCTCCAATAAAAAGACACAGATTAACGAAATGATGAGTAAACAAGACCCAGCAATCTGTTGCATACAAGAAACACACCTCAGTCAGAAAGATAGACATTACCTGAGGGTAAAGACCTAGAAGACGGTTTTCCAAGCAAATGGACCCAAGCAAGCAGGAGTAGCCATTCTAATATCTGATAAAATAGACTTTCAACCGAAATTAATAAAAAGGGATGGGGAAGGACACTTCATACTCATCAAGGGAAAAATCCACCAGGAAGACATTACAATCCTGAACATTTATGCCCCCAAAACAAGGGCACCCACATTTTGTAAAAGAACATTGATAAACTTAAACCACAGATAGATCCCACACATTAGTAGTGGGAGACATCAACATCCCACTCTCAACAAAGGACAAGTCAACAAAACAGAAATTAAACAAACAAATAATGTCTCTAACAGAGGTCATGAATCAAATGACCCTAACCGACATTTAGAGAAGCTTACACTCAAACACAAAATAATTTACCTTCTTCTCGGAACCTCATGGAACCTTCTCCAAAATAGACCATATGGTTGGTCACAAAGCGAGCCTCAACAGATACAAGAAGACTGAAATAGTCCCTTGTATCCTATCTGGCCACCATGGAATAAAGCTGGACCTCACTAACAACAGAAATCCAAAAAGCCCACTCACATGGAAAATGAACAACTTACCACTAAATGACAGCTGGATCAGGGAAGAAATAAAGAAAGAAATTAAAGTCTTCCTAGAATTCAATGAACATGAAGACACAACATACCCAAACATATGGGACACAATGAAAGCAGTGCTAAGAGGAACGTTCATAGCATTAAGTGCCTTCAAGAAAAAATTTGAGACATCGCATTCAAGGACCTTAGTGGCTCACCTAAAAGCCCTAGGGGGAAAAAAAGAAGCAGACACACCAAAAAGGAGTAGACAGCTGAAATAATCAAACTCAGGGCATAAATCAATAAATTAGAAACAAAACAATTCAAAGAATCAATGAAACCAAGAGCAGGATCTTTGAGAAAATCAACAAGATAAACAAACCGTTAGTCAAACTAACTAAAAGGCAAATCAACAAAATCAGAAATGAAAAGGGAGACATAACTACAGACACTAAGGAAATCCTAACAATCATTAGGACTTACTTCAAAAGTCTATAGGCCAAAATATTGAAAATCTAAGTGAAAAGGACAATTTTCTTGATTGATTCCACTTACTAAAGCTGAATCAAGACTAGATAAGTCAAATAAATGATCCTCTATCCCCTAAGGAAATAGAAGCAGTCATCAAAAGTCTCCCATCCTAAAAAGGCCCAGGACCAGATGGTTTCAGCGCAGAATTCTACCAGACTTTCAAAGAAGAGCTAACTCCACTTATCTTCAAAGTATTCCACAAAATAGAAACAGAAGGAACACGACCAAACTCATTCTATGAAGCCACAGCCACCTTGGTACCTAAAACTCACAAAGACCCAACAAAGAAAGAAAATATCAGGCCAATCTCCTTTATTGATGCAAAAACTAGTCAACAAAATATTTGCAAACCAAATACAAGAATACAACAAAGATATCATCCACTATGACCAAGTAGTTGTCATCCCAGGTATGCAGGGGTGGTTCAATGTGTGGAAATCCATCAATGTGATCCACCATGTTAACAAACTGAAAGAAAAAAAAAAACCACATGATCATCTCCTTACATTCTGAAAAAGCATTTGACAAAATCCAATATCCATTCATATTTAAAGTATGGAGAGATCAGGGATACAAGGCACATACCTAAACATAGTAAAGGCAATATACAGCAAGCCTGTAGCCATCATAACTAAATGGATTGAAATTTAAAGCAATACCACTGAAATCAGGGACAAGGCAAGGCTGCCCACTCTCTCCATATCTCTTCAACACAGTTCTGGAGTCCTTGCTAGAGCAATAAGGAAATTAAAGGAGATCAAGGTGATAGAATTTGGAAGAAAGAAGTCAAAGTATCACTATTTGCAGACAATATGGTACTATACCTGACTGAACCCTAAAACTTCTACCAGGAACTCCTACAGCTCATAAACACCTTCAGCAAAGTGGCCAGATAGAAAATTAACACACACACAAAAAAAATCAGTAGCCAACCTGTATACATGAGACAAAAGGGCTGGGAAAGAAATTAGGGAAACAAAACCCTTCACAATAACCACAAAAGACATAATGTACCTTGGTTTGACCCTAACCAAGGAAGTCAAAGACTTGTATGAAAAAAAATTCAAGTCTCTGAAGAAAGAAATAGAAGAAGTATCAGAAAATGGAAAGACCTCCCATGCTCATGGCTTGGCAGGATTAATATAGTAAAAATGTCCATCTTAACAAAAGCAATCTACAGATTTAATGCAATTCCCATCAAATTACCAAAACAATTCTTTAAAGACCTTGAAAGAAAAATTCTCAACTTCCTATGGAATAACAAGAAATCCAAAATTGCTAAAACAATCCTCCACAATAAAAGATCTTCTGGAGATATCTCCATCCCTGACCTCAAGCTGCACTATAGAGCAACAGTAATAAAAACTGCATGGTACTGGCATAGACACAGAATTGTGTATCAATGGAACCAAATAGAAGACCCAGAAATAAACCCACACACCTATGGAAACTTGATTTTTGACAAAGATGCCAAAACCATACAATGGAAAAAGGATAGCATCTTCAACAAATGGTGCTGGTCTAACTGGATGTCTGCATGTAGAAAAATGCAAATAGACCCATACTTATCACCCTGCACAAAACAAATGTCCAAATGGATCAAAGATCTCAACGTAAAACCAGACACACTAAATAGGTTAGAAGAAAAAGTGGGGAAGAGCCTTGAACTCGTTAGTAGAGAAGACAACTTCCTAAACAGAACACCAACAGCACAGATTCTAAGAGCAACAATCAATAAATGGGACCTCATGAAAATGAAAAGTTTCTGTAAAGCAAAGGACACTGTCCTCAAAACAAAACGACTGCCTACATATTGGGAAAGAAGCTTCACCAACCCTCTATCTGACAGAGAGCTAATATCCAGTATATATAAAGAACTAAAGAAATTGAAAAGCAACAAATCAAGTAATCCAATTAAAATTGGGGAACAAAGCTAAACAGAGAATTCTCCATAGAGTAATATCGAATGGCAGAGAAACAGTTAAAGAAATGCTCAACGTTCTTAGCCATCAGGGAAATGCAAATCAAAACGACCCTGAGATTTCACCTTACACCCATCAAAGTGGCCAAGATCAAAAACTCAAGTGGCAATGCATGCTGGAGAAGATGTGGAGAAAGGGGAACACTACTCCACTGCTGATGAGAATGTAAACTTGTACAAGCACTCTGGAAATCAATCTGGCACTTGCTCAGACAACTAGGAATAGCACTTCCTCAAGATCCAGCTATACCACTCCCAGGAATATATCCAAAAGAGGCTCAAGTACACAATAAGGACATTTGGTCAACCTTGTTTGTAGCAGCTTTATTTGTAATAGCCAGAAGCTGGAAACAACCCAGATGCCCCTCAACTGAAGAATGGATACAGAAATTGTGGTACATCTACACAATGGAATATTACTCAGCAATAAAAAAAAAAAACAAGGAAATCATGAAATTTACAGGTAAATGGTGGGAACTGGAAAAGATCATCCTGAATGAATTATCCCAGAAACAGAAAGACACACGGTATATGCTCACTCATATTGACATATACTATAGGATAAACCTACTAAAATCTGTACACCTAAAGAAACTATACAAGAGGGAGGACTCTGGCTAAAATGTTCAATCCCCAGCCAGAAAGGCAAAGAGGATGGACATCAGAAGAAGAAGAAAACAGGAAACAAGTTAGGAGCCTGTCACAGAGGGCCTCTGAAAGGCTCTGCCCTGCAGACTATCAAAGCAGATACTGAGACTTATGGCCAACTGTTGGGCAGAGAGCAGGGAATCTTATGAAAGAAGTGGGAAATAGTAAGATCTTTAGAGGACAGGAGCTCCCCAAGGAGAGCAACAGAACCGAATAATCTGAGCACAGGGGTCTTTCCTGAGACTCATACTCCAACCAAGTACCATGCATGGAGATAACTTAGAATCCCTGCACAAATGTATCCATGGCAGTTCAGTGTCCAGGTGGGTTCCATAGTAATGGGAATAGGGACTGCCCCTGACATGAATCGATTGGCCTGCTCTTTGATCACCTCACCCTGATGGGGGAGCAGCCTTGCCAGGCCACAGAGGAAGACAATGCAGCCACTCCTTATGAGATCTGATAAACTGGGATCAGAAGGAAGGAGAGGAAGACCTCCCCTATCAGCGGACCCAAGGAGGGGCATGCATGGAGAAGGGGGAGGGAAGGTGGGATTGGGAGTGGATGAGGAAGGGGTTAGTGGGGGGATACAAAGTGAATAAAGTGTAATTAATAAAAATTAAAATAAAACACTTTAAAAAGTAAATAAACTAACATAAATTTTAAAAAGAACTGAATGAAAGAGTTTCTTTCTAGGATAGGTAAATATTATTACTGCCAATCCTCCCTAACAATGATAGCTATGAGGAAGCAGAAAGAGGTTTTGGAAGAAGAAAAAGGTCAGCAGAAATTTTATAGTAATTAATAGCCATTAGTCAGAAAATATACTTTTATCTTCAATTAGAAATTACTGTACCATTAGTCTTAGATAGTTATTGAAGTGATGTTTGGCTATATCTGAATTGATTAGCTGGACACTGCTGTGTTTTCTTGCTATATGGCAGCCCAGATGGTTGCAGTTCAGCTTAAGCAAATTTGCCACAGATACTAAGGAGGTAGGCAGTGAATAGCATTAAATATTTGTATATTGAGTTAGTATGGCATTGAGGGTTTGATGTCAATGAGCAACAATATGCCTTTCCTTTCTTGGTGGTGTGGCTTGTATATCATTATGTTAATATGCTGCAGTGAGTTTCTGCAGAGATGTGGTTTCATTTGTTGATGCCTCATACTTCAAATCTCTGTCTTGGCATTCCATCTTAAGTTTCTCTCCCATTCTCATTCTCTATTCTTTCTTATACATTCTAAATTTCATACCTTACTTTAATTTTTGTGATTCTCCACTATTTCTGGTTCTGTGTAGAACATTTCCTTTCTGGAGATTCTAATGGCAGGGTCCAAAGGCCATTTTTTTCTTCAGATGCTAATAAATTTATTCCAGAGATTCTAATAAATCTCTTCTCTGTCAGCAGCAGATGATGTTCCTGTTTGCTCGGATTTTTCTAGCCTAAATGCCATATTACCCATACTTTATTCATTTATTTATTCTAGGTTTATGAGTGTTTGCCTATATGCATATCTGTGCTCCATGTACATTTCTTGTGCCCTGGAAAGTAGAAGATAGTATTAGATTCCTTGGAACTGGAGTTACAGGTGGTTGTGAGCTACTGTGTGGGTGCTGGAAATTGAACCAATGTCTTCTGCAAGAGCACCAAGAGTACTTATCCACTGAGCCACCTCTTCAGAGCAGAGCATATCGTTTGTGTGTGTGTGTGTGTGTGTGTGTGTGTGTGTGTGATGTATGACAAATCTAATACATAGCAATGGCTAATGTGTTTCTCTAGCCCTATGAGTTACTACTTTTTTTCTTACAGGAAACTTCATTGGAGACAATGTCAGTCTTCAAATAGTTACTCTAACAATAAAATTACTAGGCATCATTTTCAGGACAGATCCTTGTGAGAGGATCCTTGTGGTCAAATGGAATCTCAAGGGCGAGAGATCAGCTTCCAGATCCCATCTTAAACAGGCTGTAATGGTAGGATGGTCAGATAACAAACCTCCGCAGGTTAGAAGTCAACAGTATTCTGCTGCATGATCTTTGGAAAGCAAATGGCAGAATGTGAGAACATACTGCGAGGCAAGATGACTATGAAATATACAAGTCCAGGTGACACTTGACCCACTGAATGAAGGTTATATTTGCAGACTACAAAACAATAAATAAATATATGTATCAACTTTTTCTGTAAAAATTCCTACAAGACTCCTACTACAGGGAACAATTAAACAAAGAGCTAATTATGAAAATCCAAATGGCAAGACTTTCACAGATTTCCAAGTCAGTTGTTGATGTCTTTTCAGCTCTCTGCTCCCTTCTATTGAGGAAGAGATGGAGCATCATTATGCCTGCACTGTTTTTTTACCAAGTACTCGAGGAGGCACTTGAGTTTAATTGCAGCCAGCCAACTTTCTTCCCAGGAGTTGTTAGCCAGGTGTTGAGCTGGGGTAAGACAGGATGTGGGCAGGAGATGAATTAAGCCTTTCCCAATGCATGCTAATGTGCTTTCAACTACCCATCCCTTATCCAGTAAGTCTTAAGTGGGGCTAAAGTAACTGAACTCCCCTATTTCAGTGAGATGTTTATTTTCACATCCCTTTCTTCTTGGCAAAGGGATTTAATGATAAAGAAATATCTATCTAGGGCCCCTGATTATTAAACAACACATACAAATATAAAAAAATATTTCTTGGAAATATGGGTATGTGTTATGATATAATATAATGGTAAAATGTATATATATAGAGAGAGAGTGGAAATATATTAGATCAGGGAAGTGGTGGCTGAAAAATTCCAAACAAAGGCAGTGATCACAATAGACAAACTCTGCCTCGATCATTCTGGTTCCTGCAACATTAAGATAAACTGGAATCTTTAACAGAAAACCTCTGACATCTCAATATCTTAAAGTGCAAGTCTTAAGTGAAAAGCCAATATGTATATATACTGGATTTTATATATATCTTTATGGGTCAGAAGAATCAGTCATTTAGGCAGTCATTCTGCTTAATCTTCTGTCATGTTTATTACACTGATGCAAAATCACTCTGAGCACCAATCTCTACCAAGTAGTGAGGAAAAAAAATGGACAGTCACATGAAAATATTTTATAAACATAGACATAAGAGAGACACAATTTTTATCAATATTTTATCACAAGGCTCAGATGAGCATGTTTCACCTTTTGGATGCCAAGAAATATATAGTCTATGTGCCAAGGAGTAAAATAAAATGGTTTGTGGTTCTGTGGTTCAGTGGGTAGAGTGTTTGCTGTCCAAAGATGAAGACCTTAGCTTCAATCCCCAGTGGCCACCTGAAAAGCTGGGCATGGCCATATGTGCCCATAACCCCAGCACTAAAATGGTGGAGAAACATAGAACAGAACGTGAGGATCACCAAGGCTTGCTGGCCAGATTAAATTAAGGGGTTAGGAGAGAGCACACTTCAGTTTCAGTGGAAACCTTCGGCCATGGGACTGATACTCTTAAGTCTCTTCCTTTGGCCTCCAAATACAAATGCATAGACAGACAGACAGACAGACACACACACACACACACACACACACACACACACTACTGCACATACCACACATACAAAATGTTTAAAAATCAGACTGAGGAAACAGGCAGTACCTTCAAAATATTTTATTATTACCCTTCTCTCCAGAAGTCCTCTCAGAAACTCTTCCACAAATTCTATTTACTCTGAGGGCTCCAGCCAGACGTTCTTTTGCCATCTCTAGCCTTTGTGTGTCTTCCCATTTTCAAAGGCATTCACAGCCTCCTGCTTCTCAAATATGAGGATCAGGGAGCTCCAGTAGCAGAAGCACTCCATAAGATTGATAAAATGCATGTTCCCGGATACCACTGCCAAGTTACAGAATGAGGCTTACTGCAGGTTACAAATTTGTTATATTTCTCTCAAGTGATTCTGAAATATACCATGAATGTGATGGTTGATCTGGAAGGCTTGTAGTTCATGCCCTGGAACAGGCAAGATCTACAAAAGTTCTCTAACTTGTTTACATTTCGAAATATTTTCTAACAAAATCTTAGTTTTTCTTTAGGTACTTGTGGTACTTCTTTCAGTCTGTGGCCCCATCCAGTCTTTAATTCCACAATGGAATTAATTCCACTAATTCTACATGATAGGAGCTCAAAGTATATAGCTTGTCAGTTGGTCAATGGAATGTTCAGCTGTCAAATAAAGTGTCTTTAAATTTTTTTCACAATTTATTCATTATATATCCTGATTGAAACGCCCTCACTCAACTCCTCCCCGTCCTCCTCTTCTTCCCTCTTCCCCCCATGCTTTCCCCCTAGTCCACTGAAAGGGCGAGGAGTGGGGGAATTCTCCTCCTCTACCATCTGCCTATACCTTATCAAGTCTCCTCAGGACTGCCTGGATACACTTCCTCTGTGGCCTGGAAAAGCAGCAACACCATAGGCAAATGACCAAAGAGCAGGCAAATTCATGACAGAGGCAGCCTCTGTTCCCCTTACTTGGGACCTCACATGGAGACTGACTGAGTTGCCAATCGGCTACATCTTAGCAGGGGATCTAAGTCCTCTCCATGCATGGTCCTTGGTTGGTGCATCAGTCTCTGCAGGACTCCTTCACTCAGATTTTTTTTTTAGCTTTGTTAGTCTCCTTGTGGAGCTCCTGTCCCTTCCAGGTCTTTCTATCCCCTGCTCTCCTCTTATAAGACTCCCTGAGCTCTGCCCCAAATTTGGCTGTGATTCTCAGAATCTTCTTCATTCCCCTGTTGGATGGAGCCCTTCAGAGGACCGTCTATAGTAGGCTCCCATCCTGTTTCCTCTCTTCCACCGCTTTTGCTGTCAATCCTATGTGCCATTTTGAATGAGATTTAAGCATCCTACCTAGAGTTCACCTTAGTGTTCAGCTTCTTTACGTCTGCAGATTTTAGTATTCAGTTAAATATCTGCTTATAATAAGTTTATACCATCCCTGTATTTCTGTTTCTGGGTTACCTTACTCAGGATGATATTTTCTAGTTCCATCAATTTGCCTCCAAATTTCATGATTTCCATCTTTTTAATTGCTGTGTCGTATTCCATTGTGTAAATGTATCACAAATTCTGTATCCATTCCTCCATTGATGGACATCTAGGTTACTTCAGATTCTGGCTGTTACAAATAAAGCTACTATGAACATAGCTGATCAAATGTCCTTGTTGAGTCGTGGGGCAATTTTTCGGGTATATTCCCACGAGAAGTATAGCTGGATCTTCTTTTTTTAAATTTTAACATTTTTATTTTATATTAATCACAGGTTATATATTTTGTATTCCAGCCATAGCCCCCAATCGCATTCCCTCCCTAGCCCACCCTTCCCTCCCTCATCTCCTCCCTGCCCTTTCCCAAGTCCACTGATAGGGGAGGACCTCCTCCCCTTCCGTCTAAATCTAGCTTATCAGGTCTCTTCAGGAATGGCTGCAATATCCTCTTCTGTGGACTAGCAAGGCTGCTCCTCCCTCGGGGATGGGGATGTAGAAGAGGCAGCCATTGAGTTCATGTCCAAAATAGTC
>CM053742.1:57081557-57098407 GCA_028658305.1 Pachyuromys duprasi | reverse complement strand
AGACAATGGGCAGCCTTGCCTAGTCCCTGATTTCAGTGGGATTGATTTAAGTTTCTCTCCATTGAGTTTGATGTTAGCTATAGGCTTGCTGTATATTGCCTTTACTATGTTTAGGTATGTGCCTTTTATCCCTAATCTCTTCAAGACTTTAAACATGAATGGGTGTTGGATTTTGTCACATGCTTTTTTGGCTTCTAGGGAGATGATCCCGTGGTTTTCCTTCTTCAGTTTGTTTATATGGTGGGTCACATTGATGGATTTGCGTATATTGAACCCCCTTGCATGCCTGGGATGAAGCCTACTTGGTCATGGTGGATGATATCTTTTATGTGTTCTTGGATTCGGTTTGCAAGTATTTTATTGAGTATTTGATAATCGTGATTTCTAACAGGTAAGAAATGAAGAACAAAGGAGTATATTATAACTGCAAAAAGATACTTACAGTGGTAGAACTCTGTAGCTTGATTTTGCTGATGGTCAAAGGACTATGTGTCAAAAATATGCAGAATTAAGTACACCCAAACAGAAAAAAGGAGGATGGAGGGTAGAGGGAGAAGGAGGTGTGGAACTCACACCAGCCAGCTCTAAAACACTTCTCATTCCTGTGAAAATGTTTAATAATGAAAACATTCTTCTCAGGGACTCTTTGAGGGAGATATTTGGGTGATGGTTCTGAGGTCTTTGGCTTTTTGTTGTTGCTGTTGTTCTGGGGATAAAGTTCAAGGCTTTGCCCAAATAAGGCAGATGACTTACCACTGTCCTTATCCTTAGCCTTTGGTTTATTATACAAAGTATCATTATAAAGTAGTCCAAATTGGCCTCAACTTTACAATCCTGCCTAGGCCTCCCAAATTGTGAAATTACTGGAGTATCACTATGATATTGCATAAACAGTGAAAGCTGTAAAAATTCTATTTCTTCTCTCCACATCAATTCCCTGAATTATTTTCTTAAAAACTCAGAACTAATGAAACCTCTTAAGTTACCCACACTTACTGTGTCACTATGGGCAATAGCCAGATTATGGATGTGCCCATTAGTGGATGAAGGTAAATGTGTAGAACTGAGCCCCCTCCCTCCTTGTGTTAAATGAAATAAATAAATGAAATAAATCACAACTACATATAATGCATATTTTCACATATATGTGCAATCTGAAGTTTGAGACATGAAAGTAGCATGGGAATATGATGAGTGTAGAAAGGGCAGTGGACAGGGAAGAGTAAGAACAGATGGTGAGTACAATATCTGTACATCATATGTACATATGAAAATGACATAAGACCGTTTATTTTGCACAATGAATTTTTACATATAAAATTTATAATTGACAGTATATAAATCTTTTGTATGATGTTGTTAGTAAATTATTATTCTATTTGTATACCATTTATTAACAATCATTCTTGACCAAAGCAGCCCTAAGTATGTAGAGGCAGATCTCATACTTTTAAATGTTTTCCTACGCTGTTCTAACATTGTTCTCCATATAATTTTGCCAGTGGTTCATATTTTTCAGCACTCATTCTAACAAGTGAAATATGAAAGCATTTTAGTGGACTCTTTGTTATATTCAAATACTTTATTATTTTTCCATGTGGACTAGGAATTGCAATAGGCAGCAGACAGCCCCTCTCTTTCATTCCAAGAGCTGATAATGGCTATAATTTTCTGCAGAGACATCAGACCAATAATCAGCATAATTTCACAAATTCAAGAGAATATAGTGATACTAGCATAACTGTACTTTGAATTTACATAACACCTTATCGCTGAAAGTATCTCTAACAACAAGGCTGGTGTGGGTACCTCTTGTGTCACATAGAAGCAAGGAAGTTCCTGTAAACACCTTGTCATTTTAACTTATGTCATTTGGGTAGGAAGTTTCTAAATTTGTACTTTTTCATATCTACTGCATTATAAAAAGCTGAGGGTGAAAATATATGGTGCAGAGCAGCATTCAGGTGCAAGGGATTAATGGTTCTTTGGATTTTCTGGGAATTTACATGTAAAATCCTCATTAATGCTAATGTAAATTCTGGACCTGTGTAAATTTTCTCTATCAATGAAAACATGTGCAATTCAGAGGGTTTCAATTGACATATTCTATTAACTCTGAAATTCCTAATTGATTTTCACTTTATTTGCTTCCTTGCCCTCCTTCCACATCCTACTGCCTTGACAAAGGGAAAAATATATTTTTCATTATGAACATCAATGCAATTCTTTCTCCTTGACCAAGCTCAGAATGAGAACTGTCAGTATGACCCGACCTTTTAAAACTTCCTTTCTCGGCCAAATCCTCTGCTCTTTCTGGCTTCCATGTGAAGGCAAGGGCTTCTGGCCCCTGGGGCACTAAGCACTCATAAAATCCCTTCTTAGTAATTATTGTTATTATTCCCCATTTGGTAAGTGGCAATATTGTTTATCTAGGCTAAGAGGCCACATCCTGTGTCCACCTCTCAGCAGCTTATGGAATCATGCTGACACTGCTTCAAAATATAAACTTCTGTCCTTGGTTGTTGGAATGTGGGCTGTGAGGGAACACTAGATTGTCACTGTTTAGGAATATATGTCAGTGGGTGGAGAATACAAAACTGAAGAGTGATATACAATTGTGACAGAGGAGAGTCAGCAAAGGAGTAAGCTAGTCCTGGGGAAGGATCTAGTAGATCTGAGAGCCAAAGTGAATGCTGATGCAAGAGTTAACAACTGGAGTGAAAATCAGAGAGCCAGAGGCAAAGTTCAGGGCCAAGAAAAAACGAGCAAGAACCAGCTAAAGAGGCCAGATTAAAAGCAAAGCAAAATGGCAACACATGATTCAGGATACTTACATAGGTGTGGAAATTCAAGCAACTTAGTAAATCCCAAAGGGAATACTGGAAGAGAAAGGGTGGCAAGGAAGAGTGACAATAATAAAAAAGACGCAGAGAGCAGAGCTGTTTTGACTTGCCCTTAACAAAACATTTATTGGGATTCTTGTGAAGACAGTCAGTCCTCATCAAGCTGATCTTAGCTGAGCACATAACTGAATATGTCTGAGACAAATACTATCTTGTCACAGAAATACCTTGATTATGAACAGATTCCCTCAGAGGAGATCTAATAACACAGGTGAAAAGCACCTGCTATAGTTCCATTATCTTAGATTTTTGCTGGACAAGAAGAACACTGAACTATGTTTTAATCTAACAAATCCAGTTTATTTTTACACACTTCCGAAGCAGCTCCTCATAGGGAAGTAAATAATCTACATTGTTTTAAGATATATTGAGCAATCAAGGTGTGGGTTGAAAAGTGTTACTAGAATTTTCAGGGGTGATACACAGTGACAAGCCCCAGGTCTATTGACTTGTGTAGGTAGGGAGTATACATATGTTTGTGCTTTAATATTTTTAACTTTCAAGTACAGATAGTTGAATTAGTCATGTTTTTTGTTTCAGGACACATGATTACAATTAGTTACTAGTTTTATCAATTACTCAATTCATTAAATAGTATCCCATTTTTAATCATTTTCCCTGTATTCAATAATTTTAACATGTAGTATTTTAAGATGTGTTTTGACGTGAGTGTGCTAAGTGACTCTTCCTATTTTTATTAAGATACAGTTATATTATAACATGCACACATTTCAAGCTGTCAGTTGATCAATAAACATGCGCTCCATGTTAATACAGAGAAATAAAAAGAGATTAATATGTACTAAAGAAGTAGTGTAGTTATTTTCTCTAGAGCTGGAAAGCCCATAAGTTTCTAGAAATGCATGAACTTGTAATTAGGAAATCTATGATCCTTAGAAAAATCACAAATTCCTTCCCCAAGGCTATATAGGGAGTAAAAAATTGCCAGGTGAGAAGTGACTCCTTCCATGAGAGCTACATAAAAATTGTTCAGGGAGATCTAGACATGCAACTTCCATTGTTCATGCCTGGGATTGTTTTTTGATTATATAGATGCAGCTTAGTATTTTTTGTTCCTGTAATTAACCCCAAAAAACTCATTGGTTCACCAAGCTAGACTTGGGTGATATTATTATTGTTTTGTTTGTTTGTTTGTTGTTGTTGTTGTTTTGTCAAACATGGATGTTTGTACACATCTCTCTGGAAAAAATAATCCAAAAGAAATCAAAAGTGTTTTCCCATAGAATTTAAAACTCTGCTAACCCAAACTACATAGTCATATTTTTAAGAAGTCACAGCATTGCACACAGCAATACAATGTAATGGAAAAATATGATAAATCTTTCAGAATGATTATTTCCTATTTGTTGATCTTCAATTACTCAATAATTAATCATATCTTTAGTGAGCACTGAGTTCCAGACGTGAACTTAATGAAGAAAATGGAGATACCCCCTATTCATATGTTCTGTAAAGTTGAATAAGTAGAACAAATATTAATTAGAGCAGTTAAATAAATATAAAACTTTACAGTACAAGAGAAGTACAGAAAAGAGACTGGAAAATATGGACAACTGATTCATCCGATGGCTCAGACAAGGCTTCCTAGAGCTTCAATCTGTGACATAGCAGTTAAACAAGCACGGAGAGTTGATGGAAAGGGAAAGGAGTATAAGTATATGCAAAGATCCTAAAGACACATGGGAGAAGACATGGCAAAATCTAGTATGTGAAAGGCAGCCAGGGCAGACAAAGGGATGAGAGAGGAATAGGATGCTACCTTTGGTTGGACCTCTTCTCTGACCACTCCACTTAAGATTTACTATGTTATTTTACACGTTTCTGCCCTTCAGACACTCTAGCCTTCTTAATCTTGTTCTTTACTCTCCTCTCCAGAAATTAACATTTGAGTTGCATCATGGGTCCCCTTTAAGAACTACTCGCTTTGTGCTATATTTTGGCAGAGAGAAGGATCAGAAGAAGATATGGAGAAAAAAAGAGAATCAACTGTTGATTCATCTCTTCCCATATCAGGCTATCTAGAGCTAGGTAAAATCCTAAGACTAACATCACAGTCTGGTCAGACAACTTCACCCTATAATCCTTAATATTCTCACCTTATTTTATTAAAATTTTCCTCCTCTTAACTCTTCAAGTTCTGGGAGAGATGTAAGGAAAAGCCAGCATGGAAGAGAAACAACTGATTCATCTGACCCTGTCTGGTATCCTGTCTATATCATTGTAAGTGGCCCCTCCTCAATTATCTAATTTCAGTGTTCCATATTTTCCCTGCCAAGACTTTAATTGACTCTAATATCTTCTTTTCTCCCTCATATTTGTCCACACACACACACACACACACACACACACACACATTTTGGCATTATTTACTGTAACTCTTTGTATAACAGATTGTCAAATTTATCAGAACAGAGATTTTTTTATCTCTTTGCTCACCTTACATGCTAAGTAATTATTGAGTCTTCACATAAGCATGGCTTGCATCTCAAAATGTTTGGTAGAAATAGTTAAGAATTTATATTTCAGTCTATGTGTAATGAGAAGCCATGTTAAGAATTTTATAGAAGGCAATAGAATTTGATTTAAAATTTTAACATCTGTGAGTGAACATTTTTTATTCTTATTATTTATTACAATTTATTCAATTTGTATCATGGCTATGGCCCCTTCCCTTGTCTCCTCCTAATCCACCCTCCCTCCCTTTTTTCCCCCTATTCCCCTCCTCTAGTCTACTGAGAGTGGAGGTTCTTCTCCCCTTCTATTTGACACTAGCCTATCAGGTCTCATCAGGACTGGCTGTATCATCTTCCTCTGTGGCCTTGCAAGGCTGCACCCCCCACCCCAGAGGGAGGTTTTCAGAGAGCTTGTCACTGAGTTCATGCCAGAGAAAGCCCCTGCTTTCCATACTAGAAACCCCACTTGGAGACTGAGCTGTCATGAGCTACATCTGAGCCAAGGTTTTAGGTCTGCTCTAGACATTGTCCTTGCTTGGGATATCATTCTCTCCAGGGACCTCAGGACTCAGTTTTTATGACTCTGTTGGTCTTCTTTTGGAGCTCCTGTCTCCTCTAGGTCTTTTTATCACCCCATTCTTTCATAAGATTACCTGCACTCTGCCCAAAGTTTGGCTATGTGTCTCAGCCTCTGCTTTGATACCTCAATCAGTAGAGTCTTTCAGAGGTCCCCTGTCATGGGCTCCTATCCTGTTCCTTGTCTTCTGTTTCTGGTATCTATCATGTTTGTCCTTCTGAATGAGGATTGAGCATTTTCCCTACGGTCTTCTTTGTTATTTAGGGTTTTTTATTTTTTAATTTATTTTTTATTAATTACAATTTGTTCACTTTGTATTCTACCTGTAGCCACCCGTACTCATCCCCTCTCAATCCCACCCTCCTTCCCTTTTCTCCACCCATGCCTCTCCCTCAGCCCACTGATAGGGGAGGTCCAACTTCCCTTCCATCTGATCCTAGTCTATCAGGTTTCACCAGGAATGGCTGCATTGTCTTCCTTTGTGGCCTGGTAAGGCTGCACCCCCCTGAGGGGGAGGTGATTAAAGAGCAGGTCACTGAGTTCATGTCAGAGACAGTCGCTATTCCCATTACTAGATTTTAGTATATTTATCCTATACTATATTGCTAATATCCATTTATGATTGAGTATATACCATATGCATCTTTCTGCTTCTGGGTTATCTAACTCAAAATGCTCTTTTCTAGTTCCCACTATTTGCCTGCAAATTTCATGATTTCCTTGTTTTTAATAGCTGAGTAATATTCCATTGTGTAAATGTACCACAATTTCTGTATCCATTCCTCCACTGAGGGATATCTAGGTTGTTTCCAGCTTCTGGCTATTATGAATAGGGTGAACATTTTTATTTGGACAAAAATGGACTTTGAGGAATCACTTAAATGCCTCTTGTGATAATGCAAAGTAACAGCCTAGAAAAATGTGCTGTTAGTAGAAAAGGAGAAATAAAGATATACAGAGAAACTTTCTGGAGTATCCTCAAACTATAGGTCATAAATTAAATGTGTTCATTACTACAAGTTGGATGAATTTGGCTGAGGGCGGATGTTGTCAGTACTCCAAGCAATGATCTCATCAGGATTGCCCAGGTTTTTGATCTTAGCAAATGAGAACACGTGGATACAATTTGGGAAAGTTTCCATTTGGAATCCTACTAGATAAGATATTTTCACTAAGACACAAAGCCTTATATTGCATATATTCAGAGCAGAGTTGTCAAAGCATCATAGAAACATCTGAATAATGTGACCTTCAAATAGGAACCTGTGCATTTAAAAGTAAAATAGCACAACTTGTGGTCCATTAATCCAAATGATAATGTACTGTCTATCCTTTGTAGCCCAAAGATCAGTCATTTTCCCCTCCAGAAAATACTCTATGATTCTATTTGTAGAAAATATGCTTCAAAAAGTGGTTTTATACCTAGACAGGCTCCAGGTCAGTGGCAAGCAATTGTATGTCAATGTTTCTGAAATGGAATTAAAGTTTGAAGGAAAAAAAAGGATTTGAGTCCTTCTTTTGTTGCGGTAAGTATTTTAAATGGTGTTACCTAGAAGCATCCTCAATACATAATCCATTATAGAAAAATGGCATTTTACCTCTTATACTATGCTAGGCAAGCTCACAGGGCTTTTTAGCAGATACATCAAACACCCTAAGTTCCTATTCTTCATGGAGTAAATTATTTTAGTAATAGCATCTATAACTTCTAATATTTTATAATTTGAAATAGGAATGTTATCCTATATTATTCTAAGGATCTTTCGAGAAATCAGACAGTAACCTTGAACAGGCTTAGAGGCCAAACAGCAACTTAAATATTTCCACACAATGACTAAATTACGTTGGATTCTATCTACTCCTGGCGATACTTCTTAGATATTGAGTTATGTGGGATCTATGGTATAAGGTGCTATAGTGGGGAATTAATGTTAAAATATCAATCCCATAATAAGAAGCTTCAGAGGAGCCTGGAAGGGAAAGACTCTAGTGTGTAATAATCAGAGACTATCATTTAAGCCAAAACAGTGTTTCCTAAGTGTGTGATTGTGAATTCATGCCAATTCGCACTGGGAATTTATTTGACCAAGGTGAAATGATTAGACTGTAGAAATTTTGTACTGTTCATAACCCTAAAATAGTTCAATAGCTTATTATGAGCCTACATCATGTTTCTTTCTTTTAAAAAATGTAGATTCTTTCATTAAATGAAAATACATGCCATTGACATGTGAATTCTGATGTGTATGCGTATGCATGTGTGAGTGCACATGCACATGCTTTTGTGTCTTTACTTGTCAAGATAACAAGCTAAGAATACTGTGTCAATCTATTTGATAGAGTAAGGAAATACTTTTAATTTTTGACATCTAAGTTTGGTAATCAGTGATTCAGGTGGGTTTCTTTATGTTAGTTTTATCTCATTTTTGGAGGCAGGTTCTTTTATAGTCTAGGTTGGTCTCAAACTAGTTATGCAGCTTAAGATAATCTTGAACTTTTGATTATCCTGTTTGTACCAGCTGAGTGTAGGGATTACATGTATGTACTACCATTCCCAGAATTATGCAGTGTCCTAGGCATTCTGCATACTAAGGAAGTGCTCTACTAATTGAGCTCCATTCCCATTTCAGATTTAATTGTTTTGAGATCCACACATCATTCAATGATGCAAATACCACTCTCCTGCCACTGAGCTTTCACAGCATATTATCTTGACAAGTACAATGGCACCCACAACTTTGGCCTTCCTCTTTTCCTTAATTCCTGTGAAATGAAAAGAAGAACGGGCACACTCCTTTCTTTCCCTAGTGTGGATCTACAAATGATCTTGCCTACATGTTAGCTAGTGAGCTACTACAACAAAGGTGACACTTTGCATTTTATGAATGCAAAAAAATAGCAGCTGCCTATAAGCCCAGCCCAACCACATTATATAGTCACTAACTCAACTGTCAGACAGGCCAGAAGGTTAGAAAATGGATCTTTATGTTGGATTCTGATATTATGCTCTGTCACTTCCACTTCCACATAATAGTTTTAGCAATATAAGTTAAGGCTGATTATTTCCCTGTATAAGAAGGCAGTTAATATATTTAATTTCAGCAAAATAATTACCTTGCAGCTGTCATCCTTGCTTCTCAGTACCCAGTTCATTTTTTGAGACAGGACCTCAGATACCTCAGGCTAGCCTCTAATTTCATTGTGTACCTTAAGTATATAACCTTAAACACTCACCTGATCCTCCTGTCTTCACCTCCTACTTGCTGGGAATACAGATGTGTGCCATCAGGCTAAGTACACAATTCTATACCTCTATAAATTCTAAAACCAGGTTTCAGAGGCTTCTTTTTAGGGCCAGATCTTAATTCAGATGGAGTACAGCCATTCCCTATACATCCATTATATTCATGTTCATAGTATTATGAACACATTAGGTATATTTTGGTCATAATATATAAACATTGAATTCTTTTAACTCTTTACTCATTAAATTTTTGAGACAAAGACTCAAGTACCTCAGGGCTTTAACTCACTTTACATAGCTTGAACTCTTGATCTTCCTGCCTCCACTTCCATGTTGCTTGAATTATTAAAAGATACCACCACACACAGCTTTATGTGATACTGATTATTTTAAGAAATCCTATGTATCACCTGGTACACTGTATTTTGGACAAAAAATAAAGTGTGACTAACGAAAACACATTTCCTGCCTTCAAACAATCTTAATAATTCAAAAATGACAAACATCCAAAAATGGAGATCCAAGATGGCAGAGAACAGCGTGCACTGTATCTGAGGGGCAGAGGATCTGAAACTTCAAAATTGGTGAGTAGAGAGGCAGCTAAACCCAGAATATCGACATTGATGGTTCCGGGGAGAAAGGGAACAAACTCTGAGCTGAGACCATTAGGATTCAGGTCAACCACAGATTTCTCCATGGATTTCTCCTGGGGTCTCAATCCCTTGGAACTTTCCCCGGAAAGAGGCAGAGGCTCCATAGCAGAGGCAGAGGCTGCAGAGGCGACCTACAGCATCCACCACAGAGTGCAGTGCCCGGTCCACATTCCCCACAGCCCCTAGCACAGAGCACAGTGTTGGTGGCTCCAACACGCCAACCAAGTCCATGGCTCCCAGGACCTTCCAGAAGGCATCTGTTCCACTGGCCTCCTAGTCCTGCCATGGTTGCTGGACTCACAGTGGACCACAACACCATCCCGAAAGTTCTGCAGCAACATAGGGATTATTAGGAAAGCATTATCAACATTGAAGCCCATGCTCTGCAGGTCTGCCAGTGAAGTCCAGGCAAACACCCCCTGGAGCCCAGACAGATAAGAATACCAGAACAACAGTATGACAGGACTGTAGAACACTGAGGTATTCAGGAAATTGACCCAGGCACACTGCACCCACAAACTGTGCCCACAAACTTCGCCCCCAAACAGTGCCCATGAACAGCACTAGCATCCACACCTGCTCCTGGGCCTGCATCCTCCCACCCATTCGAAATATCTACACACTCTAGTACTCTGTCCTTCAAGACAAACTTGCAAACACACACACACACACACGCACACACACACACACACACACACACACACACACATGCTTGCTCCCATGCAATTGTGATTCTGCACCAGTGGCTCTTCCTCCCTTAGGTAATGCTGAAACACAAATGCACATTCTCATCTTACTGAAATTACTCCAGACACCAGAGAAAGATGGAACCAGTCTGAAGTACAGACTCCAGGAACAAATAGTGAAGGTTACAAAGGTTACGGATAAGCAGATGGCCAGAGATCAGCATCAGAAAACACCCTACAAAAATTAGGACATCATGGCTCCACCAGCAACCCCAAAATTAATTGATATTTCAATTCATTGGAAACACAGAAGAATGACTTTAAAGTTATGCTTATCCAGCTATTAGCGGCACATAAAGAGGAAACAAACAAATCTCTCTGAAAAATAGCCACACAAGTGGAGGCAAATAAAGAGGAAATGAACAAAACTCTTGAAGAAATACAGGAAAATACAGCCAAACAAATAGAGGCACAAGTAGTAGCTTTTATAGAGGAAATGAACAACAACAACAACAACAAATAGAGGCCATCGTGGAAAGACAGGAATACACAGTCAGATGAAGGAAATGGGACAAGGAATAAAAAAACAGAATGAGAGTCAATAAAGAAAATAGAAACAGAGAAAACTCTGGAGCTGGAAAACATAGAGAATAGATCAGGAACCATAAAGGTTAGCATCACCAATAGAATACAAGAGATGGAAGAGAGAATCTCAGGTGCTAAAGATATACCTGCTTTAATTGATATATCTCTCAAATAAAAAGTAAAATCAGAAAACTCCCAAACACAAAACCTCCAAGAAATCTAGGACACCATGAAAAGACAAAATCTAAGAATAATAAAAATAGACAAAAAAGAAGATTCCAGGCTCTAAGGTCCAGAAAGTGTTTTCAAGAAAACCACAGAAGAAAATTTTCCCAAATTAAAGAAAGAGATGTCTATAAACATACAAGAGGCCTACAGGGCACCAAATAGACTAGACCAGAAAAGAAACTCTTCATGTCACATCATAGTCAAAACACTAAATCTACAGAACAAAGAAAAGATATTAAAAGCAACAAGCGTAAAAGGTCAAGTAACATAAAAATCATACCACAATCATACCATATTTCAAAACAGAATCTATGAATACCAGAATGGCCTGGGCAAATGTCATGTAGACTTTAAAGCACAACAGATGCCAATCCAAACAACTCTACCAAGAAAAGCTTTCAATCAACATAGATGGAGAAGCAAAATATTCCATTACAAAACTAAATCTAAGCACTATCTATACAACAACACAGCCCTGCAGAAGATACTAGAAGGAAAACTCCAACTCAACAAAAACAACTACATGCAAGAAAACATAGGGTATAGATAACTTTTACAACAAAAATTGAAAGAATACAAGCAATGAATCACAATAACACCATCAACTCCACAATAAAAAGAACTGACATTCAATGGTCACTGTTATCTATCAACATCTATAGACCCAACTTACCCGTAAAAAGAGGCAGATTAACAGAATGGTTGCAGAAACAGGATACAACATTCTGTTGCATCCAAGAAACACACCTCTGCAAAAAAGATAAACACTACCTCAGAGTTAAGGGCTGGAAAAAAATGTTTTTCAAGCAACTGGACCCAGAAAACAAGGTGGGGTAGCTATCCTAATATCTAATAAACTAGACCTTCAACCAAAATCAGTCAAAAAAGATAAGGAGGGACACTTCATTCTCATTAAAGGAAAAATCCACCAAGAGGACATCATACTTCTGAACATCTATGCTCCAAATATAAGACCACCTACATTTTTAATGAAACATTACTAAAGCTTAAATTGTACATCGATCTCAACAACTTAATAGTGGGAGACTTCAACACACCACTCTCACCAAGGGACAGATCATATAGACAGAAGCTAAATAGGGAAATAAAGGCACCCCTTACAGAGGTCCTAAATCAAATGGACCTAATAAATGTCTACACAACTTTTCATCCAAATTAAAAAAAAAATACCGTCTTTTCAGCACCTCATGGAACCTTATCCAGAATAGACCATAAAGCTGATCACAAAGCAAACCTCAGCAGATACAAGACTGTATTCTATCTGACCACCATGGACTAAAGTTGGACCTCAACAACAAAATAAATAGCAAAAAGCATACACACAGACAGAAACTGAACAACTACCAACTCAATGACAGCTGGGTTAGGGAAGAAATAAAGAAAGAAATTAGATACTTCCTAGAATTCAATGAAAATAAAGGTACAACATATCCAAACTTTTAGGACACAATGAAAGCAGAGCTAAGAGGAAAGTTCATAGCACTACGTGCCTCAAGAGGAAATTTGAAACATCCCATACAAGTAACTTAATGGTTCACCTACAGCCCTAGGGGGAAAAAAGAGGCAGATACACCCAAGAGCAGTAGATGGCTAGAAATAATCAAACTCTGGGCTGGAATCAATAAATTATAATCAAATAAAACTGTTCAAAGAATCAAAGAAAGAAAGAGCTGGTTCTTTGAGAAAATCAACAAGACATAAAAAACCATAGCCAAAATAACTAAAAGGCAGAGAGAAACTATCAAAATCAACAAAAGCAGAACTGAAAAGTGGGACAAAACAGCAGACACTGAGGAAATCCGAACCATCATTAGGTTTCGCTACAAAAGCCCATATGCCACAAAATTTGAAAATCTAAATGAAATGGACAATTTTCTTGATAGATTCCATTTACCAAAATTAAATCAAGATGAGCTTAAAAGATTGAATAGTCCTATATCTCGCAAGGAAATAGAAGCAGTCATCAAAAGTCTCCCTTCCAAAAAAAGCCCAGGGCCAGATGGTTTCAGCACAGAATTCTACTAGACCTTCAAAGAAGTGCTAACTCCAATATTATACAAAATATCCCACAAAACAGAAACATAAGGAAGTTTACCAAACTCATTCTCTGAAGTCTTAGTCACCTTGATACCTAAACCACACAAAGACACAACCAAAAAAGAGAACTTCAAACCTATCTCTCTTATGAACATTGAGGCAAAAATACTTAATAGAATACTGGCAAACCAAAAACAAGAACATATAATATATATATATCATCCAACATGACAAAGTAGGCTTTGTCCCAGCCATAGAGGGGTAGTTAAATATATGGAAATCCATCAATGTAATACACTATATAAAAAAAATAAAGGAGAAAAACCACATGATTATCTCCTTAGACGCTGAGAAAGCATTTGACAAAATCCAACACCCATTCATGTTTAAAATCTTGGAGAGATCAGAGATACAAGGCACATATCTGAACATAGTAAAGACAATATATAGCAAGCCTATAGCCAATATAAAACTAAACAGAGAGAAACTTAAATCAATCCCACAGAAATCACAGACAAGGCATGGCTGCCCACTCTCTCCATATCTCTTCAACATAGTACTTGAAGTCCTAGCTAGAGCAATAAGACAACTAATGGAGATCAAGGGGATACAAATCAGAAAGGAAGATTATGCTTCACAGATGATATGACAATATACATAACAGACACCCAAAATTCAACCAAAGAACTGCTTCAGCTGATAAACACCTTCAGCAAAGTAGCTGGATACAAAATTAACTCAAAAATATTCAGAAGTCCTCCTTTATACTGAAGACAAAAGGGCTGAGAAAAAAAATAGGGAAACAATACCCTTTACAATAGCCACTAATAACATAAAGTACCTTGGTGTGACTCTAACCAAGCAAGTGAAAGACATGTTCAAAATAAAACTTCAAGTCTCTGAAGAAAGAAATTAAAGAAGATATCAGAAGATGGAAATATCTCCCATGCTCATGGATTGGTAGGATTAACATAGTGAAAATGGCCATCCTGCCAAAAGTAAACACAAATTCACTGCAATTCCCATCAAAATACCAATACAATTCTTTATAGACCCTAAAAGAACAATTCTCAGCTTCATATGGAAAAACAAAAAATCCAGAATTGGCAAAACGATGCTGTACAAGAACAGATCTTCTTGAGGTATCTCCATCCCTGATCTCAAGTTGTACTACAGAGCAAGTAAAAAAAAACTTCATGGTACAGGCAGAGAAATAGGATGGTTGATCAATGGAACCAAATAGAAGACCCAGAAATAAACTCACACACCTATGGATACTTGATTTTTGACAAAGAAGCCAAAATCCATACAATGGAAAAAAGACAGCATCTTCAACAAATGGTACAGGTCTAACTGGATGTCTACATGTAAAAAATGAAAATAGGCCCATATTTATTTCCCTGCACAAAACTAAAGTCCAAGTGGATCAAAGACCTCAACATAAAATCAGACACACTAAATTGATTAGAAGAAAAACTAGGAAAGAACCTAGAACTAATTGGCACAGGAGAAAACTTCCTGAAGAGAACACCAACAGCAACAGGCTCTAAGATCAACAACCAATAAATGGGACCTCATGAAACTGAAAAGACTATGTAAAGCAAAGTATAATGTCATCAGAACAAAACAACAGCCTACAGTTTAGGAAAGGATCTTCACCAACTTTCTATGTGACAGAGGGCTAATATCTAGAATATATAAAGAACTAAAGAAGTTTTAAAAAACAACAAATCAATTAAATACTGGGGTATGGTGCTAAACAGAGGATTCTCTCTAGAGGAATATAGAATGAAAGAGAAACACTTAAAGAATTGCTCAATTAACTTAGGCATCAAGGAGATGCAAATCAAAACAACCCTGAGATTTCACCTTACACGCATTAGAAGAGCTAAGATCCAAAACTCAAGTTACAAGGATAGAAATAACAATGCAGTGACCAGGAGACTGAACTCTGGGACCTAAAACACCAGCATTTGTGATTGCCAGGTGAACGGAATTCCTACGGTGAGGAAATCAAGTGGGAAAATCCAAGGGACATCCAGTTATTCCTCAGAAAAACTCTGGGTGACCAGAGGCGCACAACCCTGATATGAACAAGCAGCCTCCCTGGGCGCCAAGAGCTGCCATACCAGACTGGGTCACACAGTCTCCAGGCCAGACTGAGAAGGCCCCAGGTACTGTTTCAGACCTGCCTACATCCAGCAGGCACACTCCTCTCGGCAACACTGACAACAGCCCCAGTCCATGTGTGTGTCCACGGACAGACTGAGAAGCCCCCGGGTACCATCTCAGACTTGCCTGCATAAGACAGGCACACACTGCTCAGCAACACTGGCAACCACTCCAGACCATGTGCATGTATCCACGGGCCAGTCTGAGAATGTCCCAGAATCCATTCCCTAGACAGGGCTACATCAGTCGGGCACACAACCCATGGAGGCCTAGCCACGAAACCAAACTAGGACACACAGTGTCAGGTCCAGACTGAGGTGCCCTCAAATACCATCTCAGACCATGGTGCACAGCCCCTGTCCCAGAAGGAGGTGCCAAGTCTCCAGGCCGAGGAAAGCCCTTAGCAGCAAGCCCAGATCGGAGAATGGAGGCTCCAGAGCAGAACAGCACCCCCAGCTGTTATCTCAAACCAGGACACTCAGCCTCTGGCACAGAGTGGGGAGCCAAGCCTCCACACAGGAGGGGTGACCAGCCTTGCGGTGCTCACAACATCTAGCACAGAGCAAGAAGCCCAGCACACAGATCTCACAACAGAGTTCAATTGAGGCACAACACACACTATCAAATCACTAGAACTCCCTGATCTTCTTGAATAATACTCCTGACACAAGAGATTGACAGTTCCACTCTGAAGTTCGTCCTTAAAGCACAAACAGCTCCTTGATTATATATAAACAATTGTCCAAAGGTAGACATAAGAACTCACACAACAAAAATCAAGACACCATGGCCCCATCAAAAACACCCAAAAGCAATGGAGATTTTAATTCAGTGGAGACACAGGAAAATTATCTTAAAGCTATGATTTTGCAGATATTAGAGGAACAAAAAGAGGGACAAAAAGAGGAAATGAACAAGGCCCTCAAGAAATTCAGAAGAATATAACTGCCCACATAGAGGAATAATTAAAGATATACAGAGATGAAACAAAAAAATAGGAGTCACAGTCAATCAGATGAAGTAAACGATACAAAGCATGAAAACAGAATTAGAATCTATAAAGAATACAAAAACAGAGAAGAACCTGGAACTGGAGAACTTAGATAAAAGATCAGGAACCACAAAGGTAAGCATCACCAATAGAGTACAAGAGATGGAAGAGAGAATCTCAGGAACTGAAGATACGCTGGCTAAAATAAATTCCTCACGCAAGGAAAAAATAAAATCAGGAAAATTCCCAAACACAAAACATGCAAGAAATCAAGGATGC
>CM053742.1:57061126-57081057 GCA_028658305.1 Pachyuromys duprasi | reverse complement strand
GTATTTGGGGCACACACAATGGGTTTGGGTTGGTGTGCCTCCGCTGAATGCAGGCCTGTCTGAAATGGTGCCCGAGGCCTTCTCTGTCTGTCCTGTGGACACACACAGGGACTGAGCTTTTTGCTGGTGGATGCGTGCAGTGTTCGCCCTCAGAGTGCAGACTGGTCAAAATGTTCCCCCGACCTTCTCAGACTGGGGTGGTTCTGGCGATTGGTATGTGCCCGCTGCACACCCGTGAGTTGAAGCAGAACTCAGGTCCCTCCCAGACTTGCCTGCGGACTGGCAGAAGGACTGAGGTTTTGCTGGCAGAAGCATGAGGTGCGTGCCCGCAGAGTGCAGACTGGTCAAAATGGTTCCCCAACCTTCTCAGACTGGGGTGGTTCCGGCGATCGGTGCGTGCCCACCGTACACCCATGGGATGAAGCAGAACCCGGGTGCAGTGTGCGCTCACAGTGTTCGGGTCAGTGAAAAAGGTACCCAGTTCCTCCTCAGACTGCCCGCGAGACTGTGTGATCCAGTCTATTATGGAGGATGTGGGCACCCAGCATGGCTGCTTGTTCAGATCAGAGCTGTGCACCGCCGAATGCTGGCGTTTTAGGTCCCAGAGTTCAGTCTCCTGGTCGCTGCGTTGTTTCTTCTGTCCTACTCTTCAGACATAGTGTCCTCTCATGGCAGCCATCTTGGATCCTCTCTCTGTACCCCATTTTTAAATTGGATTAGTTCATTTGTTGATTTTTAACTTCTTGTTTTCTTTTTAATTTTATTTTTTATAATATTTTGTTTCTTTTTTATTAATTTTTTATTATTTAATATTAATTACAGTTTATTTACTTTGTATCCCAGCTGTAGCCCTCTCCCTCATTCCCTCCCAATCTCACCCTTCCTCCCTCGTCTCCACCCTGCCCCTCTCTAAGTCCACTGATGTGGGAGGTCCTCCTCCCCTTCTGTCTGACCTTAGCTTATCAGGTCTCTTCATGACTGGCTGCAATGTCTTCCTCTGTGGCCTGTCAAGGCTGCTCCTCTCTTAGGGGTGGGGAGGTCAAAGAGCCAGCCACAGAGCTCATGTCAAAGACAGTCCCTGTTCCCCTTACTAGAGAAACCCACTTGGATGCTAAGCTGCCATGTGCAACTTCTGAGCAGGGGTTCTAGGATATATCCATGCATGGCCCTTGGTTGGAGAATCAGCCTCAGAAAAGACCCCTGTGCCCAGTTATATTTGGTCCTTCTGGAGCTCCTGCCCTCTCCAGAGACTACTAACTCCCCTTTCTTTCATAGGATTCCCTGCACTCTGCTCAGGGTTTGGTTATGAGCCTCAGCATCTGCTTTAATACTCTGCTGGGTAGAGTCTTTCAGAGGCCCTCTGAGATAGACTCCTGTCCTGTTACTTGTTTTCTCCTACATCTAATGTCCATCCCATTTGTCTTTCTAACTGAGGATTTATCATCTTACCCTGGGTCCTCCTTTTTGTTTAGCGTCTTAGGTATACATATTTTAGTACATTTATTCTATTTTATATGTCTAGTAACTACTTATAAGTGAGTATATAACATGTGTGTCTTTCATCTTCTGGGATACTTCATTCAGGATGATCTTTTCTAGATCTCACCATTTGCCTGCAAATTTCATGATTTCCTTGTTTTTAATTGCTGAGTATTATTCCATTGTATAAATGTACCACAAATTCTGTATCCATTCCTCCATTGAGGGACATCTGGGTTGTTTCCAAGTTCTGGCTATTATGAATAAAGCTGCTACAAACATGTTTGAGCAAATGTTCTTGTTGTGTACTTGAGCATCTTTATTAGCCCTTTGTCAAATATAGGGTTGGTGAAGATCCTTTCCCAATATGTAGGCTGTCATTTTTTTCTGACAACAGTGTCCTTTGCTTTACAGAAGCTTTTCAGTTTCATGAGGTCCTATTTATTGACTGCTGCTCTTAGAGCTTTGCTGTTGGTGTTCTGTTCAGGAAGTTGTCTCCTGTGCCAATGAGTTCTAGGTTCTTCCTGAGTGAGGTATCCCAGAAGCAGAAAGACAAACATAGTACATACTCGCTTATAAGTGGATATTAGACATATAATACGGGACAAACATAATCTATATACCTAACGAAGGTGGACCCAGGGTAAGATGAGCCATCCTCACTCAGAAAGGCAAATGGAAAGGACATTGGAAGAGGGAGTAAACAGCAAACAGGACAAGAGCCTACTACAGAAGGCCTCTGAAAGACTCAACCCTGCAGTGTATCAAAGCAGATGCTGAGTCTCATAGCCAAACTTTGGGCAGGGTACAGGGACTCTTATGAGAGAAAGGAAAGATAGAAAGACCCGGAGGGAGGAGACAGGACCTCCACAAGGAGAGCAACAGAACCAAGAAATCTGGGCACAGGGGTCTTTTCTGAGACTGATACTCCAACCAAGACTATGCATGGAGATAACCTAGAACCTCTGCTCAGATGTACCCCATGGCAGCTCAGTATACGTGTGGGTTCCCTAGTAAGGAGAACAAGGGCTGTTTCTGATATGAACTCAATGGCCTGCTCTTTGATCCCCTTCTCCCCCAACCCCCGAAGTAGGGAACAGTCTTACTTGGCCACAGAGGAAGACAATGCAGCTAGTATTGATGAGACCTGATAGGCTAGGGTCAGATTGAAGGGGAGGAGAGCCTCCCACTCAGTGGACTTGGAGAAGGGAATGGGAAGAGATGAGGGAGGGAGGATGAGATTGGGAGGGAATGAGGAAGGGGACTACAGCTTGGATAGAAAGTGAATAAACTGTAATTAATATATAAAATTTTAAAAGAAGATTGAATGTTGAAAAAAAAGGAAACTGACTAAAATAATATCTACACAAATGCTGTCCTCAAAATGATCATACCAAGTGTGAGTAGTACATAGACAATGACCCAAATATACTATCTCTTAAATTAGTAATCATTTAACTAATAGTCATTTACTCTGATATAAGTGGTCTATATAAACATAGCTTTGTTTCTTTTATATGTGAATGTGGATTTCAAAAGTTGAATGATACAACATAATGGGAGGATTTAAAGACTACATATGAAAATCTATTTAAGAGTTTGTAAAGGTATTCAATGCAAGAATACTAGTGCTTCAAACCCCATTCAAAATATTCTGAAATTAACCATCACCACATTTATCAATAAAAGGCACTTGAACTTCTTTATTTCCAGGGTAGGTTGTGCAAAAGCACCTACTTTGTTCCCACCAACTCCTGAACTGACTTGCTGGCAACAGTACTGTAGCATGGAGCTAGGATATGGAATGTGGTCATTAATGCATTGTGGTTAATTAAAAGAATCCTCCCAATTTGTATCTTGCCTGACTCAGTCTTGGGCCTGATCACAAGATCAACCGAACCTAATTCTTTGTTCTCCGTAAGCATCAGGAAGCAGAGGCTTTATTTCTCTCCAAAGAGCTCTCATATGTAGTCAATTACCTGTGCACTCCCTCCATCTTTAGTGTCATGCCCATGAGAGTGGAGAGAACATCTCTTGAATGGAACATGCCTTCCTCTCAAACTTCTTTTCTGTAAGAATGCCCCCCAATGTGTACTTTCCAGTCCTTCTTCCAGATCATAAGACAGTATAATCTCAGCCGCTGAAGGCCATACAGCCCCAGCTGCCACATGCAGGCCTGGGGAGCCTCATCTTCCATGCATTACACACCAGGCATTGAGGGTACAGTTGAGCTTAAGCATTGAGCTTAAGACATTTTATTTATTAAAAGGATATTTTAAGGTATATTATGTTGGCATTGGATCCATACACATTTAGAAGCAGAGTGCTTTCTTTCAATGATGGTAGGGAGGAATGATGCAAACAGGGATCTAGTGGATGCACCTGCATTATGCAGAATGCTGACAAGGCAAATCATGGTCCATACCCAAATGAGTTTTGTAAGGTTTTCCATTTGTCTTACTGAAATCATTAGTGAATTCCCTCAAGACCCCAAAATTCATATCATGTTGACTTGCTGATGGGTGTATATTTTCTGTTTATTCCTATCTCTGAATTTTCACCAATAACTATTGCTTAAATTATATTATTGCTTAAATGTTTGGTTCTTTTTCTATTGTTTTCAAAGGTCGACTTTAATTACACATATATATGCATATATCTATATGCCTACACAAATGAGCAGTTGTAGGTTGAAATTGTATGTTCATATGGTATAGGTATAATATTTACAGTCTTTTTTGGAGAATTACTATTTAAGTCTGATCTCCTTCAAGCACAAATACTCTAAATAAGACTTTTACAATTAAATAATTCTTTGTACATTGTGATGTCTCTACTTTTCTGCTCAAATCAACCCCCACTTTACTGCTCCAATAGTCTCTAGGCTTAGAGAGGGTGTACTTTTGGGCTAGAAAATGCTTTTCGGCAGTAGTTCTTAAACGTTACCATACATCAGAATCCCTCGAGAGCTTGTTAAAATAGAATGCTGACTCACCAGAAGTTGTGATTTAGTAGGTCCACTGGATGCAGGGTGTTGAGTATTTGCATATTTGACAAACACCTGGGTGATATTGATGCTACTGATCTGGATAGTACAGTTTGAGTGTTGCTCTTCATGCAAATAAATCTGCCTATCTCTGATTTGTTATCATAGTTTAAAAGTAGCTCACATACACAGAGAAAGAGAGTTAAGAAAACAACTGTTTTCATGTAACAATCTGTGGAAAGGAAGAATACATACAGTTTCATCCTTTTTCTCTTCAAAGGTAAATTTACAGAAGATAAGGTAGCCCACACTTGTAGTAAGAGACAAGGGGGAGGAATCTGAAACAGCATGTGATTGTTAGCATGTTTTCTGCACACTGATATTTAGACTCCTCTCCCCCCTTCAAAAAATAAATTCACCAGTTCTCCTTCGCTCTAGATAAACTTAATGGTCTATGTCTCAAACTTTAGTGGAATAATTCAGATTTGAGTTTTCATAGCTTCATCAGATATGAATCTTAGGACAGCAGCTCACTGTAAAAGAGCTCACAGTAAAAGAGGATAGGTGGTGGAGAGAACATACTTTGAGAAGCATCATTCAAACATAAAAAAGTGGTGAAACTTAAGAGTTAAGAGACCAATGTGAAGACAAATGGGATGGACATTGGATGTAGGAGAAAACAAGTAGCAGGACAAGAGCCTACCACAGAGGGCCTCAGAAAGACTCTACCTAGCAGTGTATCAAAGCAAATATTAAACACATAACCAAACCTTTGGCAGAGTGCAGGGAATGATATGAAAGAACGGGGAGTTAGTATGACCTGCAGAGGACAGGAGCTCTGCAAGTTCCAAATATATCAGGGCACAGGGGTCTTTTATGAGACTGTCTCTCCAACCAAGGACCATGTATGGATATAACCTAGAACCCCTGCTTGAATGTAGCAAATGGTAGTTCAATATCCAAGTGGGTACCCTAGTAAGGGGAACAGGGACTATTTTAGACATGAACTCAATGGCTGGCTCTTCAACCCCCCAGCTCCCCGAGGGAGGAGCAGCCTTGCTAGGCCACAGAAGAGGACATTGCAGGCAGTCCTGAAGAGACCTGATAAGCTAGAGTTTGAGATGGAAGGGGAGGAGACCCTCCCCTATCAGTGGACTTGGAAAGGGGCAGGGAGGAGATGAGGGAGGGTTGGGGGGATAGGGAGGGAATGTGGGAGGGGTCTACGGCTGGGATACAAAGTCCCTAACCTGTGATTAATATAAAATAAAAATATTTTTTAAAAAGGAAAGATAAAAAAGAAAGAAACCAATGTGAGAACTTTTAGTAAACTCCAGAAGCAAGAGTCTCTCCACATATTTTAAAAACATACTCAGGCCCGGAAGTGTGGTGTGGTAAAAATAAGTCTTGAAAATGCTATCTAAGAATCTTTAAAATGAAATACAGTAACCAAATTTATTTAGTAAGGAAACTAACTCCAGTGTTTTAAAGCACTTGTTTCAATTACCTGATTCCTCAACAGTACCTCTATGAACTTGTCTGTTCTCCTGTTTAACATATTTGTTTTCATTCCTATTAAAAATGTTAAATGACTGAGCTAAGAATGGAACTTGTGTTTTGGGACTCTATACATAGTCCAAATTATTGTGCTGAGTTGAACGAAAAGCTAGTTGAAAGTACAATGCATAGTATTCCAGGTTATCAACTTCTTGGGTGCTCTGCCATGTTTAGGACCTAAAGTTCATCAACTATGGCACCATTACAGAAGATCCAGAATTAGCAAGCAGATTGCCACTCTCATTGAGCTATATTTTTGAGACTCCAAGATTATAGTCATAAAAGTGGAGTGACAGAAATGATTAGGGCAGAGAGACTCCTCAGGTCTGTTACTATTGGCATTATATTTGTTTCAAGAGCACAACACAGGTATCTGCATTTCTACAAGCCTTTCCAAAGCACTTCAGGAAAATTGATATAATCTGGTAATCCTTCACCATCTGCAAACTGTATTTATTTGCAGCAGCTGTCCCTAACTGTTAGACACCTTTGTATATTTGTTGTGGTCCCATTTGTTTATGAAAGGAGTAGCTTTGGTTAAATAAAATATCAGGCAAGAGAGATAGGCATGTCCGATTTGGGTTAGAATACATTACCCTCTAAGAACCATGATGGAAAGCTACTCTCAAAAGCAGCAAGGATTAGAGAGCCAGAAGAACAGATTTATTTAAATATCAAGTGTCAGCTATAGACTTCAGTCTTACAAATTCTCCTACACTTATGATACCATCACAAAGTTGTGTATTTCATCCTTATCTGCTCTTTGTGCTAACACTCAGTATACATGAAAAGTAATTCCCATTCTCCCATCTCTTCTTTAGTTATTAGGAGAAGACAGATATTTTAGAATGAGTTTCAATTGGTGTGATGTATTCACATTTTAGCTTGTCAGAATTCTTAGTCAGTAGAATTTGAGAGGATTGGAGAACTCTATATAAACAGATCTGTGAGAGGACAGCCCACTGACAGGATGGCTTGCAAGGCATCACATGATAAAAACACACCGGTGTTTGCCTTATTACATTCCACATTCAGTTACTGGCTTCTAGCCAAGGTTAGAATGGAATGCCTTAAGTACTTGACCTTTCACCTCATAATTTTATTTCCATGCCCACATCCCTTTGCTGTAGAGAGCAGTAGATATGTAATACAAATCACAAGATCCAGAAATATTGCTGAATGCAAGTAATCAGAATAAAAAATACAGACACTACTTTTCTGTATTGTAAACTAGTTATCAGTATGAAGGACAGAATCAAAGCAGCACATAATTAACAAATTTAGATCGGAGCTCAGTCTTTAAAACAATTGCCCCTCCTTCTTTCAATATTCACAGGTAACACAACAAACCAAATCAATGTGATTTACTCCCATTCCCAGGACAAAGAGTTATTTGCAAAACATCAAATCCTCCTTCCACTGATATTCACTTGTGTGCTTCTATAGAATAGGCATGTGTAACTATCCTGCCTGGACTTCATGTGGTCAACAGCTTCCAGTTTCCATTGATTTGACGGAAAATAACAGCAGTCTTCTCTAATTGCCAAGGAACTAGGATGCAGGGCAGGTGTTGTGGGAGAAGTATGCAACTGTCTTCCACATCAATTCAGTTGAAGTCCCCAATTTCTGAGCTACTCTATATTGCCTCCTCTACCTTTTGTTTTTACTTATAGTTTTCCCTTTCTACTTTCTGGTAGATAAAGCAAAAATCTACAAGAAGAAAAACTGAGATTCCTTACTCCGTTGCTTTTCTGCTTTCTCTTCATTATCAAGTAGTATTGGATAACTTTAATTTATATACTTCCTCCTCCATTTCTCCCAGAGGAAATGAATGAAATGAATTTGGATCCATATTCTAAGATTAGGTCTTTAGGTAATGATCTTGATGCATTAATAGTGAATTTGTTTAATTAGTGTAGCAGGGTTACAAACAAAAAATATATATTGTTAGCCCATATTTGTTCTATATTAACTCTAATTCTAAATGCTACAATTATCTGTATTGTATCATTTTGGAGACTAAAATATTAAGTAGTTACACGACTACCCAATTATATCACCAGCAAGCAATGATATGGAGACTTAAAGCCAGAAATGTATGGCTTCATATTGATGTTTTAATCACTGCATTTTACTGCCTCTCATAGTCCCATCACCTGTGACAAGAGGTAACAAATCATCTAAAAGAAGATGATTTTCCATTCCTTTTTAGCATTCTTGAGTGTTTAGGATATAAACTTATTTTGCCTTAAGCAGTAGTATCAGGTGTGGGTGGATAATAAACAACAAAGAGATTAGCTTTGTGGCAGAAGGCATAAACAAAAAGCAAGGCAATATGTCCTTGTAACAGATATAGAAAGATATAGTAGGGCAATGACTCTAAAAGACAGGCTAACATTGACATACACATACAAACAATATATATATATATATATATATATATATACACATAATTTCTATATTATTCTTGTCAATATGCATATATATCATGTTATATCTCATAAATATGTACAATTAACATTTGGAAAATTAAAAGTCATCATAAGTGTCAGATTCTTGGGCTGAGAAAGTTGATTTTTTTTGGTAAATGTTTGCTGTGCAAGCATGAAAAATGTGTTTGGGTCTTTATGACCCAAATGAATGTATAGTGGCATACATCTAACTCAAGCACTGGGTTCAGGGCAGAAACAGGTGGATCCCAATTGCACACTGGCCAGCAGTCTAGCCCAAATGCTAATCTCTAGGAAGAGGGAGATATTGTATAGAGAGTGATACAGAAAGATCCACCCATGCATGCACACACACAAACACACACACACACACACACACACACACACACACACAGGAGGGAGAGAACTTGAAAAATAAACAAATAATTTAATCTCCTTAAGAAGACTCTAGGCTGTATCTGAAGGACACAGGATCTGAAACTCTGAAACAGGGGAGTGGATGGGCAGTTGAAGCCAGAACATTGACATTGAGGCTTCCTGGGCAAGAGGGGACAACCTGTGAGCTGGGAAAGTTTGGATCCAGGTTACCCGCAGATATCTCCAGAGATTGAGAGTGCTGAATATTCAACCCTCTGTGTTTCCTCTTGATAGGACTCCCTCCTCAGCAGAGGCAGCAACAGTGCCCACTGCTCCAAGCATGGGCCTCCTTGTTCCCAAACTGAGACAGCAGGGGCTGGCATCCCAGTTCCACAGCAGCAGGCAACCATATAGACCTCCCAGGTCTGTGGGCAGCTGTACAGGCTTCCAAGGCCTCCAAGCGAGAGACTGTATCATCCTCCCAGGTCTCCAGGGGTGGCAGCGGAGTGCCAGCTGGCCATAACAGGAGCCTCCAAGCTCCATGACTGAGAAAATAGAAGTGGCTATCCCAAGTAACAGTCTCCTTGCCCAGTGGACAAATAGTGGATACCACTGAGCTAACAGATCATCTACATTCTCATTTGTCCCTGCAGGCCCAAATCTGAGTAGAGAACAGGGGGAACCTCTCTGCTTACAGATTAGGCCTCCTGGCAAGTAAGTCCACCTTCAAGTAGGTGCATGCAGAGCCCCAGATCCAGGGTCCCTCTGTGCTAGCAGCCAGACATCAGATCCCTCCCAACTACACACCCACTGTGGGCAACACAGGGATTCTTGGGACAGTATTCTCAATGTTGAAGACACTGTTCTGTGGATTTACTAGTGGAGTCCAGGCAAAAAATCCCTAGTGCTCAGACAGATCTGAATACTAGGAAGACAGTACAACAAGCCTGTAGGCCACTGAGGTATTCAGGACACCTCTGCATGCACATTGTGCCTGTGAACAGCACCAGCACACATAATCCTTCCTGTACTTAAGCCCCACATTCCAGGCATCAACACTCTCTGGCACCATGTCCTTTAAGGCACATGCCCAAGCATGTTCTCCTGCACTTGTGCACCTGCATTTGCAACATTCATCCCGTAGCTACAGCTGAAACACCAACACACACTCTCAAACCGGTGGACTTCTCTCATCTTCCCTGAATAATACTCCAGACACCAGAGATAGACAGAACCAGTCTAAAGTACAGACTCCAGGAACAAACCGCGAAAGTTGCAGACAAGCAGATGGTTAAAGGTCGGCATAAGAACACATCCAGAAAAATCAGGGTATCATGGCTTCACCAGCAACCCCCCAAATCAATGGACATGCCAATTCATCGGAAACACAAGAAAATGATCTCATTTCTAGGCTTACCCAGATAAATGAGGCACATAAAGAGGAAACAAAAAAAGCTCCCAAAGAAAAACAAAGGCAGCCAGAGAAATAGGGGTATGGGTAGAGGCAAAATAGGTGGCATATAGAGAGGAAATGAACAACAACAACAACAACAAAATACCATAGAGGCCATCATGGAAGGACAGGAATCCACATTCAAACAGATGAAGGAAATGGTGCAAGACATGAAAACAGAATTAGAATCAATAAAGAAAACACAAACAGAGAAAACCCAGGAGCTGGAGGCCAGAATGTTTCAGTGCAGAATTCTACCAGACCTTCAAAAAAGAGGTAGTTCCAATTCTCTTCAAATTATTCCACAAAATAGAAACAGATGGAATATTACCAAATGCATTCTATGAAGCCTCAATCACCTTGGTACCTAAACTACACAAAGACCCAACAAATAAAGAGAACTCCAGACCTAGATCTCTTATTAACATTGATGCAAAAATACTCAATAAAATACTTGCAAACCGAATCCAAGAGCACATAAAATATATCATCCAATATGACCAAGTAGGCTTCATCCCAGGCAAGCAGGGGTGGCTCAGTATGTGGAAAACCATCAATGTAATACACCATATAAACAAACTGAAGGAGAAAAACCTCATGATCATCTCCTTAGATGCTGAAAAAGCATTTGACAAAATCTAAAACCCATTCATGCTTAAGTCTTGGAGATATCAGAGGTACAAGGCACATACCTAAACACAGTAAAGGCAATGTACAGCAAACCTATTGCTAACATTAAACTCAATGGATAGAAACTTAAATCAATCCCACTGAAATCAGGGACTAGGCAAGGCTGCCCATTGTCTCCATATCTCGTCAACATAGTACTTGAAGTCCTAGCTCGAGCAATAAGACAACTAAAGGAGATTAAGGGGATACAAAGGAAGAAGTCAAAGTATCACCATTTGCAGATGATGTGATAGTATACAAGAGTGACCCCAAAAATTCAAGCAGAGAAGTCCTTCAGCTGATAAACATCTTCACCAAAGTATCTGCATAAAAAATAATTTAAAAAATCAGTAGAATTCTTGTATATGAAAGACAAAAGGACTGAGAAAGAAATTAGGGAAACTACACCCTTCACAATAGCCACTAATAACATAAAGTACCTTGGCGTGACTATAACCAAGCAAGTGAAAAACCTGCAGAAAAAAAAAAAAAAAAACTTCAAGTCTCTGAAGAAAGAAACTAAAGAAGATATCAGAAGATGGAAAAAAAAATCTCCCATGATCATGGATCGGTACTGAAAATGGTCATTCTGCCAAAAGCAAATACAGATTCAATATAATTCCCATCAAAATACCAATATAATTCTTTACAGACCTTGAAAGAACAATCCTCAACTTCATATGGAAAAACAAATACCCAGAATTGCCAAAACAATCCTGTACAACAGATCTTTTTGAGGTATCTCCATCCCTGATCTCAAGCTGTACTACAGAGCAATAGTAATAGAAATTGCATAGTTCTGGCATAAAAACAGAAAAATGGATTGATGGAATAGAATAGAAGACACAGAAACAAACCTATACATCTATGGATACTTGATTTTTGACAAAAAAGCCAAAAACCATACAATGGGAAAAAGACAGCTTCTACAATTGGTGCTGGTCTAATGGGTTGTCTTCATGTAGAAAAATTGCAAATAGATCCATATTTATCACCCTGCACAAAACTAAAGTCCATGTGGATCAAAAACCTCAACATAAAACCAGACACACTAAATCTGTTAGAATAAAGAGTGGGGAAGAGTCTTGACCTCATTGGCACAGGAAACAACTTCCTGAACAGAACACCAACAGCACAGGCTCTAAGAGCAAAAATCAATAAATGGGACCTCATGAAATAGAAAAAGCAACAGTCTACAGACTGGAAATGGATCGTCACCAACCCTATATTTAACAGAGGGTTAATATCCAGAATATATAAAGAACTCAAGAAGTTAAAAATCAACAAATCTACTACTCCAATTAAAAAATGAGGTACAGAGATAAACGGGGATTTCTCTGTAGAGTAATATCAAATGGCATAGAAACACATAAAGAAATGTTCAAAGTCTTTATTCATCAAGGAAATGCAAATCAAAATGACCCTGAGATTTTACCTTTCTCCCATCAGAATGGCTAAGATAAAAAACTCAAATGACAGCACATGCTGGAGAGGATGTGGAGAAAGGAGAATGCTCCTCTATTGCTGGTGGGAATATAAACCTATGGAACCACTTTGGAATTGATCTGAGGCTTTCTCATAGCCAAACGGGGCAGAGTACGGGGAATCTTATGAAAGAAGTGGGAGATAGAAAGATCTGAAGGGGACACGAGCTCCACATACAGAGCAACAGGACCAAGAATTCTGGGCCCAGGTGTATTTCCTGATACTGATACTCCAACCAAGTACCTTGCATGGATATAACATAAAAATCCTGCACAGTTGTAGCCCATGGCAGTGCAGTATCCAAGTGGGTTCCCTAATAATGCAAACAGGGACTGTCTCTGACATGAATTTAGTGGCTGGCTCTTTGATGACCTCCCCCTGAGGTGGGGGAAGCCCTATCAGGAACACAATGCAGCCAGTCCTGATGAGACCTGATAGACTAGGTTCAGAGGGAAGGGGAGGAGAACCTCTCCTATCAGTAGACTTTGATAGTGGCATGGGAGGGGATGAGGTAGGGAAGGTAGTATTTAGAAGGAATGAGGGAAGGTGGTTACAAGTGGGATACAAAGTGAATAAACTGTAAATAATATAAAAATTAAAATTATGTAGAAAAGAAGACTCTACCCTGCATGGTATTAAAGCAGAGGCTGAGACTCATAGCTAAACTTTGGCAAGAGTGCAGGGAATCTCATGAAAGAATGGGTAGGTAAAAAGACCTGGAGACAGGAGCTCCACAAGGAGTGCAAAAAAAATATGGGCCCAGTGGTCTTTTCTAAGACTAATACAACAACCAAAGACCATTCATGGAGATAACCTAGAACCCTTGCACAGATGTAACCAATGGCAGCTCAGTGTCCATGTGGGTACCCTAGTAATGGGAACAGCGACTGTCTCTGACATGAACTCCGTGTGCAGCTCTTTGATCACCTCCCCCTGAGGGGGCTACAGCCTTTCCAGACCACAAAGGAAGACAATGCACCCATTCCTGATCAGACCTGATAGACTGGGATCATATGGAATGAGAGGAGGACTTCCCTTATCAGTGGACTGGGGGTGGGGCTTTGGTGGAGAAGAGGGAAGGAGGGTGGGATTGAGAGGGGACAAGGGAGGGGGCTATAGTTGGGAAATAAAGTAAATAAATTGTAATTAATAAAAAGTTAATTAAAATACAAAAAAGAAAAATAAGGTCTAAGTTTGTAAGATCATTTTCATGGTATGACTTAGGAAAGTCATCCGTTTATCTGTGAAAGTTAAGCCAACTACATGACACAAGCATACACAATCTCATTGAAGTAAGCAAGAATTCCACTTTTTTTAACCTTGTAAAACTATAGGGGGAGGAAAGGAAAGGGGAAAGAAAGAAAGGGAGCTATGTTTGCGTGGAAAAACAGAATAAAATGTATGAAAGTAAGATTACTTGTCACTTGAACACATAAACTGCAAACTAAACTTCTCAGTGCATTCCAATACAGGGTCAGCTATATTGATGTCTCTTTAATGATGCAGAGAGACATCTCAAGTTTGGCTTTCCCTATCTGCCTTTACTTTCCACGTGGAATGTCCATCGAAATAAAAGCCACTGAGTTTGTTATGAGAATCACATTTCCAAATAAGGGAGGCCACTGCAGCCACCAACCAGTTACCTCTTAAAGGTAGCCAGAGTCTTTCATCCAGTTGGATTTTAGTTTTGCTCAGAGTGATAAATATGGATCTATTTACATTTTAAAGACCTCAACATAATAGCACAAACACTTAACCTATTAGAAGAAAAGGTAAGAAAGAGCCTTGAACTCATTGGCACAGGAGACAACTTCCTGAACAGAACAACAACTCAGGCTCTAAGTTCAACTCTAAGATTGATAAATGGGATCTCATGAAACTGAAAGCTTCTATAAAGCAAAAGATACCCTCAAAAGAAAAACAAAGAATGACAGACTACAGACTGGGAAAAGATCTTCACCAACCTTATAACCAACAAAGGACTAATATCCAGAATATAGAAAGAACTCAAGAAGATAAACATCAATAAATAATCCAATTAAAAATGGGCTAAGGAGCTAAACAGAGAATTCTCAACAGAGAAGTCTGGAATGACAGAGAAACACTTAAAGAATTGTTCAACATCCTTAGTCATCAGAGAAATGTAAATCAAAATGATCCTGATATTCCAACTTACACTCACCAGAATGGCTAAGATCAAAAATTCAAGTGACAACACATGCTGGAGAGAATGTAGAGAAAGGGGAACTGTCCATTTTGTTGAGAGTGCAAACTTATACAACCACTTTGGAAATCAATAGGGTGCTTTCTCAGAAAATTAAAAATAGTGACAGGAGCTCCACAAGGAGAGCAACAGAACCAAAAAATCTGAGTACAGGGGTCTTTCCTGAGACTGATACTCCAACCAAGTACCATGCATGGAGAAAACCTAGAACCCCTGCACAAATGTAGTCCATGGCAGTTCAGTGTCCAAGTGGGTTCCATAATAATGGGAACAGGGACTGCCTCTGACATGAATTGATTGGCCTGCTCTTTGATCACCTCCTCCTGAGGGGAGAGCAGCCTTACCAGGCCACAGAGGAAGACAATGCAACCACTCCTGATGAGACCTGATAGACTAGGAGCAAAAGGAAAGAAAGGAAGACCTCCCCTATCAGTGGACTTGGGAGGGGCATATGGAGAAAGGGGGGGGAAGGTGGGATTGTGAGGGGAGGAGAGAAGGGTTTATGGGGGGATACAAAGTGAATAAAGTATAATTAATAAAAATTAAAAAAACAAAAAATAGTGCTGCCTCAAGTTCCAGCTATAGCACTTCTGGGCATATACCCAAAAGATTCTCTACCATACAACAAAGACATTTGCTCAACTATGTTCATTGCGGCTGTATTCATAATAGTCAGAAAATGGAAACAGCCTAGATGTCCCTCAAGTGAAGAACGGATACAGAAATTGTGGTACATTTACACAATGGAATATTGCTGGGCAAGAAAAAAGACAGGAATCATGAAATTGGCTGGCAAATGGATAGAGCAAGAAAAGATCATCCTGAGTAAGGTAATCTAGAACCAGAAAGACATGCATGATGTGTACTCACTTACAAGTGGATATTAGTCATATAGTACAGGATAACAGTACTACAATCACAGACTTAAAGAAGCTAAATAGCAAAGAGGAGCTTAATTTTCATTCATAACAGCAAATAGAATAGACAATAGAAGTGGACATGGTTGAAGAGAGGGAACAGGACTGGAGCCTACCTTAGGTGTCCTCTGAAAGTCTCCATCCAGCAGGGAATATGGCAGATGCTGAGACTCACAGCCAAACTTCAGGCAGAGTGCAGGGAGTCTTATGGAAGAGTAGGGGTATAGAAGGACCCGGAGGGGACAGGAGCTCCAGAAGGAAAATAACAGAACCAAAAATCTGGGCTCAGGGATCCTTGTGGAGACTGATGCACCAACCAAGGATCATGCATGTAGATCCCCTAACACCATAATCAGATGTAGCCCATAAGCAGCTCAGTCTCCATGGGGGTTCCCTATTAAAGGGAGTAATAAGGCTGTCTCTAACATGGACTCTGTTGCCTGCTCTTTAAACACTCCCTTCCACCCCCACTCCAGGCAGGGCAGCCTTTTCAGGCCACAGAGGAAGAGAATGTAGGCTGTCCTGATGAGACTTGATAGGCTAGGGTCAGATGGTATGGGAGGAGGGCTCCTTGTTTCTTAGAACTAAAAAGGGAATATAGGGAGTAGAAGGAGGGAGGGTAGGACAGTGAGGGGGTTATAATCACAGTGTAAAGTGAATAAATTTTTTAAAGAACATAAAAATTATTTTAAAAAGAAAAAAATATTTGGAAAAATAGAGACAGAGACCATGAGCAGTGGAGACAGAGAGGCAGAAGAGACAACTAGACTACTTTAGAAGTATGTAGCCAATCAAAGAAAGGAAAATGAAATTACAGTTGATGAAATTGCGATCTTATATTATAAATAGCAGTAAAGCAAGCAGCATACAGATGCCAAGGGCTATCAGGCAGCCACCAGAATAGCAAGAAAACTATACAGACACTACATGTTTCTATAACCCCCATCTTCCCTTTAACATATAATAGATATAACTAAATGTAGATATAATCTTATAACGTTAGTGAGGGGTTATTTTTCTGAGGCAGCAGTTTTATGTTAGGGTAACTAAAAACTAAAGGGGACAATTAAATGGGGGCTTAGGAAATTATGGCCTGCGAGGAAAGTCTGTTACTTGTTTTGTTTTTTTTTTAATTAAAGTATAATTCTAGCATGGCCACTCCCTTTGTTTATACGCCACTAATATGATAGATTTCAAAGTTGAGTACTTGCAACAAGGAACATAGGATTCTCAAATAGTAAACTATTTATTATACAGTTTTCTTCAGTAAATGATTGCCAATACTTGGGTTCAGTTACCAAATCAGATTGAACTTTGAATCAAATTAGGTATGTACAATTTTAGTGTCCTTCTACCTATATCCCCAAACTGTGCTCCTAGACTCCTAGAAAAGGCAAGATTAGCTTTAGAGACCATTCTACAATTTGATTTTCTTCATATATTCAAGTTACTGTGAGTATGATATCTGCATCCCTAATTACTTCAGATGTTAACGATAAGTGTTTATAATTATATAGGGCTTAGAACATAAAGCACACACACATCCATTGGCTTATCTATTCTTCGCAAAGTCCTGATGAAAAGGTGCTATTATCACATCTCACAGATGAGTATGTAACTCAAATTCAGTGAGATAAAATGACTAATTAATGGTCACATATCTATAGATACAACCTGAATGTGAGCTCAGGTATTTTGAAAAAACAATGACTGTGTTTTCCATTTGATTTCAGCTAAAGTACTAGTATGAATTCTAGCTCAATGAAAACAGAATAGCTATATTCCACTGAACTTAAAAACTGGTCCTTCAGCTTTTCAGCAATATTCACATAGATTTCTTAAAGCCTGAATATCAAGCCGGTACCTTATAATGTGCTTTTTGTATTGTTCATTTACTGTTTCACGTGCTTATTACCTGTACTCCTTGGATTCTTCCAGAAATGAGTTGTTAGGGTGGATCATTGTTAAGAATACATGGTGTCTAGAATGAGAATGACACTGGTTCAATCCTACCTCTGCAACTTTAAAATAAACACTAACTCCTGTGGGCCCCAATTTTCTCAAGATTAAATAAGGTAATACATGTAAAATACTTAACACAGGATCAGAAATGTAGCAAACATTAAATGAATCACTCAATAAAAGATTTTTAATGCAGATTACATAATCACTTTGGAAAAGAATAAATAACAAAGTCTTAATGTCTTTTGTAATTAAATGTTAAGATCCTACACGACTAAGTACATGCATTTCTATATATTTATTTAGAGAAATACTTAAGTTCATGTCAAAAACCTGTACACAAAGACTGGCAAGATACCTCAGTTTATAAAATGCTCACCTTTCTACACAAGGAAATGAGTTTATCTATAGAATCTGCACTTTTATAAAAAGCTAGGTGTGGTAGTAGCAGGGTAAAGGCAATGGATCCATGGGATTTCCTTGCCAAGAGTTGTAGCCTACTCAATAAAGTCGAGGTCAGTGAGACACTCAGTCTCAAGAAAAAGAGATAATGTATGACTCAGTGAATGAATGAATATTGGACAGGACATAAGGAATGAAACCTAAGGTTGTCTTCTGAACTCTGTATGAACACACATAAAACACAGTCACAATGAACATGCATATACCACATCTATATATATACACATATACATGTATATACATGTATATATACATGTAAATATATATGTATATACATGTACATATATATGTATATATGTGTATATGTATATATATGTACATATATATGTATATATACATGTATATGTGTATATATATATAGATATATCAAAAATGTCTGTAAAGTAATATTTACAACAGTTTTATTTATTGTAAAAACATAAATTTGAGGCTGAGGAGGTAGATCGATAGTTTATATCACTGGGTAGCTTTCCAGAAGACCAGCACCTACATGATGGCTCACAATCATCTGTAACCACAGAGATCTGAAATTCTCTTTTGGCCTCTATAGACACAAGCTATTCATGTACATGGCACACAAACATGCATGCAGACAAGGCACCCATACACATAATATATTTGTTCTTAAAAATTAGAAAAGAAAATTTAAAAAAAGCCATTCCAAGCAGTAGTGGCACATGCCTTTAATCCCAGTGCTTGCAAGGCAGAGAAAGACAGATCTCTGAGTCAGAAGTCATCCTGGTCTACAAAGTAAGTACCAGGATATCCAGGACTACACAGAGATCTCCTGCCTCAAAAATAAACAAGCAAACAAACAAGCAAGCTACCAAACTACCCAGATTTTATTAAATACATGAATAGTTAAGCCCACCATGCTATATACATATTATAAAATTCTACTCAGCAATAAATATAAAATCTACTCATAAATGACAAATTACTTCAATCTCCAGGGAAGTGTTATGAGTAAAATATCCAATACCAAATGTCCTATAATATATGATTTAATTTAAATAACACTCTTGAAATTATGGAGACAGAAAAGATAATAGTGATTTCTTTTTTTAAACGTAGTATGTTTATTTTTATATTAATCACAGGTTAGGTACTTTGCATCCCAGGCATAGCCCCCTCCTTCTTTCCCTCCCACTCTCTCCATCCCTCCCTCATCTCCCCCCCTCCAAGTACACCTACAGGGGAGGACTTCCTCCCCTTTCATCCAACCACAGTTCATCTTGTCTCCACAGGGCTGGCTGCAATGTCCTCCCCTGGGATCTAGCCAGGCTGTTACTCCTGGGCGTGTATTGGGGAGGGTCAAAGAGCCAGCCATCGAGTTCATGACAGAAACAGTCCCTGTTCCCCTTACTAGGGTCTTCAGTTGGACACCAAGCTACCATGGGCCACATCTGAGCGGGGGCTCCATACATAGTCCTTGGTTGGAGAAACTGTCTCATATAAGACCCCTGTGTCCTGATCAATTTGGTCTTTGTGGAGCTCTTATTCTCCCCAAGTCTTACTAACTTCCCCTATATTCATTATTATTCCCAACCTTCTACCGAAGGCTTGGTTGTGAGTCTTAATATCTGCTTTGATACATTGCTATATTGATTCTTTCGATGGCCCTCTTTGGTATGCTCCTGTCCTGTTGCTTGTTTTATCCTCCATCCAATGTCCATCCCATTTGTTCATCTAAACGAGCATTGATCATACCAACCTGGGTCCTCCTTCTTGTATATCTTCCCTAGATGTATAGATTTCAGCATGAACTTCCTATCCTATAGGTCTATATAAGTGAGTATAAACCATATGTTTCTTTCTGCTTTTGGGATTCCTCACTTAGGATGATCGTTTCCAGGTCCCACCATTTGCCTGCAAATTTCATGATTTCCTCCTTTTTAATTGCTGAGTAGTATTCCATTGTGTAAAAGTACTA
>CM053742.1:57043043-57060626 GCA_028658305.1 Pachyuromys duprasi | reverse complement strand
GTGTTAAACCAAGCTCCACAGCAATGTGCTTGTCTAGTTCCACGTCTATTTTCATAGAACCATTCAGCCATGATGGTTATTTTTGTGGACCTAACTTAGTAATGTGCTGAATTAATGCCAATGTCAACAACAAAAACTGGACCCTTTGGGAAGCAGGCCCTATGCCCAGGAGTAGTTGGCCAATACAGAACAGACTCAATGATTTGGTGTGTTTGTCGTTGGGTGGGTGGGGACTTTTGGTTCTGTTTTATTGGTATTTTGCTTATTTTGATTTTGATTTTTGGTTTTCTTTTTTTCTACAGGGTTTGCATTGTTCTGGGAAAAAATGAACATGAAGTTGGGTGGGTAGGAGAGGGTATGAGAGGAGTTGGAGGAGGGGAAATAATATGATCAAACCATATTTTATGAAAAATTGAAAGAAAGAAAAATCAGCATTCTGAGGTTCTAAATGTCATCCATTATCTCAAATATAAAAGGGTTAGGACTCTAAAACCACTTGAGTTGTGTTTTTCAGCTTCTAAATTCCTCATAAGGTTTTGATCAAGCATGACTGATATGTTAAAGTCCAAATTTACCTACAGAACTTAAATTGTAAGTTAACTCATGATTGTTAGAAGTTCTTAAACATGTAGACCTTTTTACCTTTTTATAGAGCTGGTAAAGGTATGACAGCTAGAGGACAGAAAGTGAGAGAGACAGAGATAGAGAAAGAAAGAGTTCCCAAATGTCTTTTATATTCTATTAAAAGACCATCATCACTCCTGTATTCTGTTTTATAAGAATATACTTTTATTAAATTTGTTTTAGGGAGGCTCCAAGATAGTAGCACCAAAAGCACACTGTCTCATAAGCAGGGCAGCAGTGACTGCAACACAACGAACAGACTGAACTGTGGGCCCCCAAACACCAGCAATTGTGTTCCCCAGGTGAGAAGAAACCCCAAGTGTGGGAAGCAATCAGCCCAATTTCAGGTCACACAGATAAATCCTGGAAGAGTTCCGGGGTTCCTGCAGGCCCTCAGTTGCCAATGAGGAGCCACACACCTGAATTGTATACCCCAAAACACTACAGACTGGGTCTCTCTGTTGGGAAGAAACCCCATGATAAGGGAAATATCGGGTCTGACATCAGGGTACCCAGTTAATGTCAGGAAAATTTCCTGGGTTCTCAGAGGTTCAGGGACTCTATCCTTCAGACACAAACCTGTGTGCTGTACTCACTGGCCACTCATTACCTCTTGTGTACTGGGGAACAGAGCTTCAAACTTGACCTATGGATGCCTGGGACTCATGGGATCATCCCCAGATCCTGCTCCAAAGCTCAACCTGCCTCCCTAGTGAAACCAACCAAACCTCAGGGAACCCTGTATCTTCAAGAGGGCTTTTCCCAGCAAAAACAGTGTATGAGCAGCAATAGCTCACTAAATTCAGAGCAAAAGTGCCAGGGGGAGGGAAGCTGTCTCTGAGACTTTTGGTGAGAGAAGAGCACCTGGAGTCCAAAGGAGCCAGTTAGCCTCAAGGACCATACACCTGATGAGAGCTGCAACAATTTCCTAAGAGGCACCTGCCTTTCGCTGACCAAAACCCAAAAGCTGAGGACAGCACTTTCAGGAACAATCATTTTCCTGCCAAGGGGACCTTCACCACAACTCCACCTTCCCACCCCCACAGCCAATACCTGGGACAGCCAGATGGGTAAAGTGCAGCGTAAAAGAACAAACAACAAAAACCAAAGCAACGTGGTATCTCCAGAACCACTATCCAAGGACAAGCAGCGCTGAACATCCTAAGTGAAATTCAAGAATATGACCTTAAATCTATGCTTATGAAGATCATGGAGGAAAAGAATAAAATCTATAAAGAAATACAGGAAGATAAAGCCAAAGAGATTATGGCCACCCATTTAAAAATGCAGGAAGATCCCACAATTTGCCTAAAAATTTCATGATTTCTTTGTTCTTAATTGCTGAGTAACATTCCATTGTGTAAATGTACCAGGATTTCTGTATCCATTCCTCAGTTGAAGGACATCTGGGTTCTTTCTGCATTCTGGCTGTTATGAATAAAGCTGCTAATAACATGGTTGAGCAAATGTCCTTGTTGTATACTTGAACCTCTTTGGATATGTGCCTAGGAGTGGTATAACTGGATCTTGAGGAATCACTATTCCTAATTGAGAAAGTGCCAGACTGATTTCCAAAGTGGTTGTCCATGTTTACATTACCACCAGCAATGGAGGAAGGTTCCCTTTCTCCACCTTCTCTCCAGCATGTATTGTCACTTGAGTTTTTGATCTGATGGCTTCTACTGGGTGTAAGGTATAATCTCAGAGTCACTTTGATTTGCATTTCTCTGATGACTAAGGACATCAAGAATTTCTTTAAGTGTTTCTCTACCATTCGATATTCCTCTACAGAGAATTCTGTTTAGTTCTGTATTCCATTTTTAATTGGATTAGTTGATTTGTTGCTTTTTAACTTCTTGAGTTCTTATATATTCTGGATATGTTGGTGAAGAAACTTTTCTAGTCTGTAGGCAGTCATTTTGTTCGATAACAGTGTCTTTTGATTTACAGAAGATTTTCAGTTTCATGAAGTTCCATTTATTGGTTTTTGATCTTAGAGCCTGTGCTTTTGGTGTCCTGTTCAGGAAGTTGTCTACTGTGCCAATGAATTCTAGGCTCTACTGAGTGACGTATCCCAGAAGCAGAAAGACACACATGGTATATTCTTACAAGTGGATATTAGACATATAAGATAAACATACTAAAATATGTACACCTAATGAAGCAAGAAGGAGGACCCAGGGTAAGATGATCAATCTTCACTCAGAAAGGCAAATGGAATGGACATTGGAAGAGGAAGAAAACAGGAAACAGAGGCCTACCACAGAGGGCCTCTAAAAGACTCTACAAGTAGAGTATCAAAGCAGATGGTGAAGCTCATAACTAAATTTTGGGCAGGGTGCCAGGAATCTTATGAAATAAGGGAGAGATAGAAAGACCTGGAAGGGACAGGAGCTCCATAAGGAGAGCAATATAACCAAGAAATCTTGGCACAGGGAGCCTTTCTGGGACTGATACTCCAACCAAGGGCCATTCATGGATATAAGCGAGAACCCCTGTGCAGACTTAGCCCATGGCAGCTCAGTATCCAAGTGGGTTACCCAGCAAGGGGAACAGAGACTGTCTCTGACGTAAACTCTTTGGCTGGCTTTTTGATCACCTCCCACTGAGGCGGCAGCCTTACTAGGCCACAAAGGAAGACAATACAGCCAGTCTTGATGAGAACTGATAGGCTAGGACCAGATGGAAGTGAAGGAGGACCTCCCATATTAGTGGACTTGGAGAGGGGCATAGGAGGAGATGAGGGAGGAAGGGTTGGAATGAGAGAGAATGAGGGAGGGAACTACAGCTGGGATAGAAAGTGAATAAACTGTAATTAACATAAGAAATAAAAATTAAAATATTTTTTAAAAAAGTAATACAGGAAGATACAGCCAAACATTGTGTGGCCTTTAAAGAGGAAATAATTAGATCTCTGAAAGAAATTAAAGAAAGAGAGGAAAGTTCAAACAAATTAGTGAAGGAATTGATGAAAAAGCAAGAAAATCCAAAATCAGGTGAAAGAAATCAACAAAATGGATCAAAATGTGAAATGGAAATGGAAACATTAATAAATGCAAACTGAGGAAATAATAAAGAGGGAGAACTTTGGGAAGAAAACAGGAACCACAGACATAAGCATATCTAACAGGTTGTGATAGAAGACAGAATCTCAGGTGTTGAAGATACAATGGAAGAAATCGATGAAAATACCAAAAAAAAAAAAAAAAAAAAGTCAAATCTAAAGAATTCCTTACAAAAACCATCCAAGAAATCCAACACAACCTGAAACGACCAAACCTAAGAATAATTGGAATAGAGGAAAGGCCCAGAAAATATTTACAACAAAATCATACAAGAAAGTTTCTCCAATTTAAAGGAGAAGCCTATAAGCATACCAGAGGTCTGCAGAACACCCAATAAATTAGACCAGAAAAGAAAATCCTCCTACCACATAATATTCAAAACACTAAATATACAGAACAAAGGAAACTATTAAAAGCTGCAAGGGAACATGGCCAAGTAACATATAGTGCCAAGCCCATCAGAATCACACCTGACTTCTCAGCAGACACTATGAAACAGAAGGTCCTGGTTGGATACCATGCAGAACCTAAGAGAACACAGATGTCAGCCCAGACTACTATAACCAGCAAAACTCTTGACCATCATAGATACAGAAAACAAGATATTAAATGACACAAATAAATTTAAATAGTACCTACCCACAAATTCAGCCTTGCAGGAGATACTAGAAGGAAAAATAAAACCCAAAAAAGCTAGCTATATCCAGAAAAATACAGAAAATAAATAACCTCACTACAGCAAACTAAAAATAGCCAAGCACAAAAACACACTACCACAACCAACATCTAAATAAAAGCATCTAACAGTCACTGGTCATTCCTTAATCACTTTCATCATTAATGGCTTCAACTCTCCAATAAAAGGAGACAAAAAAAACCCTCTCCAATAAAAAGAGACAAACTTTTTATTGGATGAATAAACAACCCCCAATATTCTGCTGCATGCAAGAAACACACCTCAGTCACAAAGATAGACATTACCTGGGAGTAAAGGGCTGGAAGATGTTTTCCAAGCAAACAGACAGAGGAAGCAAGAAAGAAGTAGCCATTCTAATATCTAATAAAATAGACTTTCAACTAAAATTAATCAAAAGTGATAGGAAAGGTCATTTCATACTCATCAAAGAAAAATTCCAACAAGAAGACATCTCAATTCTGACATCTACGCCCCAAATACAAGGGCACTCACATTTGTAAAAGAAACATTAATAAAACCTAAACCACACACAGATCCCCACACATTAATAGTGAGAGACTTCAACACACCACTTTCAACAAAGGACATGTCAACAAAACAGAAATTAAACAGAGAAGTGATGACACTAACAAATGACATGAATCAAAGGGACCTAAAAGGCATCTACAGAAACTTTCACCAAAACACAGAGGAATTTATCTTCTTCACAGCACCTCATGGAACCTTCTCCAAAATAGAACATATAGTTGGTCAGAAAGCGAGCCTCAGCAGATACAAGAAGATTGAAATAAGGCCTTGCATCGTAACAGACCACCATGGATCAAATCTGGATCTCATCAACAACAGAAATGGCAAAAAGCCTAAATACACATGGAAACTGGACAACTAGCTACTCAATGAAAACTGGGTTCGGGAGGAAATAAAGACAGAAATTAAGGACTTCTTAGAACTCAATGAAAATGAGGACAGAACTTACCCAAACTTATGGGACACAATGAAAGCAGTGCTAAGAGGAAAGTTCATAGCATTAAGTGCCTTCAAGAAGAAATTCAAAACATCTCATACAAGCAACTTAATGTCTCACCTGAAAGCCCTAGAAAAAAAAAAAAGAAGCAGACACACCAAAGAGGAGTAGATGGCTGGAAATAATCAAACTCAGGGCTGAAATCAATAAAGTAGAAACAAAGAAAGCAATTGAAAGAATCAAAGAAACCAAGTGATTGCTCTTTGAGAAAATCAACAAGATAGACAAACCCTTACCCAAGCTAACTAAAACTCAGAAAGACCAGCAAATAAAGAGAATTTAAGACCAATTTCCCTTATGAACACTGATGCAAAATTAACCAGTAAAATATTCACAAACCAAATCCAATAACACATCAAAGATATCATCCACCATGACCAACTAGGTTTCATCCCAGCTATGCAGAGGTGGTTCAATACAAAGGAATCCATCAATGTAATCCACCATATAAACAAACTGAAAGAAAAAAGACATGAACATCTTCTTAGATGCTGAAAAAGCATTTGGTAAAATTCAACACCCATCATGCTTACAGTCCTGGAGAGATCAGGGATAGAATGCAATAGTAAAGGCATTATACAGCAAACCTATAGTTAACGTCAAACTAAATGGAGAGAAATGTAAATCAATTCCTCTGAAATCGGGGACAAGGCAAGGCTGACCACTCCCTCCATATCTCTACAACATAGTACTTGAAGTCCTAACTAGAGCAATAAGAAAATTAAAGGAGATCAAGAGGATTCAAATTAGAAAGGAAGAAATCAAAGTATCACTATATGGAGATGATATGATACATATGATACGGGAGTTACCCAAATTTTTTTAATAGGGAACACCTTCAGCTGATAAACACCTTCAGCAAAGTAGTTGGATACAAAATTAATTCAAAAAAATTCACTGTCTCTCCTGTATACAAATGACAAATGGGCTGAAAAAGAAATTAGGAAAATAACACCCTTAAATAGCGATATACACACACAAACCACATGCGCACAAATAAAGTATGTTGGTATAACTCTAACCATGCAAATGAAAGATGTGTATGAAAAAAACTTCAAGTCTATGAAGAAAGAAATTAAAGAAGAAATGAGAAGATGGAAAGATTACTGATTCTCATGGTTCAGCAGGATTAATACAGTGAAAATGGCTATCCTACCAAAAGCTATCTACAGATTCAATGCAATTCCTTTCAAAATACCAACACAGTCCTTACAGACCTTGATAGAAAATTTCTCAATTTCATATGGAATAACAAGAAACCCAGAATAGCTAAAGCAATCCTCTACTATAAAAGATCGTCTGGAAGTATCTCCATGCCTGATCTCAAGTTGTATAATAGAGCAACAGTAATAAAAACTGCATGGTACTGGCATAGAAACAGACTGGAGGATTATCAGAGTCGAATAGAAGACCCTGAAATAAACCCACACACTTATGGACACCTGATTTTTGACAAAGATGCCAAAACCCTACAATGGAAAAAAGGCAGCATCTTCAACAAATGGCGCTAGTCTAACTGGAGGTCTACAAGTAGAAAAATACAAATAAACCCATACTTTTCACCCTGCACAAAACTAAAGTCCAAGTGGATCAAAGACCTCAACGTAAAACCAAACACCTTATATCTGTTAGAAGAAAAAGTAGGAGAGAACCTTGAACTCATTGGCACAGGAGTCAACATCCTGAACAGAAGAGGAACAGCTCAGGCTCTAAGATCAACAGTTAATACGTGGGTTTGTTTGCCTGGAAAACCTTTTTCCAGCCCTTTATTCTGTTGCAGAGGTGTGTTTCTTGAATGCAGCAGAATATTGGATCCTGTTTCAATAACCAATCTCTTAGTCTGTGTCTTTTTATTGGAGAGTTGATACCACAGATGTTAATAGATATTAGTGACCAATGATTGTTAGTTCCTTTTGTTGTGGAGTTGGTGGTGACTGTGTGTTTGTGCATTTGTTTTCTTTTGATTTTTGTGTTGTGATGGTGTCTTTATCCTTGTTTTCTTAGCTGTAGTTGATCTCGTTAGGTTGGAGTTTCACTTCTAATATCTTCTGAATGGCTTGATTGCTGCATATATATTGTTTAAATTTAGCTATGTCATAGAATTTTTTGTTTTCTCCATCTATGTTGATTGAAAGTTTTGCTGGATATAGTAGTCTGTGTTGGCACCTGTGATCTCTAAGTATCTCCATGATATCTGCCTAGGCCCTTCTGGCTTTCATAGTCTCTGTTGAGAAGTCAGAAGTGACTCTGATAGGTCTGCCTTTATATGTTATTTGGCCTTTTTCCCTTGCCACTTTCAATACTTTTCTTTGTTCTGTAAATTTAGTGTTCTGATTATTATATGGTGGGAGGATTTTCCTTTCTGCTTTAGTCTATTTGGTATTCCGTAGGCCCCTTGTATGTTTATGGGCATCTCTTTGTTAAGGTTGGGGAAATTTTCTTCTATGATTTTCTCAAAAATATCTTCTGGGCCTTGGAGCTTACAATCTTCTTTTATGTCTATTCCTATTATTCTTAAGTTGCATAATTTCATGGTGTCTTTTATTTCTCAGATATTTTGTGTTTGGAACTTTTCCAATTTTATTTTGTCTTTGAGAGATGTATCCATTTTTGCAATTGTAACTTCAGCACCTTAGATTCTCTCCTCTATCTCATATATATGTATATGTAAATATATGTAAATTTATATGTAAATATAAATATATACATATATATTTAAACATTTTTATTTTATATTAATCATAGGTTTTGTACTTTGTATCCCAGCCATAGCCCCCTCCCTCATCTCCTCCCTGTCCCTTTCCAAGTCCATTGATATGGGAGGACCTCCTCCCATTCCATCTAACTCTAGTTTATCAGGTCTCTTCAGGACTGCCTGCAATGTCCTCTTCTGTAGCCTAGCAAGGCTGCTCCTCCCTCAGGGACGGGGCGGTCAAAGAGCCAGCCATTGAGTTCATGTCCAAAACAGACCCTGTTCCCCTTACTAGGATACCCACTTGGATATTGAGCTACCATTTGCTACATTCAAGCAGGGGTTCTAGGTTATATCCATACATGGTCCTTGGTTGGAGAAACAGTCTCATAAAAGACCCCTGTGCCCTGATATATTTGGTTCTTGCGGAGCTCCTGTCCTCTCCAGGTCATACTAACTCCCCCTTCTTTCATATGATTCCCTGAACTCTGCCAAAGGGTTGGTTATGTGTCTTAATATTTGCTTTGATATCCTGCTAGGTAGAGTCTTTCCAAGGCCCTCTGTGGTAGGCTCTTGTCCTGCTACTTGTTTTCTCCTACATCCAATGTCCATACCATTTGTCTTTCTAAGTGAAGATTAATCCTCTTACCCCAGATCCTCTTTCTTGTTTATCCTCTTTAGGTGTATAGATTTCAGTATGTTTATCCTATCTTATAGGTCTATATAAGTGAGTATATATTCTTATATTTTTTTGATGATACTTACCTTTGTGGTTCCTGATATTTTCTTTAAGTTCTCCAGCTCCAGGGTTTTCTCTCTTTGTGTTTTCTTCATTATTCTAAATCTGTTTTCATGTCTTGAATTATTTTATTAATTTCCTTTTTCTGTTTGAATGTGGATTCCTGTCTCTCTGTGAGGGCCTCTTTTGTGTTTGTTTGTTTGTTTGTTTTGCTTGTTTCCTCTTTATGTGCTAGGGCAGTGCTGGGCAGAAGCCTGGAATTTTTATCTTAGTATTAGATGGGTGGTCTTTAATTATTGCTGAGTACATTTAGAATTGCTTGTACCTGTAGGCTTTCTCTCAGCCTAGGTCTTCCCACTGTTGGAAAGTAGCTCCTCATTTACCTAGAGTTTATAATGCAGCAGGTAGTCTTTGTTAATGTTTACATTTTCATAGTTTTTTAAACTGCACATAAAGTATTTAGTAGTAGCTACTTAAATATAAAACAAATGGTTATTCTCTTAAGTTTCCTTATGAGTGTTTGTAGATAACAACTTTACTGGTAAATATATATATATATAAATATATATATATATATATATATATATATTTAAGTTTATTTAGCTGCATTTAGGTTTAGAGTGCCTTATTTTCCCCTAAATGATTTACCTCATATGTAAAAGTAGAAATTTGATTATAAGTATTGCTCTTACTTTATTCAAACGTATTGAATTTTAACTTAGACTAAGCATGTAACACAGTGAAGGGTATTATATAAGGCTGTTAGGCACCATGACCTAAAGCACATAATTTTATTTTAATTCCTAAAAAGAAGTGTTTGTTAAGCTTTCTCTAGCTGCATGCTAAACACATAATGTTATGTAACATTAACTCAGTAGTGTGTGGTTTTATATTCCCATCACATTGTGATCTTTTTAATAGTACAATAAATAGCTATGTTCTTTGTGGTCTAAAAGTGCCTTACTCTTCCATTTAATGAAAGTATGGGGAAAATGTATGTCATATAATAAATTATCACTGATAGCTGTATGATCTTCTGCACTTGACTTGAAAGAAAAAAACTGGCCCTCAGACATTCCTGTTAATACCTCAGGGCCCACTCTGTGTGCAGGGTGTCCAGAGAGGGAATCTTAATCATACTGTGCCAGGAGATCAGAACCCTCCAGAATAAAGGATTCAGGCCTACCACCAACACCCTGCCTTGAATCGAAACATGTATCTTTTATAAAGTATTTTATTTAAAATGCTACTACAAAGGATAACAGAAGTTCCACCATCTTAAGAACACAAAAATAAAATAAAAATGTTAAAAATAAAAAAAGAAAACATTGTCATTCTTAAATCTAGTGTATTTCAGCACCAGTTTTCATAGAGATTGAAAAGGAGTTATTTTAATATATAAAGCTTCCATTTCTTTTATATTTTTCATGATCAATATTTACTAAGGATTGAATTAAGACATTTGCTAAACTATGTTCATAGTAACTGTATTTGTATGGGCTAGAATCTGAAAACAACCTAGATGTCCCTAAACCAAAGAATGGATACAGAAAGTGTGGTACATTTACACAATGGAATACTACCCAGCTATTAAAAACAGGTAAATCATGAAATTTGCAGGCAAATGTATGGAACTAGAAAAGATCATCCTGAGTGAGGTATCCCAGAAGCAGAAAGGCACACATGGTATATACTCACTTATAATTAGATACTAGCCATATAATATAGGATAAACATACTAAAATCTGTACACCTAAAGAAGCTAAACATCAAGGAGGACCCTGGGTAAGATGCTTAATCCTCATCCAGAACAGAAAACAGGGTAGACACGGGAAGGGGGATAAGCAAGGGAACCAGATGGGAGCTTATGACAGATGTCCTCTAAGAGATTCCACCCAGCAGGGGATTGAAACAGATGCAGAGACTCAGCTAAACTCACAATGCAGAGTCTTAAGGAAAAAGGTGGATATAGAAAGACCTAGTGGGAACAGCAGATCCACAAGAAGTCCAACAAACCCAAAACAAACAAACAAACAAACAAACAAACAAACAAAAACTGGGCTCCGGGGAATGTGCAGAGACTGATGCATCAACCAAAGACCATGTACAGAGAGGACCTAAACCCCTGCTCTAATGTATCCCATAGGCAGCTCAGTCTCCATCTACTAAGGGGAGAAGAGACAATTTCTGAAATGAATTCACTTGACTGCTCCTTGGTCAATTTTCCCAGGTAGGGTGACCTAGGTAGTCCACAGACCAAGAGAATCTAGTCAGTCCTGATGCGACCTGATAGGCTGGGGTTAGGTAGTACAGGAGAAGGACTTCCCTTATCAATGGTCTAGGAGAGAGGGATAGAGGAGGAAGAGGGAGGGAAGGTGGTACCTGGAGGAGATGAGGGAGGGTGCTACAACCAATATACAAAGTTAATAAATTTAAAATGATGATGATGATGACGATAAAAGAATATGGTGCATATACAGACAAAAAGACTCATACATAAATTATTTTAAAAAAGAAGCACTCCACTGACTCAAAAAGTTGAACACTTAGAAGGTGGTCTTAATTGGTGCTTCTAGGTTTTTATTAGCATTATCAGCCTCAGTGATGGATAAAATATTCAGTCTCATATGTATGTATTAAATCTAGTAGCATAATGAAGGCTATTTCTATGCAGAAAACCATGAACATACTTTATTCTTTTGGCCATGAACAAATTGGATAAAACTGTGTTTCTCAAAACTCTAGCTGAGAGGAAACTAGGATGAGTTGGCATTGCTGTTGCTGGCATTGGAGCTATAACAAAGTTTGTTTGTGTTATGTATAGGTATGGTTAAGAGCGGTGCTATCTATTTAAGAGAGTTTAAATGGTCAGCACTAGTGTTCCTCAGAAAGTGTTAACCCTGGTAGTCATTTTCTAACAGTCATGTCCAGACTTCTGTTGAGGTTTGTTGCATTAGGAGTCCACTTTTGTTCTTTTGAGAAATAAAAACATAACATGAAAAGCTTTTTAAATAACTAGTCTTAGCTTTTCTTAAACTTGGAGGTTTCAAGTACCAACAAAAGATGCTGAAAATTTGGACAATTATTATATATTCTCTGAATTCCTAATTTTCTGTCCTTAAAGTCTTGTGTATTTTAATTAGATGGGGCTGGAGAGATGGCTCAGAGGTTAAGAGTACTGTCTGTTCTTCCAAAGGTCCTGAGTTCAATTCCCAGCAACCACAGAGTGACTCACAACCATCTATAATGAGATCTGATGTTCTCTTCTGGCCTACAAGCATACATGCAAACAGAACACTGTAGAAATAAAAAATCTTAAAACAAAACAAAACAAACAACAAAAAAGAAATAGCTGTATAATTATATTCATAATTAAAATGTAAGTGAGAAATATAATTCAACAGTGAAGTTTTTTTCTGTGAAAGACAGTCCTATTGTATCAAATTTATATTGATTCATAATGGCTAATGTTTTAAAAAGAATGCTTAAGCTATTTAAATCATTGTGCCTCCTCCTCCAAAGGACATTTAAAAATATGATCTTAACTATATATAGTTTCTTCATAAATTTTGCCTTAAACATTGTGCCTTCTTTTACTAGAATCCAATTCTTGTTTTCATAACAGCATTTCATTCTAAACATAATTTATTTTTAAAATTCTTTATAATGCCTGTACTTGGTATATTACTGCTTATATGTTTACTAAATTTATTGAATACACAACTTCAAAGATTATATAAGAATTGCTTGTACATATATATTTTTATGGCTGACCACATGGCTGTGTATAATATTCCCTGGGAAAGATTAATTCTCTCCCTCTCTCATCATTAGTTGCCTGTAGCTCTTTATATAGGGCTGGGTGTTTATGAGATTTCCTCCTATGCAAGGCGATATGTAAACTGGCATAACTGTTCATGTCTTGTTTAGGAAGCTATATTTTTGAGTTTTCATTAGTATAACTTTCCTGTCATATAGTGAAAAACGTATCTTATAGTGTATTTCCTGGTCCTCTGCCTTTAACAATCTTTTAACCCCTTCTTTCATAATTTTCTCTGGGTGCTAGGTATAGTTGTGTTGTAAATGTGTCAACTGGGCCTGGGAGCCCCATCATCACTTGTGCACTCTATTTTGACCAGTTGTAGATTTCTGTATGGTCTCCATCTACTGCAAAAAGATGCTTTGGTGAAACATGAGACATACACTTATCTGAGGATATAAGAATAGCACTTCAGAATGTAGCTATGAATTATAGCAGTTTAGTAAACTTACAGTGGTAGGATATCCTCTAAAATCCATGAACTCACTAACCAGGGATAGTTAGCTAGGTTTCTAGTAGCAGGCATTGTTTCCCTACTGTCAAGTGGACCTTAAATCCAGTTAGAAAAATTTTGGTTACCACCAATATATGAGAGCCACTATTGTACCATTAAGGATACTTTGCCATCCTGGCAGCTGTTGTGGTTCATAGGCATCAAGGCTAGGTAGGCTGATTGATTGCTTTCCTCTCACAGCAGCTTGTATAGCTCCTTCTGATACTTTCAAGCAGGTCCTCATAGAGGAGGCTTTTGTCCAGCTTGAATCCTCAGAGTCCTATCTGAAACACATGGTGTCTCCAGCAACAGATACTTACCTTAACTTTTAGGAGGCAACAAAGTACAACATCAGTAGCCTTTATTATTCTGGGAAACTTTTGGACTTCATTAACTAACAGCTCCAAAGGATGTTTGTGTATGTGTGTACATCTGTCTGTGGGTATGTGCACATAAGTGCAGCTACCAGCAGGGGCCAGAGCGTGTCAGAGTATCATTCATGGACGTTTTCAAGGCTTCCTTTAGATGATTCGGTGCCAGCTATGGCTCAGAGACACACAGTACTCAGAAAATTCCCCCTCTCCCCTATAGCAGAGGTAAGGTCCCTTGTAGTTATCAGTGCCATAGTCTTCATGCTCAAACTCCAGAGCTAGACATTACATATGATGTGAAAAAAGCACACAAAGTAAGTGTAATATTTTAATGTGGATGTGAATTGCCTTCTCATTTTCTAAGCCATTGTGTAATATTGCTTAAAAGTGATGTCTGGCATAAAGCCATTCTAGAAAAATAATTTCAAGTGTAGAACCAACCCTCAAATCTCTCATTAAGCGATTAGCACTGTAATTGAGCTAATTATTTTTCACCTTCCAATTATTGACTTTTTAAATTAGAGAACACACTCAAAGTTGAACTGTACCTAGTATGTTCTACAGAACTTCAAGCCATTTTTTTTAATATTAAAATTGTACCTGGCTCTAGAAGGCTTGGAGAATCTCAAGTGGCTTGGAGGAATTTTTTGTTTTTGTTTTCTTTTATCTATCTTTATATCTATCTATCTATCTATCTATCTATCTATGTATCTATTTATTTATTTATTTTTATATTAATCGCAGGTTATGTACTTTGTATCCCAGACATAGCCCCATCCCTCATTCTGTCCTACTCTCCCCATGACTCCCTCATCTCCTCCCTGCCCCTTTCCAAGTCCACTGATAGGAGAGGAACTCCTCCCCTTCCATCTAACTCTTGCTTATCAGGGCTGGCTGCAATGTCCTCCTTTGTGGCATAGCAGAGCTGCTCCTCCCTCGGGGGACAGTGTCGAAGAGCCAGCCATTGAGTTCATGTCTGAAATAGTCCCTGTTCCCCTTACTAGGATACCCACTTGGATACTGAGCTACCATGGGCTATATCCAAGTAGGGATTCTAGGTTATATCCATACGTGGTCCTTGGTTGGAGAAATAGTCTCAGAAAAGACCCCTGTGTCCTGATCTATTTGGTCTTTGTGGAAATCTTGTCCTCTCCAAGTCTTACTAACTCCGCCTTCTTTCATATGATTCCCTGCACTCTGCCAAAGGGTTGGTTGTGAGTCTTAATATTTGCTTTGATACATTGCAAAGCCGAGTCTTTCAGAGGCCCTCTGTGGTAGGCTCCTGTCCTGTTGCTTGTTTTCTCCTACATTTAATGTTCATCCCATTTGTCTTTCTAAGTGAGGATTGACCCCCGGGTCCTCTTTTTTGATTATCTTCTTTAGGTGTATACATTTCAGTATGTTTATCCTATCTTATAGGTATATATAAGTGAGTATATACAGAGTGTTTCTTTCTGCTTTCGGGATACCTCACTCAGGATGATTATTTCCAGGTCCCACCATTTTTCTGCAAATTTCATGATTTCCTTGTTTTTAATTGCTGAGTAGTATTCCATTGTGTAAAAGTCCCATAATTTCTGTATCCATTCCTTGATTCCGGGAAATCTGAGTTGTTTCAAGGTTCTGCCTATTACAAATAAAGCCACTATGAACATGGTTGAGCAAATGTCCTTGTTGTGTACTTGAGCATCTTTTGGATATATGCCTAAGAGTGGTGTAGCTGGGACTTGAGGAATCACTATTCCTAATTGTGAAGATTCTTTCCCAATATGTAGGCAGTCATTTTGTTTCGAGGACAGTGTCCTTTGCTTTACAGAAACTTTTCAGTTTTATGAGGTCCCATTTATTGATTGTTGATCTTAGATCCTGTGCTATTGGTGTTGTGTTCATGAAGCAGTCTTCTGTGCCGATGAGTTCTAGGGTCTTCCCCAGTTTTTCTTCTAACCGATTTAGTATGTCTGGTGTTATGTTGAGGTCTTTGATCCACTTGGACTTCAGTTTTCTGCAGGGTGATAAATATGGATCTATTTTCATTTTTCTGCATATAGACATCCAGTTGGACCAGTACCACTGGTTTAAGAAGCTGTTTTTTTCCATTGAAAGGTTTTGGCTTTTTTGTCAAAAATCAAGTTTCCATAGGAGTATGGGTTCATTTCTGGGTGTTCTCTTCTGTTCCATTGATCCCCGATTCTGTTTCTATGCCAATACCATGCAGTTTTTATTACTATTACACTGTAGTACAGCTTGAGGTCAGGGATGGAGATACCTCCAGACGATCTGTTGTTGTACGGGATCGTTTTGGAGATTCTGGGTTTTTTGTTTCTCAATACGAAGTTGAGAATTGTTTTTTCAAGGTCTGTAAAGAATTGTGTTGGTCTTTTGATGAGAAATGCATTGAATCTTTAGATTGCTTTTGGCGGAATGGCCATTTTCACTATGTGAATCCTACCAATCCATGAGCACAGGAGATCTTTAAATCTTCTGATATCTTCTTCAATTTCTTTTATCAGGGATTTGAAGTTTTTCTCAAACAGGTCTTTAATTTGCTTGGTTAGAGTCACCCCAAGGTACTTTATGTTATTAGTGGGTATCGTGAAGGGTATTGTTTCCCTAATTTCTCTCTTGGCCCTTTTGTCTTTGGTGTACAGGAGGGCTTCTGATTTTTTTTTTTTGAGTTGATTCTGTATCCAGCCACTTTGCTGAAGGTGTTTATCAGTTGAATTAGTTCTCTGGTTGAATTTTTGTAGTCACTCATGTATATTATCATATCGTCTGCAAATAGTGATACTTTGACTTTTTCCTTTCCAAGTTGTATCCCCTTGATCTCCTTTAGTTGTCTTATTGGTCTAGCTAGGACTTCAAGTACTATGTTGACGAGATATGGAGACAATGGGCAGCCTTGCCTAGTCCCTGGTTTCAGTGGGACTGATTTAAGTTTCTCTTCATTGAGTTTGATGTTGGCTATAGGCTTGCTGTAAATTGCCTTTACTATGATTAGGTATGTGCCTTGCATCCCTGATCTCTCCAAGACTTTAAACATGAATGGGTGTTGGATTTTGTCAAATGCTTTTTTGGCGTCTAGGGAGATGATTATTTGGTTTTTCTCCTTCAGTTTATTTATATGGTGGGTCACATTGATGGATTTCTGTATATTGAACCACCATTACATGCCTGGGATGAAGCCTACTTGTTCATGGTGAATGATATCTTTTATGTGTTCTTGGATTCGGTTTGCAAGTATTTTATTGAGTATTTTTGCATTAATTTGGATAAGAGAGATAGGTCTGAAATTCTCTTTTTTATTGGGTCTTTGTGTGGTTTAAGTATCAAGGTGACTGTGGCTTCATAGAATGAGTTTGGTAATTTTCCTTTTGTTTCTATTTTGTGGAATTATTTAGAGAGAATTGGAGTTAGCTCTTCTTTGAAGGTCTGATAGAATTCTGCACTGAATCCATCTGGCCCAGGGCTTTTTTTTGGAAGGGAGTCCTTTGATGACTGCTTCTAGTTCTGTGGGGGATATAGGTCTATTCAGTCTTTCTACCTGATCCTGGCTTAATTTAGGTAGATGGAATATATCAAGAAAATTGTTCATTTCATTTAGATTTTCAAATTTTGTGGCATATAGGTTTTTGTAGTAAGACCTAATGATTGTTTGGAATTCCTCAGTGTCTGTAGTTATGTCCTCCTTTTCTGCTCATTCTGCTGATTTGGATTGTTTCTCTCTGCCTTTTTGTTAGTTTGGCTAGGGGCTTGTCTATCTTGTTAATTTTATCAAAGTACCAGCTCTTGGTTTCATTGATTCTTTGAATAATTTTATTCGTTTAAAATTGATTGATTTCAGCCCTGAATTTGATTATTTCCATCCATCTGTTCCTCTTGGGTGTATCTGCTTCTTTTTTTTTAGGTCTTTCAGTTGGGCCATGAAGTTGCTTGTATGAGATGTTTCAAATTTCTTCTTGAAGGCACTTCGTGCTATGAACTTTCCTCTTCATTGTGTACCATAAGTTTGGGTATGCTGTGCTTTCATTTTCATTGAATTTTAGGAAGTCTTTAATTTC
>CM053742.1:57013813-57037245 GCA_028658305.1 Pachyuromys duprasi | reverse complement strand
GAATGGCAGAAAAACACTTAAAGAAATGCTCAACGTCCTTAGCCATCAGAGAGATGCAAATCAAAACGACTCTGAGATTTCACCTTAGACCCTCCAGAATAGCTAAGATCAAAAACTCTAGTGACAACGCATGTTGGAGAGGCTGTGGAGAAAGAGGAACCCTCCTCCATTGCTGGTGGGAATGCAAACTTATAAAATTAAAAGATTAAAATTAAAGTAGAACATCCTCTCCCTAAGTCCTCCCCTGTCCCATCTCTCTAAGTTATCCCATGTCCCTTCCCTTCCTCCTCCTCCAATCATGATATCTTTTTATTCTTGTTATAATAGAGAAAAAGACAGATTAATAAATGTATAAATACCTTCTTCTTAGACTATTCAGTGTGGTTTGTGTGTATACTGCTTTAGGGATGAACACTGTGTTGGAGAACCAGTTAGGGGGCTTATCCCTGGGACGAACTAACTTTTCCTTAGTAGTTATTAGTTGCCTATAGACTCATGCAAACCCCCCTTCTTGTGCTAACATGTGTATTGCTATTACCATTGTTCAGGTCTTGTTTTGACAGCAATATTACTGTAGTTTTAAGGATGAAGATTCCTTGTCACAGTTTGTTCTTAAATGTTTCCCATGATTCTTAGAAAGACCATTTATCACTCATATTTCCTTTTCTTTATATAGGTCTAATTTATTATTGTCTTTTATCCCCAAAATTCATTCTTCTCCATGGTCTTGTCTATAGATTTGTAATACTTTTATTAATTCTTTGAGAATTTCATACTTTTTGTTATATTCACTTCCCACCAGCTCCTTCTACATTTACCTCCCTTCACTATCCATCCAAATTTGTATCTTCCCATTCTAATGTTTTTTTTTTTTATTTGACGGACATTTTCTTTCTTTTCCAGTATTTCTGTTTGGTTATTTTTCAGTGTTTTAATTTGCCTCATTGAATTTTCATCCTATAAGTTTGTCTTTCTCTTCCAATGTATTACCTGTCTTATTCACTATGGAAACTGTCTTATCACAATATTAGACAAATTTCAATATTGTGCATGTGTTTGCTTGATGTATGTGTTCATTATTTCAAAAGTTAAGATCTTTCATAAACATTTCTACTATTTCTGTGATTTTCAGTTCTATAATAGGAGAGATGGGAGGTTAGGGATGTGTCCTCCTAGAGTGTTGTGTCATGATCTTTGTGTTTCTTTGTTATGTCTTGATAGCTGTTGGAGTATATTTGTATTCCAGTTTTAATTGAGAGCATTAATAATAAGCTGAGAATCATCAATAAATATATCATTGTCGCAATAAGAGAAAAACAAAAATAAAATCAAACAAAAATGAAGCATTTCCCCTCAATGTATTTTAAACAAGACCAACCTTGTGTTTGAATTCTCTATTTTGTTTTCCTTGTGACCTCCATCTCCCTGTCTGTCTGTTGTATGAGTCTGAATCTGGGCTTTCTTGAATGCTGTCTTGTGGATTTGTCTCCATGTCTGTCTGTTTCTGAATGTCTGCTCCTAACAGATGGCTTTGATCCATATTTATTGAACAGTACAGAAAACATGAAATGGGGAAGAAATAAGGGATACTTTACAGAAATATTTAATGAGGTTACAAGTGATTAAGTTACAGACCAACTGGTCCCAATGTATTCAGATATTAAACATTATTACAAGTATCACTACTTATCAAAAATATCTATATGTTGAGTGCAACATTTATGGTGGCTATGGATTTAAAACATTGCTTTCAAACTATATATTTTGTCTTTAGCAAATTATTATCAGAACACACATAAGAATATATATATGTATATATACAAAGTGAATAAATTGTAGTAAATTAAAAAAAATAAAAAGGAAAAAAATTAGAAAGGAAAGCCATGGGAAATCCAAGGCAAGTATGATTGATTTGTTATATTGTTCTCTTTGTTTTCTTCTTTTTAAGGTTTATTTATTTTATTATGTATACAATGTTCTGCCTGCATGTATACCTGCATGCCAGCAGAGGGCACCAGATCTCACTATAGATGGTTGTGAGCCACCATGTGGTTGCTGGGAATTGAACTCAGGATCTCTGGAGGAGCAATCAGTGCTCTTAACCTCTGAGCCATGTCTATACCTATATTGTTGTCATAAAGGCAGATTAAACAAACAATCTGAGTAGAAAGTATGCCAGCAGTATTAAGACTTAAGTGACCTCAAGGTGTATTGTTAACTCTGGCTACATGATCCATCAAAAGTCTCTTAGAAAGTAACAGGTACTTTCATAACGCATTACTAAACTTCCTCTTCTTCATACTCTGGTTGGTTGTTTTGTTTTCTGAGTCTTCTAAAAGGTGGTCTACATGAAGTCCACTTGCAGAAACTGGTAAAATCTGGATTCCTATGTGGAGTTACTGACATGGTCCAGTTTGGCTGGTGACAGCAAAGCAACATATGGGGGTGTATGTTGATCATCTGGGTAGCTAAATAGAGTCAAACTCTATGAACCAGCTGGGGTCTGGAATCAGAAGAGTTCTACGCTGACCTCTTCGATCACTATACTGTTGTGAGGCACCCTTCCCAATTTTTATTTAATTTATGGTTAATTTTTGTTGTATTGAGGCTTGTTTTCAATATGTAATCCGGGTTAGTGTGAAACTTTTTTTGTAGCCAAGGCTGACCTGGAACTCACAGTCTTACTGCTATATGCCAAGAAAGACTGAACTCTTTTGCTCTCTTTTCCCATTATTCCACTGAAGACTGAAAAGCAAATTTGCTGAGCATAGCAGATGTGGCATAACACTTTCTGAGAATAAAATCATTCCATCCTGCATGGGAACTCCTTAAACAGCTAGGTAAACAATGTTTAAAAAGATAAGATAGCTTGAAGAACTCCCTGAAACTGATCAGTTTCACTAGACCCTTCCCTGCCAGAGTGAAAGACTCTGAGAGCAGACCTGGAACAAGTCGAAGCCTGCAGAGCTGCCTGGAAGAAGTTTAGACCAGCTGAGGCACTTAGAAAAGACGCCATCCAGCCTGTTGAGCTGCCTGCAGCTGGCTGTGCAGTGTGCTCCAAGTTTCTAGCTTTAGTGACCTGGTACCCATGCTCGGTGGCCCTTGGTAATGCAGTTGTCTTTTGGTTGTATCTGTCCCTATAGTAAACTTTCACCCATATTCCTATAAGTCACCCTGATGAAACACTGGTTAACCAGATTGGACTTTGGGAGAATCAGTATTTTGGTCTGTCATGGGTTCCTAGTCTGAAGAGCCGACACATGCATTGTATCTCCCCCAAATTTGTCACACAACAGTGGTACACATTTATAATTTTAACTTGAGGGGCAAAGGCAGGAATATCTCAAGTTATAGGACAAGGCTGGCTATACATTGAGAACCTGTTTTAAAAAAATCTGCTGTTTGTAATTAAGTATTTGATAGTTTTTAAGTTGCAATACACCAAGGTGCAGTTAGAACAAAACCTTCAAATGAATAGTCATCATGCAGGCGAGGATTTGGGTGGCTGGATCTTGCATTTGGTTAGAATATGGCCATAGTTGCTTTTCTCAGAAGCAGGTGCCTTAGGTTAGGCATTGACATTTGTTGCTGGAAGTTTAAAGTTGGAGAGAAATATGTATAATGTTTAGCTGCAATGGAAGCAGTAAAACTAAAGAAGTCAACACTCACTCTCATCCCCAGCATGCCTTCCTTCATTGTCAATCCTGGAAAATTTAAATTTCCATTTCTGAAACTCCCTCAGGATGCAAATTAGTTTCTACAAATTAAAAGTACTTTCTTGAGATTTAAAAGGCAGACCTGGTTTAAGGGTGATTTTCCTGCAAATGCTTTGATTGTTGTTGCCAGTAAGTAATCTTAAAGTCTTTGCAGTTTTCTGCATTGGCATTCTAATGCCCTTTCTCTTAGCTGGTGTTCAGAAACAATTGTATTGGTAATGGATGATGCTCTCAGCCATGGTGTTCTGACACTTAAATCATGGGTTAAAAGATAGCTGCAGTAATAGTGGCTTTCCAAGTCTTCAAGTACCAGCCATCTCTTTGAGTACTTACACTTAACAGTTCCAGTGGGAGATAGGAGAGTTCTGCTTTCTTTTTTTTTCCTGAAGTGAGCCAAGGTAGCATGTTCTCTGGCAGACTAGTTCTGAGGTGTTATTCTGAGTTTCCCTTCTGGAGGTTCTATTTAGAACACATTGCTCTAAGCCCTGCCAATATGTATATGAAAAAAACCCTTTCCCTTACATTAAATACCTAGGAAAGTAGAATAAGTAGTTTTTGCTTCTGAGTGAACCTGACTAATAGAGATGTGCTCTTGAAAAAAGGATTTTATTATTGTACATACAATATTTTGTTTAAATGTTATTATCAAAAGCTGTACAGAATGGTATTCATAACATTTAAATATATGCATACAGAATACCTTTAACATATGAAAATAGCATATCCATCTCCCTACTATCTTTCTTTACTCTCACACCCTTCCCTACCCTCTCACAGTAAAATTTTCTAGTTATCTAAGCTTTTTCTACTTTCTTTATTAGTGTATTGAAATTATGCAAAATCACCTTCACTGTGATACCTTGATATATGCATATCACATATTTTGATCAAATTTACGTGTGCTACCTACCTTCTTTTATCCCATATCCTCTTTATCTCTTTCCTTTTCCCTAATAGTCCCACTACAGTTTTCATTGATTATAGGTTCTATATATAAATGAAGACATGCAATATTTACTGTTCTGTACCTGACTTATTTTACTTAAGATGAAGATCTCTAGTTCCATCCATTTTCCTACAAATATGATTTTGTTCTCTTTTTGAGAAATACGTTTTATAAACCATTTTTTTGTTTGTTGAAAAACATGATAAAATATAGTTTAATTTTTATTGAATTTCATGTTATGTTTGGTTTGTAAAATGTTAAATTTAAATTTCTCTAATGCCTAGCTTATCTATAAAGCCTTTAATTACACATGCAAACACATTTCCATAAAATAAATAATTAAGCACACCACAAAGAAAAATCCTGCTCTAAATACTTCTAGATTTGTAAATTACTCCTGCCATTTAAACTAAGCTGTTAAACTATAGTCATTGTCACAAAAACAAATCAAATTAAACTTATTCTAACATGTATTTATTGAAGGCTCATTCTAAGGCAACATCTTGCTTTTAGTTTTTGCTCCTTTCCATATATATTAGACCTTAGAAAACAGTCTCAGAGACAAACTAGCTAATTCTCAAAGATTAACTATTGGTGAATATTTTTTTTTTGGTGAGGCAGGGACTAGAGGAATTGGTTGGATTGGAGGTTGTTTTTAGAGATGGCGGTTTTACTATATAGTCTAAGATGGTCTTCTTCAGCCCCACTGAGTGCCTAGGATTACACCATTATTGCAGCACATCCAACCTTATGTGATACTACTGTAATAGATAAGGTACATGCTAATGAGCATGTAGTTTGAGGAGGTGCCATTTTGTATAAATTCATGCCTAGGTGAAAGTAAATCACCACCAAAAAATTAAATAATACAGAAAAAGTAAACTCAGTGATCAGTAACTTCCTATTTGTATACTAATTACAGCAAATGGAAAAACATCCAAGCTGATACAGATGTTAGAAATAACCAATAGTGTTAAACACAAACGTGGGAAGGCATTTTAGCATGTACATTTAGCCATTCAATAGTAATTACTTTATTGCCAGAGCCTATGACTTCCCTGATCACATGTTTTTAAGTTCCCAATACTAGATGTGACTTCCCCCCCCCCCCCGTGAAGTGAGCCTGAATCCAATCAAAAGTTGATTCTTTTCAAAATTAATTAATCCCAATCGTAGCCACCCCCTCCTTTCCTCTCAGTCCCACCCTCCCTCCTTCTTCCCCCATCTCCCCTTTCCTATTCCTCAGAAAAGGGGAATCCCCCCTAAACAACAACCCACCTGAACAAATCAAGTTGCATCAGGACTGCCTGCATCCTCTTGCCGTGTGGTCTGGTGAGACAGCCCTGCCAAGCAGAAGTGATCAAAAAGCAGGCAACAGAATCCACAGCATTGTACTATCTATATTTAACACAACCTTTATGCATAGGATGGACAGAGCAAAGATATGCAGTCCGAAGCCAATCTCTCATAATGAATAAGGAGACTGTAGAGAATTCTTTGTTGAAACACTTGGAATGTGTTCTGTCTTTGTTCTAAGTATTGAGGGATCACAGAAAATTGCAACTATAGTTTCCCCTGTGGGAACTCTGGTTTCACAAAAATCTTGTCAGATTTACCTTTGAGTAGCCTAGACAGACTTCTTTATCTTCTTTGCCTTCTACTTATGTCTAGGTTGTTCTCTTACTTTACATCAAACATTTTACTTTCTGGTCAAAGTCACTTAGAACTGTCAAAGCCTGTCTTCCTACTTTGTAAAATCTTGCCCTGCCAAAGGACTCAGCAAGTCTGCTAAAGCTTCATGCCAATGTTGGGGTACATGCTAAATCCAGTTAATTCTCTAGTGAACACTGTTCTCTCAGACCTTGTGAACTGCCCATTGTACAATGCTTTCCTCATACCTAGTTCTCTGAGAAGTACCTTCCTTTATTATCTTCCAGTTCCTGATAGCCATGCACAGGTTATGACCAATTGCTTTAAGCGAGCCCATCAGAGATCAAGTCCCCTTGTACTGTGTCAGGTTACGGTGTCTCAGGAAAGGGCATGTGACTGTGCTTCCCAGTTTCTCTTCTGCCAAACTGAGGCTGATCCTATCTGCCCCCATAACTCATAGGCTCATAAGTAAGAGATTCTTTATTTATAGCTTTCCACTAATTTCTGAAATTCCAGAGTTGAATATTCTTTGATTATCATTCTCTCTCTCACCAGGTCTTTGTTAAGACCACTGTCTGCATTCTGGTTAATGGGCTTTCCCTTTCTCTGTATCAAAGGTCAGACCTTGGGCATCTTTTGTTGCTTTTAAGTTACTCCCTTTCTCATCAGTACTTGACTCCAAGGATGGTTTCCAGGTCTTGGGGTCACAGGACAGGCTCTGTATTACTGATCTAACAAGGGCTTTCTTCCCAGTTTGGTCCCCTAATCACAAATTTATATATGGTGAACTATGGCAACAATTTTTCCTTCTCTTTTATTCAGTTTACCTGCAAAGTTAGAGGTCAACACCAAAAGGCCCCACCCTCAATTCCCTCTTGCACTGCAATTTCTCTCTTGTATCTGCAGTCTCCCTCTGGGCTTTCCACCCTGGTAGTTCTAAAAAGCATCCCTATACTCTGGGTGGAACACCCCCCTCCCACATATACAGTCAAGTAGTCATGTCACTCCATACCACCTAGAAGAAAACTGCTTTCCTTGGATTTCCCCCACCAACTACTTATACTCTACAGTATCACATTAATTACTTACCTCTCTACTCAGCACTGTCCATGACCCAGCCACTACCCTCTCAAGCACTATAGAGGCAAATAACCATACAAAAATTTCCTCTGCAAACAGCACTTCACACAACTTCAGTTCATCATTTGTCTTATTTTCTATATTGAGAAGAACAATACCGTTTTTCTTCCCAAATTCATCCTTGGTTTTATTATATCCTGAAGACTACATGGAGTGTTGCTAAAACTCCTTCACAATGGGGAGAATTAGCACCATCTACTCCTTTCTCATAAGGTCCATATGAAAAGTTGAGGCATGATTCTACAAATTTCACTCTGGAGAACCAGTGAGTTTGTTTGGCTTTTTAGGCTCTCTTCCCTCAACCAGCCACACCTGAAAAATCATACAGAACTGGAATAATGGTTCCCCATAATTCCATAGATGGAACCCCTGTTCTACTTTTCCCTGTTCTATATGCACTATATCCCCCTTCCCCAGGCCACAAGCAGATTTGCTAAGTGGTGGAAAGCCGCTGGATACTTGGGCTAGAATCTCATCTCCTGATCTACTCTGCCTTCTACTGAGAATGTTAAACCCTCCACAAACCCAGCTAGGATGATCTTCTGCAAGAGAGAGTGGCTCTGGTGAATTCCTAAAGATGAAAAATGCTTGGCTTGGAGGATAGTCATTCTTAGCACGACAAATTGCTAACATGAAAGAAAAAAGCTCAAGGGGTCCCAACTCTAGAAAAAGAACTATAGGTAATAAGGATGCTGAGAGTAAGAGAAATGACCTTTCCTAGGGAAGAACACCCAAACTTAATTATCTAATATCCACTACCAAATGTTCAGCCCTCAGATCATTATACATATACATGTATATTTATGTGTGATATCATACCAAATATATATATATATATATGTATATATGTATATACACTGGAAATACTGTATGAACTGAGCATGTTGTATTTATATATTTAGGAATAGAGAGAGTAAATAAACAAGAAAATAAAACAATTAAAGGCAAAGAGGCTGAGTTTCAGACAGACAAACAGGGATGCATGGGAGACGGGGAGAGAAAGGGGGAATGACATTATTATATCACAATTTTAAAAATATTGCAGATCTTCTATCTCCATTTCCAGGGTCTAGCCCAGTATGTCTCCCTGACTTTTCCATCAATGCCTTCTCCCCAGCTTACAAGCTCTAGTCGTTTACTCCACCCTAGTCTGGCCGTTCCTGCATGCTCTACAACCAACCTCTACTCTTATGCCCGTAACCACCATACCTGCCACCATCCACAGGTCTCTTGTGTTTAGCATCCCAACTCTCTACTCAGGCAGACCTCCTACTTATTTCTTATGGTTGTTTTTAGTTGGTTTCACTTTCTCTTGACACTGTGCTATTTTTACTGTTTCGGAGGTTATATTACATTGATGGTTAAATAAAAATGTACATCTTCTATTAAAATTATTTAATGCCTTCTCTGTGTACTTAAAATGCAAAAACAAAAAACTCGCAAATCCTTAATGTCAGCTTCATAAACTGAGATGGTCATGTACATGTTAATTCTCTATCTTTAGTTATTTTATTTTATTCTTAGTCAAGGGAAGAACACATATATGTTACAGTACACATAATGTGGTCAGAGAAAAACCTTCTTTCTAGAATAGTTTATATCCTTCCACCATGAGATTTAGGGATTTAGGGATTGAGAACTCAGGCTGTCCCTTTTGTGTGGCAAGCTAACTGAGACCTCTCATTGAAAGATGCTAATGCTCTAATATTACTCTGACATTACTTTGCTATCTTGGTATCACCATTATGGACTTGAAATTACTATTTTGAATACACAGGTCCACTGCTGCCATAGTGCCAGGCACCTCCATTGTTATATATTCTGCTTGGTACTCTCTCACCTTCACACTACTGACCCCTTATCTTTGTTTGTTTGTTTGTTTTAAATGTAATTTATTTATTTTTATATCAATCACAGGTTAGGTACTTTGCATCCCAGGCATAGCCCCCTCCCTCATTCCCTTTCACTCTCCCCATCCCTCCCTCATCTCCTCCCCACTCCCTCCAAGTCCACCAACAGGGGAGGATCTCCTCCCCTTCCATCTGACCCCAGGTCATCTTGTCTCCTCAGGGCTGGCTGCAATGTCCTCCCCTGGAATCTAGCTAGGCTGTTACTCCCTGGCTTGTATGGGGGAGGGTCCAAGAGCCAGCCATCAAGTTCATGACTGAAACAGTCCCTGTTCCCCTTACAAGGGTCTTCAGTTGGACACTGAGCTACCATAGACCACATCTGAGCAGGGTTCTAGGCCATATCCATACATGGTCCTTGGTTGGAGAAACTGTCTCATATAAGACCCCTGTGCCCTGCTCAGTTTGGTCTTTGTGGAGCTCTTGTTCTCCCCAAGTCTTACTAACTTCCCCTATTTTTATTATTATTTCCTGCCCTCTGCCGAAGGCTTGGTTGTGAGTCTTAATATCTGCTTTGATACATTGCTATATTTATTCTTTCAGAGGCCCTCTTTGGTATACTCCTCTCCTGTTGCTTATTTTATCCTCCATTCAATGACCATCCCATTTGTTCACCTAAACGAGCATTGATCATACCAACCTGGGTCCTCCTTATCTTTTAAGGCCCGAAATGTTACTTTCTTGGGAAGGCCTGCATTCTTTCACATAGGTCTATGTGCTTTTCCTTCATAAGCCATTTTATAATTTCATTTTTTATGCATCATTGAATTTATTTCCAGTTTGTGTCTTCAACAATTTTGTTAGCCTCAGAATGGTTACAATGGAAGACTTTGGTTCCCTCACATTGGGCATGTATAGGGCAGAATGAGGAATTATTGTTCCATCTCCTTTTCTGAGAAATCAGAACAGATTTCAGATTCTTCTACCTTTTGACACTGATAAGTCAAGAAAGAAGCTGACTGAAACAGTCCCTATAAGGCAGGAGACAGATGGTGCTCTTATTCTCCAGTCTGGTTACTGCTATCAGGCTCTAATGGACAGATAGGCACCAACTATTTCTAACATCAATGAAATGTACAAGACAGTGAAAGTTGGGATTAATAAGCACTCTTTTTTCCCCTTTCCCCAATCTCAGCAAGTTTTGAATGTGGTAAAAATAATGAGACAAATATGGGACAGAATGAGATGGCTTTTTACTTACCTCCCCTTAGAGAATCCAGTGGTGAATAAATACTTTATACTTACTCATTAATATGAGACTGAATATTGCAGTGTTAGGCTGAGCTAGTTGGCATTCTCCTTCCCCTTCCTCTTATGCTGGTGTCAGTAGGGCCAAGTGGAGCTAATGTTCTGCCCCAAGTGCTACAACAACAAAGAAGTGTGAGTCAGTCTACCGCCCCCAGCACTGGGGAGCAGAGGGGCCCAACAGGGAGATGACCTAATACCCCAATCTGCCAGCAGTGTGTGTCCCACTTTCTCTCCAAAGTTTCTACAGGGCCAAGGTTAGCTGATCTTCTACCCCAGCCATCTGTAGTGAAGGAACATGATTTAATAATGCACATATGCTGGGTGGTGTTAGTGGACTCAAATGGGAAGCTAAACATACAAACCCACTTAACAAATCAAAAGTGAACAGCTTCCTAAATACATTAAAACACAGCATTTTATATTAGAAATATCTAGGATAAAATAGAAAATCGCTTATCATGCCAAGCTCAAAGGAAAGCATTACGAATGAGAAGATCATGTAAACAGATGTGAGCCTCAAGATAAATTAGATATTAGAAATCAGTTGATTTCTCTATTAATTAATAAAAGGAATTCATATGTTCAGTTGTTTACTGAATTATTTAGTTTTGAAACAGGGTTTTTATGTAGCTCAGTCAGACCTCTAACTCACACTGAAGTCAAGGATGGCATGAACCCAAATCTTCCTGTTTCTGCCTCCTAAGTGCTAAGATTACAGCTCAGTGTCAGCTCACATGACTTCAAAAAATTAATTTCAAAGCAGCCATTATAAAAATGATTCAATAATAAATTACAAATTGTCTGAAACAAGTTAAAAAATATACAACATGTCTCTGCAAAGACATAGGAGTTATAACAAGGAGCCAAATGAAAATATAGAAAGGAAAAATGCAGAAATTGAAACAAAAATTCACTGATGAGCCCCACAATAGACTACAGATAAGAGGATTATTGTGCTTAGCATGGAGCAATAACATTCCTCCAATTTGATCAACATGGTAATGATAGAGCAACAATAAAAGGGAATACTCTGGAGGATCAGTGGAATGAAAAATAAAAGACCTGAAGCCTATGTATGTCATCAAAAATGAGAATGGGACACAATGAGAAAACACAGATGGAACTCAAGATATGGCCCTATACTGGAGAGTATTTGTTATTCTGCTCCCCACAATCCATATCATATGACTCACAATGGACTGTGACTCCAGTTTCAGGGGATCTGACACCCTGTTCAGACCTCTATGGGAACTACACTTCTGTGAACAAACTCATGGTCACATATACACATAATTAAAACTAAAAAGAAAAGAGAGGAAACAAATTAAATTAACAATTGAAAACTTCTGAAGTCTGGTAAAAAATGCATGTATGTACATAGTAAATAAATAAAAAGAACTCTAAAAAGGGTTAGCCCAAAGAAAGAGATGCCAAAGTATTTATAACATACTTTTGTATATGGATGATAAGGGATTTTAAAACAGCCTGAAAAAAAGTATCATACCTATTAGAGGGAAATATATAACAATGACAGTGGACTCCTCAGAAATCAAAGAAGCTGGAAACAGGTTGTACCATACTTTTACATAACAAAACAAAGAATTTTCAATTGCAAATTTAAAATAAAGTAAAACCATCCTTTGGGTTTAAAGGAAAAATTAATTTCAAAGCAAATAAAAACTATGTTGCTTTGTTATGAGTAAACCTACTCCAAGAAAGAAAAAAAATAAGTTCTTTAAATACATTGCAAATAGAAACACAAACAAGACCATGTATGGATATAACCTAGAACCCCTGCTCGGATGTAGCCCATGGTAGCCTGGTAACCAAGTGGGTTTTCCTATTAAGGGGAACAAGAACTATTTCTGACATGAACTCAGTGACTGGCTCCTTTACCTTCCCCCTCCCCCAAGGGAGGAATGGTCTTGCTAGGCCAGAGAGGAGGACATGGCAGCCAGTTCTGAAGATACCTGATAAGCTAGGGTCAGATGATAAGTCCCTTATCAGTGGACTTAGAAAGGGTCAGGGAGGAAATAAGGAAGAAAGGGTGGGATTGGGAGGGAATGAGGGAGGGGGCTACAGTTGGGATACAAACTAAATAACCTGTGATTAATATTAAAAAATAAAAATTAATATAAAATCATAAAAATAAAAAATATAAAAATAAAAAACACAGAGGTAATGTTTTCTTATTCTCTGAGTTAGCATTAACTTAATACTGAAACCACATAAAACATTACAGTAAAAGAAAAAAAATCACAGACCACTATGTCTCATAAGTAGATATACAGAAGTCCCCATCAAAATACCATTAAATCATATAATATAATTTAATAAATCAATTATATGACCAAGTATAAATTTCTTCAGGTATGGGATTCTGATTTCTCATTAAAAAGATGAATTTAATCAATCATAGAAAAATCTAAAGAAGAAAAACCATATATTACTACAAGAAGTAAAATTATTTGACAAGATTAAAAAAAAGTCATTCATAAGAGGGGGAGGCGAAGGAAGGAAAAAATAAGCAAGCTAAGAACACAGAAGCACCTTAACTTGAAAAAAAAAGAAGAAACCTCATCTATGATAGTGTAACAGCAAACATTATACTGAAGGCTTTTCCCTAAACATTGCTAAAGGATAAAAATTGTTAGGAATGAATAAATATTTGTAAACTATATGTATGTCAAAGGACTAAAATATTCAAAGCAGATAAAAAGAATGAGAAAAAGTACCTTAAAATAGGCATAATATGGTGTGAATCTAACCAAGTAGGTGAAGACCTTTTTGAAAAAAAATTCAAGTATCTGAAGAAAGAAACTGAGGAAGATATCAGAAGATGGAAAGATCTCCCATGCTCATGGACCAGTAGGATTAACATAGTAAAAAAGGCCATCCTGCCAAAAGCAATCTACAGATACAGTGCAATTCCCATCAAAATACCAACACAATTCTTTACAAACCTTGAAAGAACAATTCTCAATTTTATATGGAAAAACAAAAAACCTGGAATTGCTAAAACAATCCTACACAACAACAGATTGTTTGGAGGTATCTCCATTCCTGACCTCAAACTGTACTTTAGAGCAATGGTAATAACAACTGTATGGTACTGGCATAAAAACAGAATGGTGGACCAATGGAATTGAATACAAGAAACAAAAATAAAACCACACACATAAGAAGACTTGATTTTTAAAAAAGAATCGAAACCATACAATGGAAAAAAAAGACAGCATCTTCAACAAATGGTGCTGCTCTAATTGAATGTCTACATGTAGAAAATGCAAATAGATCCATATTTATCACCCTGTACAAAACTAAAGTCCAAGTGGATCAAAGACCTCAACATAAAACCAGACACACTAAATCTTATAGAAGACACAGAGGGGAAGAGTCTTGACCTCATTGGCACAAGAGACAACTTCCTGAGCAGAACACCAACAGCATGGGGGAAATAGTAAGAGTTGAAGAAGACAGGAGCTCCACAAGGAGAGCAACAGAACCAAAAATCTGGGCATAGGAGTCTTTTCTGAGACTGATATTCCAACCAAGGACCATTCATGGATATGATCTAGAGCCCCTGCACAGATGTAGGTCATGGCAGCTAAGTATCCAAGTAGGTCCCTTAGTAAGGAGAACAGGGACTATATCTGACATGAACTCAGTGGCTAGCTCTTTGATCATCTCCAACTGAGGGGGGAGCAGCATTGCCAGGCTACAGAGGAGGACAATGTAGCCAGTCCTGATGAGACCTGAGAAGCTAGGGTCAGATGGAAGGGGAAGAGGTTCTCCCTATCAGTGGACTTGGAGAGGGGCACGGGAGGAGATGAGGGAGGAAGGGTGGGATTGGGAGGGAATGAGGGAAGGGGCTACAGGTGGGATACAAAGTAAATAAACTGTAATTAATATAAAAGTAAAAACGTAATAAAAATTAAAAATAATCAAATCAATGGTCATGCCTACACTTAGAAAGTACTTTATCACTAAACCACATTCCCAGCCTTAGGCATCTTTAAAATACTAGTTCATGAATCTTTCCTAGTATCTTTAACTAACAAATCTGTAGCAATAGTCACTAAACTATCCCAAGGATGTTGCTTGTGGTGTTCTTCTGGTGATGTTGAAGTCTGGCGTTTTCCAGAGAGCCTCTGAATTCAGTATAAAGATGATGAACTCCCTTTCTCAGTAGAGTTCCCTCTCTGAACCCTAAAAACCTCTAAGGAGCATCACATAGCCCACAGAGAAAGATCACAGGTTCGACCATTTCCTGATAAGGAAACCTGTTTGGCAATCCCCTGTGGATTCCTGGATATACCCACCCTATGCTATCAAGATGTCTTTGTTTCTTGGCTTTCCACCATGACCTTCAGTTGTACCTGGAGATTCACTCCCACCCATAGGATAATTAAATACTGTGTTCTCCTTCTTGTGATAGGACCATGCTACTACATGTGAATGAGATACTGTATCACTACATGTAAATCAAGTATACCTAGCACTATTAGTCCCATTGAATAAAATAAATTTATCCTTGAAACCCCTCCTACTGTCCAAGGTTTATAAATCCCTGATATCACACAAAATATAGGTGCTGTGAGCTGCATGATACCAAAAGTTTTCCACCATGGCAGTCTAAGATTCATCATTTATTCTAGGGGAGGAAGGGCTCCCTTCTTCCCTGAAAATTCTCTGCTGAACTCCTGCATCTTGGCTGCCTAACCAACCACCTGGAGCTGGGTGACTACCTGAGAAAACAGCAGCTGGGCCTGGACCCACCTTCTGGCCTGCCAGTCCTACCTGCATCTCATAGGACCTGCCTTCTGGCTGGTTTCAGGCATCTGCCCACAACCTCTGCAATGCTTAGCACAGTAGCTTAACTAAGGCGCTGTAACACTTCTTTATTATCTCAGGATTTAGGACACCCAAACTGCCTCTGCCACCAGAAATTTCATTTTAAAAAGCTAGCTAATCAATGGAGAGGACCTATAACCCCAGCTCAGCTCATATGTAGCCCACAGACTCAGTCTCCAAGTGAGTTCCCTAGTAAGGAAAGTAGGGACTTTCTCTGGCATGAATTCAATGGCAGGATGATCACCTACCCCTGGGGGGTGCAGCCTTGCCAGTCTACAGAGGAAGGAAATGTCCTGATGAGACCTGATACACTAGGGTCAAATAGAAGGGGAAGAGGTCCTCCCCTATCAGTGGACTAAGGGAGGGGCATAGGGGGAGAAGAAGGAGGGAGGGTGAGATTGGGAGGGGACAAGGGAGAGGACCACAGACATAATACAAATTGAATATATTGTAATGCATGATAATAATAATAATAAAAGACTCAAAAGAAGAAAAAAAGCTAAATAACTGTAACATCTGGTGGAAAACTCATTCCCCACCCCCACCCCACCCAATGAGACTAGAAGCCTTGCCTAGTGAGGGGGCCACCATTCTAAAGCACTGTAGCTGTTCCTGAGAGAAATGGAACTTCAGATCTCAGGGTTGCTCTGTTCTTGGTCTGTAAGTCAGCAGCTGGGTCAGACTACTGTAACACTAAGAAGACAGTTGCAAGTTGCAACAGTAACTTACCTTTCAAGAGCAAGGCGAATTCTTTAATTTGCCAAAGGTCAGCACAAACAATGTAAGCATTTACAATGACTTTTTTGACCCACACCCTATATAAGTGGTTCTCAACCTGTGGGTCATAGCAGTGTTGTAGTCTAACACCCTTTTAAGGGGAATGCATATCAGATATCCTGTCTGTTCAATAGATATTTACATTAAGATTTATAGCAGTAACAAAATCAGTTATGAAGTAGCAACAAAATAATTTTATGGTTGTGGTTCACCACAACTTGAGAAACCATATTAAAGGTTCACAACATTAGAAAGGTTGAGAGCTACTGCCCTAGAGAATTTGTATGCACTCGGTTAAAAGGCATTTCAGAAACATTTCCCAGACAAACTTAATGCCCTCTTTCCAAGCCTAATCCTACAACAGTCCTCCAATGTCCTTTCTATTCAAGCTAGAAACCTCACTTGACTCTTTATTTAATATACTGCCTATATTGAAGCAGTCACAAAGTTCAGCAATAACTGCTAGTAAGATGCTGCTAATAAAATGACTGCTAATAAAAGACACTATCATCAGGAAAACTTACAGAAGAGTTTATTTGGGACACACAATCATAGAAGGTGAATCCATGACCCTCAAGGTAGGGAATACGGCAGCAGGCAGGCAGACATGGTGACGGAGCAGTAGCTGAGAATTTGCATCTTGATCTCCAAGCATGAGGCAGATAGACTTAATGAAATTGAATGGAGTTTTAAAACCTCAAAGCCAGCCTTCATTGTCACACCTTCTCCAACAAGGCCATACCTCCCGATTCTCCAAAAAGCACATATTGTCTAATCCTTTCCAAATAGTTACAATAACTGGGGATCAAGTATTCCATTCCTTTCCCCATTCCCATCCCCTTGTAGTCATACCATAATACAAAATGCATTTAGTGCAGTTTCAAAAGTCCCCACAGCCTCAATATAGTTTAAGAGTTCAATGTCCAATGTATCTTGTGAAACTCAAGGTTATTTCTTAAGAGCAAATCCCTGTAAAAATCAAAAAGCAAATTACATACTTTCAACAGACAGTGACACAGAATATACATGGCATTCCAAAGGGGAGGAATAGGGGGAAGTACATAGTAAGGAAATACTGGTCCAAAGCAAAACTGAAACCCAACATGGCAAATTTCAAATCCTGTAACTCCATGTCTGCTGTCAAAGGGCTTAAATGGCTCGGTTCCTCCAGCTTTTATATCAGTAAAATGCTTTTATTTCTACTCTGGTATGTACCTCTCTCTGGAAGACATTTCAGGGTTCTAGAACATCCAACATGTTGAGGTCTCCAACATAGTCTAAACTTTATTTTTTATAGTTTCAAGCACTGGCCTCTCAAGGCCTCAAGACAGGAACTCCCCTGACATAGAAGTTCTCTTTAACCACAGAGGAATATTCCATAACCCCTTTACTTAAGTATCCTTCAGGACTCTAAAGCCAACAACCTGGCTGACAATGCCAACTTTGTTGCCCACTTATGGTGGAGCCTAGCTCCTTCCTTGAGTTACATTTGCATAAGCTTCGATTTGTTGTTACTTTTTAGGAACAGAAAATCTGTTAAGCCTTTTCTTTTCACAAGCTTTGGGATTAGCTGGGTGGAGTCTTGCTCAGTAGGCCTCCAGCTCTTTCAGTAAAAACCTTCACTGCAACATTAAATTTTGTGGTGCTTTGATTTTCTTCTAAAACTGTATATTTTATATTTCTTTCTGTCATTTGCTCTTTATCATTGTAGGCATGTTAAGAGTAATTAATAACAAAGCCCCCCCCCAGTAATACACCTCCTCCAACCAGTCCATACTTTCTAATTCTTCCTAAACAGTGCTACTACTTGGAGGCCAGGTGTTCAAAAATATTAGCCTATTGGGTCCATTCTCATTCAAATCACCAAAAGTTGTAAATCCAATTCATTTTTCTTCATTATTATAATTATAAACAATTTATTCAAGTTGTATCTCAGACGTAGCCCCCTGCCTCATCTCCTCCTGTTCTCACCCTCCTTCTCTCTTTCTCCCCTAGCCCTCTTCCCTACCCCACTGATAGGGGAAGTCTTTCTTCCCTACTGTCTGACCCTAGCCTATCAGGTCCCATCAGGAATGCCTAGATCCTCTTCCTCTGTTGGTTGGCTAGGTCACCCACTAGAGAGAAGTGATCAAGGAACAGGCAACTAAGTTCATGTCAGAGACAGCCCCTGCTCCCCTTACTAGGGAAACTACATGGAGACTGATATGTGTATGAGCTACATCTGAGCAGGATTCTAGGTCCTCTCTATGCATGGCCTTTGGTTGATGCATCAGTCTCTGCAGTCACCTATAGGCCCAGCTTCTTGAATTCATAATTTATTCGTTTCTAAAACTGAAATAACACTTTTCTCTTCCTACTCACAAATGAATTATAATAAAGCATTAATTCCATTATTATCTATGAAAAATCTAAAATTATAAGAAGCATAAAAGCCATTTATGGAAAAGAAATAAGACAAAACAAATCAGAAAGTCTTATAATACCAGACTTCACAATATAATGCAAAGCTGTGGTAATCAAGAGTATTGGCATACATATATGCATATTGATCAGTAGGACAAAACCTAAAGAACCTAAAATCCATGTGCCTTCAGCCAATTTGTTTTTAATCAAGTCACTAAGAACACATATTAGAAAACTGCCAAACTTTTCAATAGAAGGAAAAATTGATAACCACATAGACATTAATGAATTTAGGTTCCTATCTGTGCTACGCTGAGTAGTTTTATGTCAACTTGACACAAGCTAAAGTAATCTGAAAGAAGGGAACTCCAATTAAGAATATGCCTCCATAAGACTGGGTTGTAGGCAAACTTGTAAGCCATTTTTGTCGTTAATGGGAGAAGGCTCAACCCACTGTGAGGTCTGGGCTGGTGGTTCTCAGTTTTATAAGAAAGCAGGCTGAGAAAGCCATAAGGAGCAAGTGAGTAAGAAGTACTCCTCCACAGCCTCTTCATTAGCTCCTACCTCCAGATTCCAGCCCTGTTTGAGTTACTATCCTGGCTTCTTTAATGATGGACCACAGTGTGGAAGTATAAGCTAAATAAACCTTTTCCTCCCTGAGGTGTTTGTTTGTTTGTTTGTTTGTTTGTTTGTTTTGGGTCATGGATTTCTTAACAGTAATAGAAACACAAAGACACTATCTCCCACCAGTCATGATAGTCAGCTCAAAATGAATTAAGGACTAGAAGCTACTACAAGGAAATATAAGGCAAATACTTTGGGACCTTGGAACATGCAAAAGTTGACCAGAAAACAATAGCAATTACAGTGACAACATTGAACAAAATGCTTCTGCACAGAAAAAGAATCAACAAAGTGAAGAGATAAGTTAAATTATAACCAGGGAAATATGGTTACAAACTATGCACTTAATAAAAGGCTGAAGGGATCCAAGATGGTGGTGACTAGCACACACCATATCTGAGGGGCACAGGATATGAAACTCTGAAATTGGTGAGTGGAAGGGCAGCTGAAGTCAGAACATCAACACCGAGGCTTCCTGGGGGAGAGAGGATGACAATCCGAGAGCTGAGACCATTTTGACCCAGGTCACTTGCAGACTTCTCTGGGATCTGAGAGTGGTGAGCATTCAATTTCCCTGCACTTCTCCTTGATGGGCCTCCTTCCTCCCTCCTCTGCTGCGGAAGCCCACAGTGCCCATGGCTCTTAGCAAAGAATTCCCTGCTTGGTATCCGAGACAGAGAAGGCAGGCCTCCCAGTCCCTCAGTGGCAGGCTACAGACTGTACGGGCCATCCAGATCCACCAGACTACCCAGATCTACTGGGCCAACCAGATCCACAGCTCCCCAGGACATCCCAAAAGGCATCTATACCTGTACCCTCCCAGTTCTGCTGCTATGGCTGGACTCCCTGTGGGCTGTTATACCAGCCTCTGAGTTCTGCAGCTACAGCACTACCAAGCTGACAGATCTCCTACACTCACATTTACCCAGGCAGGCCCAAAGTGAGAGCAGAGAACAGGGGGAACCCCTGTGTTTTCCTTTAGACCTGTTAGAGAGAGAGTGCACCTTAAAGTGAGTGCCCCCAGATCCAGGGTCCCTCTATGCTAGCAGCCAAGCTTTGGATCCCTCCCTCCCATACCCCCACTGAGATTCTTGGGACAGCTTTTTCAACATTGAAGCCCCTGTTCTACAGGTCTACCAGTTGATTCCAGTCAAACAACTCCTGGAGCCCAGACAGATCTAAATACTAGAAAGACAGGATAACAGGCCTATAGGACACTGAAGTATTCAGGGAATCTGTACATACACATTGTACCCATGAACAGAGCCAGCATCCACAGCCACTCCTGTACCTACACCACTTCGCCCCACATTCCAAGCATCTACACTCTCTAGCACCCCGTCCTTTAGGGCACACTTCCAGGCACAATTCCACAATTGCTCACCTGCACTTGTGCATCTGCACCTGCAGACATTCCTCCCTTAGGTAAAGCTGAAACACCAATACACACTCTCAAGCCAGTGGACCTCTGTCATCTTCATGAAGAATACACCAGACACCAGAGAAAGATGGGCCCAGTCTGAAGTACAGACTCCAGGAACAAATGGTGAAGATACGGATAAGCAGATCACCAGAGATCAGCTTAAGAATATACCCCCCAAAATTAGGATATTATGACTTCACCAGCAACCTCCAAAATCAATGGATCCTTCAGTTCATCGAAAACAAAGAAAAAGGATTTGAAAGCTGTGCTTATTCAGGTATTAGAGGCACATAAAGAGGATATGAACAAATCTCTCAGAGGAATAGCCACACAAGTGGAGGTAAATAAAGAGGAAAGAAACAAAGCTCTCAAAGAAATATAGGCAAAGAAAGCCAAAGGTGTGTGTGTGGGGGGAAGAAGCACAAGTAGAGGCACAATTGATGGCACAGAAAGAAGAAACGAACAACAAAAAAAGTAGAATCCATTATAGAGAGACATGAATCCACACTCAAACAGATGAAGGAAATGATGCAAGACATGAAAACAAAATTAGAATCAATAAAGAAAACACAAACAGAGAAAACCCTGAAGCTGGAGAACTTAGAGAACAGATCAGGAACCACAAAGGAAAGCATCACCAATAGAATACAAGAGATGGAAGAGAGAATCTCAGGTGCTAAAGATACACTTACAGAAATTGATACTTCTCTCAAAGAAAAAGTCAAATCAGAAAAGTCCCAAACACAAAACATCCAATAAATCAAGGACGCCATGAAAAGACAAAATCTAAGAATAATAGGAATAGATGAAAAAGAAGATTCCAGGCTCCGAGGTCCAGAAAATATTTTCCAGATAATCATAATCTCTTTAAAGAAAGAGATGTCCATAAACATACAAGAGGCCTGCAGAACACCAAATAGACTAGACCAGAAAAGAATCTCTTCATGTCAAATCACAGTCAAAATACTAAATCTACAGAACAAAGAAAAAATATTAAAAGCAGCGAGGGAAAAAGGTCAAATAACATATAAAGGTAGACCTATCAGAATCATACCAAACTTTGCAACAGAAACTATGAAAGCCAAAAGGGCCTGGGCAGATGTCATGCGGACTTTAAGGGACCACAGATGCCAACCCAGACCACTACAGCCAGCAAAGATTAAAATCAACATAGATGGAGAAAACAAAATATTCCATTAAAAAACTAAACTTACGTAATATCTACACAGCAACCTATCCTCACACAAGATACTAGAAGGAAAACTCTAATCCAACAAAAGCTACTACACCCAAGAAAACATGGAATATATATAACTTCACAATAAAAATTATAAGAAAACAAGCACAGAAACACAGTAAGATCACCAACTCCACAATAAAAGGAACTAGCATTCATTGGTCACTATTTTCAATCAACGTCAATGGATTCAACTCTCCAATAAAAAGACATAGACTAACAGAATGGTTATGAAAACAGGATCAAACATTCTGCTGCATCCAAGAAACACACCTCTGCAACAAAGATAAATACTACCTCAAAGTAAAGGGCTGGAAAAATATTCTTCAAGCAAATGGACCCAGAAAATAAGCTGGGGTAGCTATTCTAATATTTAATAAAACAGACTTTCAACCTAAATTAATCAAAAAAGATGAGGAGGGACATTCCATTCTCATCAAAGAAAAAAATCCATCATGAGGACAACACAATTCTGAACATCTATGCTACAAAAAAAAAAAAAAAGAGCAAGAATATTTGTAAATGGTTAAAGCTGAAATCACACATTGATCTCAAAACCTTAATAGTGGGAGACTTCAACACCCCACTCTCACTCACCAAGGGACAGATCATCGAGACACAAGCCAAATAGAGAAATAAAGGCACATACAGAGGTCCTAATGACCATTTGTAGATAAAAGCTAGATAACCTAGAATCCCTTCTCAGATGTAGCCCATGGCAGCTCAGTATCCCAATGGGTTTCCTGGTAAGGGGAACACGGACTGTCTCTGACATGAAATCAGTGGCTGGCTCTTTGATCACCTCCCCCTGAGGGAGGAGCAGCATTGCCAGGCCACAGAGGAAGATAATGCAGCCAGTCCTGATGAGACCTGATAGGCTAGGGTCAGATGGAAGTGGAACAGGACCTCTTCTATCTGTGGATTTGGAGAGAGGAAAGGGAGGATATGAGGGAAGGAGGGTGGGATTGGGAGGGAATGAGTGAGGGTGGTTACAGCTGGGATACAAAATGAATAAAGTGTAATTAATATAAAAAATTAAGAGGCTGATGTCCAGATCATTTAAGGAATTCTAATATGTAGTAGCTAATAGTAACAATAAGGAGCTGGTTAAAAATAACAGTAGACGAGAGATCCAAGATGGCTGCCACGAGAGAACACTGTGTCTGAGGAGTAGGAGAGCAGAAACAACGCAGCGACCAGGAGACTGAACTCTGGGACCTAAAATGCCAGCATTGTGAGTGCCAGGTGAGCGGAATTCCTACGGTGAGAAAATCAAGTGGGAAAACCCTAGAGACACCCAGTTATTACCTGGAGAAATTTCCCTGTGAGCAGCGGCGCACAGCTCTGATCTGGAGGAGCGGCTGCTCTGGGCGCCCTTACACGCCATTATAATCTGTCTCCCGGGCAGTCTCAGGAGGAACTAGGTGCCGTTTTCACTGAACTGCGCCCTACGAGCGCACATTGCACCCGGGTTCTGCTTCGACCCACGGGTGTGCTGCGGGTTCGG
>CM053742.1:56951356-57013313 GCA_028658305.1 Pachyuromys duprasi | reverse complement strand
GATGGGACCCAGGATAGCTCGGTGTAGGGCTAAAGACCCTAGTGAGGGAAACAGGGACTGTTTCAGACTTGAACTTGACGGTTGACTCTTTGACCCTCCCCCATACATGCCAGGGAGTGACAGACTGGCTAGATCCCGGTGGAGGACATTGCAGCCAACCCTGAGGTGACAGGATGAGCTGTAGTTAGATGGAAGGGGAGGAGGTCCTCCCCTGTTGGTGGACTTGGAGGGGGCGAGGAGGAGATGAGGGAGGGTTGGGGAGGGTGGGAGGGAATGAGGGAGGGGGCTACGCTTGGGATGCAAAGTACCCAACCTGTGATTGATAACAAAAAATTTTTAAAAAATGTACAAAAAAAAGAAAAAGACAGGAATTATTTAATAATAACAAAATGGGAAGTCCAGAGTTGAAAAGTAAAGTAAACTGAATGAAAGATGGAAGATGAGAATAAACTTGATGATAAATATAATACAATCTGAAGATAAAGGGGGATATAATGAAAAGGAAACTTTGGATAAGCATAAAATGTTGTCAAATATACCAAATTATGCACAAAAGGAATTAAGGAAGGAAAGGAACAGAAAAAATATATTTCAAGAGAGAATGGCAAAAAGCCCCCTTATGTGATGAAGATCAGTCTACCAATCTGAATAAGTTAAAGAAAAGTAACTTGATTCAATGAAAGTAGTAAGGTTGCATTGAAGAATAAAAAGACAAAAGCCTTTTAGAAAATAAAAACACAACAAAATGAATGATAAATTAAATTTAACTTTATAAATACACACATACACCATCACCACAACCACTGAACTAATATTTTGAGCCCCTTAACTTTTACCTGTACAGGAAAGGGAGTAATAGTGAAATAGAAAAGACAGAGTCCTAAGTTAAATATTGAATTTCTGCATGTAATTTTAATTGTTGAGGTATTTTTTAGCCTATATACTCCAATTAGGGAGGCAGTAGACAGTAGTGGAACTACAGTCTGGAAATGAGACATTAACTGCATGATCATTTCAAACTCTCTATTCTCCTCAGTCATGAAAAGAGATACAGATTTATGTAGCAATATTATATCTGAAATTTAATCACATATTCCCAAACCTGGTTCATTAGTGGTATCTACAAATATTTAACAAGATATTTGTCTTTCAGTATCTTATGCCCAATACTCCGTTCACTTTTAAAACCAAAACAATTACTATGAATTGTTCTTTTTTGTTTTCCTTCATTTTTTCCTTCTTCCATCCTGTCCTACCCTCTTCCTTCTTTCCTTCCTTACTTCAGTCCTTCCTTTATTCCTTGTTGCCTCCCTTTTCCTTCTCTTCTTTTCTTTCCTTCCCTACTTTTTCCCCTTTTCTTCCTTCTATCCTCCTCCTTCCCCCTTTCCTCCTCTTTTTCATTCGAATTTTCAGTGTGTTTTCATTTTAGTAAGCCTTGGAGTGGGTCTCCTAACTTCAGTTAATCCAATATAAAAACCCTTTGGTAGACATCTTTAGATGTTTGTTTCCTAGGTGATTCTAGATCCTGTCAGGGTAGCAATCCTAACTTTTATTAGGGAGGGGTATACGTATGTATACCTTGGCACTTGTTAACTAAGAAGCACTTTCATATTGGATCTTCAGTGCACTTACCATATACCTGCAACTATAACTTCTACATTCTTTTGTGTTTGAGAGTTCAAATCTTTTTTAAAATTCTTTTTTCTGTTTCATTGAAACTTGTTTTTTTTCCTCATACAAGACTGAATTCCAGGAATCTTATTTTTAAATTACCATTTATTCTTGAATGTGTTTATAATGTACTTTGTGTACAGCTTCATCACCCTCTTTCACCTTCCAGTGAACCCCTATCATTTTTCTCTGTACTCAGGATTGAACATCAGCGCTTACACAAGCTAAACAAGTGCTTCACCACTGAGCTATATACTCAGGTCTCCAGTTTTAATTTCATTTTCAGACTGTGTCTTTCTAAATTACCCAGGCTATACCGTTTTAAAAAACTTGTACATTTTTGAGAAATTCATACATATACATAATAAAATATAATATATCCTCTTGCTTTGTAACCCAGGTAGACCTTTGGCCTCACAGTCTCAAATGGCAGGCCTACATAAAAAGAGTTGCTTATTTCCAATTTCTTATGTATAAATTAATTATCACTTGACCTTATTTAAACATAAACAAATTGTGTGGGAAAATAATATAAATTATTTTAGAAGGGGTAATGTGTTGCATGAGTTCAAGTAGTAAAAGGACTGGACAATATAAAATGTTTTTAAAGATCTCTGCCTCCTGTCTTTTTCCAATGCTGAAATCTTCCCATAGGTAAAAACAATTATTTCATGTGTATTCTTCAAGCAAATATAGACATATATTATTCTTATTCTGCTCAGTCTTTTTAACTCAAATGCAAGCACCATGTGCATGCTGTTCTTCACCTCATTGTAAACACTTTATTTATTTTAATTTTTAATTTATTTTTTATTATTTTTAATAAAAAATTTATAATTTTTAATTTATTTTAATTTTTAAATACAAATTACAGCCTGATCATATCCCCCATCTCTCTTCTCCTCCCAGTCCCACCCTTCAGTTCTTCCTTCATTCCCCCATTCCCTTATCCTCAGAAAAGGGAATGCCCCTCATAGGTACCAACCTGCCCTGGTACATCAAGTTGCAGCAGGGATAAGAGCATCCTTTCCCACTGAGATCAGGCAAGGCAGCCCAGCTAGGGGAAAGGAATTCAAAGGCAGGCAACAGAGTCAGAGACAGCCCCTACTCCCATTGTTATAGGACCCATATGTTGACCAAGATGCACATCTGCTACATATGTGTAATGCGTCTAGGTCCAGCCCATTCATGCTCTTTGGTTGGTAGTTCAGTCTCTGTATACCTCCACAGGCCAAGTTAGTTTACTCTGTTGGTCTTCTTGTGGTGTCTGTGACCCCTCCAGCTTCCTCAATCCTTCCTATCACTCTTTCACAAGATTCCCCTAGCTCTGTATATTGTTTGACTGTGGGCCTCTTCATCTGTTTCCACCAGCTGATGGCTGAAAACTCTCAGAAGACAGTTATGCCCAATCTCTGCTTCATATTTATTTCTGCACTAATTGTAGGCAGAACACATTTTGAGTTGAAGGCTTTGTGGGTAGGTTGGTGTACCCCACCTTCCAGTGTTTTTTAAATACTTCCATATAAGTACACAGTTTCTCCCTTCCATTAAAAAACTTCATAGCATTTCATCATAGACGTTCCACTGTTAAACTTAGCAATAGACTGTTATGGGAATTTGATCAATTGAAACACTTGTTAAATAAAAAATTATGCATATAACTAATACTCTTAAATGTAAAGCTAATTGTATTAATTAGTTACTGCTCTATCACACATTCTACTTGTACCAAGAGCTAGTTACCCAGTTGGATGGCAGAAACATAAGATTATGTCTGCTCATATTTCTTTGATTAAACCAATACTCTTGGTAGCCTCTGTGGAGTGGAAAGCAATCAAAATCATAAAATAAAAGGCTTAAATGTGAAATTATGAAATAAGCATATGAAAAATAATCCAGTGTACCAAAATATGAAAAGGAACACAAATTTGTTTCTCTTGATAATTACTTATCAACTTCTCATAAACAAACAAACAAACAACAACAACAACAACAAAAGCATTGACTGTTCTTGTGTGCTCACCTGGAAATATCTTTGAATATATGACTACACACATACCTGCAATTTTAGTAGATATTGGCACATTGTTCTCCACTGTGATTGCCCTCATTTTAAACTCCAGCTAGCTGAATTAAACAATCTGTTTTTCCTGTGTTAGTGTACACTGTTCATTTATAGTTTAAGTTGTAATTCTTTATAAATCTGTATATCCTGACTTAATACTAATATTTTAGCAGTGTTTACATATATATTTTGCCCATTTTAAAAATTATTATTACTGTGTATATATGTGTTTTGGTACGTGTTCACTTGCCTACATGCATGTGTATCATGACATGTATTTGGTCAGAGGACAACTTGTATAGTTGCATCTCTCTTTATACCTTTATATGGGTTCTGGGTACCAAACTGGTCCAGGTTTCTATTGCCTCTCTCACGGGCCATGACTATTTTTCTGTTAGATTTATTTTCACAACTTGATTTGTAAGAGCAATTTGTATATTTATAAAATACTGTTTTTGAAGTTTTCTAATATTCCTTCCATATTATAGCTTCTATAAAACCTAATATTGAGATTTCTATATAGATGATCTACAGTATGGTATTAGGAATCTTTGTGTGTGTGTTTTAAATAAGCTTTTTTTAGTAATCATATTTTTCTTTTTTAAATTTTTATTAATTACAGTTTATTTACTTTGTATCTCCCCTGTAGCTCCCTCTTTCCTCCCCTCCCAATCCCACTCTCCCTCCTCCTTCTCCACCCATACCCCTCCCCAAATCCACTGACAGGAGAGGTCCTCCTCTCCTTCTTTCTGATCCTAATCTAGCAGGTCTCATCAGGAGTGGCTACATTGTCTTCCTCTGTGGCCTGGTAAGGCTGCTCCCCTCTCGGGGATCAATTTTGACCATTAACTGATTTAGGAATAAGAGTGAAATAAAAGGATGTATGTAAGGTACTTTGTATGTAATAGGCACATAATAAATATATGTTGTCTAGTCTTTCCTCTTACTTTTTGTGAGACAATTTTTAAATTTGTTTTAGTAGAGGGAGGACATTTCAACGTGTTTAAAAATGTATTAGTAATACCAGTTCTCATTTTAAATTTTTTTTGCCTAATTAGATGACATCATCAGTCAGGTTTGTTAGTTTAGCAGTAACAGTTGAGTTGAATTAAGCCATGTCCATCCTCTCCCTTTTTCCTTCATGTAACTCAAAGTATTCATTTTCCACAGAAAGGCCATCTAAGGGAATGGCACATATCATAATTTCAAGAGAGTCCTTGGTTTTGAAGCAGACTGGACAGAATTATCTTAAACAAATAGGATTGTTCCTTGTTTTTAGGGGATTCTCAAAGAACAAGAGCTTGTTAGTAGGTCTTGGGAAGTTAGCGCTACTCTCCTTTTTCTTCTTCTGGGCTTGGTGAACTGAAAATTTTTCTTGAATAAATGCTTTCTTAAATGTTAATATGTATATGATATTAACTGGGAATCTTATTATTTACTCACAAATCCTTATCCATTCTGCCTAAAATTAAAACTCAAGAGTTTGCATTCCTAACAAGCTCAAAGGTCATTTCCCAGTGCTGCTGGTACATGGATTAGAGTGTACATTAATAAAGGACTAAAACATAAAGTATCACCAAGTTGATTTTGAAAGCGTACTGGTACTGTTGTCATATTTCTGAGCATATTTCTTTTCTGTATTGTTTGGCCCCATATCCCTGATTCATCTGAGTTTTAATAGTTTAAACCATTAATGGGACTACAAAGACTGACTAAGCAAGCAGCTATCATTGAAGGGAAGCAATATCCTTTCTCTTATTCAGAGAAAAATCACTGATCTGCTATGGTGCTTCAACTTCCCAATTGTGAAAAGTCTTCCTAAAAGGGTGATGTTTCCTAAGAAAGTAAGGTTAACCAGACTAAGACATTTATGAGACTTAAATACCAGCCCAGGTCAATAGAGGAAGTACTGAAAGAACGCTAGACATAAAAGGAGAGTATACTTTTGTAGACACAGAAAGTATGGAGTATGGTATATAAAGAGGTATAAGTTATTGAAGTTTTATAAAGCTGGGTATAGAAATTTGATGAGAAGTTGACCAATGAGATGACCACATTTTAAAAGATTTATGTATTTTTAAAATTTTTGAGACAGAGTTTCACTATGTAGCCTAGGCTGACCTTGAACTCATGGCAATTCTACTGCTTAAGGACTTCTATGCTCTTATCTGTGTTTTGTTTTAAATGTATAGTCTTTCTACTTTATGATTTGCTAAGGGATAACACTGGCCTGTATTGTCACTGAGTTCCATCAATCCTGCCTACTGTTTTCAAATTTAAGTGCAAAGTCTTGTGGCTTAGCCATATGTTTTCACCTGGACATCTCAGCTAATCAACTAAGGCCCAGAGCCTGAGGACAGGCGCTATATTGAAGATAATATGTGTATACCTGTGTCCTAACTAAGGGTTAAAATTTCTAGAAATAGAGTTCTTCTGCTGTGGATCACACCCTTTTTGTATTGCTGATCGTCTGCCAGCTGGTTGGAAGCAAGTGTCATGAGTGCCAACAGTGATGGAAGCCCAGCAGGGGTTGACTGAAAATGTAGATTAAGGTTGCTGCTGGGCACTCACATAGGGAAAATTTCAAGACTGCTGTAGCAAAGGACAAAGGAGAACCAGCTGGCCATCCCTACCTAGGGAATGTGTTTTATGTGAAAACAAAGAATCATTAAAAACAGAAACAGAAATTTTATGGCATTTTCCTCTGTTACAAAAACATCTCCTCACAAACATGCATATAAACAACAACAAAAACCCAGAGAGAGTGGCTTGGCACTGCCAATTGCTGCCTGCCTAAAAGGACTTCCTTTTCTTTCTTCCTTTTTTTTCTTTTTTCACAGTGACTTCTCGAGATATACAAATTTAACTCCAGTTGCAGAAGGAATATGCCATGAGATGAGGTTTTGCTAGATACGATAAAAAGTTATCTCTAAGGGGAAAAGGAGTGAGAGGGGGTGAACATAGAGAGGGAGGGTAACCATGCACAGGCTTTGCTCTTAAAAGCTGAGCACGCTTTTGACTGTGGTAAAGCAAAGAAAAGCCAACTAGAAAAACATGGATCTGTGCTGTGCAATGGCACACCAAGCGCTTACCCTCTCCTGGTCCTTGTTTCTGTCTGCCTCCCTAGCTGGCTTTCTTTAGCTAATGTGGAATACTGGAGCAATCTAGAGAGAACAGCTGGAGAAAGTGCACAGAAAGATAAATTAATAGGAGCTCAGTGTAGCAGCAAATTCTAGTGCACAGTGCTCAGCTGGCCAGTTAAATGAGCAACCCTGTTAAGTACGTTAATCAGCATGGTATGGAGAGCCCTGGGAATGCTGCGGAAGATACTTAGGGTAGAAAATGCACTCTGCACTGCTGCAGTCTAGATACTTCAGGTTCTTGGCTAATAGTCTCTCTGCTTCACCGCTTAAGAGAGGACCTCCCCTCTCAGTGGACTAGGGGAGGTGCATAGGGGGAGAAGAGGGAGGAAGGGTGGCATTGGGGGGAGACGAGGGAGGAGACTACAGCCGAGATACAAATTGAATAAATTGTAATAAATAATAATAAAACACTGAAAAAAGGAGCGGGGTTTGGGTTTCTCTGACATCGGCGAATAGGTGTTCAAGAGCATGGCTTGTGACTCTCAGGTTTAAGGAAGAGTGATCACAGCTCTGTGTCTAGCTATGAGACCATCCCCACTTCCCAGAAAGTTACCTGCATTCTCTAAGGCCTCGAGGAGTGGAGAACCATGGGAATTCAGTATCTTTAACACAGGAAGTGCTGGTAAAAGAGTTTTTTTTTTTTTTTTTTTTTAGGTTCAGAGAAGCTTAATTAGAACTAAAATTAGATAGCTAACTAACATTCAGTTTTAAAACCATTAAATCTGGCCTGCAAGGAGACAAGCAGATACATAGCAAGGTGGATCAGCTATCTTCTTCAGTGGCTGGAACTGGGGACCAGAAAAGCGGAAACACTTTGCTTCCTTGACTTTCCACGCCTCAGATCTGTTAGTTTTGTTGGTCTCCTTGTGGGGCTCTTGTCGCCTCCATGTCCCTCCATTCCTACCCCTTTCTTCCTCCATAAGACTCCCTGTGCTCTGCCCAAAGATTGGCCGTTGAGTCTCAATATCTGCTTCGATTCCCTGTTGGATGAACCCTTTCTATCATAGGCTCCAATCCGGTTTCCTCTGTTCCACTGCTTCTGGTGTCTATCCTGTTTTCTATACTGAATGAGATTTAAGCATTCCCCCTAGGGTCCTCCTTGTTGTTTAGCTTCTTTAGTTCTGTAGGTAGCTATCCTATATTATACGGCTAATATTAGTTTATAAGTGACTATATATCATGCCTGTCTTTCTGTTTCACACCTGCCCTGAGCCGAAAGCTCGTTTCAACCCTTTACGACAGCCTAGCCTGAGAAGGACGCTAGAGGGCGCTGCAGCGACACGCTTCCCTTCTCCCGGGAAAGGTAAGGGAAGCGCGATTTTAAACAAGGGGATAAGAGACTTGGTGGTTGGCAGCTTCTCCCCTCCACTCTTCTCATTTGGTCTCCTCTCTAAGCGTTTCCAAATCCAAAAGGGGTGTGAATGAAGAGGAAAAGGAGGAGCAGAAGCGCGCCTTTGCTGTGACGCACCAGAGTGGTCCTTCTCTAATTCGCACCTCCTGGTTGCAGTCAGTCAGCCAGGAAACACCAAACTGTTAGCAAGGAAGCCCAGGCTCTGGGTGACTTCCACTACCCTCCCACTTCCCGACTCCAGGCATATTTCGGAGGCTCCGGCGAAGGTGACAGGATGTGAGAGGAGTGCACAGCGCTTACTCCCTGCACTCTTCTCTTTAAGGACTGAGGCTTCTGCACACTCACGAAAGGGTTCCGGGAAGCACGAGAGAAGCGCAGGGAGGAGGCAGGCGGGGGAGCGGGGTTCATGCCAGGTTGCCTGCACCGCAGCCCAGCTGAACCAGTGGCTTCGCTGCCTTCTGGAGCTCGCTTGCCCCATGAGCGGTGGCAGTGCCGCCAGCTGAGGTGCCCCTCATCCGGACGTCCCAGTTTGGCGCGCACCTATCGGCCTGGACGAAGTGCTGCTGGAAGGAGGAGGCTTAGTCGCTCCTAAGAATCTCAGAAGCAGGCAACTTCGAGAATCCAGTCACTGAGCTCTGAGGTGGTACCTGCCATTCTAACTAAAGGGCCTCAATGATTTAGGAACGCTCCTGTAACCTGCTCCTCTCCAGTTGAGCACAAAGTTCACGGAAGCTTCACTGAACTCCAGGAATCTTCTGAACTTCTCCAGCATCCTAGTTGGCTAAGGACTGGGAGTGGAGGGAACCTGGTGGGAGACTTTGTGTCCGCGGCTTAGGAGACACCCTCTGTACTGCCTCCTCCATCCCGTTCATCTTTGGGCAGCTTTACTGACCGCCTTGGAGAGCCTAAGCTCTTTGCTCTTCTGAACTTGGCTCTCCATCTCGCCCTGGACATGGAACTACACGCCTGAAACCTTGCTGGACCTTGCTGTGTTTTTTGTTTTTGCAAGACTCAGGTAATGCAAATGGCTTGCGGGACAAAATAGTTGGCTCTTGTGGATAGGCGCTCTCATGGGCATCTGGGAGGCAAAGGCCATAGTTGTCTGGAACCGTGAGTTTTCCCACTTGGAAACTCGCCAGTTTCTTTTTTCTCTTTAAGGTCCCATTGCGAGTTTGAGATCAGGGGCTCCTAGCCTGTAGGAGTCAGCTTGGTGTGTCACATAGGTGAGAGCCTGAGCTTTGTGTTTTTCCAGCAAAGACTTTGCAGCCTGAAAGGCAATTTCCCACTAGGTGCTTTTGACTTATTATAACTATTGCCAGGAGAGCAAGCCATGAAGGATGGCGTTCAGGTGGTTGCCAGGTAGAACAGCAGGGGTTTCCCAATATGGGCTCCTGTATCTGGGAATTCCCTTGGAGCAGAAGACTGCAGAGAGTGTTGGTGACCCAGAGCCATCTCTGTCTTTACGCCCTTACAACCCGAAGGAGTGGTCCTGTGCACCTTGAGATACTCTCCCTTCATCCTAAAAAAACAGCCTCCCTGCCTCTTTGAGCAGGGATATCCCAAGTGTCAGGAACCTTTCCTCGCTGTCTCTTTGGGGCCCATTATCAAGATTCCCTTCAGATTCTTTATAAGAGGTCTCAGAAAGGAAGTTAAGAAAGAGTAACCCTCAAGGGGCTCATCTTGATTTGAACCTCTGGAGTTCAACAAACAGCTCCATCTTACTATCATACCCTTAAGGGGACAGAAAGTAAATAAAGTAAAAGAAAGAAAAGGCTTTGACAGAGACATCTGGAAAACGGAGTGTTTTTTCTGGTCCCTGCAGCTATCCCCAACCCAGTGCAACTTAGGGACTTATAACCAGACATTAGCAAGCAAGTATTTAAGTCTCATTCCTCTCTGCAAAAGTTGCAGTTTGTATAAAGTACAGAAAAGTACATCTAGGATGAAAGGTACCCTGAAACTTACACTCGGGTGGCAGTATTGGGAAGGGGATCTGTTTAAGATTATCTAGCTGCCCATTACTGACATAGTCAATCATAGATTGTATAGACTTCTAAGGAGTAATGTTGCTCCTTTTTTGGTCAGCAGAAACATGCTGTGCAACAAAGACAGACCCAAAGAAGGGAGAGAGGAAGGATGTGTTCTTAAAATTTTGCAAGTTTCTTGGCCATTGTACAGCTCAGAAAGAGTACCTCAGATTCACAATCCCTGGAAAGGAGGGAATTAAGTGTCCAGGACAGGTGTGGGAGATTAGGGACCATTTAAACCATTGGCACTCCTCTATCTCCATTCCACTGTGGTGGGCATAAGCTGTCCCTGACAATTTCAGAGCCGTAATGGTAATAATGCTGTGCTATTGGACTCTGCCTACAGAGTCACAAACATTTTGCTTTCTTCTTTCCTTCTTGTCATGTGGCTACAAACACTTACTTCTCACCTGATGGAAATCAAGCAATTAGGCTGGGACCTAGGGAGCTGGCTTTGCCTATCAGCCTTTTTTGCTGCCTCCACCAACTCTGCTATCTGGCCACACTGCTGTCACACAGCTGACTGGCTGAACCTGAAGCAGCGGCTACAGCTCTGAGCTGCTGGTTTATGGTACACACTTTCTAATTTGCTGGCTGCCCTGGGCTAAACAGCCAGAAATGACCAGGCTAGAAGCAGACAATTTAAACTGAAAGCATTTAAATTCAGGTAAAAGGCCACTGCATCAAAGGCTCCTGGCTCGCTCACTCTAGCCACTTGCCTTCTTTTTCCACCAGCTGGGGCAACTGGAGTCCTATTTGTGATACCCAGCCATGGCTGGTTATGCCTTTGCCCCACAGACTTAGGCCAGGCATTAGAGCATTATGCTTGGAATTTAAATAACTTTGTGAGATAGCTACGCTCAGATTAAACACTGGGATATTTTCAATTTCTGAGAGGGTTCTTGGCTGCTGTTGTGGTACAGAACTAAAACAATCTTGAGGGTGGGGTTTGGGGGAAGCAACATGTCTGAAATGTGGCTTTTGCAGGTGCCTTGGTTTACCAAATAGTGACTTGAGCCACAGCTGCTCAAATGAATGCAAGGTTCTTATTAACTCTGGCTATTTGCTAAATAGCCTGAGTTACTCACCTGAAATATGTATCCATAGGTGCAAAACAAAATGAGGTTGTATTTAGCTTTAAGAAGGCATACTATGAAGGATCTGGCCACCTGAAAATAAGAGAATCACAAAATGACAATTCCAGTCTTGCTTAAGGAAATACATGTTATTTTATTTAAAAATGTTGGATTGTATAATTTAGGGTCGTGGCCCAGTGCAAACCATGTGTTATTTGGAGGAAACAGAAAATAAAAGAAGTCAAAATGTAATTGAAATGATCATACACTTTAGTAAAATGGAATTCTGGACTCATGTCTGTTCCTTAAAAGAAATATATGGTGATCTCAATAGATTCCATGAGAGTTATAGCAGTATAAGTACTCTCTAAGGGGAAAACGCATTCTGTTCTTTATATCTTGGTATTTATATAACTGTAAATAGTAAGGATCACATGAGGATCATTTAGAAGGATGCACATGCTTCCTCCTTCCTTTGAGAAGTGCCATATGCTTCTTAGTGAAAAGGCACTGTAATAAAGTGGAAATATTATTAAACACTGCACAGTTTGAGCTTGTCAGCAATAAAATGCAAAAGTAAGACTAATTTATACCTATCCTTTAAATGTGGGGTATCAGGATTTCTCCAATTAAGTTTCTATCCATCATTGTGAAAACATGCATTCTCTGTTTCAATGAACCTGCCTTTGGCCACCTTCTTAGTTCATATTTTCCCTTATATCTCCCACCTTCAAATTGCTATACCTTGGCTTCCTGCCTAGCTTTCAATTTTTTTTTTACCTGATTTGTTTTGTTTGGGGTAACCTATAAGCATATAAACTGTTAGATCGTTTCATAACATATATAACAGATTAATTATAAAATATCAAGTATACCAAAATCCACAGATGTTCATGGCCATTATATAAAGTGGTATAATACATATGTTTTTAACATGTATACATTCTTTCATTTACGTTAAGTCACCTCCAGGTTACTTATATCTAACAGGGTTTTGGTGCCATATAAATAGTTACTATACTAAATTGTTTTAGGGAATGATGGCAAGTTACAAAGTATATTCATTTACAAATGTTTTTTTCTGAATATTATTTTTCATGAATGGTGTGGATCTATGATAAATGCAGAACTCATGAATATGGGAGACAAAGTGAATTCAAACACTAATTTGATGTTTTCTCTCAATTCAACCTTTGTTTTTGTCTGCTTCTCTTACTAATTCTATTATTCCTTATACTTAGGACTTGTGATCTTATTCATCTGTGACTCTTCTGCGTTTTCCATCAATTCTTGCTTCTGTACATCCTTTCTTTAATTAAGTACTTTGAGTTTTGTCTTTGGAATGTGGTCTCTATTTTGCAGTGTTACAGCTACTATTCAGTTCTTCTAGAGTCTTGGTGAGGCCTATTATAAAATTTTCTACTTGTTGTCTTTGCCTTATTGTTCAAAGACTAATTATTTTGACCATGCTTCCCGAGGCTCATTTGATTCTTTCCTTCGCTATATTTTTACAAAAATCATTAAAAATTAAATCTAGTAAAATAGCTATAAAAGTTTATATATTCCTATTTTATGTAGTTTCTATGTGAATGTTGGAAAATAAAATCCGATTGAGGTTTGAAACTTGATATTTCTTAATTTTAGTAACTTCATGATTTTTTATAATTAAGATATTTCACAAAATGTAAAAATATTGAGCAATGAGTGGATTCTAAGAGGTACAGATTGTTATAGTGTCAATAATTTCTAATAACTCAAGTCACTAGGTACATAATATAGACTACCTTTTAACTATAAAAAGTTATCTACTATTGTACCTGTGTGTTAGCATGACCAACCATTTTGTGGTGCCTTAAACTCTAGATTTGAGACATTGAACTAGGTGACATTTGTTACTGATTTTGAAGAATTTGTATCACACTTTCCATATCGGGTAACCCCCATAATGTGTTGCCTCTTTTCAATTTACAGTCAGAAAATAATATTTGTTTTTATTAGTATCTTTTGAGAATTTATTTATTTCTGTATATGGGTATTTTGCCTGCATGCATGTGTGTACACAACATGCATGTAGATATAGAGGGGACCAGAAGAGGGTGAAACTACAGTGATAGACTATAGTGAACTATCATGTGGGTTCTGGGAATTGAACAAGAGAACTCTACATAAGCAGCCAGTATTATTATTAACCACTGAGCTATCTCCCAGTTATTATAACTTTTTAAATCACTATGACAGTAATATCATCTTCTTTCCGTAGTAAGTACTGTTCTCAAGTTGCTTTCTTTGTTCTGGCTTTCTTGGATGTGTGTCAGTATAAGAGACATCTAGACCATTATCCTTTTTAATGATTTTCAATATTATGCTTGCCGTACTTGGTTTATGCTCCGCTAATGACCTCCCTATTTTCTCTACTTTGCTTAATGTTTACAAATAATTTTATGATATAACATAAGTTGTAAAATTGTATATTATTGTTACCACATATCTATTACTGCTCTGGGGTGATCTAATAAAATGTTATTCTCTCTTTATTAGCTACACAACTGCATATCTAAAGCCTTTTGAATTCAGCCTCATTTTACTTCATAATCATTTTTTTTCTGTTTTCCTACACATAGAGTGATCTAGATCAGACCAGTTATCATCTCACATGAGTTTTCTTACTCATCATCTGTGCCTTCTTTATGTCATTATTTCATTATCCATTTAACTCTCTGATCTACTTTTTTTGCATGGTGAGCCCAAACCATATTCTTGTGGTAGTTTAATTATCACCTCTTTAACACAGCCCTCAGTTTTATTTATTATCTATCTATCTATCTATCTATCTATCTATCTATCTATCTATCTATCTATCTATCTATCTATCTATCTATCTATCTCAATTTATTCACATTAGATCCCATCTATGGGTCCGTCCCTCATCTCTTCCTAGTCCCAACAACACCCCCTCTTCTCCCCCTATACCCCTTCCCTAGTCCACTGATAGGGGAGGACCTCCTCCCATTTTATCTGACTGTAGCCTATCAGGTCTCATCAGAATCAGCTGCATCATCTTCCTCTGTGGCCTGGCAAGGCTGCACACTCTAGGGGGAATGATCAAGGAGCCAGCCGCTGAGTTCATGTCAGAGACAGACCCTGCCACACTAGGTAACCCATTTGGAAATTGAGCAGCCTATGGGCTTCTGAGCAGGGGGTCAAGGTCCTCTTCATGTATGACACTTGGTTGGAGTATTGGTCTGTGCAGGCCACGCTTGGACCAGGAATTGTGGCTCTGTTGGTCTCCTTGTGGAGATCCTGCTCCCTCCAGGCCTTTCTATCGCACCCTTCTTCCATAAGGTTCCCTGCAGTCTGCCCAAAACCAGAACCTGTAAACAACCCAGATGTCCCTCAGTTGAGGAATGGATACAGAAATTATGGTACTTTTACACAATGGAATACTACTCAGCAATTAAAAAGGAGGAAATCATGAAATTCGCAGGCAAATGGTGGGACCTGGAAACGATCATCCTGAGTGACATATCCCAAAAGCAGAAAGAAACATATGGTATATACTCACCTGTATAGACCTATAGGATAGGAAGGTCATGCTGAAATCTATACACCTAGGGAAGGTAAACAAGAAGGAGGACCCTGGTTGGGATGATTAATGCTCACTTAGATGGACAAATGGGATGGACATTGAATGTAGGAGAAAACAAGCAACAGGACAGGAGCCTAACACAGAGGGCCTCTGAAAGACTCTAACTAGCAATGTATCAAAGCAGATATTAAGACGCACAACTAAGCCTTTGGCAGAGGGCAGGGAATACTATGAAAATAGGGGGAGTTAGTAAGACCTGGGGAGAACAAGAGCTCCATAAAGACCAAATAGATCAGGGCACAGGGGTCTTTTACAAGACGAGACTGTTTCTCCAACTAAGGACCATGCATGGATATAACCTAGAACACCTGCTCAGATGTGGCCCATGGTAGTTCAGTATCCAACTGGAGACCCTAGTAAGGGGAACAGGGACTATTTCTGTCATGAACTCAATGGCTGGATCTTCAACCCTCCCACACACACACCCGGGAGGAACAGCCTAGCTAGATCCCAGAAGAGAACATTGCAGCCAGCCCTGAAGAGACAAGATAAGCTAGGGTCAGATGGAAGGGGAGGAGGTCCTCCCCCATCAGTGGACTTGGAGGGAGGCAGGGAGGAGATGAGGGAGGGATGGGGACAGTGGGAGGGAATGAGGGAGAGGGCTATGACTGGGATACAAAGTACCTAACCTGTGATTAATATATAAAAAAAATTTGGCTATGAATCTCAGCATCTCCTTTGATATCCTGATAGCTAGAGTCTTTCAGAGAGCCCCTGTGGAAGGCTCCTGATCTGTTCCTCTGTTCCTTGTCTTCCCCTACTTCCAAATATTTTGTTTTCTCCGTCTATGTTGATTGAAAGTTTTGCTGGGTATAGTAGTCTGGGTTGGCATCTGTGATCTCCATAATATCTGCCCAGGCCCTTCTGGCTTTCACAGTCTCTGTTGAGAACTCTGTTGTGATTCTTATATGTCTGCCTTTACATGTCACTTGGCCCTTTTCCCTTGCCACTTTCAATACGTTTTCTTTGTTCTGCACATTTAGTGTTTTAATTATTATGTGTATGGGTGAAGTTCCTTTTCTGGTCTAGTCTATTTGATGTTCTGTAGGCCTCTTGTATGTTTATAGGAATCTCTTTCTCAAGGTTGGGGAAATTTTCTTCTATAATTTTCTTGAAAATATTTTCTGGGTCTTGGAGCCTGAAATCTTTTTCATCTATTTCTATTATTCTTAGCTTTCATCTTTTCATGGTGTACTTGAGTTTTTGGGTAGTTTGTGTTTTGAACTTTTCCAATTTTATGTTTTCTTTGAGATATGTATCAGTTTTTGTAATTGTATCTTCAGTGCCTGATATTCTCTCTTCTATCTCTTGTATTCTGTTGATGATGCTTACCTTTGTAGTTCCTGATCTCTTCTCTAAGTTCTCCAACTCTAGGATTTTCTCTGTGTTTTCTTTATTGATTCTAATTCTGTTTCATGTCTTTCACCATTTCCTTCATCTGTTTGAATGTGGATTCCTGTCTGTCCATGATGACCTGTATTTTTTGGTTATTTCTTCTTAATGTGCATTGAATAACTTCATAATCATAGATTTAAGATCATTTTCCTGTGTTTCAACTGCAATAGTAATATCCTTTGATTTTTGGAGATTCTGGTAAAGCTATGATGTCCTGATTTTTGTTGCCTCTATTCTTAAGCCAACCTCTAGCCACCTGGTTTTCTGTGGCCTTGACTGATTTTTCTTGGAGTCTATACTGCAGACTGGATGCACCTGTGTCTGGCATCTCGGGTAGTCTCCTCTGTATTCACTGTTTGTGACCCAGGTAGCTGAGGCACAAGTGGAAAGATCTCTTAGAGCTGTTCCAACATCCCACAGGCTTCCTTAAGATGGTGGAGGATGGAATTTGGATCTTCGTCCTGGAGCAGCTCTGCTGTTTTCACTGGCTATGCTGGCCTCATTTTTTCCAACCCAGGTTGGCTAGGCTGCTGGGGAGCATGAAGGGAGATTTCCAAGCCTAGAGCTGCTCCAGTGTCCCATATGGCTCCTTGGGCAGGAGGACAATGGAACTTGGAACTTGGCTCTGGTGCCTAGCTCAGCTCCACTGGGTTCTCTGTCTGTGCTGGGCTTGCTATTTCTAGCCTATGTAAGCCAGGCTGCTGGGGCACTGGCGGATAGATCTCTGTGCCTTGAGCTTCTCCAGTGGCCCACAGGATTCCTTAAGATTGTGGAGAATGGAAACTGAGTCCCATGCTCCACTGTGTTCACTGTCTGTGCTGTGCTGGCTGATTCTAACCCAGGTGAGCCAGACAGGTAGGGAGGAGGCAGAATGGAGCTACACCTCCCCCACAGTACCAGAATTTATCCCCTCCACAGGGAGGTGAGAGTGAGCACCACTAGCTACTGAAATGAAAAAGGAGAAAGGTGTCAACAAGATGTTGAGTGTGGTCTCTCAGGTTTGAAACCAGGAGTCGCTAATACCTAGAAGGTATCCAGAGGACTGTGAGAGTGGGTGCCCCCGGGTCTGGAGCCTCAACCACATTACAGGATAGTATCCACTCCATAGGCAGTGAGAGTGAGTGCCCAAGGTCTGAGCCTCTAGGTTCCGGTTCCAGGAAGATATCCACAGTAAGTGAGCTTGAGTAGCAAGTGGTCTAAGTCTGCAGGGTCAGAGCAGAGTGAGCTGCTGTTGCAGGTCCTAGGAAGGTATCCACAAATGGTGGGTTTGGGCGAGTGGCCTAGAGTTCTGGGGTCGGAGCCCAAGGAGCTGCTGCTGCTTGGTCCCAGTAAGTTATCGACAGCTGATGAGTTTGGGTAGGCAGCCTAGGGCTGTGGCAGTTCTGGGCGAGAGCCTGGGAATTTTTCCTGGTATTAGCCTGGTGGTCTGAAGATGGACTTTTGAGTATCCCCGTGGATTCTCCTATTACCTAAGAAAAACAGACTTTGGGGTTTTGGTATCCACAGTACAGCCTGCCAGAGTCACCCTGCTCTCAGTGCTGAGCTGCTGTTCAGGTATCCGGCGTGGTCAGCACTGCCATCCTGGATCCCCCTCTTAGAGAGGGTAAAATTTGGCTTGTTTGGTTGAGAGTACAAGTAGGAAGGCCAGGCAGATGTTCTTGTCTTGTAGGTTTGTGGTGGCGTTTTTATACTAAAGAGCGAGTAATGGAGGGAAGTAAATAGATACAGGATATTTTGGTGGAAGCACTGATAAGATTGGCTGTATATTAGAGAAATTAACGAAAGGAGTTTTAAAGTAATTTCTGAGTGGTCGGCACCGCAAGATTGGGTCTCCCTTTGTTGTTCTACTTATGCCCCAAAGCACAAATTATAATTCTCTGCTTGAAATTCTTTTGGTGTTTTGTTATTTATTATTCTAAGGCATTGATCTTGTTATACAACAATTACGGTTATTTGGGTATCATTTATCTCCAGTTAATTTTAAAATTTGTTAAGTCATATTACATGTTTTATTTTTATAGTGCCAATCATATAGAACACATCCATTGCATGCTTATATAGTGGGGTTAGCTTTAAAAACCTACAACCAGTTAGCTTAAGCATTTGACTGAAGACCTATATCTGCAACATAATTTCAAATTAAATGGAAAAGTGTTAAGCCTATTGTCTGTTAATAGTTATATGAAGTATTAAGGTACAGCCTTTTAAAAATCACTGTACTCTTGGTGGGCTCGATCCAATAAACAGGAGACCGTGTAAACTTAAATTGATTGTATTAAAATAAAGTAAATTTCTTGTCATCAGTCCATTAGACACATCTCAAGTGCTCAGTTTTATAGGGAGTCAGTGATTACCTTATAGGAATGTGAAGATCCAGCACAATGAATTCAGCATAAAGAGTTACACTGGGTTCACGTCAGAGATTGACCCTGCTCCCCTTACTAGGGAACCCACTTGGAAACTGAGCTGCCTACTGACTACATCTGAGCAGGGTGTCTCTGTCCTCTCCATCTGACATGAACTCAGTGATCACTCTTTGATCACCTCTCCCTGGTGGGTGCAGCCTTGCCATGCCACAGAGGAAGACAGATGTAGCCAATCCTGGTGAGACCTGATAGGCTAGGATCAGATGGAAAGGGAGGAATTCCTCCCCTACCAGTGGACTAGGGGAGAGGCATAGGGGGAGACAAAGGAAGGAAGGTAAGACTGGGAGGAGACAAGGGAGGAGGCTACAGCCTGGGTACAAAGTGAATAAATTGAAATTAATAATAAATTAATTAAAAAATAAAAGAGTTATATTAGGTTTATTTCTGCCAGAGCATGTGCACAAAGGTGTATACTTTCATCAGAATGTACAACTGTTCAAAGTTCACAGTGTCATCCTCAGAAGTTAAGTGAATTAGTAATATTATAGGAATCATTTTGTCTCTTTTGGCTGAAAATTAAATATGTATGTCACTTCAAACACTATAAATTCAAGATGAAGGTGTGAATAAAGATTATATGGAATCCATGCTACTACATATAAATTACACTGGACAGTGGTATATATGTATATAGGAATTGGAAAATAAATGTAACATCACAGTGTATAAAGAATAAACTCAGATATACTCTGGATTTTAAGAAATGGTGAATGAGACATTTCAAATTCATATGGAAGAAAAATAGAAATTTTTAAATAAATACATATGGGTCAACAAGACATATTCAGAAATAAGAGGGGAAATTAAAGTCAGATTCATGTTTATTGTTTAAAACTATTTTAATTACAGCTAATAGTGAAAAATAGAAAAATGAAACAAAGGCATTATATTAGGGATTTATAACCTAAAGATATGGACAGCATTTCCCAATCGTTTCATGAAAACTGAGGACTCAGTAGGAAATATTAACACATTTAACCTTCAGAAATGCCAAAATCTGTTATATAGACCATAGGGAAGCATATAAAAAATTTTACACACAAATAAAAACAGTATTATAGCAAAATGGGGAAAATTTGTGAGCAAAATAGTCACAAAAGAGAAGATATTTAATACCCTCTGCAAACAAATGGTTTTCACTTATCAGATTAAGAAAGCTTGAAGGATAAACCAAAGCATACTAATGGAGACGCTGAGAATATGGCTGATATAATGCACCATTTAAGTTGCTCCATTTCTAGAAGCTGAGCTAGTGTTTACACAAAAGTATGAAACATCTTTGACGTCACAGGCTCACTATGAATTTATTCTAAGACAATAAGTAGAAAATCTTAAAATATGTAATGAACAAGTTATGTTTCTAGTAGCAGTTACTCATTGTAAGCCATTATTGCTATTCTCAGCATGAAATTCTCAGATATCCAATCTGTTGTGGCAGTGAATATTATGTTTATATAAGTTGCAAGATAAACTAGTCAAAGTTGGTAGCTCTAGAAGCATTTGAGGGTTAAATGAGAAATAAAAGGAAAATATAATAACAAAAATTAAAGTAACTTGGGGAATCATTTTATAATGATTAAGATAAAATGAAAATCTCAATAACTAATTTTATATAAACACTGAAAGTATATGTATACAAGAAATAAAGAAACAGAAACAAATAGCTAATATTTGATGGATATAGGTATACATTTACTCTCAAGCACAACTTTCATGAACTATGTTGTAAATATATTTTACACATTCTATGGACGGTTCAAATGATTTTGTAACAGATGTTTAAATTTTTTGGAAATGGAAAATTCCATTTACCATCACTTCTCAGTTTTTTTTTTATTAATTTATTTATTTTTATATCAATCACAGGTTAGGTACTTTGGACTTCTCAGTTTTTTAAAAATATTGTTTAATATATGATTTTGATACTGAGTTCTGAGTACTGTCCTAATCAGTTGTATGCATTAATTAATTCATTTCATTATCATAATTTATTGTATTGAAAGGGAATGGGTAGTATGCTTTTTGAAGTACAAGGGTTTAACCCTTGAGCATGGTGAGAAAGTATTCTACTGCTGAGCCATACAACTAGCTAATAGAAATTTCAGTATTGTTTTTCAGAAAGGGAAACTTAAACACAAAATTTGGTACATTTTCTGAAATCATATACATATATGTGCATAAAAACAACTGACTGAAAAAGAAGCAATAGCCCCACACCTTGCCTAGGCAGCAGAGTAGAGCGAGCTCTCCTGGCATGAACATGGGTGAGCTCACCAGGAGGGCATGAGAACAGAAGAGCTGGCCTTGCCTCTTGCTGGCTGAAGCTTTTGGTGAAATAGCTGAGGCAGTGTTGGAGAGCTGGCCATTGTGGTCCAGGTGTGGGATAATTGGTAGGCTGAGCAGCTCAGCTACCACCTCGGCCCAGATCCAGGGTTTTTGAGTTGGATCATCCCAACAGCTTCCTAACATCTTCCTAACATCTGTGAACTGCTGGCCCAATATGAAAGGACTAGTCCTGCAGATCCAAAGCTGCGGGACTTCCATGACAAAAGACAATGAAAGGATTCTGAAAGGAAATTCAGTGAGGGTTCAATATTGATAGTGTAGCAGCAGCCAGAGGCCTTGAACAAGACCAATGAGTCACTGCAATGAATACTTGCAAGTAAAGATGTGTGGACAAAGGGGTATACTACAGCTTCTACAATAAGATTTTTCATTTTGTTATTTATTTTTATATTTTATGTTCTTCTGAGGGGGTTACAAAGGCTAAGGAAGAATGCAAAGGGCTGGGGAGATGAGTGGGATTGTGGTACATGTTGCAAAATTCACAAAGAATCAATAAAAAGTATTTTTTAAGGAGATCATAAATTTGGAAAAAGAGCAAGGAAGGTTAAATGGAAGAGTTTGAAGGAAGGGAAGAGAAGAAAAAATCATGTAATTATACTCTCAAAAAGAAAGGAATTCCTGAAAGTCAAAGAACTGTTGAAATGGCTGCTTGAGGTGAAACCCAGACTAGTTTTGAAAACCCTGCATTTAAATATGACACATACCATATAGACATATATATGTAAAGTGTATCAACAGATTTTAAATTTTTATATGGTTGGGATGGGTGACTTCTTTATCACAATATACATGGTATCAAAATTCAATTAAAGGTTTAAATTAAATCAGACATATTTTAAATTATTTTGTCTTTAAAAAGTATCCTAGTATCATGACCCATGATAATAAAAAAGTAGTTATTATTTGCAGGTGGTAATTGAATTCTGTTCCCACAAAGGCAATGCCTTTAGTAAAAAATGAGGTAGTAATATACACTTGAAGGTTGTACTTTGAAAAGTAAAATGTACAATAATTTTAAATCTGAGGATTATTACTTTTAATATTGATTCCTCTTAATCTAGTTACTATTGCTGATTTTCTCATTATGCTGTGGATCCTTTATCTGGTCAATAAACCTATAGAAAATTCTCCATTCTTGGACTAGGCCAATGATCATACATTCTCTACTCCCATATATGTATGCCTGAACCCTTGCAGTTAAGATATCTATGCTGGCAGCTACCTATCCTTAAACCAGTGTTTGGTTTATGACTCCATCTGCAGCCCATTTTACATAACTGCATTCATTCTTCTGGGCCATCTCTTTACTATGGTAGCTATTCCAAACATTGACCATAATTTCTATGTAAGAATATACTTTTGAATTCTATTTCATGGTTAGATTTGACTTTCTGGCTGTATTCATTTTCTCCTTATTTTCACTCTTCTGCTTCTTATTGACCTTTCCCTTATTCATCTAATTTCCTAGCGTTTTGTTCAAGGTGAATAACTCTACAGAATCTTATATTAAAGGATTCCATATCCTTGTGTTTTTTTTTACAGATATGTTAAAATTAGACAGAAGGATTTATCTCCAATTTAAGCAAAGAAAAATATAAAAATATAAAAATATAATATTTAAAATATAAATGGAGAGAGAGCACGCACATACACGTTTGCTATAGGTTTAGTGGAAAATATGTAAAAAGCATTTGCTGGACTTATGTTCTCTCTATGAAGTACCAGGCACTACCTTTTGTTGAGGTTAAATTGGGAGGGAGTTGATAAGGAAGTTTGAACTATCTAAGTAGAATTTTGCAATTTGGACAAAAGAGGACATTAGTAAAAACAGAAGAGTAGGTAGCATTGAGTGCTAAAATGAAGATGCAAGTCTTGAATTTTTATGTATAATTTCTTCAAGCTGTGCTCAGCGTGATAATTGTAGCAGTGGTCAGATGTGTTAATTCACATCTGGGTATTGTTGGAGGATTCAGCAGAAACACAATGGAACAAGGAGGTGAAGATAGTACAAGTTAAAAGAAGCAATGAGTCAGGAATTTATATGAGAAGGAAACATTGTGAATTGGAGAAAGCAAAAGGGTAGTTAGGATCTATGTGTCGCTAACTTAAGTATAGGTAGTGAGGCAAGCTACCAGTAACTTGAGTGTGTATGAATAGAACATCTAAGAATTGTAGCCATTAAGGAGCTAGAGTCCAGACAAAGAAGGATTATCATTGGAACATTAGCCTAGGTAAAGTTGAATAGTTGGCTATCTGCTAGTAAAATAAAATTTAAGAAGAATAATAGGAATAAGATTCTCACTGTTAAGATAACAGTAAAAATAACTTTCAAAAGGGGAGAGGTTGGAAGAGACTCTTACACATATATGCTGGTATGCAATGCACACGTGTGTGTGTGTGTTTGTATATGTGTGTGTGTGTACATGTGTATGTTGTGTATCTAAAGTGGTGCATAGTTTTTAAAAGGATAGAAAAAAAGTTGGATTGTTTCTAAATTGATACATTATGGGGAAATAAGAAGAGGTAAAGAGGTGAATAATTTTTTCTGCACCCATGTTTTTTATTTAATTATAATAAAGTACTATTTTATAGTTGAAAAACTTCAAAATGAAGGAAAACCAAAAAAGGAGATTTAAATGACTACTCCATCTTCTATGACATGGTAATAGATTTGTACTGAGTCTTTCTGATAAACATGCAACTTTCATTTAAAAATTCCCTATTGTCTTTTAGTCATGGTGGTAGCTCATGTAACTTATAATTTCCTTCTTGTAGAAAACTTGGAAGAAAGTGTATTCTAAAAGGAAAACCCTGACTCCTTTAAATTGATCACAGTTGTTTCAGGACCTTGGGCAGGAAATGTCATTACAGGGCTCCTTTATTCACTAAAGCCTAAGGTTGAAGACTCTTTTCTGCTTAGGAGATTTTTCAACATTTGGGTCAGGAAATACAGAGATCTCCCACCTGGGTCTGGTGTTCTTTCCATGGGCATTGTATTTGTTACTTTATATTTGTAGCAAATACTGCCCTAAAGAAGACCCATTAGTCATTTAGTTCAAGAAGGACCAAGTCTAATGAAATGACTATTGCACTGAGCACAAATGGTGTGTTCAGATACCGATAGCTGTGGAGAAAGTCTGAGAGGGAAACTCCTATTTGCAGGACCAAGAAGACATGATAAAAGAGAAGAGCCAAGGTGATAGAAAGTGCTGTATTGGCATTAACTCTCTGTCATTCTCTCTACACCATGTTCTGCAACTTTTAGCATGGCACTTGCCCGAATTGATCCAAAGTTCCTCTTCTGTAGAGTGGGAAGACTGGACTAGATCAATGATTTTCAGAGGTTAGTATGCATTTGAATTATCTGGGGTGCTTATTACAGAGGCAGGTTCCTGGGTTTCCCAGTGTGATTTATTGAATCAGATTATCTGGGAGGTGGAGGACAGAAACAGGCATTTTTAACAAGCTCCCCTGGTAGTTCGGATACAAGTCGTGCTTGAAGCACATTTTGAGAAACTTTGGACTCTATCGTCTCTTCCAGTTCCAATATCAATTATATGCTATCCAGATGGCTTTGGTTGAGATGTACTTAAAAGGAGATGTGAGGTAGAAGGAATTATCACTTTCATTCAATAATCCTGGAGTCAGCAAATACTTATTAAGGCTCCATTTTCTGCCTATTGCATACTAGTTTCTCCCTATATATTTTATTGATTTTCATGTCACAGAAAGAAACCAGGGAAATATCACCTAATAGAGAATAATGCTACTATTTAGGATTGGTAAAATAGCTCAGAGGAGCAAGATGCTTGCTGCCAAGTCTGATGACCTTAGTTTGATCCTCAGGACCCAAAAGGTAGAAGGAGAGGAATTATTTGTACCAGTTGTCTAACCTCCACACAGACACCATTGCACATGCCCACCCACACACATACATATGCATGTAAATTAATACATGCAATAAAAAGTCAAAATGGCATTTTTAATATCTGGATCAGTACATAGTGATGTGAATATTATGGAATATTACTCAGCTATTTAAAACAAGGAAATCATGAAATTTGCAGGCAAATGGTGGGAACTAGAAAAGATCATCTTAAGTGAGGTAACCCAGAAGCAGAAAGACACACATGGTATATATACACTCATAAGTGCATGTTAGTTATATAATATAGTATAAACATACTAAAATTTATACTCCTAAAGAAGCTAAACAACAAGGAAGACCCTAGGGAAGATGCTCAATCCTCATTCAGAAGGACAAATGTGATAGACATTGGAAGCAGAAGGCAGGGAACAGGACAGGAGCCTACCACAGATGGCCTCTGAAAGACTCTATTGATCTAGATATGGAAGCAGAGGGTGAGACTCATAGCCAAATGTTAGGCAGAGTTCCGGGAATCTTATGGAAGAAAGGGGACATAGAAAGACCTGGAAGGGTTAGGAGTTCCAAAAGGAGATCAACAGAGTGAAAACAAAAACAAACAAACAAACAAACAAAAAACCCAAAAGAATAAAAACTGATCCATGGGGGCCCAACCAAGGACCATGCATGGAGAGGACCTAAATCCCTGTCTCAGATGTAGCCATCGACTCAGTATCCAAGTGGGGTCCCTAGTAAGGGGTGTGTAGTGACTGTCTCTGGCATGAACTCAGTGACAGGCTCTCTGATCACTTCCCCTGGGTGGGTACAGCCTTTTCAGGACACAGAGGAAGACAATGCAGCCAGTCTTGGTGAGACCTGATAGACTAGGGTCAGATGGTAGAGGAGGACCTCTCCTATCAGTGGATTGGGGGAGGGGCAAAGGCGGAGAAGAGGGAGAGAGGATGGGATTGGGAGATGAGGGAGGGGCACACAGTCGGGATACAAATTGAATAAATTTTAATAAAGGATAATAAATATATATAAAGAAAGAAATTGATAGAGAAACTGATTATGAAACTAGACTGTTGTCCTATTAACTGTATTTCTTGGGCTTATAGAGGCCAGAGTTCCCAGTACCCGTTTTATGGATCACAACCATTTGTTAGTCCAGACCCAGGGTATCTGATGCCTCTTCTACCCTCTCCATCATCAGGCATGCACATACTGCACACACATACCTGCAGGAAAAAAAACTTACAAACACAAAATTTTTAAATCTGGAGTCTTTTAAAAAAGAAATAGATTCTATATAACCACAAAGTAGTAAAAACTAACTAAAATATCTACCAATTTGTGAGTAGATATGCAAGTTGTTCTATATGTGCATACACACAAATTAATGTCAACATTAAAGACATTAAACACTGGTACACCGTTGATGATATTCAGGAACGTTAGATTAAGTGAAGGAAATTAGGTATGAAAAAATTCATTCTATCATTGTCTTCATATAAAATGTTCAGAATAGTCGAATCAATGGGGGTAGTGCATTAGTTTCCTATGGCAAGGTTTGATTCTTCATACTTACTAACAAGTTGTCAAATTGGAGGAAAGTATAATATTCCTTAATATAAACAGAATCATGGCTCAGTAGGTTGCTTAGTGATATAGTATTCCTCTAGCATATACAAGTCCCTGGATTCAATATTTAGTGTCAAATATGAATTAAAACCTAAACTGTTGCTAAATTTATCTTTTTAATGCATTCATTAAAAAAACCCTTTACATTCCAAATACGGTGGGACATAGGAGTTAGTCATCTAAAGGAATTTGTTAGTTAATAGCAAGTGAACATTTTTTACATTTGCTTTAATTAAATCCAAGGATTTCTGTGCACTATCAAAACACAGGAACTTATGTGGTTGTTCTTGGCTTTACTACATTTTGTAGTTGTGAAATAGCAGCCAAGATTGCCTGTATTGAAGAGAGACTCACAAGATAGTGCTCCTAATAGAGAATTATTTAGGCAAAGTATATTGTAGTTTAGATTTAATACAAAATAAACATATACTTTAAATTTTTCATCCATTGCAGGAAGATGGTCCCTGAGTATGACCTCTTTATGCTATAATGTAGGTCTCCATGTCTCCATGGCACTTTCTTTCATAATGTATGAACTTTTAGGAAAGAAACATCTCTTCCTTATGTCTGTAATATGACTATACTGCATTGAACAAAATAGCACTTGGTTGATGATACATTACTCTACAATATTTATCTTAGAAAACTAGAAAGGTCTATCATTCAAATAAGATTACTTTGTCATTACATAATGTATGAGATATAGCCTGTCACTATATACATACATACATACACACATACATACATACATACAGGTATGCATGCATGCATATACCACATGAATAATTTAAAAGCCTAAAATTTAATCACACATCCAAAACTATTAACTAATGGCTGGTCTGCAAACTATGTGAAGAGTTTAGTAATATACAGTAAAGTATACATACACATAAAAAACAACACCCCTCACAGCATTGACTCAGTGGTTAAGAGCACTGAGGTCCTGAGTTCAATTCCTAGCAACAACATGGTGGCTCATAACCATCTATACCCTCTCCTGCCCTCTTCTGGCATGCAGATGTACATTTACACAGAACATTCAAAATAAAATCAGAATGGCTGAGATGAAAAACTCAAGTGACAGCACATGCTGGAGAGGATGTGGAGAGAGGGGAACTCTCCTGCACTGCTGGTGGGAATGTAAACTTGTACAACCACTTTAGATATTAATCTGGCACTTTCTCAGACAGTTAGGAATCATGTTTCCTCAAGATGCAGCTATACCACTTCCAGGTATACATCCAAAAGACACTCAAGTATACAACCATGTTTGTAGCAGCTTTATTTGTAATAGCCAGAAGCTGGAAACAGCCCAGATGCCCCTCACTTGAGGAACGGATACAGAAATTGTGGTACATCTATGCAATGGAATTCTTTTCCTTATTTATTTATTTATTTTTATTTTTTATTTTTTAAATATTAGTTACAGTTTATTAACTTTGTATCCCTTCTGTATCCCAGTCCCCCATTCCCTCCCAATCCCACCCTCCCTCCCTCATCTCCTCCTAGCCCCTTTCCAAGTCCACTGATGGGGGAGGACCTCCTGCCCTTTCATCTGACCCTGGTTTATCAGGTAACTTTAGGACTGGCTGCAAAGTCCTCCTCTGTGGCTGGCAAAGCTGCTCCTCCCTTGTGTGTGGGGTGTCAAAGAGCCTGCCATTGAGTTCATGTTAGAAATAGTCCCTGTCCCCCTTACTAGGGTACCCACTTGGATACTGAACTACCATGGTCTACATCCGAGCAGAGGTTCTAGGTTATAACCATACATGGTACTTGGTTGGAGAAACAGTCTCCTAAAAGACCCCTGTGCCCAGATATATTTGGTCCTTGTTACACAATGGAAAATTACTCAGCAATAAAAAAACAAGGAAATCATGAAATTTGCAGGTATAATGTTGAGAACTCGAAAAGATCATCCTGAGTGAGGTATCCTAGAAGCAAAAAGACACACAGGGTATATACTCACTCATAAGTGGATATTAGACATATAACATAGGATAAACATACTAAAATCTGTACACCTAAGGAAGCTAATCAAGAAGGAGGACTCTGGCTAAGATGCTCAATCCCCATACAGAAAGGCAAAGAGGATGGACATCAGAGGAGGGAGAAGACAGGGAACAGGACAGGAGCCTACCACAGAGGGCCTGTGAAAGGCTCTACCCTGCAGGGTATCAAGACATGCTGAGACTCATAGCCAAACTTTGGGCAGAGTGCAGGGAATCTTATGAAAGAAGTGGGAGATAGTAAGCCCTGGAGAGGACAGGAGAGCAACAGATCCAAAAAGTCTGGGCACAGGGGTCTTTTCTGTGACTGATACTCCAGCCAAGGACCACTTATGGAGATGGTCTGGAAGCCCTGCACAGAGGTAGCCCATGGCAGTTCAGTATCCAAGTGCATTCCATAGTAATGGGGACAGAGACTGTCTCTGAGAGGAACTGATTGGCCTGATCTTTGATCACCTCCCCCTGAGTGGGGAACAGCCTTACCAGACCACAGAGGAAAACAATCCAGCCACTCTTGATGAGACCTGATAGACTAGGATCAGAGGAAAAGGGTGGAGGACCTTCCTTATCAGTGGACTGGCAGAGGGACACAGGTGGGGAAGAGGGAAGAAGTGTGGGATTGGGAGGGGAGGAGGGAGGGAGTTATAGAGGGGAATACAAATTGAATAAGCTTTAGTTAATAAAAATAAAAACAATTAAAAATTAAAAAGAATAAAATCCACTATCTAGACAATGTGTATTTTAAGTCATGGTACAGGTCACAGAGCTTAGATCAGCCAGTCTCAGAAACTGAGTTATTCTGCATGTGAAGTGGAAAAAGAAATGCATGCTTTGCTTACCTGCTAGAAAATTTGATAAAACCTTACCTGGAAAAACAAAAAGAACCTAAACACAAAATAATGATGATGGTAATAATAATAATAATAATTGATTTGTTTGGTTTCAACCCTTCTATCATTTCTGTTAGTCTTTATGGAACAACAGCAGCAAAAAAAAAACTATTTAGGAGAAACAAACAGCAGTGAAAAAGTGGTCTAGACACAAAATATGTCCAACATTTCTAAATGGCTCGGTATCATCTTAATAAACATAATAATTGGAGCCTTTGATTCTTCTTGCTTCTGAATATCACAAGATAGTACAATCATAATTCTGATAATAAATGAAAATTGAAGCTCAGGAGTGTACTTGATTTACTGGGAGAACACATATAAGTTGTTGGTTTTATTTGGAGGTGCATGATTTAGAATTTTTCTACATTGCATAACACTTTATGAATTTTGTGACATTTAAATTTTGAATATATATTTGAACCTCAAAATAGCTCTTTAAGATAAGGAAAACATACTCTTAAAAAAAAAAAAGATCATAGAACCATTGGGCATAGAGGCATGTATAGGCAAGTGAGTAATCTAACTGTCCCACTCCACTTGACAGGTCCTAAATCTAAGACATAGAAAAGGTCAATAGTTGGCTCAGATGATGTTTACTTGAAAATTATCAAATGGCACACTGAAGTAGAAAATATTGTCAAAACAACCAGCAGTTCTTGAACCTAGAAATGTCTGCTTTGGGGTCTATTCTAGTTTGCTTTCTGTTGCTATGATAAAACACTCTGACTAAAAGCAACTTGGAAGGAAAAGGTTTACTACATTTTATGCTTCCAGGTTACAGTCCACAACTGAAGGAAATCAGAGCAGGAACTGAAGGCAGGAATGTGGAGTAACACTGCTTAGTGGCTTGCTCACGCGCTCATTTGCATGGAGCTTTCTTATAGAGCTCAGACTCATTGATGGTGACACCCATGGTAGGCTGAGTTTTTTCATACCAATCAACAATCAAGAGTGTATTTTATAGATATTGCCACAGAACAATTTGATAGAGGCAGTTCTTCAGTTTGGTTTTGCTTCTCCCAAGTGACTAAAGATTTTGTCAAGTTGACAACAAAAACTAACCAGCACAGGGTCCCAAGCAAATCTCTCCCTCAGTACCTTTTAGACACATCAGTTTCACTCTTTCCTATCACTGACTTTACTATAATCTTCTAAATATTTATAGCTCCTGCAGCCTCCAAAGCAGTTAAATCCCCATCAATGGACATAAAATTTTTTGGCTGACAATCTTTCTTTTATGCTGCCTTCAGTATTTCAGGTTGCCTGAGGTACCATATTGATTAAGCTACATTCTAGAAAACTAAATATATGTATAACATTATATGGCTTTCCTACTGAGCACAGAACTATAAATTAATGGATCTCTCTTGTTGACATCAAAAAGTATGGAAGCCTGAAGCACAACTGTAATATTCCTTGTAGTACCACACATTTCACTTGTTATTTAATTAATCAATCAATTAATTAATATTATAATTTATTCACTTTGTATCCATTCTGTGGCCCCCTCCATTGTCTCCTCCCAGTCCCGCCCACCATCCCTCTTCTCCCCTTATGCCCCTTCCCTAGTCCACTGATAGTGGAGGACCTCCTCCCCTTCTATCTGATCCTAGCCTGTCAGTTCTCATCAGGGCTAGCTGCATCATCTTCCTCCGTGGCCTGGCAAAGCTGTACCCCACACCCCACCCCCAGGAGAAGGTGATCAAAGAGCCGGCCACTGAATTTATGTCAGAGACATCCCCTGCCCCGCTTACTAGGACACCCACTTGGAAACTGAGCATCCTATGTGCTTCCTCTGAGCAAGGGGTCTAGATCCTCTTCATGAATTGTCCCTGGATGGAATACTGTTCTCTGCAGGCCACCCTTAGCCCAGATTTTTTGACACTGTTGGTCTCCTTGTGGAGCTCCTGTCTCCTCCAGGTCTTTCTATTCCCCCTTCTTCCATAAGGTTCCCTGCATTCTACCCAAAGTTTGGCTGTGAGACTCAGCATCTCCTCTGATACCCTCATGACTAGAGTCTTTCAGAGGGCTCATGTGGAAAGCCCATGTCCTGTTGCTTGTCTTCTACTTCTGGTGTCTATCCTGTTTGCCCTTCTGAGTAAGGTTTCAGCCTCTTCCCTAGGGTTCTCCTTTTTGTTTAGATTCTTTACGACTATAGGTTTTAGCATGTTTAGCCTATATTATATGGATAATATTCTCTTATAAGTGAGTATAAACTGTATGTGTCTTTCTGCTTTTGGGTCACCTCACCAACAAACCAAGTAATCCAATTACAAATGGGTTAGAGAGAATTCTCAACAGAGGAATATTGAATGGCAGAGAAACACTTAAAGAAATGCTCAAGGTCCTTAGTCATCTGAGAAAAACAAATCAAAACAACCCTGAGATTCTACTTCACACTTAACAGAATGGCTGTGATCAAAAACTCAAGGGATGGCACATGTTGGAGAGGTTGTGGAAAAAGTGGAACCCTCCTCCATTGCTGATGGGAATGTAACCTTGTACAACCACTTTGGAAATCAATCTGGTGCTTTCTCAGAAAGTTAGGAATAGTACTATCTCAAGATCCAGCTATAGCATTCCTGGGCATATATCCAAAAGATGCTCAAGTATACAGCAAGGACATTTGCTCAGATATGTTCATAGCAGCATTATTTGTAATAGCCAGAATCTGGAAACAACCTAGATGTCCCTCAACTGAAGAATGTATGCAGAAATTGTGGTACATTTACACGATGGAATACTACTCAGCAATTAAAAACAAGGAAATCATGAATTCGCAGGCAAATAGTGGGAGCTAGAAAAGATCATCCTGAGTGATGTATTTTTACTTATAATGTTCATTAAATGAATAGTTAGCTGTTCATATGTGAACTGAATTGAAAAGCTCTGATGTAATATGGATATTTATTCGGTTGTGATATAGAGGGAGAAAGAAGACTGGGAAGACATACAGAGGTGAAATGCCAGAAAGAGCCAGAGACAGGAAATAATAAAATGGACCAGAAGCAGGGTAACCTTGCAATCGGAGATCATAGTGAGATTTTATCAGTGAAACAATCCTGAATTTGCTTAGAGGTGATAAAAACATATTTTATTTTGTTTTTCTATTGGTGTTTTGTAGCTCTGAGTATAACTGTATCTGTAGCAGCACTGTAGAACCAGGTCATTTGGGAGACTGATTAGGAGCGAGGTACATTAAAAAGTGAGTGTATATGTAGGGGAGATTCTGATAAGAATAGAGCTTCAAGCAGCACTGATTGAATAGTAATTTGAAAAATGTGGGTATATTTGTTGATACTTTTGTCTGCCTCCCTTTCTTCTTTTTCTTTTGACTTCTTCTAAGCTTTTCAGTAGGTAGTAAAACCATTCAAATGTGCCCATCTGCAACCTTCAATTCAATAAATAGCATTCTCAAGTCATTATGTTGAGAGATACTGTTTAAATTCATGGAATATCACACTGTATGTAGTTTGTCTCAGAACTTAGATTGCTACTAAACTTTCTGTTGGACTGTGAAATTTCATTTCCTGCTATAGCCAGCTGTCAGGTCACAAGAAGATTTTCTGAAACACTGACAAGGATTTTCTTTGAGGCAAACGTATTAGTCATAACGTATTAATTTTTAATGCTTTAATTTGAGCAAAAGCAGTTTGTTGTTTGTGAAGTGCTTAAGCTACGGTCTTTTTTTGTTTCTTAACTCTAAAAGTAAATTTCTCACCTTATTTTCTTTCTCTCTTTCTTGAGATGTTCTGAAAGTATTTGACTAAGGACCTTGCCTATATCATCTTTCCTTTTCATTTGTTGTGTAAGCCTTCTTAGGTTGTTGAAAAACAGCTTCTCACTTTAAATGCAGGGAGGGGAAAAACAGTAGTCTCCTGTATTCTTGCCTCTTGTGAGAGTATGCTTTTAGTGTATAGGTACCCTGAAAACAACAACAACAACAACAAATAAATGTCTAGGGTTAAATGCTCAATTCAGTATCATATAAACCAGCTCTTCTGGGAACCTGCTTCAGTTACTATATGTGCACAACGGAAACAATGATATTACAAAAATTGAATCAGTTTTGTGGAATTACATGAATGATGAAAATAAGAGATTTAAGACAATTTTTTCAATTTGTATCCCAGCTGTGGCCCCGCCCCTTGTCTTCTCCCAGTCCCACCCACCCTCTCTCTTTTCCTCTATGCTTCTCTCCTAGTACACTGATAGTGGAGGTCTTCATCCCCTTCCATCTGATCCTAACCTATCAGGTCTCATCATGACTGGCTACATCATCTTCCTTTGTGGCCTGGCAAGGCTGCAAACCCCTGGAGGAGGTGGTCAGAGAGCCTGCCATTTAGTTCATGCCAGAGATATCCCCTACTCTCCTTACTATGAAACCCACATGGAGACCGAGTCTATGGAGTTTATGTGAGCTACGATTTTCGGTCCTGCCCATACATGGTCCTTGGTTGGGTATCAGTCTTTTTAGGACCCCCAGGGTCCAGGTGTTTTTTTTTTTTTTTTGGAGAGAGACTCTGTTGGTTTCCTTTTAGAGCCCCTATACCCTCCAGGACTAAAATAGGACATCACAATCCTAAGCTATGTTCTACAATTGTCACCACAGAAGCCTAGGTTCATGCCCTGAACACTAATTTATTCCATGGGCCTAAGGGTGTGCCACAGGCAGATGTGTTCTAATAAAATTCCTTGGGAACTCTAACAACAACCTCTAAGTTACAAAATATTTTAATAGACAGTCTTCTTTATATTCTCTCTCTCCCTCTTTCCCCCTATCTTTATGTGTATGTCTATATCTATCTCTTTGCCTGTATGTCACTGTGTCTGTCTTTATCTTTCTCAATTTGAGATAAAATTTATATAGTCCAGGATAGCCTTAAACTCACTGTGATAGTGTACAATAGTAAGTCAGGGGAAGAATGTGCATTGTAGCTTTAAATCATCTGGGTAATTTCTATGATGGCATCTGCTCATTACCCTTTGAAAAACACTGCTGTAAAAGAATCACATTAAAAAAAAAGAATCACATTTATCACTACTCCTTTTCTATTACGTATATTTATCATGACAATATTTAAGACAACTGAACTACTATTGGAATAGCTGTACCACACAGGTAATGTTACTGACTTCCTATCAGTGGGACAAAAGGCAAACACTACAGAGTATTTTCAATCATAAATATGAATCATCACAAGTATATATCCTATGTCTCCTACCCAAGGGCATGTAATTGCAAAGGGGCTGCTGGCGATAAGGCCAAATTGTCTCTAACCACAGAATTTTAAAAAGCCTGTTTAACATGTAGGAAGATAACCTTTGACAATGGAAATTATACTTTGACCCTGTGTCATTAGAAATGCACCCTAATCTTATTTCTGAATTGTCTAGCCAATGAATACACAAAAATTACAGGAAGAAGGAAGCAGAATTGCTTTGAGTTACATGAGACATCCATTATACCACTGCTGCTTAATGAACCTGATGATTTTTTTCTTTTTAGTTGCAAAATGCTGCCTTATTGCTTTGAAATACATTTCCATTCTGTCATACCTGATAAAAGAAAAATGAGTGCTTTGAGGAATTTTGAATCCTCATTTGCCCTTAGCCCATGCTGTGTAACACCTGGCTCTCCACTTACTGTGGAAATGAAATTTTCTTTTTACAGTGATTTTTCTAGGTCTCTATAGAATTTTGAAAATGTATGTGGCTCAACAGTACTGAGTTCTACATGGCTTAATATGTGACGCCTACATGTATTGTTTTAAACATATACAGCTAAGTTCTTTCTCTTCTTTAGTTTTTGAGTATCATTACATTTCAGGTCAGTGGTGCTACCCCCGAACTTTCTCACAGTTTATTTTTTATGTAATTTATTTATTTTTATATTAATCACAGGTTATATACTTTATATCCCAGCTGTAGCCCCCTCCTTCATTCCCTCCCACTCTCCCCATCCCTCTCTCATCTCCTCCCTGCCCCCCTCCAAGTCCACAGATAGGGGAGGACCTCACTCCCTTCCATCTGACCCTACCGTATCATGTCTCTTCAGGGCTGGCTGCAATGTACTCTTCTGGGATCTAGTTAGGCTGCTCCTCCCTGGGGGGGGGCAGTCGACAAGCCAGCCATTGAGTTCATGACAGAAATAGTCCCTGTTCCCCTTACTATGGTACCCAGTTGGTTACTGAGCTACCATGGGCCACATCGAGAAGGGGTTACAGTTTGTATCCATACATGGTCCTTGGTTGGAGAAATATTCTCATAGAAGACCGCTGTGCCCTGATCTATTTGGTCCTTGTGGAGCTCTTGTCCTCGCCAAATCTTACTAACTCCCCCTTTTTTTCATATGATTCCCTGCACTCTGGCGATGGCTTGGTTGTGAGTCTTAATATCAGCTTTGATTCATTGTTAGAGTCTTTCAGAGGCCCTCTGTGGTAGGCAGATGGTGGGACCTGGAAACGATCATCCTGAGTGAGGTATCCCCAAAGCAGAAAGAAACACTTGGGTATATATTCACTTATATAGACCTATAAGATAGGATGGACATGCTGAAATCTATACACCTAGGGAAGATAAGCAAGAAGGAGGACCCAGGGTGGGATGATCAATGCTTGCTTAGATAGACAAATGGAATGGACATTGAATGTAGGAGAAAACAAGCAACAGGACAGGAGCCTGCCACAGAGGGCCTCTGAAAGACTCATAGTTTAATCAGAGGTAGGAATGTATGGATTTATTTAATTTTTATGGCTTAGGATTAGTTATCATTAGGAATTAGAAATGGGGGAAGGCCTTTCTTAAAGTCTATGTTTTGAAACCAAAATAGAAAGTCAAGATCCCTATTGGTTTTTTTGGGGGGGGTGTAGGAAAAATTGGAATTTTTTAGAACCATAAATTTACATTATTAATAATTTAAACATTCTTAACTTATTATAAACATGTATATACTCAAATTGAGGCATTTCCATTCCACTTAGTTTAATTATGTTTCCTTTATGTGCAAGAATGAGTGTTATTTACTAGAACTGGAAATGGTGAAGAGGTCACACCACTAAAGACAATGTAATTCTTCTTTCATTATCCATTAATTTCCAAAAACACCCTCAGAGGGCCATGTATGATAAAATGGCAACTGGACTAATCTTGTACAGGGCTTGTACAGGTAACCACAATTGCACTCAGTTCAAGACTCCAACAGCCATGTCTTGCACAGAAGACACTGTTTTATAGCACCAATGATGAATGATCAACGCTTGTTTATTCCTGTTATTTTGTTGTTCTTGCTGGTGGTGGTAGTATACATATGTGTGTATGTTTATGTGTTTATGCTTTCTTTCTTTTGGTTTTGATGATATGAAATTATTTACTGCCTGCATTTCAATTGGTGTATTTAACTCCCTTGTGTTAGAGTTTTCCTTCTAGTACCTTTTGTAGGGCTAGATTTTTATATAGGTATTCTTGAAATGTGCCTGTATCATGGAGAATCTTGTTTTCTCCATCTATGGTGATTGAAAGTTTTGCTGGGTACAATAGTTCGGGATGGCATCTGTGGCCTCATAGAGTCTGCAGGACATCTGTCCAGGCTTTTCTGGGCTTTAGAGTCCCCATTAAGAAGTTGGGTGTAATTCTGTTAGGTCTGCCTTTATATGTTATTTGGGTGTTTTCCTTTGCAGCTTTTAATGTGCTTTATTTGTTCTCTGTATTTAATGTTTTCATTATTATATGGTCAGGGAACTTCTTTCCCACTTAAATCTAGTTGGTGTTCTGTATGTTTCTTGTACCTTATAGGCGTGTCCTTATTTAGGTTTGAGAATTTTTCTTCTTTGATTTTATTAATTTTGGGAGTTTGAGCTGCGATTCTTCTCCTTCTTCTCTTCTTTCTCTTCCTCCTCCTCTATCCCACCTCCTCCTATTCTTTCTTCTTCATTCCTATTATTCTTAGAATTGGCCTTTTCATATTATCCCAGATTTCCTGAATACTTTTGGTTGAGAATTTTTTAGACTTAATGTTTTCTTTGACCAATGCTTCTACTTCTTCCATCATATCTTCAATGCCTGACATTCTTCCATCTCTTGTTCTTTTTTCATTTCCAGAATTATCCCCTCAGGTATGCTTTCTTTATTGCTTCTATGTCCATTTTTCAGGTCATGAATATTTTATTCATTTCCTTTAACTGTTTTTTTTTCTTTCTTTTGGAGGGGATTTATTCATTTTTTCCAATTGTTTGCGATTTCCTTGAGGGATTTATTAATTTCTTCTTTAAATGCCTCTATCTTTTCTTCTTAAAGTTGGTTTTGTGTTGTTAAGCTGTGTTGGAATATTCGGGAATTGCTGAAGTAGATAGCTGGGCTCTGGTGGTGCCCTATTGCCTTGGCTGTTGTTGATTGTGTTCTTACACCAGGATGTAGGTATCTGGCTTTGGAGTGAATATAGGTCTAGGTGCAGATTTCTGAGTTTTTCTTTGTTGTGTGGGTGTTTTTCCCTTGGTTTCTCTTTCCTCTCTGGTCTTCTGGCCTGAGTGGCCTGTGGTTGAGTAGAGAGTCTCTGCTTGTGTTGGGGGCTGGACTTCTGATGGTTGTTTGCCTATATGCATTTATGTGCATTATGTATGAGCCTAATACTCACAGAGACCAGAAGGGTGTCTTAGGTCCTGTGAAACTGTTATTTACAAATAGTTGCTGGCTACGTTCTTATCTTCTGAGCTATAATTTATATGAATACAAAAGTGACCAGTTCCTTTACATTTATATTTATAGCTATTTTCAGTTTGTCTTTTAAAGGTACTAAGAAAATATTTTGAAGTTAGTTTTATACTTTTTTCCTCTCCATATATACAAGTTCTTTGCTTAATGCTATTTGATTTTGTGAAGTTTTTGTTTGCTTTTTAATATGAAGATTTTTTGGTGATTATTAGCAAAACAATGTTTGTTGTGTAGGAAGACTCAAAGGTGGTTACTATCATTAATGACGACACACTTTTTAAATTATGTGAACCAAGATCTGGTCGACAACTTAAAAGTTTTTTTATATTAAAATAATTACAAAAGAAATAAAGGTCAAAAAAAAAGAGGAAAGGAACAGCTTGACTAATTTGTCTGAGAAAGTGAGCCACTTGTTTGTTTTGCTAAGACTCTTCTCAGACATGTTATTAGCTTCAGCCTTTTTTCCCCTAGAGTGAAATAAAAGACCCAGTGAAATTTTAACAAGTTATCACTTGCTTACTGACACTAATGAAGCAGGAGATTTGAGTTCAAATAAACTTTTAGCACTGACAAAAGAATGAAAAGCAAATTCTAATTAATATGTAAGACACTGCCTTTTTACCACCCATATTCGAATGAATTGGGTCTTTATTCATGACATATATGAGATTTGTTTTAAATATTTCACCACAAGCGTTTAATAGTGCTCTTCTGGAAATCACTACTTTGACAATTAATATGCCTGCTTTTTCTATCTGATGGAACACTGTCCAAAAGATGATGGAACATTACATTTTATTCCCTCTGAATTTACGCCAGTAACATTAAATATAGGTACACCAGCATATGACATTTTATTTTTTAAAAGCTGTACATATCAAGACAGTCAAATTATGATCTGTATTTTTGTATGACTAGGAATGACAAGAGAGATAGTGCTGGGATGTGTGTCAAAAGATTTTTGTTTTAAATCGAGATTCACCTCTGGATACTTAGATGACCTCTAAGAGATCTGTTTGGCCTTAATTTTCTGACATTGATTTTAGAGAAGTGGATTTTTCAAGATGACTACTTGTGTTTGTTACAATACTGAAAACCCATGACACTGTTTTCAGTTGTGATATATAAAATGCTCTATTTCATTTTGTTCACTTTCCTTTTTTAATTCTCACTATATACCTTTAATACCTTTAATAATATACAGGTATTGAAACACATTGATCATTATGTTGTAAGATTTTTTTCTTTTCTTTTTTAATTTTTTTTAAAATTTTAATCACAGGTCATCCCCTTGTATCCTAGCCTTAGTCCCCTTATTCTTTCCCTCTTGATCCCACCCTCCCTGCCTCATCTCTTCCCTGCCCCCTTCCAAGTCCACTGATATGGAAGGTCCTCCTCCCCTTCCATCTGACCCTATCTTATCAGGCCTCTTCAGGACTGGCTGCACTGTCCTCTTCTGTGACCAAGGCTGCTCAAAATATCTCATAATAACAGCCATTTCTAGGAATACAGGACTTTTTGGTATACTGTACACATGCAAAGATGGTATGCATACATAGGCAAAAAAGGCATATGTCCTACAGACTATGAGAAAACATGAAGTTATTCTACAAACTACCTTCTTCCCTTTCTACTTCATCAATTAAGGCAGTCTGCTTGATCTGCTTTATTTCCTGTGGCTTTATACTTGTTCTGTGAAAATAATTCTAATATTAGGCTGACATTAAGTACTTAAGAAGGAGAAGCTTGAAAATCTACACATACCCCACCTTCAGACAGTTAGAGATGCAATAGGAGCAGAAGGTTAACTATACTGACCCTCTTTGCCCCAACATCATTTATATGTGACTTTAAAAAACCCATCAAATTGTTTCCACTTTTGTCCTAGCTGTAAGGCACAAGCCATTTCAATACACATAATACTTGTGAATAAACTACATAAAGCACTCATGCCATGCTATACTGAAGCTGTCCCTGAGACTGACAATTTGCTGTCATGAATGATGGAAAATCCTTTGTATATAAGGCAATTGTGTTGAGGGAGAAAATGAGCCTACCTAGATTTTTTTTTCTGAGATGGTGTTTTATTTGAATACCAGAGCTCTGTCTACAATGATGCTAGACCATATATTTCATTTCAACTTTCATTTACAGTTGTCTTTATTGTAAGGGGAAACATTTTAATCAGTTTCTGCATGAAGGTCAAATAGTACTGTGAACAAAAGTAATTTCTTTATGATAATATCAAAACAGAAGCATTGTTGCACTTAAATTATGAAGTATGGTTTCCCTTATCTGAAAAGTGATTGTATGTGTGACTTAATAAAATCTGGGATTATATCTTATTTATGTTGCTGGCAAAATCAAGTAATTCTCTTTTTATCAGGGCTTGAGGTTCTGATATTAGCAAGGAACAAAACTAAGATATTATATCCTCAAGTATAAATTATGTTAAGGAAGGTTTGGGAATTTTGGGAGGTATTTGTATGTTTTATTTGTTCATTGGTAAATTAAAGAAGCATCGACATCTACCCTATTCTGTCTTAGAAGATATCAGTTCAGTTTTTAAAATTCCAATATGTAGTATTTGAGGTAAAATGATGGTAATGATAGAACGTTTTCATTGTATATAAAAAAGTTATTTTTGTTTGGTTTGAGAATGCAAAAGACACATTTAATGGACACACATAAGCACACATATCTGGATGGCTTCTTGCACATATCATTTTTTTCCAGCATCTCTATGCAGTTCTTACAAGTTGCCAGTAAAGGGGGGTTTGAAATTATTCACTTCTCGATCATGAAAATATTGATTTATTTGCCAATGTTATCTGAGTACCTTTCAGATAACAGTGTAGAGCTACATGAGGTGATAACTCAATACAAGCAGTCTCCCCACCTTCACCTTTCTGTTATAAACAATACAAATTACATTTCTCTACCAACATCTTAAGAAATTTCCCTACCTTATAATGTACTCTGAAGCCTAAAGATGAGTTATAATGTTCCCCAGGATGTTACAAAAATTTTTTGACACAAAAAATGCCACAAAATTGTGGCATTTCTAAGAATCTAGCCCAGGAGAGTTATTCTAGACTTATTCATGTAATTGGAACTACAAGATATTTTACTAGGCAATCTATAAAGCTATATCCCAAAAGTGAGAAATGTAGCCAGATACATTTTGGAGCATAAGTGTCATGATTACATAGTTCACTAATGGTAATACTGGGGAAACATCATTTAATTTTTCGTGAACATTTCTAAGACTATGAAGAGCATAATTAGTATTAGAAATGATCTGTAGTCACTGATATATGCTGTATCAGTGAGGTAAACCCCATCTCTTGGGATATCTAAAAATTACCTAGGGACATACAATAATTTCTAATGATGCTTGTGAAGCACCTTAATTAGAAGAAGAAAAAATCTACCTGTGTATGCAAAAATGTCTAGTTGAAATCCCTAAACCCCAGAATCATTGTCATGTACCATATGTAGGGTTAGTTGAATTGGGAATTATAAAGATGAGTGTGTGCATCTTTATATTACCAGCCCCCAGACTACTTCATTTCATAGCTTCTTATTTTCTTTTAACCAAATGTTAATGTAAGAAGTAGTGGGTAGTAGTCATGCTCCTGGAAAGCTATAGATCATTTTAAAGGATCTTATTCTCCCTTTATATATATTTTAAAATGATCTTTGTAACTGGTGAGAGATAGGAGTCTGGTTCCTTTTATCTGCATATGTGTACCTAGTTTTAATTGGACATATTGAAGATGCTGTGTTTTTCCCATGCATGTTATTTTTTACTTTTTTTTACATGGTTTATTTATAAATACAGAGTTACTTCTGGATTTTCTGTGTCTGTTTTTATGCCAACATTGGCTATTTTGATTACTAAAGCTTTCAGATATATTTTGAACTCAAATAGTAGACTACATCCTGCTTCGTTTTGTTAAAGGATGCTTTGGCTATTTGGAGACTTTCATGGTTTCCTATTAATCTCAAGATTGTCTTTTCTAATTATATGAAGAATGGTATTGATATTTTTATGGGAATTGGATCTTAAGGACATTTTTAACAATAGTGTTTTTTTTCTAATCCATAAACATAGACTATCTTTCCACTTAATTTCCTTTTCTTGCTTTCTCTTTCTTTCCTTCTTCATTCCTTCCTTTTTCTTTCTTCCTTCCTTTCCTTCTTTCTTTCCTTCCTTCCTGCCTCCCCTTCCCTCTCTTCTTTCTATCTTTCTTATTTATTTATTACAATTTATTCACTTTGTATGCTAGCTGTAGCCTCCTCCCTCATCCTGTCCCAATCCCACCTCCCTCCCTCCCTTTTCTCCCCCTATGCCCTTATCCTATAGTCCACTGATAGGGGAGGTCTTCCTCTCTTTCCATCTGACCCTAGCCTATTAGATCTCATCAAGACTAGTTCCATTGTCTTCCTCTGTGGCCTGGCAAGGCTGCAACACCTCCCCCCCTCCAGGGGGAAGTGATCAAATAGCCAGACACTGAGTTCATACTGAGACATACTCTGCTCCCCTTACTAGGGAACCCACGTGGAGCCAGAATCTATGGGCTACATCTGAGCAGGGGTTTTAGATCCTTTCCATGCATGGTACTTGGTTGAGGTATCAGTCTCTTCAGGGCCCCCTGGGCCCAGAATATGGTAACTCAGAAGCAGAAAGAAACACATAGTATATACTCACTTATAAGTGGATATTAGATATATAATATAGGATAAACATACTAAAATCTATACTCCTATAGAAGCTAAACAAAAAAGTAAGACCCTAGGGAAGATGCTCAATTCTCATTCAGAAGGGCAAATGGGATAGACATCAGAATTAGAAGAAGACAGGGAACAGTACAGGAGCCTACCTCAGAGGGACTCTGAAAGACTCTGCTGATTGTGGTATTGAAGCAGATGCTGAGACTCATGACCAAACTCTGGGCAGAGTACAGGGAATCTTATGAAAGAAGAGAAATTTTATTTTCTTTAGTAGTGTTTTATAATTTTATCAGAGATCCCTTGTGTTCTTGGTTAAACTTACTATGAAATATTAGTGATATATAATATAGCCTATATAAATGGAATTATTCTCTCATAGTTTTTACAGGTAGCTCCATATTAGAATGTAAAAGAACTATAGATTAAAATAAATAATTTATTTATGATTGTAAACATCTATGCATGCCACAGCATATGTGTGATGATTAGAGGACAACTTGCAGGAATCATTTATGTCCTTCCACCATATGGACTACAGGGATTGAACTCAGTAGATCCGGCTTGGTGGCACATACATTTCCCCACTAACACATCATACTGTCCCAGAATTTTGTGTGTTTCATTTTGTAGCCCACGATTTTCCTTAATTTGTTTATTATTTCCAAGAGAGTTTTTGCTGTGTAGTCCATTAACAAACAGTTGAGTAATTTGAGAAATCTAGACTTTTAAACTTTAATTATTTGTAATATATCAGTGATTCTGAAAAAGTAAGGGATGATTTATTTTGATAACCTCCTATTTGATGTGCCTGTACCTGGGCTTAGGTTTATCCCCATTTTACAACTTAGATGTAAAAAGGAATGTGCATTTCTAGGCCTTTAATTTTTTATATGGAAATTTCAAGTTCTCACAACTTTATTTCTTCTATCTCCACACTTTTATTTGCTACTGTCCCTTACTTCCATATTATGTTCCATGTACACCAAATGCATTGAAATATTTGAGTACAGCATGCTAGTTTACCCTTTCTTGCATCCCTGCCTAGATGATGTATCAATAGAATTCCTTCCTACCAAACATTTCTCATAGATATCTACTTGCTTTTTGGAAAAAATTATTTAATTTTATGCATGTGGCTGTTTTGCCTTTATGTATATCTGTGCAGCACACGTATGCCTTTTGCCCTCAGAGACCAGAAAAGACATTAGAAACCCTGAACTTGAAATCATGGATGAATGTGAACTGCCATATGGATGCTGGGAATCTAACCTCAGTCCTCTGAATAAGCTGAAAGTGCTGTTAACCATGGAACTATCTCTCCAACCTTTAAGCTAGTATTTCACATTGCAGTTCAGATAGGTGTTTGTTTTTGAACTCTGATCTAACCCCTGACCCTCCTTACACTCTCTTTGTTTTGTCAAACATTCCTTTTGTTATATTTATCCTCTCCCCAATATTGCAACATACTTGTTTCTTGTCTCATCTTTGGAATTCATTAACTCAGTGCTTACAACTGTTTTCTTGTCTGTATTCCTTCCACAAATATATACAGAGTGTTTAGTTTGAGAAACTGCTCTGAACCAATGGGAATATGTCTGTAAATGAAAAAGGCAAGATTATATGTTTTGTGGAATTTGTGTGTATTAATTAGTTAATTCCACTCTCCTAGAACCAAGGACATTGACTAGAATTTAGTGTTAACAATAAATACTTTCTGGACTTTTTATCAAGATTTCAGAATAGTGATTATGTTTGGAACACCCATAGTTTTTTTTTTCTTCTTCACTACTTGTTCTGTGTTATACTAGCATGGATGTTAATATTTTATTCTAAAACCTAATAAATATGTCTTGCTTGTGTGAATTTCTCTAACATTATTCCTGTTACAGTTGTCTGTCAGCCTCTTTGTCTATCAAATGGCCTATGAAGGCGCTATGATGTTTTGGTTGTCATGTTTAGACAGAACACTGTAACTCTTTTATTCATTCAACGAACAAATATTTACTGAATACATACTATTATGTTAAGTCATATTGTACAGTCAAATGAGACTGATGTGTTTCTACCTTTTTCCTTTTCGACATTACGCTTTGTTTAGGAACACAAGCCATAGCTAGTAAGTAAATGAATGTATTATTTCTAGACCCAGCTAATGCTGTGGAGATAATGAATATTCAGATGTGATGTAGAATGAAGAGAAGGAAAAGGAGGAGAAGAGAGTGAACAACTTTAGCAGAGCGTTAAAGAAAGCCTCTCTGGTATTTACATTGAAATCCAAAGCATTGGGAACTTTACGTATGTAAATATTAAGGGCATACTGCATGAGTGGTTCAATGTGCAAGTTCATAAAACAACAAAAGGCTTATTTAATTGGTTATGGAGAGAAGAACAGTACAGGTGAAATTTAGAGTAAAGAGGAATAAGAGAATTATTAGGGGTCAAGAATGCCATGTTTAGGCATGTAGAGTTTGTCATGAGGGGAATAAGAAACCATTGAAAAGTACTGAGGAGAATGACACAACCAAATTTATGTGAAAATTTCACCCTGGATACTGGGTAAGAAATGGAATGGGGAGACATTAGGATATAGGAACAACAGTTGTCTGCTGCACTGAGGGAGAGTTTTAAACTTAGCAGTTCTGAGGAAATAAAAAGAAATGCCAGACATGGGCAGTCATTTTGGGAATCACATTAATTGCTATTATAATTATATTTTTCATTTAAATGTAGAGAAGGGAAGAAGAAGGAATGAGTAGATATGCCTCTGTCTTACTTTGAACTATTGCCTATCTGAAGTTGCAGGTAATGAAACTGTGGTTTGGGGGCACAAAAGACTAGTTGAATGTATGAGAAATATGTTTTTTTAATAGATATAATCAAAGTAGTAGCTGTATTAATGGTAATGAAGGTCATGTTTGATTTACCATAGTTGGGGGACACATAAAAGGGGAAATCTGTTTATGGCTTTCCTTCGCTTACTTGAGGAAGTCCAAAATATTCTACGTATTTTAATTTTTCTAGTTACTTTGCTGCTTGATTTAATTTTTTTTTTCATTTTTACCTCCTCTATAAAGTGTCTAGAATGACATCAATTCTGTATCATTAACAATAAAAGAATGTTGCTGGTGGTGTTAGACATACCTGCAATCCCAATATTTGGATGGATAAAAAGGGGGTTTGACAAACGTTAGGTCAGCCTGAGCTAGACAGTGAATCCTTGTCTCAAAATGAAAAGAAAAAGTATGTAGAAGAATGAAAAGATCTCTTACAATTCAAGGGTAGTTCTTACTGTGCAAATGGTACATGTTTTTCAAATGTATCCATGTCAGTCTTTATTAAAGTAACATCTAAAGACCTCCTACATTGCATCACCAAAGAATCATGGATCAAAGTGAAAATATTTGAATAACCAACTAATTAGTATCTCTGAGATTGGCACTCAGGAGTCTCAGGTATTTTTCTACAGCTGATATTTGAAAAATATTGCTATAGATAACCTTTCTTACCTTTTTTGTGGTTCCCGAGTCCCATTTTGCTGTCTGGTGAATTCTCAAAGATGTATTTCTTCTTAAATAAAAGACAAAGGAACATAAAGAAACCCAAGCATACTGAAATACAGTCATCAAGATATTTTCAAAACATATTATATACAGTCATTTTCATGCTTTTTTAACATGTTAAATAATGAGATCTAACAAAGGGCCTAATAGGACTGTAATTTAAACTACTGAATGAGCATAAAGAATATTTTGGGACATTTGCCATGATTTTAATGGGATATAAAATTATATTTAATTTCTACTGGTGACAAAGCTACAGACACTACTATCTGTGATTTCTTGTCTAGATTCATAATGGAAGGAAATGCTACATTACTGTGAGATGTGAACGAAAGTAATAAAAACTTGGTTTCCCCAACCCAAGTTCAGAAGTATCAAGTTGAGAAGTGGTGGCTTTGAGATTGTAACCAGGTAACAGAGAGAATAGTGAGGATATAATAAAGTGAGGAACTGTGAATAAAATACTAGTCAAAGAGTCAAAATCTGTAGGTGAATTCAGGGAGCCACAATATTTAGAAATGTTAAATAAAATCACCAAAGGAGGAGTTAAATGACAAAACAACTGTCCCTGCATTGTCTGCCTCTTAACTGACTGGTTTGGCTGTTTGGTCCCATTTGCACACAGGTACGCTTATATGCACAACTTTGCCCTTATGCCCTCACCTTGCATCTAGGTCCTTCAGAGAAGATTTGTAGAAAATAGTTTATATTGTTCTATCATTAATTCTTCATCTTTCATTTTACGTGTGGTAAAGTTTCTGACAATATCAGATATTGCCTTCTTTTATCAAAGGTCTAGAAATGTTGGTCTTCTATTGCTTTTCTACTATGGCTGCTAGAAGATAAAAAGGGCTTTAATTTTTTTAATTAAATTTTTATTTTTTATATTAATTATACTTTATTCACTTTGTATCCCAGCTGTAGCTTCCTCTCTCATTCCCTCCCAAGCCCACCCTCCCTCCTTCTTGTCCTCCCATTCCCCTCTCCAAGTCCACTGATAGGAGAGGTCCTCCTCCCCTTTTATTTGACCCTAACTTATCAGGTTTCATCAGGAATGGCTGCTTTTTCCTCCTCTGTGGCTTGGCAAGGCTGCTCTCCCCTAGTCAAAGCGCCAGCCACTGAGTTCATGTCAGAGACAGTCCTTCTTCTCCTTACTAGAGAACCCATCTAGAAACTGAGCTGCCATGGGCTACATCTGAGTAGGGGTTCTGGGTTATCTCCATGAATGGTCCTTGGATGGAGTATCAGTCTCAGAAAAACCCCTGTGCTCAGATATTCTGGGTTTTGTTGTTCTCCTTGTGGAGCTCCTGTCCTCTCCAGGTCCTACCATCTCCTTCTCCTTTCGTAGGATTCCCTGAAATCTGCCCAAAGTTTGGTTAAGAGTCTTAACACAATGGAATACTACTCAGCAATTAAAAATAAGGAAATCATGAAATTTTCAGGCAAATGGTGGGTTCTAGAAAAGATCATCCTGAGTGAGGTATCCCAGAAGCAGAAAAACACACACGGTATATACTCACTTATAAGTGGATACTAGACCTGTAATATAGGATAAACATACTAAAATCTGTACACCTAAAGAAGCTAAGCAAGAAAGGGGTCCCTGGGTAAGATGATCAATCCTGGCTCAGAAAGACAAACGGGATAGACATTGGAAGAAGAAGAAAACAGGAAACAGGACAGGAGCCTACCACATACAGCCTCTGAAAGACTCTACCCATCAGGGCTTTAATTTTTATGGGACTAAAAAGCAACAGGAGCATTGGGTTTTTCTGTAGGTACATGGCATGAGAACCACTCTCCACAACCAGTATGTAATAGAAGATAGCTGGATAGCTGAAGCCATCCCCATATTTATTGCCCATTCAGGTTTTGTGGTCTGAGATAAGGGAAGAGATTCACAGTTAATGTGGGGTTTGAATTGAAGGTTAACGTTTACTAGAACTAGGAGGACATTGTGTTTGTCTTTGATGCTCCTTTCTCCCCTGCCTAGTTATTCCAAATTTCTTTACTTGCTCCCTTTGTGTTAGAACCTAGTTGGACTATTCTTTCCTCCTGTATCTTGCCTTCTGTTTCAAAAGTGTTTTTGCTTTGATTCTTAGCTTTCTATAATAAAATTTCTTGTAATTCTATTCCACGAACTACCTCAGATGAATTTCTATGGTTACTCATAGATTAATATGTGCTAGCACTATCAACAACAATTATAGATTAAGGGGATTTATAGAAAATTGGATAGAACTACAAAAGATCATCCTGAGTGAGGTAACCTGTACCCAGAAAGACATATATGGTATAAAATCACTTATAAGCATATTTTAGCCATATAGTACAGGATAAGCATACTACAGTTCATAGATCCACAGAAGTAACAAAGAAGACCCAAGGGAGGGTGCTTAAATCTCTTCCAGAAGGGGAAATAGACAGTAGAAGTGGCCGAAGAGAGGGAATAAGTCAGGAGCTTAACATAGCAGTCCTCTGAGAGGCTCTACCCAGCAGCAGATAGAAACAGATATTGAGACTCACAGCCAAACATGGGCCAAACTTAGGGAATCTTGTGAAAAATTGGGAGGAAGGATGGAAGGACCTGGAGCTGCCAGGAGCTCCACAAGAAGACCAAATAACAAGGGCCCAGAGGGGTTTGCCGAGAATGAAGCAGTAACGAAGTACCACGCATGGACTGGACCTAAACCCCCTACACAGCGGTAGCAGATGAGCAACTCAGGCTTCATGTTGGTTTTCTAGTAAAGGGGGAGCAGGGGGAGAGTTTTCTCTAACATAGACTCTGTTGCCTGCTTTCTGATCACTCCTCACTGGTTAGTCCACAGGGGAAGAGGATGTGCTCAGTCTCAATGCAACTTAATGACCTTGTGTAGCTGCAGGTGGGGGAGGGCTCCCCTTATCTGAGGAATAGGGGTGGGGGATGGGGAAGAGAGTAGGAGTGTGGGACCGGGATGAGAGGAGTGAGAGGGGGCTACAATTTGGATATAAAGTAAATAAATAAATAAACTAATTAAAATAGAAGAGAGTATTCCTAGGACAGTGCTTTAACAAAAAGAAGTTACTCAAAATGTAGAGACTATTGGGGGAAAAGAAAGTAAACTAGGGAGAAGGATAGTAGCACACAAGGCATGAAAAGGGAAGATGGGGGAAATTTAATGAGGAGGATATGGGAATATCTTGCTGAAGGAGAGTAAGAGAGAGGGACAAATAACACTAAAGATATTTGTAAAAGTCATAAAAATTTTATTAATTTATATACTTATGATATATATAGCTTATTTTTAATTAACTCACATGAAAGGATGATGCTCCTCCTAGAAGCCATAAACTATCAAATAGAAAGCCTAGTGTCAGGCATTGGGTATTTTCCTTGAAGTCCTTGACCAGGAGAATCCGAGAAAGCCCCCAAGGATGCAAGCTACTGATATCTCTCTTGGCTTCATGCTTGAACTTGGGGGTAAGGACCTATTGTTGGATCCATCATACATTTGGTCATAGGAATTAAAGAAATGGTCCTGAACTGGAAACCTCCTCCCTGAGGTTTGTTTTTCACAGTGTTGGACATTACTCTGCAGGCTGTCAGTACAGCAATATTTATTTACTCAGCTGTGAACTTTGTGAACTGCAATCATGATCAGCCTGCAAGATGTGACCATTAGTGCAATAGTCTCAAAAATATCTTGGCAATAACCAAGAATGGTCTGATTGCATTTAATTCCCACTAAGTTGGAGAGAACACATGGTGGGTACTGTTTAAGAACCAAAGGCTGAAGATGTTACAAACCTTAGGGTAAAACCTACTATTACCATTTTGCCAAATTTCTTCTCAATATGTGTCCTTATGCTCATAAAACAGTGGAGCTCTTACCATTCATCAAAAAAGAATCTTTTTCCAGTAGATGGAGGTTATTATGGAGAACCACAAGAGGTCAAAGTGCAAAATCAAGTGAAGATGGAGGTCAACACCAAAATCGGACATCAACAACATACACCTTTCTTCAAGGCTCAATTCTAAGAGTCACATGATCATGGCTGTGAAATACAGTCTTCTGAACATAACAGCAGTGTTTGCCCATGAATTATCAAATGCTATAGTTGTCTGCACAAGACCTGTACAAGATCAAACAAGTCAACATTCTAGCATAGGTAAATGAAGGGATCAGACTACTGTACTTCTAGCTGAAAAGCCATAGGTAGTTGATGGCTGTTAAGGAAGGAAGGGTCAGGTAGGCTGTCAATTATCCACTGGTCATCCCACCACCCAGTTTTTTATGGACAATATAATTGAACATATTAAAGCTCAGATAAAGGCATAAATTTATCTGGATGTGGAGGTTGTGGGGTTTAACCCAGGAGGATTTGAGTAGGAGAATGAAGGGTATATATGACCAAAATTCATTGTACTCCCTTTAATAGTCACTTTTTTATTTTTTTATTGCATTGTATCCTAGTTGTTTATTATTTATTTATTGTATCTTAGTTGTTCCCCCTCCCTCATCTCCTCCTAATCTCACCCTCCCTCCCTCTTTTCCTCCTATGCCCTTCCCCTAGCCCACTGATAATGGAGGTCCACTTCCTTTCTATCTGATCCTAGACTATCAGGTCTCATTCAGGACTGGCTGCATTGTCTTCCTCTGTGGCCTGGCAAGGCTGCACCCACCAAGGGAAGGTGAACAGAGAACTTGATACTGAGTTCATTACAGAGACAGCCCCTGCTCTCCTTACTAGCAAACCCAGTTGGAGACTGAGTATAAGGGCTATATCTGATCAGGGGTTTTAGGTCTTCTTCATGCATGGTCCTTGGTTGTGGAATCAGTTTCTTCAGGGCCCCCAGGGCCAAGGATTTTTGGCTCTGTTGGTTTCCCTTTGGAGATCCTATCCCCTCCAGGTCTTTCTATCTCCCCCTTCTTTCATAAAATTACATGCCCTCTGCCCAAAGTTTGGATAAGAGCCTCAGACTCTGCGTCCATCCCTCCATCAGTAGAGTCTTTCAAAGGCCCTCTTTGGTAGGCTCTTTTCCTGTTTCTTGCCCTTTCCTGCTTCCAATGTCTATTGCATTTGCCTTTCTGAATAAGTATTGAGAGTCTTCCCTAGGGTCTTCCTTGTTGTTTAGCTTCTTTAGGACTATAGATTTTAGTGTGTTTATCCTGTTTTATATGGTTAATATCCCATTTTGAGTGGGTATATACCATGTGTATCTTTTTGCTTCTGGAATACGTCACTCAAGGTGATGTTTTCTAGTTCCCACCATTTGCCTGTGAATTTTATGATTTCCTTGTTTTTAATTGCTGAGTAGTATTCCATTGTGCAAATGTACCACAATTTCTGTATCCATTCCTCCATGAGGGATATGTAGGTTGTTTTCAGATTCTCGATATTACAAATAGAGCTGCTATGAACATGGATGAACAAATGTCTTTGTTGTATATTTGAACATATTTCGGATATATGCCTAGGAGTGGTGTAGATAGATTTTGAGATAGCACTATTCCTAATTTTCTGAGAAATCGACACATTGATTTCCAAAGTGACTGTACAAGTTTACATTCCCACCAGCAATAGAGGAGGTTTCCCCTTTCTCCACATCCTTTCTAGCTTGTGTTGTCACTTGAGTTTTTGATCATACCCATTCTTATGGGTGGAAGGTGAAATCTCAGGATTGTTTTGCTTTGAATCTCCCTAATGACTAAGGACATTGAAAATTTCTTTAAGTGTTTCTCTGCCATTCAGTAGTCCTCTGTTGAGAATTCTGTTTACCGCTGTATGCCAAATCAAGTAATTCAATTGCTTTTTAACTTCTTGAGTTTTTTATATATTCTGGATATTAGCTCTCTGTCAGATATAGGGCTGGTGAAGATTCTTTCCCAATCTGTAGGCAGTCAATTTGTTCTGATGACAGTTTCCTTTGCTTTACAGAATCTTTTCAGTTTCATGAGGTCCCCTTTATTAATTGTTGATCTTAGAGGCTGTGCTGTTAGTGTTCTATTCAGGAAGTTGTCTCCCGTGTTCTGTTCAGGAAGTTGTCTCCCGTGTTAATGAGGTCAAGGCTATTCCTGGCTTTTTCTTCTACCAGGTTTAGTGTGTCTCATTTTCTGTTGAGGTCTTTGATCCACTTGGATTTTTGTTTTGTGCAGGGTGATAAATATGGATTTATTTGCATTTTTCTACATGTAGACAGCCAGTTAGACCAGCACCATTTGTTGAAGATGCTTTCTTTTTTTCCATTGAATGGCTTTGACTTCTTTGTCAAAAATCTAGTATCCATAGCTGTGTGGATTTATTTCTGAGTCTTCTGTTTGATTCCATTGATCCTCCAGACTGTTTATCTGCCAGTACCATACAGTTTTTATTACTGATGCGCCATAGTACAGCTTGAAACAAGGGATGGAGATATCCCCAGAAGATCTATTACTTTACAGGACTGTTTTTTTTATCAATTCTAGATATTTTCTTTTTCCATAAGAAACTGAGGATTTTTCTTTCAAGTTCTGTAAAGAATTATGTTGGTATTTTGATGGGAATTGCATTGAATCTGTAGATTGCTTTTGGTAGGATGTCCATTTTCACTATGTTAGTCATACCAATCCATGAGCATGGGAGATCTTTCCATCTTCTGATACCTTCTCAATTTCTTTCTTCAGAGACTTGAAGTTTCTTTTTGTTTGTTTGTTTTGTTTTGTTTTATACAGGTCATTCACTTGATTGGTTAGATTCACACCAAGGTACTTTATGTTATTTGTGACTATTGTGAAGGATGTTGTTTCCTTAATTTCTTTCTCATCCCTTCTGCCTTTTGTATACAGGAGGGCTCCTGATTTTTTTGAGTTAATTTTGTATCCAACCACTTTTTTGAATGTTTTCAGCTGAAGCAGTTCTCTGGTAGAATTTTTGGTGTCACTTATGTATACTATCATCTGCGATAAGTGATACTTTGACTTCTTCCTTTCAAATTTGTCACTTTTCTAGTTTCATATCTCTCTCAGTCACACATACACAAATGTAAGATCCACATATGACAGTAAACATAGGCCAATTTTCCTTTTGTGTTTGGCTTACAATGTTTAATTTAAATAATTCAGCAAATTGGTACAGGGAATGTTAAATACACACAAATACTCATATTTAAAGATTTTGGTTGAAATAGCAAATAAATAATTCAAAGATTAAAATGTATTTATTATTTAGTGAGCTCCATATTGAAGAAGTTCTATAACTTGTCACAAGTGTCTGACATGGAAATCTAAGTTGTTCACTCATTCCTATATATTATGTGATGGCATTCTTTTTTTTCTTTCTTTCTTTTTATTTTATTGAAGATAGATTTTTTTCATGAAATATATCTTGATTATGTTTCCTCCTCCCTCTAGCCCTCAAGGTTCTTCCATACTTCCTCTCCCTTCCAGATCCGCTGCCTTTCTGTCTTTTGTTAGAAGTAAAATGGGCATATAAGGGTTAATAATGACATAAAAGAAAATAGATAAAATGAAAACAAATAAATTGGAGTAAAACAAAGCAATCAAATAGAAGGAAAAAAGCACAAAGAAAAATTACAAAGACAAATATAAATGCAGAGATCAACTCATCATGAAGCAAGGAATCTCCAAAGATGATTTTATGTTGGTTATCTACTGCTGAGAATGTACTCCGTCCTTTAAGAGTGGTTATTTCTGCAGTGAGACTCTCTAGGTGAAAACTAACTTTTCATTTGCAAGTGGCTATCAGTTGGAGATAGTATCTAGGTTATGGACTGGGTTATGTGTCTTTTACATCTAGGACCTCATCTGGTACAAACCCATGCAGACCCTGTGCATGTTGCTACAGTATCTATGAGTTTATGTGTATTATATCCTATTGTGTCTAGAAGGCTTTGGTTCCTTGGTGTCCTTCATTCCTCTCTGGCTCTTATACTCTTTGTGCCCACTATTCCTCAGAATTTCCTAAGCCCTGGGGTAAGGTGGGGATTTTATGGAGATGCTCAGTTTAAGACTGAGTATTCCAAGGTCTCTCATTCTTTGTATAATGTCTGGCTGTAGGTCTCTGTGTTTGTTCCTATCTGCTGCAGGAGGAAGCTTCTTTGATGATGTCTGGGGAAGGCATTGACCTATGAATATAGTATAATGTCATTTGGAGTAATTTTATTGCTGTGTTTCTTTACAAGAATAGTTATTTGGTTATATTTTAGGTTTCAGAGCTATCTAATCTTAGGTTACTGGTCATTAAAGCAGCATTGGAGTGGGCCTTAAATCAAATCAGGTATTTGTTCGTTACTCCCACTTTTATGCCATTATTGCACTAGCATGTCTTGCAGGCAGGACATCATTTTAGGTAGAGGAATTTGTAGTTATTTTGGTGTTAATATTTCTCCTTGGCATAGTCCTGCATTTGCTACTATGTGAATTCTTTCTTCCACTCTTCTCCACCATTTTTCCATCCTTTCCAACCCCCTATCACTAGATGTAAGAGGAAAAAAAAGATAAAGAAGAAAGGAAAGAAATCCATGAATAAAGTCAGTAGCCTTAATGGGGTCAGAGTTTTCATTAGACTTCTTCCTGCTAATTAGTGATATTGAGTTCCTTGGGGCAAGCTTGATCTTCACCCTCAGGATATCTAACTTCTTCTTGTTGTTTCTTTTTTACCCATGACTACTTATTAAACTGTGACCAAGAGCAACTAACAACATCCAACTAACAACCTACCCATTGGGAAGTCTAGCATTTATATACCATCATAGAATTCTCAGAATTCCAGACATCACACTATCACAGAAAGTATCTGCAAGTAGCATAATCATACTCCCTCCAAAGCAGGAGGCAAATCATAGTCAGCTGCTACAAAGCAACTCTACATCCCCGTACCTGTAATTAAAACAAAACCACATTCTTACAATTTTTTTGTGTTTTCTCAGAAGCCAAAATTCCAAAATTTTCATTATAGAATCCAGAGCACCTTCCTGTATGAATGATACTAGTACATAGGGACGAAGGCTCTATGTAGGTAGCAGCTTGGCTTCTTCATATTCAGTGAGTTGTATAGGTGTTTAGTCATGTGGCTTGTCATAATTTGTAGAGAACAACCTATAATCTTGGCAACAGATTAAGTTGTTTGCAGATTACGTGGGACCCATTTGACCAACCTAATCATAGTACTGGAAGCTTAATTTGGTGACAAAACAAACAAACAAACAAAAAGTTGAGGTTTTTGTCTTCTCCAATATTTGTTAATTTTGTTAGGCAGCCTTCATATATGTATATTTTAAGAAGCTTCTACTCTATTAGATTTCCATACTGCCCCACAAATAGACTTAATTTTATGTTTCTCCTTGTATCCCCTCTCTAGTCCTCTTCTCCCTCTTTTACTTGATCTTCACATTCCATCCCTTTTCCATGCATAACTATCTATTCTATTTTCCTTTCATAGTGAGATCTATCTTTCCTTGCTACCTTGTCTATTACTTTATACATAATTGGTGTCATTTTATGGATTATAGCTTGGTTATCATTGAATAAATAGCTAATATCCATCTATAAGCAAATATATTCCAAATTTGTCTTTCTAAGTGTGAGTTACCTCACTCAGGATGATTTTTTTCTAGTTCCATTTACTTAGCTGTTAATTTTATAATTTAATTTTTTAACAGCTGAAGAATACTGTATTATATGAATGTGTCAATTTATAAAAAATCAATTCTTTTAGAGCTGTCTAAGCTGTCCCTAATTTCTAGTTATTATGAATATAGAACAGCAATGAACATGATTGAGCAAGTTTCTCTTTGGTAGGATGAAACATTCTTTGGGTATATGCCCAAGAGTAGTGTAGCTAGATCTTAAAGAAGATAGATTTCTGTCTCCCTGAGGAACCGCCATACTGATTTCCACAGTGTCTGTACAAGTTTCCAGTCCAACCAGCAATGGATGAGTGTTCCCCTTACTCCACATTTTTGCCAGAATAAGCTGTCATTTGTTTTATTGTTCTTAGCCATTGTGATGCATATAACATAAAATCTATGTGAAGATTTTCTATATGTTTTGATTGATTTTTATATCTCGAAAGACTTAGTTGTATTTTGAAAGTAATTCTGTTATCAGAGGTCTATTGTAATGACATTTGGGAAGGAAAACTCATGATAAATTAAGCAGTGAGAGAAAAGAAAAATGTAAACAAAACCTTTTCAATTATATGTAACACAAGCTGCAAAGAAAAGGAAGGCTGAGATGATAGAGTTCCTCATTAAAATTAAAAGCCATAGAAAAGTGATGAATAGTATAAAAGGCAATGCAACATAAATCATTATTTATAGGACTAACTAAATGACATATGCATCAACGTTGACAGTTCACACTGTATGAGGAATATAGTAATTTGTGTCCTGGAGTTTCCTGACATTAATCCTAGCTACATAATACTAATATCAAGTGTCTCATAACAGCATGGAACTATAAGCTGTAGAACTCTCTAGAGTATTGGTAAATCAAACTTTATGGTGTGGAAAAAGTAGAAAGCACATTCACTCTACCTATTCAGAAGTAACAATCATAATAAAATTCTGTTTTATTACAGAATTTAAGTTAACATAGGATATGGAACAATTACCTGTTTTATCATTTAGGAAAGATTATTGAAGATTTAGGCCCAGTGTAGTGGTATGCACTTCTTATCCTAACAGTTGAGAGGCAGAAGCTGGAGAATTGCTGCATGTTTGAGTCCAGCTTTGGATACATAGTGAATTTGATACGAGCTAGCTGAGGTGACATAGTAATACTCTGCCTCAACAAAACAAAATAAAAGCAACAACATCAAAAACAAATCTTTCCACAAACAAAAACAAAACAAAACAAACAAAAACAAAGATATGGGAAATCAAGTGTGGCAAATAAGCACTTTAAAAAAACTAGTTTGATCAATCATCGGTTAGATGGACAAACGGGGAGATTGAATGTAGGAGAAAACAAACAACAGGACAGGAGCCTACCACAGAGGGCCTCTGAAAGACTCTAACTAGCAATGTATCAGAGCAGATATTAAGATTCACAACCAAACCTTCGCCAGAGTGCAGGGAATAATATGAATAAAAGGGGAGTTAGTAAGACTGGGCAAGGACAAGAGCTCCACAAAGACCAAATAGATCAGGGCACAGGGGTCTTTTGTGAGACTGTTTCTCCAACCAAGGACCATGTATGGATACAAACTATAACCCCTGCTCGGATGTGGCCCATGGTAGCTCAGTACCCAACTGGATACCATAGTAAGGGGAACAGGGACTTTCTGTCATGAACTCAATGGCTGGCTTGTCGATCATCCCTCCACCTCCCTGAGGGAGGAGCAGCCTAACTAGATCCCAGAAGAGGACATTGCAGCCAGCCCTGAAGAGACATGATAAGCTAGGGTCAGATGGAAAGGGGGGAGGTCCTCCCCTATCAATGGACTTGGAGGTGGCAGGGAGAAGATAGGGAGGGATGGGGAGAGTGGAAGGGAATGAGAAAGTGAGCTACGGCTGGGATACAAAGTATATAACCTGTGATTAATATAAAAATAAATAAATTACTTAAAAATACGTTTTAATGTATAAAATACTGTTAGGTACAATAAAGAAAATATGTATTAGAAAAAACTACTGAGCCAGGTACAGGGTACATGACTGTAATCCCAGCACTCAAGGAGGCAGAGTCAGGCAAATCTCTGTGAGTTTGGGGCCAGCCTGGTTGACAAAGTGAGTACAGTACAGCCAACGCTGCACAAGAGACCCTGTCTCAAAAAACAAAATAAGAACCTTCTCATGCAAAAAAAGTTATTAGGTTTATTTTATTTTATGTTAAGTGTGTATGTACAAGAATATATACAACTGTGAGCACTTGTGTGAGGTCAGAGGACAAATGATAGGGCTAGCTTCTTTTCTTCTACCATGTGGGTCCCAGAACCAAACTCAAGATGCCAGGCTGGTGAAAAGCTATTTTACCTGCCCTTCCATCTTTCTTGTCCTGTTGTTGAAAATAAAATGGTGCTAGGCTAAATAATGTTTTATTTGCCCTATTATTATTACGGTGGTATTATTTAACCCACTATCAAAATTAATAAGACACAGACACCTTTTAGATTTTATAATTGCCTTATTTAACTTGAGCTGGGCATATATATATTCTACCTATGCTATCTCAATAACCTCACTATCCAACTCCCAGCCACCATCCAATCTGCCTTAACCATTCCTATCTGGGCTACCTTCAAGCCATAAGCTTATAAGTATTTGCTTGTATTCTTCTTCTTGGCCTTTCTACACCATTACTGAAGTCCTTCCTCCCAGCCCACATTGGTTCCTTCTCCAAGCTAAGCCATCGTGGAGTCCTTCTTCCTCCTCTCTTCCCGTCCATCTGTCTGTTTCCGGTGATTCTCCTGTCCCCAAAGCCCAGAAACCTTAGCCATGCCTACCCCATTCTGCCCTGAACAGGTTTTAGTGCTTTTAATCAACTTATCAGGAATAATGTCTTAAGCAGGGTTACACAACAAGGATAAGGTATTACCCAGACCTTGAGGGCCAGTAATTTGCATTGAAATACAAGCGTCAGACCAACCCCTAACACTAGCCCTAAGATTCAGTTTGCTTTCTTTTTTAAGGCTTCTATTCTTAGTGCCTTGAACCTGCCTTTTGCATTTGAATGTTTGTTTTTAGCCACAACCTAAAATAATTTCTTAGTGATGTTTTACTTCTGAAGAATAAGGGAGTTATGCTGTAATTTGTCAGTATACTTGTTTTGTACTATTCAATTCTAGGTTAAAGGGAATAGCAATAGCTTCACCTCTGATATTTGTCCTTGCTGTCTGTTATCCAGAGCACCTGTCCATGATGTCATAAATTCTGAATACACAGCAGTCTCAAATCAAATACAGATGTGATCCCAGAGCACCCACAAAAACACACGGTCTTGGCTTTGAAGACAGAATGAGGGCAATAGTGCTCTGGAACCAGCTTGGTCTGGCTAGTAACAGATGTTTTTGTCCAGTTTTTACAATGTTGTATCTAATGATGTAACAGTGGTACACTGAGATGAACCTTGGTGGTAATACTTACATCATAGTAGTTTGCAAAGGCTACCAATCAAGGCTTCAGGTACCTTTCTGTGGGGAATGGATTGTTAAATACTGATTAGTGCACTATTGGCTGGGAACTTTGACTCACCAAGTAGACTTGTTACTCCTTTCTAGTCCTGGAATTAGTATCAGCCTAGACTTTCAGAGTTTTTAGGGGAGAAAGCTAGAAGAATAGGCCATTTCAAATTCAAGCTTTTTAAATTGAATAAAAAACAGCTAAGTCATTTGAAGGATAAAGGGCCAGGATGAGGCTGAATTGCCATTCAGTTTCTTGCTTTTATAGCAGTGTTGTCTAACAGGCTGATTCCAGGTGCTAGCCATTTACTGTAAGTAAGAAATTTAGACTCTTTTGTCACTGATACAATTTACCAAACAAGTACCTTCCTGTCCATTCATGGCAAAGGGATGAGGAATACAAAAGGAATCTTCAAGTTGAGTATACTCTTTAAGTGCTTCAGCTCCTTAGCAGACACTAACATAGTTCATGGGTAACCATCCAATCCCTGCAAATTCTCTTTGCTTAATGACTGTAAAAACACTGTATACAAAAAAAAACAAAAACAAAAACAAAAAAAACACTGTATACATAGAAAGTGATATTGAAGATGACAATTTCCATAAACTGTATTTCTTTTCATTATTTGAACAAAAAGTACTGTGTGGTATGTTTGTGTGTGTGTGTGTGTATGTGTGTGTTTATAAGAATGCCTCAAAAACCTGGTTTTAGTGTTTTCATTTTAAAATAAGCATCAACCTACTTGGAATTTAATATATTTGATTTTCAGAACACTTAAGGAATATTTCTTGAGTGTAAAATGCTTTGCTGATAAAAATATTTATAAATATATATAGGAATGTTTTATTAAAATTCATTTCAAAATCAAGCATTTGAGTGGAAATTAAGCAAAAGTTATGAGCGAAGGTCTTTGCAAGAAAATAAATTACCAAAAAGGAGAAGGGTTTTAATGATTTTATTATACAAAAATGACACATATTTGAGGATATAGATATACTTACCCCAACTTAAAAATTATATGATGTGTATATGTATTGAAATATGACCTAGCACCCCTTAAACTATATACTTTTATGTTTTTTTCTGCCCACAACGTACAGGAGTATGAGACTACAAATTACATTTTTAGGTTTTATGTATCAGTTAAAACAATTGAAAATTAAAAGTCAGTAAACATATAAACTATAAGCTCATAACTAAAGCTATATCACAGATGAAAACAGTATATCATTGTTGGTTGAGAAGGCAAAATAAATGTCTACTAATATTGTATGGGTGGGTGGAACTATTACTTGATAGTTAATTGAAGAATATTCAGAAAGACTTTCAAAACATTAAATTTAGTTAGCTTTGGACCATCATTCTTCTGTAGGTTTATCTTATTGAAGTACATTCATATAATCATTTAATACTTACACACAAATAAGGATATTAATTATAAGATCATTTTATTTATTTTTAGTTATTTTTTATTGTTTTTTAAATGTAATTTATTTATTTTTATATCAATCACAGGTTAGGTACTTTGCATCCCAGGCATAGCCCCCTCCCTCATTCCCTCTCACTCTCCCCATTCCTCCCTCATCTCCTCCCCGCCCCCTCCAAGTCCACCAACAGAGGAGGACCTCCTCCCCTTCCATCCAACCCCAGTTCATCTTGTTACCTCAGGGCTGGCTGCAATGTCCTCCCCTGGGATCTAGCCAGGCTGTTACTCCCTGGCGTGTATGGGGGAGGGTCAAAGAGCCAGCCATCAAGTTCATGACTGAAACAGTCCCTGTTTCCCTTACTAGGGTCTTCAGTTGGACACTGAGCTTCCATGGGCCACATCTGAGCAGGGGGTCTAGGCCATATCCATACATGGTCCTTGGTTGGAGAAACTGTCTCTTAAAAGACCACTGTGCCCTGCTCAATTTGGTCTTTGTAGAGCTCTTGTTCTCCCCATGTCTTACTAACTTCCCCTATTTTTATTATTATTTTCTGCCCTCTGCCGAAGGCTTGGTTGTGAGTCTTAATATCTGCTTTGATACACTGCTATATTGGTTCTTTCAAAGGCCCTCTTTGGTATGCTCCTGTCCTGTTGCTTGTTTTCTTCTCCATTCAATGTCCATCCCATTTGTTCATCTAAACGAGCATTGATCATACTAACCTGGGTCCTCCTTCTTGTTTACCTTCCCTAGGTGTATAGATTTCAGCATGACCTTCCTATCCTATAGGTCTATATAAGTGAGTATATATCATATGTTTCTTTCTGCTTTTGGGATACCTCACTCAGGATGATCATTTCCAGGTCCCACCATC
>CM053742.1:56860954-56950856 GCA_028658305.1 Pachyuromys duprasi | reverse complement strand
TTTGACCCTCCCCCATACAAGCCGGGGAGTGACAGACTGGCTAGATCCCAGGGGAGGACATTGCAGCCAGCCCTGAGGAGACAGGATGAGCTGGGGTTGGATGGAAGGGGAGGAGGTCCTCCCCTGTTGGTGGACTTGGAGGGGGCAGGGAGGAGGGAGATGAGGGAGGGAGTGGGAGGGTGGGAGGGAATGAGGGAGGGGGCTACGCCTGGGATGCAAAGTACCTAACCTGTGATTGATATAAAAATAAATAAATTAAAAAAATAAAGTAAATGTATATTGAAAAAAAATCAAGTGTGCATAGGTTTGTGGTTTGATTACTCGTTATTACCCTACCTATAAGACCTGATGACCAGTTCTCTCCTCTCAGATCTCTCTCTCTCCTACTCTTCCCACTGGCTTCCTTCTCCTCCCTCCTGACCAGGATGTCCCACCCTATCCTCTCCTTTACCCAGCATTGTGGCTGGTTGTTTTATTGAAAATACAGAGAACAAATGGTGGCATGTTTATATAAACTTGAGACAGGTGATGCTTAGAATAAACATCACAATGCAATGTCCAGATTGTATCCAGATAGTGGGATAGATAAATCAGCATTTAAATGAACAAGGGTAAATTGTGTACATTCCACAAGAACATTATACCAACAGCCTATGATTGAGATGTAAATTGAATTTGTTAATTAAAAAAAAGAAAGAAAAATTACCCTAATACGACCCACTGTCATCTTTCATCCGGACAATATGTTCTACAACAACTTCCACACTCACTTCTAACCAAGACATTTTTCTATCTAGTTAGAAGAGGAGCCAGGTTCTAAAACAATGCCTTGTGAGTGTTTGAGCAGAGTTTGTGTCACTAGTTTCTAAAAGATCAAGAAATTATTCCTCCCTGTATTATCTATTTGCTTTAGTCTCATCTCTTACAGTGCCTCACCAATGTCTTTTCATTATCATTTTAATGGCCATCATGTTAACATATTACCTTTCATAGACTTTTGTTTGTTTTTGAGGATGTGATCTTGTCTTTTTTTCTGTTTCTAATTCTTTCGATGTACAGCAGCTAAAGTAATAAGCTTTAAAATGGAGATAAGATCACTACCTTGCCTAAAGCTTGTGTTTCTTAATTCTCTCAGAGAAAGACAAAATGTGAATTATTTATCAAAGTCTACATGATATTGTATAGATTCTGACGATTTTTTAGCCATACAGAAAAACCTTTAAAATTTATTTATTCACTTTACATCCCAGTCGTAGACCCCTCCCTCCTCTCCTTCCAATCCTACCCTCTCTTCCCTATTTCCTAGAATACAAAGACCACCCCTACCCATCCACCACAGCTCATTTACTCACATGAGGACTGAATTTGCCCTCTTCCCCTGTAGACTGCTAAGGAAATCCCATCGGGGGAAGTGATCAAAAAGTAGACAACAATGTCCATATCAGAGACAGTCTCCACTTCTCTTACTAGTGGACCCACATGAAGCCTAAGTTTTCCATCGGCTACATGTATGTAGAGGACTACGTCCAGTCCATGCACGGTCCTTGGTTGGTGCTTCAGACTCCACAGGCCTCTCTGGACCATGGTTACTTAGCTCTGTTAGTCTTCTTGTGGAGCGTTTGTCACTTCTAGGTCCTTTATTCTTCCCCCAAATCTTCCACAAGACTCCCTACACTTCACCCCGTGTTTGGCTGTGAGTCTCAGCATCTGTTTCAAACTGTTGCTATGTGGAGGCTCTCAGAGGACAACTCTGATTGGCCCCTGTCTGCAAGCATAACAGAGTATCCTCAATAGTACCAGGGGTTGGCTCTTTTCCATAAAGTGGGTCTTAGGTTGGGCCAGGCCTTGCTTGGACATTCACTCAATTTCTGCCCCCTCTGTTCTATCTTTGTCCCTGCAGTTCTTGTAGCCAAGGTAAGTTTTAGGCTGAAGTTTTTGTGAGTAGGTTGGTGTTCTCCTCCCTCCACTAAGAGTCTTATCTAGTTAGAGGGTATCCTCTGCAGTTTCCATGGCCCCTGCTACTAGGAGTCTAAGCTAGAGTGCTGCTCATATCCATCCATAGGCCTATTCTGGCTTAGATCTCCAGCTTGTTAGAGAGATGCCCCCACCCACAATTTTTTTTTCTCTGAAGGACATCTTTCCTTCTACCCTGACTCCCCCCAGGTCTGATCTTTATTAGAATGTTAACAGAGGTTTGTGTCCTACATTCTTCAGTGCTAAAGCCAAGTGTCGCCTTTCCAAACAAACTTTACTTAACCATCAAATACTACATTGGGACATCAAGCACCACCTGTATCTCCTTCTTATGCATATTGTAATTATAGTTAAATATTACAGTTAATTGCTTAATGTGTAATTCTCCCAATAGGTCATTATCTGTATTACAGCAAAGGCAATGTCTGTCTTTGTTACAGTATGTCTATTGCCTTTGTGCCTTCTGTGATATATAATTTATTTTTGTACATATTGAGTAAGTCAAATTAGAGAGTCCTCAGATAGTCTAATGTATGGAAGAGAGGGAAACAGTTTTGTGAGTCTCTGGCATAATTCATCATGTGACTCCTAAGATTTCTAATCAATAGTTTATTTCTGATCAAACAAGTGCCAAGGTTTCCATGGGTAAATTTAGGAAACACCAGTCAGTTTTCCAGCATGGGTGGGGAGAGAGCTTACAAAGCCACACTCCTACTTGAAAAGCTAAAGAAAATTAGCTGCTAAGGGAGGAGAGTTAATTTTCTTTCAGGGACAAACTCCCACTCAACAGGTTGACCATGGTTAAGTAGCCTGTTCTACACCTATATTGACAGACACTAAATAGAAATGTGGATCTAGAAATTAGCTCTTTTATTAAAGCAAGAGGTAAGAATTTTTTGTTATGAAATGTAGACCAGTACGCTCAAGAAAAATCCAACCATTTTTAACCAGTGAAGTATGTCTTCAGTCCTTGACTTTATAAAACAATCTTTGACTGAATATGAAATATCAATTTCTTCTAATTTATTGCTATATATAGGTAATGAAATTTGATAAACTTTGTTGAACCAGCTCATTCTCTTACTGAATTTTCGTTTTAAAGTTTTTGGTAGTTATTTATTGACACATCTCTTTACCCACAGTACTATGTTTACCATGGAGAATTAATTTTAATTTTACCCAGGGAAGCATTGGATTGAATTTGTCTTTTTCACTTTTCTATTAATTATTATTATTTATTACAATTTATTCACGTTGTATCCCAGCTGTGGCCCCCTCCTCCCAATTCCCCTCCCTCCCTCTTCTCCTCTTATGCCTTTCCCCTAGTCCACTGTTAGGGGAGGACCTCCTCCCTTCTGTCTGACCCTAGCCTATGAGGTCTCATCAGGATTGGCTACATTGTCTTCCTCTGTGGCCTGGTAAGGCTGTTTTCCTGAGCTGGAGGAGGTGATCACCCAGCCAGCCACTGAGTTCATGCTAGAGACAGCCCGTGCTCCCCTTACTATGAAACCCACATGGAGATTGAGTCTATGGGCTTCCTCTGAGCAAGGGTTTTAGGTCATCTCCATGCATGGTCCTTGGTTGGGGTATCAGTCTCTTCAGGGCCCCCAGTTCCCAGTTTTTTTTTAATTTGTCTTTTAAAAATATGAATCAATTTTCTTTTTACCACGAGATGATCATTATGTCAACAAGCATGATATATAATCAACTGCCTTTGCCTATTTTGTAAATAACCAACTGAGAATAAAGATTCTGTTAATTCAGCTTCAAGGGTAACTTTATTTCTATTGTTAAAAGTACACCCTTTCTAGTTTAATGTGTATATGAAGGATTAACACAAGAATAATATACTAACAAGCCTGATGCTATTTCAAGATTTAAAATATACATAAAATTTTAATTTCTGACAATTTAATATGTTCATGTAATGTCTTATGAATATTCTTGCATTATTTTCTTCACAAATACTTTTACCCTGTCCCACTCCCACAGATTTATTTCTTCTTCCAAATTAAGTCCTCTCCTATTTTCACATCTTAGTTTTTCTGCAGGTCGCTTCTATATGTTCTTGATTACATTGTTATATCCAGAAGACAATGTTTCTTATGACTCCACCCTATCCTTCAGCTCTTACACTCTTTCTGTCCCCTTTTCTTTGACATTCATTGGACTTGAAAAGGATGTCATATATACAAAATTTAGGACTTATCACTCAACAATTGTTCATTATAAGCATTTTTATTTATTGTGAGTCCCTGTATTAACTACGACCCACTAAAAACTGAGAATTTTTTTGGCAAACGAGGACAGTGCTCTAGTCCAATGGTATAAATAGAACTATTTATGAGGAAATTTGGCTGTATATCTATTTAGATTAATGTTTGTAGTGTGTGACATCCTTAGCTATAAGTTTTTCCTTTTCTTCCATTTCTTTTTTTTCAATTTTTTTTCTAGACTTAAAGAAATAGGTAAATAGGTTAGAATAAAAGTAAGGAAGAGCCTAGAACTCATTGGCACAGGAGACAACTTCCTGAACAAAACACCAACAGCACAGGCTCTAAGATCAACAATAAATGGGGTCTCATGAAACTGAAAACTTTCTGTAAAGCAAAGGACACTGTCATCAGAACAAAAGGACAGCCTTCATACTGGGAAAGGACCTTCACTAACCCTACATCTGGCAGAGGGATAATATCCGGAATATATAAAGAACTAAAGAAGTTAAAAAGCAATAAATCAAGTAATCCAATTATAAAATCGGGTATTGAGCTAAACAGAGAATTCTCTGTCGAGGAATATAGAATGTCAGAGAAACACTTAAAGAAATGCTCAATATCCTTAGTCATCAGGGAGATGCAAATGAAAATGAACCTGAGATTTTACTTTACATGCATCAGAATGGCTAAGATCAAAAAATTAAGTGACAAAACATGCTGGAGAGAATGTGCAGTAAGGAGAACCATTCTCCATTGCTGGTGGGAATGTAAACTTGTACAGCCACTTTGGAAATCAATTTGACCCTTTCTCAGATAATTAGGAATAGAGCTCCCTCAAGATCCAGCTATACCACTCCTAGGCATATATCCAAAATATGCTCAAGTACACAACAAGGACATTTGTTCAGCCATGTTCACGGAAGCTTTATTTGTAATTGCCAGAACCTGGAAACAACCCAGATGTCCCTCAACTGAAGAATGGATACAGAAATTGTGGTACATTTACACAATGGAATACTACGCAGCAATTGAAAACAACAAATCATGAAATTTGTGGGCAAATGGTGGGAACTAGAAAAGACCATCCTGAGTGATGTATCACAGAAGCAGAAAGACACACATTGTGTATACTCACTTATAAGCAGATACTAGACAAATAATATAGGATAAACCTACAAAAATCTGAATACCTAAAGAAGGTGAGCTAGAAGGAGGACCCTGGGTAAGATGATCAATCCTCACTCAGAAAGACAAATGGGACAGACTTTGGAAGAAGGACAAAGCAGGAAACAGGACAGGAGCCTTTCACATAGGGCCCCTGAAAGACGCTAACCAGCATTGTATAAAAGCAGATATTGAGACTCATAAACAAACTTTGGGCAGAATGCAGGGAATCTTAGGAAAGAGGGGGGGGGGGGATAGTAAGACCTGGATAGGACAGGAGCTCCACAAGGACAGCAGCAGAACCAAAATATCTGGGCACAGGGTTCGTTTCTGAGACCGATATGCCAACCAAGGACCATTCATGGATATAATCTAAAACTACTCAGATGTAACTCATGGCAGGTAAGTATCCAAGTAGGTACCCTGGTAATGGGAACAGGGACTGTCTCTGTCATGTAGTCAGTGGCTAGCTCTTTGACCACCTCCCCTGGATGAGGGAGAAGCCTTACTAGGCCACAGAGGAGGACAATGCAGCCAGCTAGGTTCAGAAGAAAGGGGATGAGGACCTCCCCTATCCATGGACTTGGAGAAGGGCGTAGGAGGAGATGAGGGAGGGATACAAAGTGAATAAACTGTAATTAATATAAAAAAGAAAAATAAAATAATAAAGCAATAGGTTTATTTTCTCAAGGAGAGGGCCTCAAATCCAATCACAAAGTAATTTGTTATCTCCCAAACAATGGTACCACTATTGTACCCATGGAAGCAATTTGCCTGGGAGGTCAGTTTTCTAGTACTCAGGATCCACAGCTGGATAAAATTGTTGATGCATTTGTCAACCAAAAAGCCTAATATATAACCTACTATCACTATGTATGCTAGCCGGGGGGAAGAGGGCTTCCAGGTTAATTCCAATACTTTTTGTATTTGTGCTGTATCCTCAGTGTGTGCTTCTGTTGGCAAAAATAATTATGCATAATTAAAGTTGCCAATTCTACATCTGAAAGAAAATTAATATCTCAAATGTATAATGAACATAAAAAGTAAACATTAAAAAATTAAAAAATGAATTATGGATAGAAACAAAGATTTCTCAAAAGAAGAAATACAAATAACTAATAAACATTTTAAAACGTATAATATTTTCAGTGATCAGGGAAATGCAAATAAAACTATTTTCATATTCCTTATCACCCCAGTCAAAATGATTATCTACAAATTAAAACAAATGGTTGTGAGGATGTGGAGAAAGGGGAAATTTCTTTCTTGTTGATGTAAGTATAAACTGGTACAGCCACTATGGAAATAAGCATGGGGGTTTTTAAGAAAGGTAAAAATAGAACTACAATGTGCCATAATTACATGATTCCTCTGTATATAAATATAGGACCCCATACCCTGAAACAGAGATGGATAAACATCCATGTTAATTGCTAGTTAGTTCCCAAGAAAAAGTGGAATTTTGTAATGTCCATCAACTAATGAAAGGATAGTGAAATTTTTGCATAATTACACAGAGGAATTCAGTTGTTTTAAAAAATATACCCCTTTATTTTTTTGAGGTTACTGTATAATTGCATAATTTCCTCTTCCTTTTCTTTCCTCCGAGCCCTCCCATAAAACTTCCACCTTTTCTTTTAAATTTATAGTCTTTTTTCTTTAATGTGTAGGTGTGTGTGTGTGTACATACTTAACGTTCAGGAATTATGGTAGCAAGGGAGCCAAGAATCTAGAGAGTTTGCTGTTTGATTTTTGTCTCTTAGAAATGTTAGAAGCTATAGCCATGAAGTCTCACCAACATGGCTTCATAAATATGACCTGATTAAAAACAATCCCAATAGACATGCTCATATGGAAAGGGCAAAGCTCAAAAGGCCTTAACAATAAACAAAGAACTGCAGACATCTAGCGAATACTGAGTGGGAGAAATAGTCTTCCCCATGGAATAGCACAGCAATTGGTTATCTAATAGCAAATGCTCAGCCCTGAAAACATACAAACAAGCAACATTATATGGATTTAACATGTTGTATTTATATATTTAAGAATATAAATACAGTTATATAACAAAAATTAAAGGAAATGTGGCAAAGTATTTGAAAGAAAGCAAGTGGTGGTGTATGTGGGATGTTTGAGGGAAAGAAAGGGAAGAAAAAAATGATGTAATTATATTGCAATCTACAACAATTAAAATTGTTGTGAAATATTTTAATTTTTATTAATAACAAACTCAATACACCTTTTATGATTATTGTAATGGATAGTCTTATGTCAAATTGACACATGCTAGAGTTATCTGATAAGTGAAAAACTCAGTTCAGAAAATGCTTCCATAAGATCTGGCTGTATTAGCAGTTTCTTAATTAGTGATCAACGAGGGAGTGGGCCAGTCCATTGTGGGTGGTGATGCCATCCTTAGGTTGTAGTTGTGGGTTCTATAAGAAAGCAGCCTAAGCAAGCCATGAGGAGAAAGCCAATAAGCAGCATCCCTCCATGGCCTCTGCATTAGCACTTACCTCCAGCTTCCTGCCCTATTTGAATTTCATTTCTGATTTCTTTCAGTGATGAGCAGCAATATAGAAGTATAAGTCAAATAAACCTTTCCACCTAAACTTCGTTTTTTATAATGGTGTTTCATTCATTGTAGCAACAGAAACTGAACCTAGTAAAAGAAGGTACCAGGAAATGGGATTATTGCTGTGACAGCCCTGACCATGTTGTTTTGAGGAAGATTATAAAAGGACTGTGGAAATTAGGGCTAGAAAAGCTACTTAGTGTTTAGACTTGGTAAGCTATTCTATGAGAGCTTGGGAAATAAGAACGTTGAGAACAGTGCAGAAGATGGAGGCCTGATGGTGAAGTTTCAGAAATTTGTTATTTTGAAATAAGATTTTGTGGTTCTGGATATCCAGGGCTAAAAAATCAGCTGTTAGACCAGAGATGACAAATAAAGGAAAAGCATCAGTGAGAGTAGAGCCTGCCAAGCTTAGAAGATAAGTTGTGTGTGCTAAAGAGAGCAGTGACAGAGAAATGACCCAAGCTCTTTGGAAGAGCCCAGGAAATAGTAAGGGAATCCCACACATTGGATATTGTTTTGATGTGATTTTGACTGTGCGCTGGTATTTTGCTCTAAATTAAGAACTTATTTTTCATTAGACTTTTAAAAGACATTTCGCTCTGTAGCCCATTTTTTAATTGGATTACTTGATTTGTTACAGTTTAACAACTTGAGTTCTTTATATATTCTGGATATTAGCCCCTAGTAAGATATAGGGATGGTGAAAATCCTTTCCTAATCTATAGGCAGTTGTTTTGTTCTGATGAGAGTGTCGTTTGCTTTACAGAAGCTTTACAGTTTCATGAGGTCTCATTTATTGATTGTTGATCTTAAAGCCTGTGCTATTTTTGTTCTGTTCAAGAAATTGTCTCCTGTGCCAATGAGTGTGAACTCTTCAACACTTTTTTCTTCTAACAGATTTGGTGTGTCTTGTTTTATGTAGAGGTCTTTGATCCACTTGGTCTTTAGTTTGTGGAGGGTGATAAGTAGGGATCTGTTTCATTTTTCTACATGTAGACATCCAGTTAGACCAGGGCCATTTGTTGAAGATGCTATCTTTTTTCCAGTGTATCATTTTGAATGTGGTACAAAGCTAACAGAGAATTCTCAATAGAGGAATATTGAATAGCAGAGAAACACTTAAAGAAATGCTCATGAGTGACCCCAAAAATTCAACCAGAGATCTCCTTCAGCTGATAAACACCTTCAGCAAAGTGGCTGGATACAAATCAACTCAAAAAAGTCAGAAGCCCTCCTGTACACCAAAGACAAAAGGGCTGAAAAAGAAATCAGGGAAACAACACCCTTCACAATAGCCATTAATAACATGAAGTACCTTGGTGTGACTCTTACCAAGCAAGTGAAAGACCTGTTTGAAAAAAAAAAACTTCAACTGAAGAAAGAAATAGAAGAAGATATCAGAAGATGGAAAGATCTCCCATGCTCATGGATTGGTAAGATTAACATAGTGAAAATGGCCATCCTGCCAAAAGCAATCTACAGTTTCAATGCAATTCCCATCAAAATACCTACACAACTATTTACAGACCTTGAAAGAAAGATTCTCAAGTTCATATGGAGAAATAAAAAACCCAGAATCTCCAAAACAATCCTGTACAACAACCGATCATCTGGAGGTATCTGCATCCCTGATCTCAAGCTCTAATACAGAACAATAGTAATAAAAACTGTATGGTATTGGCATAAAAACAAAAAAGGAGGATCAATGGAACTGAATAGAAGACCCAGAAATAAACCCACACACCTATGAGTACTTGATTTTTGACAAAGAAGCCAGAACCATTCAATGGAAAAAAGGCAGCATCTTCAACAAATGGTGTTGTTCCAACTGGATGTCTACATGCAGAAAAATGGAAATAGATCCATATTTATCACCCTGCACAAAACTAAAGTCCAAGTGAATCAAAGACCTCAACATAAAACCAGATACTCTAAATCGGTTAGAAGGAAAAGTGGGGAAGAGCCTAGAACTCAGTGGCACAGGAGACAACTTCCTGAACAGAATACGAACGCACAGGCTCTAAGAGAAATAATCAATAAATGAGACCTCATGAAACTGAAAAGCTTCTGTAAAGCAAAAGACACTGTTGTCAGAACAAAATGACAGCCTTCAGACTGGGAAAAGATCTTCACCAACCCTATATCTGACAGAGGGCTGATATCCAGGATATATAAAGAACTAAAGAAGAAAAAAGTAATAAATCAAGCAATCCAATTAAAAATTGGGCACTGAGCTAAACAGAGAATTCTCTGTAGAGGAATATAGAATGACAGAGAAACACTTATGTATATGCTCAATGTCCTTAGCCATCAGAGAGATGCAAATCAAAATGAGCCTGAGATTTCACCTTACACCCATCAAAATGGCTAAGATCAAAAACTCAGATGGCAACACATGCTGGAGAGGTTGTGGAGAAAGGGAAACCCTCCTCCATTGCTGGTGGGAACCTAAACTGGTACAACCACTTTGGAAATCAATCTGGTGCTCTCTCAGACATCTAGGAATAGCGCTACCTAAAGACCTAGCTATACCACTCCTAGGGCATATATCCAAAAGTTGCTCAAGTACACAACAAGGACATTTGCTCAACCATGTTCGTAGCATTTTTTTTTGTAATAGCCAGAACCTGGAAACAACCCAGATGTCCATCAATGGAGGAATGGATACAGAAATTATTACACATTGGAATACTACTCAGAAATTAAAAATGAGGAAGTCATGAAATTTGCAGGCAAATGGTCAGATCTAGAAAATATCATTCTGAGTGAGGTATCCCAGAAGGAGAAAGACACATATGCCATATACTCACTTATTTAGACCTATACGATATGATAAACATACTGAAATCTATACACTTAAAAAAGATAAACAAAAAGAGGACCCAGGGTAAGATGATCAATCCTCACTTAGAAAGATAAATGGGATGTAGAAGAAAACAAGTAACAGGACAGGGTCCTACCACAGAAGGCCTCTGAAAGACTTAACCTAGCAGTGTATCAAAGCAGAAACTGACACTCATAACCAAACCTTTGGCGGATGGCAGGGAATCACATGAAAGAAAGGGGAGTTAATATGATCTGGAGAGGATAGGAGCTCCACAAGGACCAAATATATCTGGGTACAGGGGCCTTATATGAGACTGTTTCTCCAACCAAGGATCATGGGTGGATATAACCTAGAACCTCTGCTTGCCTGTAGCCCATGGTAGCTCAGTATCCAAGTGGGTACCTTGGTAAGGAGAGTAGGGACTATTTCTGACATGAACTCAATGGCAGGTTATTTGAACTCCCCAACCCTGCAAGGGAGGAGCAGCCCTCTCAGGCCACAGAGGAGGACTTTGCAGCTAGTCCTGAAGATACCTGATAAACCAGGGTCAGATTAAAGGGGAGGAAGTCCTCCCCTTTCAGTGGACTTGGGAAGGGGCAAGGAGGAGATTAGTGAGGAAGGGTGGGATTGGGAGGGAATGAGGAAGCAGAATTCACCTGGGATTCAGAGTTAATAAAATGTAACTAATAATAAAAATAAAATTAAAAAAAGAAATGCTCAACATCCTTAGTCATCAAGGAAATGCAAATTAAAATGACCCTAAGATTTCACCTTATACCCATCAGAATGGTTAAGATAAAAAACTTCAGTGAAAACACATGCTGGAGAAGATGTGGAGAAAGGGAAACCCTCCTCCGATGCTGGTGGGAATGTAAACTTCCATAATCACTTTGGAAATCAATCTGTTGCTTTCTCAGACAATTCAGAATAGTGCTACCTCAAGATTCAGCTATAGCACTCCTAGGCACATATCCAACAGATGCTCAAGTATACAACATGGACATTTGCTCAACCATATTCATAGTAGCTTTGTTTGTAATAGCCAGAAGCTAAAAACAACCAGATGCCCCTCAGTTTAGAAATGGATATAGAAATTGTGGTATATTTACACAATGGAATACTTCTAAGCAATTAAAAACAAGAAAATTTGCAGGCACATGGTGGGAACTAGAAAAGATCATCCTGAGTGGGTGGGGTATCCTAGAAGCAGAAAGACACACAGGGTATATACTCATATATAAGTGGATATTAGACATATAATGTAAGTTAAACATACTAAAATCTGTACACCTAAAGAAACTAATCAGGAAGGAGGACTCTGGGTAAGATGTTCAATCCTCATTCAGGCAAATGGGATGGACATCAGAGAAGGGAGAAAACAGAGAACAGGACAGAAGCCTACCACCTAGGGACTCTGATAGACTCTACCCTGCAGGGTATCAAAGCAAATGCTGAGACTCATAACTAAACTTTGGGCAGAGTGCAAGGAATCTTATGAAAGAAGAGGGAGATAGAAAGATCTGGAGGGTGCAGGAGCTCCACAAGGAGAGCAAAAGAACCGAAAAATCTGGACAAGTGAGTGTTTTGTGAGACTGATACTCCAACCAAGGGCCATTCATGGAGATAACCTAGACTCCCTGCACAGATTTAGCCCATGGCAGCTCAGTGTCCAAGTGGGTTCCCTAGTAATGGGAATATGGACTGTCTCTGACATGAGCTCAGTGGCCTGCTCTTTGATCACCTCCCCCTGAGGGGGGCTGCACCCTTACCAGGCCACAGAGGAAGACAATCCAGCCACTCTTCATGAAACCTGATAGACTAGGATCAGTGGAAAGGGGAGAAGGACCTCCTCTATCAGTGGGGAGGAGCATGGGTGGAGAAGAGGGAGGGAGAGTGGGATTGGGAGGAAAAGAGGGAGGGAGATACAAAGTGAATAAACTCTAGTTAATAAAAATAAAAACAAAATATATCTTTAAAAGGAGATTTCGGTTTTAAAGAGATTTTGGATTTTTAAAGACATTGAATTTTAAAGTATTTGAATTTATAAAGACTGTGGGAATTTTAAGTTTGTAAAATATTTTGTATTACAATGTTAGTGTGTAATATTGGGATGAATAAGAAAAGAAAGTTTGTGGCTTAACAGTGATGTGGTTTTGTTTCAAGTTGACAAGGGGTTGATTGTGCTGTTAAATTTCATGTCAGGTAGACACAACTAGTGTTCTCTAATAGAATGAAATGCTTTCACAATACACTGCTGTAGGGCATATTCTTAATTGTGATTGAAGAGGGAGGGCCCAGCCCATTGTAGGTGGTGCCATCCCTGGGCCAGTAGTCCTGGGTTTTATAAGAAAGCAGGCTGAGCAAGCCATGGGAAGCAAGCCAGCAAGCAGCACCTCTGCATCAGCTCCCGCCTCCAGGTTTCTGCCCTGTTTGAATTCCTGTCCTGAATTCCTTCAATGATAAACAGCATTATGGAAATCTAAGGAAACTTTCCTCCCCAAATTGCCTCTGGGTCATAGTGTTTCAGCACAGCAATTGAAACCCAAATTAAGACAGGTATAATATAATTTGTATAATTAATCTTTTATTAAAAATTTTTCATACACACAATATATTTTGATATTTTATCTCCTTTCCAAACTCCTCTATGATTCTCTCCACCTCCCTAATACCCAACCCCATGTTCTTTCTCTCTAAAAAACAAACCCCAAAATGAAAATCAAGTCAAATAATCTGAAATTAAAAACCTATAAGACAAATATACTCTTCCCCAAAGTAAACAAAACAAAAGCAAGCACACACACGCACACAAACACAGAAAAACAATAATGGATTCTATTTTTGTGTCAGTCAACTAATCAAGGGGTATAATATAATTTAAACTCATTTTGTACATTAAGGTTGCTTCTTTTCTTTTTCCTAAGTAAATAGTATTGTAGAGACTAAATGAATCAATCATATTTTCACTCTTCTACCTTATTTATCTATTTGTAAACATTCTACATATGGTTAAATTTTTGTACACATATCAATTATTAAATATTATTCTGCCATATGGTTATATCATAACTTATATAACATATTAGTACATACATCTTTAATTATATTTTTATTATTTTGTTCAGCTATACTGAGTTACAGCTACACCTCTTTTGGCCATGAGCCCCAAAGAAACTATATTGTACCACAAAGATTCTTACCAATCCATGTTTATTGCTGCTTTATTCATAATAGCAAGGAAATGGAATGAGTATGAATGCCCATCAACACAGGAACAAATGGACAAAATAGAACTTTACTGAGATTTTAGAAAATATAAAAGTTTCAGGAAAATAGAACTTGAAATGATTATATTAAGTGAAGTGTTCTAGTCTCACAAAGACAAAAGTCCCCTGTTCTCTCACTTGAGTATTTTAACTTGTAATGCTTATATGTATAAAAATAAGTGATTGCAAGTGTACATATAGACCACAAAACTGCATAGGAGACTAGGATAAGGGATCCAGAGTGTTGAGAAAGTATGTGTGAAGGAGGGTCAAAATCTCACATATTGCCAATCATATGCAGCTTAAGAAAAAATTAATGTTCTATAGAACCTCAATTGGCTGGAGTGTAGAAAGGGGAAAGTATAAAGATTAATGAGATTAGAATTTTTTTTAGATCATTGTAAACTGCAAAAGTTCCATTTAAGCTAGTACAAGTAGATTCACATTGAAAAGTTAAATGAAGCAATCAAGAAAATTGGAGTTCAAGAATATTAGTTATAGTAAAACAGCTCAGTTCAAAAAGAAGTAAATAAAAAAGCTGTTGATGAACGTTTTCAGTGACCTTAATAGGAATTCATGATCTAAGTATTTTTTCTTAAAATGCCAGTTCTTTTTTCTCCACGGTAAGCTTGACAACTGTTTCAGTATAGAATGGAAAACCCACAAGGTGATAACTTCCCATAAGATCTATAAACTTATCTTCTTCGATCATCTTTGCCTTCCTTCCATTTTTAAGTAAAGGTTAGAAGAGACCCCTGTATCTGATAAAACCTTTACTTTAAGCTCCAGAAATATTTACTTGTATTTCTTTCATATCTTTACCCTATAGAGTGACTCTGAACTCTTGTTTGAAACTCACTGCTTTACCTGTCTATTTTGGCAGTTTTCCCCCGCCTAAGGTCTTCTTCTCAGGGGAATATAAAGGATACTTTTGAGTCTTGTTGCCTTAATATCATCTAACATCTTTCTTATTTTAAGGTATGTGAAGGATTCTTTGGCTTATCAGAGATGATTATATTCCATAGAAAAGAAAAGAAAACCACAGGTTCAGGGCCAAATTACTTTGTTCAATATTCAAAAATTATTGGTCTTCTACTTGCTATGTTCTGTAGTACTGGAGATAAACAAAAACCAAACCAATAACCTTTGCCCTCCAAATACAGTCATACCCTAGAGGTCTTGTGGGCTAAGTTCCAGATGAGTAGAACAAAGTGGTCATAAAAAGTAAATGAGTAACATACTCCCTCCTCATGTGTTTATACATTTTATTTCTACCGTGTCTGGAATAGCAGCATGATTTTAACAAAGCAACCTAAATACCTTAATTAAAAGTACTTCATTGCTATGAAACACAAACAATTCTCTGGACTTTCAGTAATTCATAAATGTTATACTTGTGAAAGGTCTTGCTTTGATACTAATGGCTACTGACTGATGGTAGCAGTTACTATAAGGTGGAGTGGCATATGGCAACTTCTTAAAATAAGACCACAGTGATTTTTCCTACATTAATTGATTCATCCCCTTCGAAATATTTCTCTATGGCTTGTCATGCTGTTTGACAGTACATTACCAAACAGTATAACTTCTTTCAAAATTGAATCCTTTCAAGGCCTGACACTGTTGTCTCCACTACATTTGTAAACTACTATAAATCTATTGTCATTTCCACTGCTATTCACACTCTATACACCAGAGTAGACTATCTCAAGAAACCACTTATTTTTTCTCATCCATAAGAAAAAACTCTTAATTTTTAATCCTATTTGTAGCAATTCAGTCATATCTTTAGGCTCTACCAATAATTCTAGCTCCTTTTTCCCTAAAATTTAGTTACTTCATACACCAAAGTAATGAATCCCTCAGTTATCAGTGAAGATTGGAATCTTCTTCTCTGAAACTCCTTACAATAGAAGACTATTCAATTTACTTCTTTTTTTTACCTCTTTCCTTTGGTCATTAATTTTTAATGGTGTTTAAAATGAATCGATCCTGTCTGGAATATGTACTTTTCTTTTCCTAAATTCACAAGATCATCACTAGTTATTGAAGTTTTCTGCTTTACCATCTATGATATATAGTCTTTGATACAAGAGCTTTACATGAATATTATGATGGCCGGCACAAAAACAATGTTAACTCCATTGTACACCTTCCTTGGTGTGATTAGGTGACGCATTGACTTGACAATTAACAGAACCATTTTGAAAGGTCGTTGTGTTTCCTAGCAGTAGATCACAACAGAGACCTTAAAATGTTCATAAAAATTACTACAATCAGATATGCTTTTATCCTGGCTTTATTAAGCCATATAGAATTCTTTAGGACCTAAGGAAATTCCTAACGGTAAATTAAGAAACCCCTACTTAGAGTTGTTGAGTACATTACCTAACAGGAAAATCACATTGAACTTTGAAGGCTTGAAGCCATTCATTGACATCCCTTCAGAGCTATCACAGTTAGCATTAATTGTCAACTTGACATACTTGGAAAGAAGAAACCTTGATTTAGAAATTGCCTCCATTGGATTGTCCTGTTGCCATGTCTAGTGGGAATTTTCTTATTTGCACGTTGATGCAGGAGGGTCAAGCCCACTGTGGGCAAGATTCTCTCTAGGCAGATGGGCCTGGAGATTACAGGAAAAGTATCTGACAAGCCAGAGGAAGCAATATAGTAAACAACATTCCAACATGGCCCCTGCTTCAATTCCTGCCTCTAGCTGATTTCCTGGCTTCCCTTGAGGATGGACTGTATCTATGCCAAATAAAACCTTTCCTTCTCCAAGTTTGGTCAGTGTTTTATTATAGCAACAGAAAATAAAAAACATAAACAAACAAATAACAACAAGAAGAAAACCCAAGATACAAGCTAGGAAAGTCCTACATAGCATCTTCTTCCAAAAGAAGGTTGTTTAATATACATTGAAAAATCTGTTGATTGGAGTCTCCTCCTTCATCCACTGTCTTTGCTTCAGCCCCTCCACCAGCACTTGTTACTTCACTTTGCAATTTAATGTTATGGAGACAATTTCTTTACCCAAATCTCAAGAACTAGTCTCTTCAAACTTTAACTTTCTGCCTGCAACTTCCTCATTTCTTACAGATTTCAGAGAATTGAAATAGTGTCATTCCAAATCAGGCATTGACATATGGCAATGTTGTGGCAATGTGGTCTTCTTTCCAGATCATAAAACTTTCTATAGTTCAGCAAGAAAAACTTTTCATAGACATATAATTCATGGCATTAACTGATATAACATGCTTACTCTCCTTAAAGAACTTTGACTTTGCTTTCATAATTTGCTGCATTTGGTGCAAGAATGTCTAGCTTTTGTTTTTTTTTATTTAAAGTGAGAGTCGTGGGAATATTAATTTCAATGCAAGATGCCACTGTAGGATTATCATTGGGCCTATTTTCAATATTGTTGAATCTCAAGGAATAAGGAGTCCCTAAGAAAGAAATGAAAAAATGATCTCTCTATGTAGCAGTCAGAAAATTTGTCAATTAACTTTCTTCTTAGGCCACAATTCATGAAACACTACAAAATTTACATTGGCATCATAGATTATTAATAACAAATCACTATAACTAATATAATAAGAGTGAAAAGTGTGAAATATTATGATCATGGCTAAAATGTGATATAGAAACATAGTGTTAGCATATGTTGTTAGGGACTTGGACGTGATTGATACAGGCTAACCACAGACCCTAAATTCATAAAAATGTAGTATCTGAGAAACATGATAAAGTGCAGTAAAATGAAGTATGCGTAGTAAGTAGATTTAAATGGTTATACTTAATCTATATTATATCATATAATAGTTTCTTTGCATTTTTATTCTTTATGAAGATAATATTACCCACTTTTCTAGGTATCATCCTAATTTTCTCAAGTTAACATGCCCAGAAAGTATAATATTCACCTCACTGTGAGATTACAGCATTTTGGACTGAAGAGATGGCTCAGAGGTTAAGAACACTGCCTGCTCTTCTTCCAGAGGTCCTGAGTTCAATTCTTAGCAACCACATGGTGGCTACCAACCATACATAATGAGATCTGGTGCCCTCTTCTGGTGTGCAGGTCTATATGCTGACAGAACGTTGTATGCATAGTAAATAAATAAATCTTTAAAAAAAAAAGATTACAGCATTTCGCTTGTCTCAGTTAAGATAATTTAAATTATGGTGGTACTGCCACAATCCCCAAATTTCCGTGTTTTTACAGTCATTTTATTTTTCATTTATATAACATGGTTACTAGAAGCTCTGCTCAGTGACCAGGCATTGTATAATCCAGGGTGACAGAACAACCACCATGTAAATCACTACCAGTCGCTGTTGCCTAAGGATAGCAGTGTAAGGTATCACAATGGCAAATAAGTGGGCTGAAAGTGCTACACAGTGTGAGCAATTACAGATAATTGGCCAGAGCCAGTTGCATGGTGCCACCAGTCACAGTGAAGCTGAAAAATACAATCAGTACGTATATCAGAGTCATAAATATTTGGAGAGCAGAAATAATGATTACTTATGTTGAATACTGAATAAAATGTAGAATTTGCCCTTCAACCTTGTATTGTATCCCCTTCCTTCCCTAAAGTTAGTGTTAAATATCCCAAATCTTTACCAATAAAATTCCATACACACACATGCATACACATGTACATACATTTTACTGTATGTGGAATTATCTTTTTTTACATATCTTGTAGATTTGTTTACTTCAATACATATACCTCAGTCTCAATGTTGCTTGTATAGTATTCACTAATATGGATATATTGTTTTCGTGCCATGAAACAGATATTTAGTTTGTTTCTATATTTTCATTGCACATGTACTGATCCTTCTCATGCATGTATTTCTTGTGCATATATTTAGAGTTCTTTAGTAGTTTATTTTTCCTTCTCTTCTTCCCTTCTTTTATTTATTAATTTTTAATTAAAATTTATTTTTATATTAATTAAATTTTATTAGCTTTGTATACCAGCTGTAGCCTCCCTCCCTCATTCCTTTCCAATCCTACCCTCCCTCATGTCCTCCCATTCCTCTCTCCAAGACCACTGATAGAAGAGGTCCTCTTCCCCTTCCTTCTGACCCTAGCCTATGAGGTCTCATCAGGACTGGCTGCATTGTCTTTGTGGCCTGGCAAGGCTGCTCCTCCCTCAGGGTGGGTAGTCAAAGAGGTAGCCATTGAATTCATGTCAGAGACAGTTTCTGTTCCCCTTACTAAGGTACCCACTTGGATACTGAGAAGCCATGGGCTACATCTGAGCAGGGGTTCTAGGTTACAGCCAAGAATAGATCTTGGTTGGAGTATCAGTCTCAGAAAAGACCCCTGTGTCCAAATTTTTTGTTTTGTTGCTCTCCTTGTGGAGCTCCTGTCCTCTCCAGGTCCCATTACCTCCCCCTTCTTTCATAGGATTCCCTGAATTCTGTCCAAAGTTTGGTTAAGAGTCATTACACAATGGAATACTACTCAGCAATTAAAAACAAGGAAATCATGAAATTTGCAGACAAATAATGGGACCTAGAAAAGATCATCCTGAGTGAGGTATCCCAAAGCAGAAAGACACACAGTATATACTCACTTATAAGTAAATACTGGACCTATCAGATAGGATAAACATACTAAAATCTGTACAGGTAAAAAAGGTAAACAAGAAGGAGGACCCTGGGTAAGATGATCAATCCTCACTTAGAAAGACAAATGGGATGGACATTTTTTTTTTCTTCTTTTGAGACAGTGTTTCCCTATATAGCTTCGGCTGTCCTGGAACTCACTTTGCAGACCAGGCTGGCCTCAAACTCAGAGATCTGCCTGCCTCTGCTTCCTGACTGCTGGTGTCAAAGGTGCATACCATCACACCTGGCTTTCTATAATAGTTTCTTAAAAAAAAAAAAGAATGTAAAGTAAGTAAGTAAATAAACTTAAATGAACATTATGTAAGTATTTTATTATTATTATTTAATTTTTGTTAATTACAATTTATTCACTCTGTATCCCAGTTATAGCCTCCTACCTTGTTGCCTCCCAACCCTCCATCCCTCTTCTCCCATGTCCCTCCACCAGTCCACTGATAGTGGAGGTCCTCCTCCCCTTCCATCTGAGGCTAGCCTATCAGATCTCACCAGGAGTGGCTGCATTGTCTTCCTCTGTGGCCTGGTAAGGCTGCTCCCCCCTCAGGAGGAGGTCATCAAAGAGCCAGCCACTGAGTTCATAGTAAGGGGGACAGAGGCTGTCTCTGACATATACTCAGTGGCTGGCTCTTTGATCACCTCCCCCTGGTGAGGTAGCTTAAGTAGGCCACAGAGGAAGACAATGCAGCCAATCCTGATGAGACCTGAAAAGCTAAGGTCAGATAGTAGGAGAGGAAGTCCTCCCCTGTCAGTAGACTAGAGGAGGAACATAGGGGGAAGGAAGAGAAAGGCATGGTGGGCCAGAGAGGTGATGAGTAAGGGGGCTACACCTAGAATACAAAGTGAATAAATTGTCATAAATAAAATAATAGAGAAAAAAAGAAAAAATAGAATGCCACCCAATACTTGATATTACTTTGATAATTTTATAATCTGGCAGGATTTATATCCTTCAAGTACAGATCAATTATAAACACTAAATACTTTTTCTTTTCTTATATTATTGTTACTATTATTTACAATTTATTTGCTTTGTATCTCAGTTGTAGCCCTCTCCCTCTTCTCCTCTCTTTCCCACAATTCCTCCGCATCCATCTTCCCCTACTCTCTTACCCTAGCCTAACAGGTCCTTTCAGGACTTCCTAGATCTGTGGTTTGACAGGGCACCCCATGAGGGAGAAGTGATCAGGATCAGGCAACCAAGTTCATGTCAAAGACTGCTTCTTCTCCCCTTACTAGAGGACCCACATGGAGACTGAGCTGTCTATAGGCTACATCTGAGCAGGAGGTCTAAGTCCTCTCTATGTATTGTCCTTGGTTGTGCCCCCTGGGCCCTGATTTATTTTTTATTTTTTGGCTTTGTTAGTCTCCTTGTGCGACTCCTGTCTCCTTCGTGTCCTTTTGTATCCCTCTGCTTCCATAAGACTCCCTGTGCTAAACACTAAATCTTTAAACAGTATTCTGCATCATTAAATGTTACCCAGCAGCTCTTTCTGCTTTTCCATTCAGGTTTTCTTCTATTCATTATTCTGATGATCACTGTTCTTTCTTTTACCTTTCCAACTTTCTTTGCCATCACCTATTATTATAGACCTTGTGTGGCTTCTCACTTCTTGATGCTTCAAAATCAACTGAAAAGTCTGAGCTAACTTGGGGCAAAACCATGAAATGGTTTTGATTTTTTTTTCAAAATGCCTCTTGATGGTGCTGGAGATAATTCATTTTCTTTGTTAAGGACAATACCTTCACACTTTTTTTTTTCTTTTAAACTGTTTCTTTCCAAATGCTTAAGACTTGGTACTTTTCAGTTTTAAATGTGGGCGTCACTGTTGTGTAAAAAGTCATCCTGTCACATAAATAAACAAAATAACTGTATGTCCTGATGATTCTTAAGAAGGTGAGTAATAATATAGTCCATTGTGTAGCTCTGGAGGCTGAGGTGAAAAACACCAGTGAGATCCATTCTTGGGGAAGAGAGAGAAAGAAAAAATCAAAAAGAAAATGGACTAAGTAAGAAAATCATAGATAAAACCTGATTGGTCTGCTGATGTCTTTTTGTGGGTCTGATACCTGTAGGATATTTGGAAATTAACTTCATGAAGATAAGGGACAAGTAGCTTAGGATAAAGGCTAAGTGCAAATGGCATGAGCAGTAAATGGTCTCTTAAAATTTCCACAGACAAATGAGATAATCCTAGTAACTATGTCATTACAAAACAAAAGAACAATGTCATGAAGAAAGAGCAAAGAAGCAACTGAGGTACCTATCTTCATGCCCTTGAAAGCCAAAAGGACAAAATTCAGTTTTCACTTTGCATCTAGTTGAAGTCACTGAGAAGTTTTATGCTGAGAACTCTCATAGGATTTAACTTTGTGCTTTCAAACGTTCTTCTATTTCCATAAAAATAAAGTTAGATGTCAGTAGATTATAATTTCTGCAGATCTTTGCAAAACAAACAAACAAACAAACAGATGAGAGGTTTGGGTAACTCTTAGCTGAAATACTTGGAACCAACAATTTTTCATACTTAGAACTTTTAGATACTTAGAATCTTTTTATAGACTTCACTAGCTGAACATACTGAATAGTATTTTAGAGAAACTTGTATTTCATATTTCTAGATGAGGGTATCAATTGTTAGCTGTGGTTTCATTGAGGCAAATGTGTATATGTGGTTCAACCTTTACTTTTGTGTTTCAGCTGTCAGGGAACACAGGGAACGTGAACAATGAAGCTGACACTTCTTCTGGCTCTGGTGGTCTGCTCTGCAGTCAGTCCAAATTTGAAGATGGTGTCAAAAAGAAATTCTGGTAAGATGATGGCAATTTCCTGCTATATAGTCAAAATGTGTGGGTATGTGTGTATGTGACAGAGAGAGCATTCATAAGTCACCTGTGTTTTTAACAAGAAATGTCTTTAAATCGAAGCACTTGCATTCTAGCTTTATTTGAAAGCAGCCTAAATAAAAATGAATTTTGTTGCCTACCACTGAGAAAATGTTGGGAAACAAGAAGAAATTTGTTAAAATTCAATGACCAGTATATTCTCTGCGAAGAACAAATATCAAAGGGCTGTTTAGAGTTGGTCACAGTTGCTGTTGAGTAAGCATCTGGGAACAAACATTTATGAATCAGAAGAGAGGAGATCTTTAAAATAAATATAAGTATTGCATCCTAATTGGAAGTACAACAATGTGGTTTAAAGAGGTGCTTTAGAAAAAAATATCAATGAGCTTTAGCTCTCTATATCTATACAGAATTCCTATAGGAAGATTTTTAAAGCATTCAGCTCATAAAAATTTCTCTCCAGGAAACACCTATTTCTAAAACATGGCTGGCTGGCAACCATCATGACTATACTAAAAGATTAGCTGTCGACAGTAGATATTTCAGTCAAAACTTAATTACTGTTTAATAACACATGGAGATGTGTCTTTCAGTTTTGATTACTTGTCCTAGTTATAATTACAAAGCATGGTCTTAACAATTAATTTCCGAATATAATCATTCTACTAAGGCATTGAGGAATGCATTATTATATCAAAACAAACAAAAAAAAAACAAAGAGTATTTTCTACTGACTTCTAATCCCATTATTTCCATTAAATGTGTACAGTTTACTATCATTAATTTTTAAACCACAGCAACAAAGTAATATGAACTTTTAAAAACAGTATTTCCTGTATTAGACTCAGAGTTTATTTTCTGAGGTTAAAATGTATTTGCTAATTGGAGTAGCTAATAAGAAGTTGTTTTGTTAATAGCATATTATTAAGTTTCAAAATTGTTGGATAGAAATATAAAATAGAAGAACAAAACAGAATTCTGAATAATTCTGGAATGGTAATGGTAGGTCATCTCATTTATGTGTATTCTTCTTATAGACTCCTGCATTTAAATCATATTAGAATAATTAGAATCTCCTTTTTTGTTGTATCTGTGTGTAAGGTTTTATCTATCATCTCTCCAACTTGGCATATCATTTATGGTTGACTTTTCTTCCTTCACTTACCAAGTCATATTTTCACTTTCGATCTTGGCTCAGATTGACTGTTACTGAAATAAAACAATTGGAGAGATTACTTACTAGCAAATGTAACCTGTTAGACCAGATTCCATTTTCCTCGGCCAGTTATGTTATAATGTCTTTAGCACAGCTTGAAAGGGAAAGATATGAGTTAAATATTTTAAAAGTCATCTATATTGTCATAGCGTAATTAAAGCAAAACCCAGAATAAGAGCAAAATAGACAAAATAAGGTATTAACATTTTGGCTTCTTTATTCATGAAGAGACAGACTATTTAAGCTTATATACATAGAGAAAGTCACTGATACATTGGTAACATTCAGAGACCAACTTTTTAATATTTTGCTTCTTTGTTTTCACTTGTTCAGTGTGAGGTTATTTGTGGTTTCCTGGGAATCTTAGCTTTGTTTTCTCAGTGAGGTCAAGTGAAATTGCCTTTATTAATGGAACATCATGTAAGAAGTTATTTACTTAAGGTGAGGCACTTCAGTTTTTTATTGCTTTCAGTCTCTTTTTTCCCAATCCTGTGTAGGTCTGGGCAGTAGGAGTGTTTGAATGTACACTATACTATTCTTCTTCAGTCTTCTACTTCTCTTCATGGTGTACAGAGAGCAGACAGGATAGTCTAATAGGCAAATGTAGCCTTGCACTTGTCTGTATAGTTTTTGTTTATATTTTGTTTATTGTTTAATTTCACAACACAGTATAAATATATGTACAATGGATAAAGAATGCTAAGTGGCCCATGATGAATATGGGGGTGTACTTCTTCTCAGTCTTTCCTTCTCTTTGGTTATCCCATAAAAATCTTCCATGGCATCAGTACACATCTGGGTTGTTATTAGTAGTAGTAGTAGTAGTAGTAGTAGTAGCAGCAAATATACATATTTTCACTCTAATTATGATAGTCAGATTCTAGTTGATTTATCTTTGAATAATATTGAAGAATGCTTCACCAAATCTTTAGCACTCAGCATTGTTTCTTGCAGTTTATGATGTCCTTTGCTTTTGTTAATTAAAGAGATCCAGGTTCAGGTATGCTTGGTTATTCTTTGTAGAGTTGCCAAGGAAACTAAGAGCTTCTATTTTTCTTCTCACTTTCCTTCTTCCTAGTTGAAAACTGCAGAATGATTAAGTCCTTTATTCACTAGCGTTGGTGACTGTTTACCTCCTGATATGAAGCTCTAGTAATTTCTGTGTGGTTCATTCTAGATGGGGATCCTTCTTACTGGGATCCTTACAATTCTGGTTCCAAGGGAGTCTCTTGTGCACCGACAAAACATCAAGGGATAAAACTTTTTACTTCTGTACTTGCCAAATGTGGAGAAATGACTTAACAGTTGAAAGTTCTTATTCTTTTTTTGTATTGTTTTGTTTTCCAGTGCTGGGGATCGAATCCAAGACCTCATGCACATTTGACAAATGTTCTATGAATGAACTAATTGTGAAAAAAAAAACCACTACTCAAAGAATACATAGGAGCAAATCTCATTGTTATTATGCTGTTTAGTTTTTTGGGAAAAAAAGTCCATACTGTGTTTCTAGGCCATATTGGGCATGCCCAACTTGCACAGAAAATAACAGGATAGGAGCTGGTTGGCCAAGGGTGAGTTTGTTACCTTCTCCACACTATTTACATGATGTCAAAGAGTGTTTTCATTCTCTAAGTTTAGTATATGAATAAGGTCATTTAGAATGTATAGTCTATTAAAACTGGGTTATTTTACTTAAAGATTTATGGTAAGACATTGGCAAATACCTTGATGAAGGTCAATGGCAAAAAATGCCCATTTCCTTTTCTAGTAGTGGACACATGTACCTAAAACTAAGTTTTAATACTATTCTGTGGTGATCTTATTCTCCTTCAAAAAAAAAAAAAATAGGCCTCTCAAAGTCTTCTAATTCGCTGCTTTTTCGTATGTGATGAGTTAAGTTTGCGGGGTACATGTGAATGTTATCATTTAGGTGGTGAGGCTTTCTCCTTACATTCTCATGGATTTTTGATGCTGCCCTTGATGCTGTTTCTGTTGCTTCTGTGCAAAATTGCAACCTGTATTGTGCCGTTGTTGGTATTCGGCTCTAACAGCTTGGATGTCCACATCAGAAGACAAAATATCAGTGTTAGAGGAGTGTGTGTTTAAGTTAGAAGCAAAACTGGACCATCATGCAGTTCAGTTCATCTGTAGGATGACCACAGTAATCAACTTCTCTGTGAATTGGGAATAAAATTGTAAAGCTACAAAAATACTCAAATTAGTCAGGAAAAATGAAGTTTCTAGCAGTGAAGAGGATGTGAAGACCTACTGGCACTCACTGGACACTGGATACATTTTTGGATAGACTTACATGAAATCATTCAATTCCGTGTAATAAGAAAATTACTGTATTTGAGATTTATGATATTATGGTAATTTCTGGTTGTTGAGTGGGTAGCTATTTGTTTTCACTAGAAATGGGCAACCTTTAAAATTAGAGAAATAAAAGCAAATGAGGAAGGCAGAAATAGAGATTATATGAACTAACATGCCTGGCATAACCCAAAGAGTTTCTCAAAACACTTTTTGAGAGTAAACAAACTAACTTCTCTTGTGAACCAGACTGTTACATAATTCTGAATAACACCAAATATCCTTCCTTTGAGTTCTGTGAAAGAAGATGATGTTTTGTTTCAAAAATGTGGGCCATATATAAAACTGGTTTAAGATTAATCACACAGCATCAGCAAGAATATCAACAAGATGCTATGCAATTTTAACTTTATAAACTTATTTTAATGATGAAAGATCAAGGAGAAAATATCCACCCAACCACATGTACTTTAATATAAAGGGACAGTCTACTACTTGGCTTTATTTCTTTAATTATATTGAGATCACTAATGGAAATTAGATCTTTCAGAAAAAGAAATATTGGGTAAAAATTGTTGGCTAGGTCACTGAAAGTATTGCAGGACAAAGTTTGGAGTGAAAAGAAAAAGTTTAGAGCAAGTTAAGACTAGGCCGAGCATTAGCCAAATTAGTCAGAACTTGTGGCCTGGATCACAGTCAATGAAATGCTTATTGGAGAAGATGAAAGAGAAATAATTTTAGACTTCTTATTTATTTTATATGGCCACAGGCATAGTGTATTACCAATTCTTACTGAGTACAGAGCGTTCTACCAGCTCAAGTGCATGGGAGAAAGGAAATGAAATGAAGGTCCATTCAATCAAAAATATTTAATCTTACGGAAATAAATGAATGGCTAATAAAATTATAGTATCCTAATGGGATAATATATAGTTATCAAGATGAGATTGAGATTTAGAACATATCCATGCACTAAAATGTGACAATAAAACGATAGTAAGTAATAAAACAGAACATAATGATATTTAAAATGTGTACTTATACTGATTAAAATTGAAGTGGAATTTCTAATGAATTTTCACATTTATAGACAAACAGAGTAATTTCCCCTGTAAGGATGCTTAAAGTGTAATAAAAAAATAGCATATCTCAGAGTCAGAGAAATGCCTCAGAAGTTATGAGTAATGGCCAGTCTTCTAGAGGATCTGAGTTCACGTCTCAACATCCACATGGTGGCTCATAGCCATCTGTAACTAATGACTGTTTCTGGTGGTGCCCTCCAGGATGCACATAGTATACAGAAATACATGGAGATACAACACCTATATACATTAAAAAATAAAATGAAAAACAAACTAACAGACCTTGTTAGCCAGAAGTAAGTGTCCCTTTTTCTTAAATCTTTTTTAAAAATTATATTTATTTATTAACTTTCCATCTTGCTAGTAGCCCCCTCCTTCCTCTCTTCCTCATCACATCCTTCCTGTTCCCCCTAATGCCCTCCCTAATGCCCTCAAAGAAGGGGAGCTCCCCCATCTCACCCACCCCAGCTCATTAAGTCTCATCAGGATTGAACACATCCTCTTCCCCTGTGGCCTGGCAAGGCACACAGCCAGGGGGAAGGGATCAAAAAGCAGGCAACAGCCCACTCCCCTTCCTAGGGAACCCACATGAATTCCAAGGTGACCATTAGCTACATTTGTGTAGGGGGCCTAGGTCCATACATTCTTCAACCATATTCACCATTTGTCTGCTGAGAGGATATTTTAAAATTATGAATTGAGACTTAATATAGTTAAATTCTGTTTCCATGACTATTGGGATGATATATGTTTCCCTTGTGTTAATAGACTGTATTGCAGTGGCTATTTCAAATATCAAGTCAATCTGTTTTAAGGAACTAAATAGTACAGGCTTCCCAAACATCTTTCATCATAATGTATTTTGCTACTATCTGGCTTAGTTTTACTGAGTAGTCTTATATATTATTCATGATCATAATTTTTTCTTTTACTTTTTTGGTAGTATTGTACTCATTAGATTGTATGAAGATGGCATTTACTTCATAAAATGTTTTAGGAAAGTTCTGCTTTCTTAGATGGCATTTTTATTCTTCAAAATATATATAGTATTCACCCCAGAAATTATTTGGGCTTTTTCTTGAACTCTGAAAACTTGATGCTTTGATTTAAAATAATTAGATCCAGGATTATGTGTTTCTCTTCTTTTTTAATTTTTTAAGTTACATGGTACTTTGTATCTTTTGAAGGAATTTATTTATTTCAGCTAACTCTTTAATTTTATGGCAGGTAATCACACATTATCATTTAATATTGTTTTATTTTCTGTAAGCTCTGGAAACCCTTTCTTTAATTTTAGATGTAAATATATTTTGAGTCATTTCATTTGTTTAGAGATTTGTTAAATTTATTAATCTTTGTTACTTATTTGATGTTGATCCATTATTTTTGCATTTTCTTTGTATTTCATTTGTTTGTTCCTTGTTTCTTTTTAAAATATATTTACCTATTTATTTACTTATTTATTTGCTTTAATAGATCAATTGATAAAGCTCCCGACCCTGAATCTGTGAGTGTAGGGCTCAGGTCCCTGCTAGCTTTAGAGGCGGTCCCTGCAAATTTAACAGTGGCTCAGAATTCAAACAAAAGAGGGCACTAAGAAAAATAAAATGGTGCTCATTTTGGCATCACATAGACTAAAATTGGAACGATACAGAGAAGATTAGCATGGCCCCTGAACAAAGATGACACGCAAATTCATGAAGTGTTCCATGTTTTTAAAATAAAAGTATTTACGAAAAACAAAGAAAAAACCTGAAAACAAAGCCTTGAAGACTATGATGTGTCACTACTATGAGAAGACACAGATGAAATCATATTTGAGAGTTAGAGAACTTTGCTATTTTTCTTTCTATTTAGTATTATAAAAATGAAGTTTTAAACTTCAATAAAAAAAGAAAATGAAACAAACCATCTTGGATGCCTAGTGATTTTTTATTCCTTATTTCTTAATATAGGGTAAAAGGTCCAAGCACCCTATTACAGGCTTGAAAATGCACCAAACCCCATCAGTTGAGGAGCTTGGCAGGGTATAGTAGTCTAGGCTGGCATCAATGGTCCCTTAAAGTCTGAATGACATCTTCCCAGGCCCTTCTGGTTTTAATAGTTTCTGTTGAGAAGTCTGGTGTGATTCTGATAGGTCTACCTTTATATGTTGGCCTTTTTTCTTTGCTGCTTTTATTATCTATTCTTTGTTTTTATAGATTTAGTGTTTTGACTACTATGTGAGGAGTTTCTCTTCTGGTCTAGTCTATTTGCTGTTCTGTAGGCCTCTCGTATGTTTATGGACATTTCTTTTTTAAGTTGGGAAAATTTTCTTCTATGATTTTTTTGAAAATATTTTCTGTACCATGGAGCCTGGAATCTTCATTATTGTCTATTCCTATTATTCTTAGATTTTGTCTTTTCATGGCATACTTGATTTCTTGGATGTTTTGTGTTTGGAACTTTTCCAACTTTACTTTTTCTTTGAGAGATTTTCAGTTTCTGCCAGTGTATCTTCAGTGCCTGAGATCCTCTCTTCCATCTCTTATAATCTGTTGGTGATGCTTACCTTTGTGGTTCCTGATATTTTTTTCTAGGTTCTCCAGCTCTGGGGTTTTCTCTGTTTGTGGTTTTTTTTATTGATTCTAATTCTGTTTTCATGCGTTGCACCATTTCTTTCATCTGTTTGAATGTAGATTCCTGTCTTTCCATGATGACCTCTATATTTTGGTTGTTGTTCATCTCCTCTCTATATGCCACTACTTGTGCCTCTCCTTGTGCCTCTATTTGTTTGGCTGAATTTTCCTGCATTTCTTTGAGAGCTTTGTGCATTTCCTCTTTATAGACCTGTAATAACTGGATAAGCATAGATTTGAGATAATTTTCCTTTGTTTCCAATGAATTAGCATATCCATTGATTTTGGGGGTTGCTGGTAAAGCCATTATGTCCTTATTTTTGTTGGATGTGTTCTTATGCTGACCTCTATCCATCTGTTTATCCATAACCTTCGCTGTTTGTTCCTGGAGTCTATACTTCAGACTGGATCTGTCTGTCTCTGGTGTCTGGAGTATTCTTCAGGAAGATGAGAGGGGTCCACTGGTTTGAGAGTGGATGCTGGTGCTTCAGCTAAAGGAGAAAGGTCATAGGCGCATGTGAGCAAGCACAGGCGTGTGCATGGAAGTGTTCTTTGAGGGACACAGTGCTAGAGTGTATAGATGCCTAGAAGGGTGGACCGTAAGTGTGGGAGTGGTTCCAGATGCTGGCACTGTTTGGGGCACAATGTGCATGAGCAGGTTCCCTGAATACCGCAGTAGCCTACAGACCTGTCATACTGTCCTTCTGGTATTCAGATCTGTCTGGGCTCCAGGAATTGTTTTCTGGACTCCACTGCTAGATGCACAGAACAGGGGCTTTAATGTTTAGAATGCTGTCCCAAGGATCCCTATGCTGCCCACAGTGGGGGTGTGGGTGGGAGGGATCTGATGTCTGCCTGCTATCATATAGGGACCCTGGATCTAGGACTCTGCAATCACTCACTTGAAGGTGCACTCTCTTGCTAGCAGGCCTATTGGGAAAGGACAGAACGTCCCCCTGTCCTCTACTGTTAGATTTAGGCCCACAGGGGCAAATGAGGGTGTAGGAGATCCATCACCTCAGTGGTGTCCACTGTTTGGCCACCTGGCATGGAGACCCGTGCTTGGGGAAAGATGAAATGCAGGAGGGTTGAATATTCACCACTCTCAGTCCCCAGAGACATCCACAGGTGACCTGGATCCAAACTGTCCCAGCTCACAGGTTGTCCCCTCTCACCCAGGAAGCCTCAATGTTGATCTTCTGGCTTCAGTTGCCCCACTATCCACCAATTTTGGAGTTGCGGATCATGTGCCCCTCTGATTCGGTGTGTACTAGTCACTGCCATCTTGGATTCCTCCATACATGTTTTTGTAAATAAAACTGTACTGTAAAATATTGATATATCTTTATCTTTGTATATTATAAGTAAATGCTTTGAGCTCCAGTTTCAAGGGAGAATACATGTTATAAGAAAGGTATTGACCACAATCCTCAACTCTTTTTTAAAAAGGTCCAGTCCTTCTCATATGCACCCCTAACCTTACAGTCTCCATCCAAAATGAATAAACTGACACTGTACATTTCACCCCTCCCAAAATATTAGATACTTCTTTCTATTTATCTCTAAATGCCTATACCTGTTACATCCATGTCATAATCCATATTTTTATGCTTGTTACTTCTCAGTTTACCACCATAATAACGTTACCACAATACAAACTTGTCTTTTGTGTTTACATCATCATATCTTCTATACTTTTTAAGAAAAGGATATTATCCTTTCAATATTTTTCAGGTAATTAAGAGAATCAGAAAATACAGGGTTTTTTAAAAATACTTTTACATGTATTTACTATTTCTTGGCTTCTATTCTATTTCTGACAATTTCAAATATTTTGGAGCCCTTTTCCTTCCGATTATAAAATAATCCTTTAGTATTTTTTCAGAGCATAGACATGCTGGAAAATTTGCTTTGTTTTATATAAAATATCTTTACATTTTAGTAAATTTTGTGACTTCTTGTACTGTACATAGAGTGCCGGATTGACAACTCCACTATTCTATGATGTCATTGCATTACTTCTAATAAGAAGCTAGTGGTCAGTCTTATTTTTCTCCCTCTGTATGTGGTATTTATTTTTTTCTTGACTAACTTTGACAATTTGTTTTTGGCTTTTAGAACATTGATATTCCTGAGTTTGTTATAATATCTTTATTTTACATGCTTAGGACTAGGAAAGACTCTTGAATCTTTTACTTGAAGTTTCTCATGAAATCTGAAAAAAAAAAGATTATTTTTCAAATACTTTTCCACTTTGGTATCAAACGCAACATGCTTATAATTCTTATTATGTCTTTGATTATTATATGCTGTCCTTCATGTATTTTGTTTGCTAACTCCCAATATCTTGAATGAGAAGTTTTCCTGTTTCTTTTTGCTGTTGTCATTGTCTGAGCACTCGCTTCCCATCATAAAGATGATACGAAATAAAAGTAGAAATCAACACAAAAGAAACTTTAGAATATTTAAAGATTGAATTTAATACTTTTTCATAAATAGTTATTGAAGGACTCAGAGGAGAAAATTTAAAATTTCTAGAAACAAATGAAAAGAATGAAAAGGCTAGCATGACCTATCAATCTTATGTGATATAGCCAAGGCCGTGATAAGACAAGGTAGCAGTAAAACAACAACAGCAAAAATACCAAAAAACAAACAAACAAACAAACAAACAAACAAACAAAAAACACAAAACAATGACAAAACTGAAACAAAACTAATTATTTCACAAACATGAGGAAAACTTATACTACAAAAAGAAAAGTCTATCAGATGAATGTTGTTGGCAAAATTGCACATCCACCTGCAGAATAATGAAATTAGAACCATATCTCCCACCTTGCACAAAAATTAACTCAAAATAGATCAAAGACCTTAATTTAAAACTTGAAATGCTGAAATCATTGGAGAAAAACAAGGAAGATCCTTCAAATTACAGAAATAGACAATGGAATTCTGAGCATGTTTCCAATACCACAGGAAATTACCCAAAGAGTACACAGAATCAGAAAGGGAGAGTATCATCTATGGAAAGAAGACATCTCAGAGAATGAGAGAAAAACGTCAGACAGGTGATTAATATGTAAAACAAAGAACTGCAAAATAAGCACAGAGAAGAAACACAGACAGTTAATAAATACAAGTTAACTTTCAAAAACAAGCTAATTAAACTGCTTTGAGAATCTGGCAAAGATATGGGGTAAGAAGCAACCCTCATTCACTGCTGGTGGAAGTATACAGTGTGCAGACACTATGGGAATCAGTGTAGAAATTTTGTAAAAAACTAAAAATAAAACTATCCTCTGGCCCATTTATACATTATTGTCATAAAGACTCATATACAACTACAGAGACACTTTGGGCATCCTTGTTTGTTGCTGCTTTATTCACAGTATCAAGGGAATAGAATCAGGCTAGATGTCCACAGTGGATGAAGGAATAATGAAAATGTAAATATGCATAATATGGTTTAATGTAGCTCCAAAAGAAATTGAAATTATGAAATTTTTAGTAAGTGAATGGATCTGGATACTATTGAGTCAACCCAAACTCAGAAATATGAACACCATATATGGTCTCTTTTTTATTTTTATTCCCCAAGTTAACTAATCATTTAAGTTTAGTATATATTGTTCCAGATGAATTGTGTTTTTATTAATGATTATATATGCTTTTCAAGTTGACATTTATACTAAACTCACTATTCAAGTTAATATGTTCCTTCATATAACTGTTATTTTTTATTATATTTATATTCCTCATATTCATAAATGCTGTACAATATTTTATTGTTTATTTTAAAATTTAATATATGCTGTATTTATAGAGTGTAGACTTTTGTATTATGTTGTACTCATAAAAATGATCCTGCAAGTCATGTGGTGGTAGTGCAGGCCTTTAATCCCAGTACTTCTGAGGCAGAGGCAGGTGGATCTCTGAGTTCAAGGCCAGCCTGTTCTCTGATCTAGTTCCAGAAAAGTCTGGGTGATATAGAGAACCCCTGCCTCAAAGCTAGCTAGCTAGCTCCCTAACTAACTAATTAAAATTTAAAAAATAAATATAATAATCCTGCTAGATTTTCTTAATTACATAGATCCGGTGCTATAGATGACTCCATGTTTTTACCTGGAAACTATTAAGTGAGGTAATTCAAAATGAAAATATTGTATACAGTTTTCATTTAAACCTCTAAAGTTCCTAACAAAATTGCCAACTAATGTAAGTCCATAAGCTACATTTCCACTAATAATGAATTTGAGTTCTCTCACTATGCCTTTGATAACTGTATATAGTTAAGGAGTTTTCTCCAATATAATAAAAAATGCCTTATTTTTTACTGAGAGTCTCAAGTTGCCTATGATGAATATGATCCTTGGTTTCAATGAACTTTACAAGTATGCATATGTGCATGTGTCCATGGATGTGTATGTGTGTTTGTATATAAGAAAGAGAATATAATAATATGAATGACTCAGTATAAAGGAAAATGATGTAATAAAAAATCTATTTATTCATTTTAGTTATGCTACAAAGCATGGTATAACAGTGAAAGAGAGTTAATAAATAAGTTTATTCCTTTGGTTATTATACAATACCAGTAATACATAAAGTGATTGATATATTGAAGTCCTTTATGACACTGCTTTGTTAATTAGACATGTGTAGATAATTAGACTAATGAAAATAGTTCACTAGTTTAAAAGCTGAGAAGTTTGTAGACAATTCCACATGAGAATTCTACCTTTATATCATTGTCTGCATACAAAAGTTAGAGTACTTGGTATCACCATGGATTTATTTCAATCCACAATGTTGAAGAATGAGAAAACAATTAAAAATAATTATACATTCTTAATTTTGATTTAGAATTTATCCCATTCACAAGAATAATGAAGAATTGTAGAGGGAAGCCCTCCTTTCTGTTGCTTCAAAATAAAAGGGTATTTGCTGGAGAACAGTTTTGAATTTCTGATACTTTTGTTAGGGTGATTTTCTATCATAACCCAACTCGTGTAGACGTGACAGGGGAAAGTGCATCCCTCCGGTCTCTACATGTGTAATTTGCACTAAATGAAATAAGTTCTTAATGCATACTGTTAGTTTTACCCCATGGAATGCTGATACCCAGAGAGTTCTTAAAATATGCAAGGTAAACCTAATCCATCAGAGAAATACTGAATATATAGCGTACTTTTTTCACATTCTAATGAATGCCCTATTTTACTTTCCATGTATTTAGTTAACACTAGCACAGTGAAGCAGAATGTTTTGTGAGGATTACACAGACTATCCTTCTCGGATAGAAATGCTTTGACATTCACTGACCTTCCCCCAGGCAAAGAGTCAGCACGACTTCTCTCTGTCTGTGACTTAGGAGAGCTGTATCATAAGTGAGAACTCCCTAAATGGATACAGACAAGAAACATACGTTTTTTCAGAGATTCTCATTAATCCCTTGATATGAATGGCATGTACTTGGCATTGTTGCTTTGTGGGGAAATAAGGTAATGGCGGCACAAAACTAAATTCTACTAAAGAATGTCATAGATACGTGACGTTTATTTATGCGCCAAACATGCAAGAAGACTTTGTCACAAATATTTTCTGGGTATGTTGGTATAAACAGCTCAAAGGCTTGTTCTCAAAGAACTCATTAAATCACAAAGAAAGGGGGAAACTAACATTGATATGTTACGACATGCCATGCACTTTGCTAAAAAACTCTGTTTTTATGGGTCCTCATAAAAACTAAATTACTAACCTAGGCAGGTACTAAACTTGTCGGTTTTTATAAAAACAGAGACAGAAGTTTTGAGTGGTGAAATATTTTTACCTCTTATCTCCTGTTAGAAAGTGGTAGAACTAGATTTCAGCCCATGTTTATCTATCTCCAGCATCTTTCTACTAAATACTCTGTCAGGCTGTACTTTTGTGTGAACATCAGTACATTCATTTTCCAGTTGAGATATTTAAAGGGCAGAGAGGGCAAGTTCGTCTGAGGTCTCCAAATATTCAAAGACAAAGCCAAACCTCAAATTACTGTCTCATGTTCAGGCTTTTGTCCTTAAAATATGTCGGTATCTTACAAATTCTGTAAAATAGTACAAGTCATAGGAAAGACACAGATACAATTGTGATGAAGAATATTTTCTCTGTCTTGGAGTCAGAATTATCATGGAATGCTTCTTGTGAGAAATGTCATTTGACAACAAATGTGAAAGGCTTGGTTTAGAATAGTGATGGGTGACAGTATTTCTAAAAGACAACAATAGCAGCAAGTGTGCGGGTGTGTAAAATGATTGTTATTTTTGAGTACTAACCAGCCCAGATAGCTTAAGATCCAAGTAGTTAGGAAACATATTTGCACAGAAACAAGTAGTTAAACAGATGGCATTTCAAATATATCGCCTGTTTTTAAAATATAGAAAATACATTGAGAATCTAAAAAGGAAATGTAGGCTGTGGAGCATCAGTTGGGAGAGTAAGAGACAAGGTTGCTGTGACATTCAAATCCTCGGATAGAGTTTTGTTTGAATGTTTTCCATTAGCTATAAAACGAAGGGCCAATCACAGCTTCATTTTCAAATATGAAAGTATGATTTTCAATAAAAGAAATTATTGAGTAAGTCATTTCTGTCAATTATAAATTGAAGCTTACTTTTCTGTTTTCCTCAATATTCAGCTAAGTGGAAGAAATGATTTTCAATAGGAATTTAGTTCTGCTCTTCAAATCGCCAGCAGGTGGCAGTGTGACACATTCTTTCCATAGAAGTTATTATGTAGCTTTTTTTGTTGTTGATTTTTCCACACACCCCCCACCCCCATCTCAGCCTGGCTGTCTTCAAGCCTGCAATTAGAAGGAAGAACTGTTTTTGTTGTAGCCAGGGTGTGATTGGTCTAATATTTACACACACACACACACACACACACACACACACACACACATCCTAAGTACCAGGCCCTCTATAATGTGCTAGTTTTTGATTGCACCTGGACTCAGGGTTTCACTGATCTTTCTATTTTTCTCAAGGAGACTGCGAAACACAACTCAGTTATTTTTTGAGTAGTTCTCCACAGTAAGGAATTCAAAGTCTAGAGGCATAGAAAGGCCATAGGTTGGCAGATTTTGCTTTTGGCAGTGTTCCACCCCAGCCACTCTGCTTTTAAAATGCTGGCTTCCTTACTGGCATCTAGTTTCACCAAGGCTTGAATAGTATCTACAGTGTTCACAACTGTTTTGATCTCTACTCAGACCTTTCTTGTTTTTTGAATAGGCCACAGCTAGGATCATCTGTAAAGCAGTCCAGGGTGAAAGGTTGGGACACAGGAACATAGACTATTGGACCCAATCCTTCCTAACAATTCATATAATAAAACTACCAAGTTCTACTCATTTTAGTACTGAGCCACATTCCAAACCTCCATTCTTCTCCACTCTCTCCACTGCTGACATTCTTCATTTCATCTCTTTTGTGAACACTGCACATGGCTCTAACCTCAAGCCTTCAGCTTTCAGCTACTCCACTGCCACCACCCTTCTTCCATAATCTGTGTAGGTGGACTTCATAATTATAGATATTATGCAATTTATAGAAATTTCTCTAGTCATCTACTAAATATATGTGGATCAACTAATTCCTGCAAGATGTTTTCTTAGGAAAGAGACACTCTTTTGTTTCACTGCCACACACTGGATAAAATTGAAGTGTGTTGCATACACAATGTGTGCCATGTCAGATCCTTCTTGGTTCTTTCCTTAATTTATGAATCACAACATATTAAGTTATAAACTGTATATAAATATAGAATATTTAGGTCATATATATGTATAGATGTAAATATGTCCTCATATATACAGATGTTCTTTAAGCTATTATAGATTTTCATTCTAATAACCTATCACCTATAGAAAATATTTTAAGTTTACAATGTATTTCAAAACAGCATAGTTTCACAATACTGTATACTATAGAGTATTGTGTTTCTTTAGTGTCTGATAATGTTGCTGACCATGAATTACAACTGAAATTGCCCAGTATCATGAGTACCATGCTATATGTTAGTAGTGCAGGAAAAGATAAACACTCAAAATTTGAAGTAACATTTTTCCCAAATGCATATTCTTGTGTTGAAAACTTTTAAGTTGGAACATCATAAGATGAAGACTGTATGAATAATCCATATAGCCTCACATGGATCAGTCTTGTTTCCATATACCTCTTATAGACCACACGCAAATCATCTTGAGTTTTTTATCATTCTGAAAAAGAAATCTTCACATCTGAGCTCTGGGTATTTCATCTTCTGTTTTGCTTCATTTGTAAATCCTTCCCTACTTTTTCTTTGTCTTCAGAAAACTGCTCACCTTTAAAACCTATTTCAAGGATTGTTTTGTCAGGGTAGCTTTCTTTGGATTACCGCTTACCCATCCTACTTTTCCAGTTAGAATTAGTTATGTTTCTTCCTCTATGTTCCTGTCACATTTTGTTTGTGCTTCTATGTTAGTACTGGTCACATTGAGATTTAGTTATGTGTATGCCTGTCCTTTGTGCTATATCTATGAACTTTTGGGAGGCAGAAATTGTTGGTTTGAATTTCCTGTTTGTAGTAGACTGCCTTCCACATCTTAGTTGATCAATAAGTACATATTAGATGGCAGAGTAAAAGTACATGGATTATTAAACATGAGCTCAGTTGAAGAGCAGAGGGTTTGTGGTACAGTCATTGAGCAACCTGAATTCCTAAGTATCACACTTGGCAGTATGAAGTTAATGGCTGAAATGGTTGAGCATAGGCTTTCACGTTTTGACAAGGGGAATTTAACAGTGGCACCTATGAAAGTCTCCTTCTCATTAGGAAACACACACATTCACACCAGCTTCTGGCTTCTGTTGCTCTCTATATATCTCTGTGCTCTTTCTTTTCCTGATACATAAGAACATGGATACCTTGAGGAGGTGCTCGCTGAACCTCAGTATATGTAATATTAAAGGGGCTGTTAGCACATATTTGTTTAAATTCTCTTGTTCGGCCATATGCCTTTGTCCCTTCTTTTTCTAATTGTTCCTTTATATTCTGGAGTAGAGCTTGTGAATGGCACTAAGATGTCATTAACCCACTTGCTTTGCCCCTTAGAAAAGTAACAGGAGACAATATTTCTAGTGAATATCATGGATATGATGCCACATATTATTAGAGGTTGTGACAATCTGTTGCCAAAATGTCATTGTATCTGTTATTTTTTCTAGTCTGAATAAGGCCTTTCCATTTACTCTAAGAAAGTCTGAGTTCAGACCACCATGTTTTGAAGCCCACAGTGTAAAGGTTAGCTGCTTCCCTACAAAAGCAAAGAAGAGGATGGGCAGCTTTGTGCCCTGACAAATCTTACTTTCTCTTTTTTAGTGTAACCTTAGGAATTATTCCTCTGTACTTTAATTCTTTAAATATTAAGATCAGGTTTGCCATCTTCTGACCTCTTACTGGTGTTACTCAAAGTGACTTGTATCATCAGACTTCTTGGATCCTCTCCTGTACATTTCTTGGTGCCCTTTTTGGTGCTCTCAATGAACGCTTTTTTTTTTTTTGCCATTTTCACATTCTTAAATATTTATGCCACTTTGAATGTCCACTTGGGAAGGCAAGAAACCAAGAATTATTTTTACATTATTTTGCATAAAATTAACATGTTGATTTTTCTACAAACCCATAGGTTACAGATTAATTTACATAAACCTGACATTCAGGAAGCTCAACCTCTGTCTTGTCAAAGAAAATGAAGTAAGTCAGGACAATCAAAAATGAGTATATTTAAAGCATCAGAAAATGAGATAGGCAAAGAGTGAAATTATTGTTAATATTCACAGAATCTTATTTTTCTTTCTTTTTATTAATTTAGAAATAGGTTTTTGCTAGGTAGCTGAGGCTGGGTTTGAATTTGAGGTTTTCCTACATCAGTATCCCAAATACTGAAATCACAGACATGTACCAACATACTCAGCTACTCACAAAATTTAATATACAAAGGCATCAGAGCTACTTTTGTCCCCAATGTAGGAATCCCATTGAAAGCACATCAACCAAATGATGATTCAGGGAATGGTTTCATTTTAAGAGCAAAATGTCTACTGAGGTAGCTGCTTTAATTTCGGAAAGCTTTTAATGGCAGGGAACTATTCTTTCATACATTTCTGCTAACGGATCATATCTCTGCCTCCTGCAACCTGTATAATCCATTTTAATCAGAATTTATGGTTGATGGACAAGGCTTAAATGAGTCTACAAATGCTCTGAAACTTAATTAAAAATGTTTGTAGAAGCATGTGTGAATATACGTACATATCTGTAACTTTACTGAAAAAATTTAAATCTCCTTTCTGGTAATGTTCTTAAGTTATATGGCTTATAGAGTTACTACTACCCTGTTCATTGAAGGAACCAGGATTGAGATTACTAGTTTGCTACTGCAAAGTTGCTGTTTTCACTCATTTGTTTAAACATGTGACCAATGAGTCTTTAGGTTGTTCTATTTTCAAGAAAGCAACATTCCTTTCTGTTTAGCTCCTAATCCTGTTTGTGCTTACAAAAACTTATCTTTACAATTTAAATAAAATAAGGGTGATCTCTAGTTACTTTTAATTATTTCTCTTAATTTTTAAAATTCTAATTACATCATTTCCTCCATTTCCTTACTGCAAACTTTCCCAAATACCCCTCCTAGCTTTTTTTTCAAATGTGTGGACTCCTTTTTCATTATATGTTGTTATACACATAAATGTGTATATGTGCATACTACTAAATACATAAATACAATTTTGATAGCATTCATTTTATTGGCATACAGATATTGCCTTTGCTTATATTTTAATCCCCCTTTAAATTTCTTAATTTGTACAAATTTCTATACCTGTGGTCATTTCAGTTACATGGACAAGTCGCAACAGTGAAATTTTTTTATACAACGTAACTTGAACTTTTTCTCCCAACTTCTCCCAGATCCTGCCCACCTCCCAATTTCACCCAACTCCATGGTTTCTCACTCTATCCAAAAAAATCAAACAAAGCATACAAACAAACAAAAACCAGCAAAAGCACCCTCCATGCCTAAAATCCATACAAATAAAAACCAATACAGAAAACAAAACAAAACAAAACAAAACAAAAGGCATACAAAAACTGCCATCTGTTTAGTGTGGGCATAGAGCCTGTCCTGGAAGGTGATTGATACACCCAGTGTCACTCCATTGGAGAAAGAGTATTTTTTTTCTAACCTAGCACCTATACATTGCAAACCATTTCTTGGTTAAAGATAGGACTTTGAATCTTTCTACCTTCTCAGTGCCAGGTCTTTATTTTGAACCATCACAGTTCTTCTGTTGACACAGTCCCAGTGAATTCAAATGCTAATCATCGGTCCTTTTGTGTCTGGAAGTCTGTTTCCTTGGAATCCTCTACCACTTCTGACTCTTACAATCTTTCTGGTTCCTTTACTACATAGATTCCTTGAACCTTGAGTGGAGGAATTTGGTAAAGACAATCTTTCCATTTAGAACTGAGAATTCCAAAGTCTCCCACTGTCTGCATACTGTCCTGTGGATCTGCATGTTAATTGTCATCCACAGCAGGAGGTAGCTGCTCTCCTGAGGGATGAGTGATGGACTGATTTGAACCTGCTTCCTTTCTAAGTTTACTCTAGTTTTTTATGTGCCCTGTGTCAAATAATCTTAACTAAGAATGCTTGACCATTATAACTTATATATTTTATCTATATGCTATTTCAAACTTAAAAACCAATTTAAGCATTAAGGCTAGGTTGCCTCTAATTCATGAAAATTATGCACTTTTTTAATACTAAAAGAGTACTTATTTTTTTCTTTGTGAATATCTGAAATTTAAAAAATACATTCTTAAACAGACCAGTCAGATGCATCTAATTCAATTTTAGGAAGTTCTATGTTATCATGTGCTGTATGAATGCCTTAAAATTGGGTTTTCTCTTTTGGGTTTGATCAGAGACTTACTCCCTGATACATAACACTCTCAATAAATTTAATATACCTAATTATGTTATTATACCATAGTATTTAATTTATAACATTAAACTGGAAAGAAATTTATTTAAAAATTTAATCGCATAGTTTAGTTTGGTATTTTGTTATAATGAAATTCATGGCATTTTAATGATGTCATTTAATGAACATACCAAACGAAGATTTCACTGAAAGTCACTAGGTAAATGTGTTGTTGTTCACTGATGACCTTGGATTTAGGTGTGTGGAAATCAAAATCCCAGCCTCTCTGCAGTATATGAGGAAAGGAAATGAAAATAAACTCAAGGATTAAAGGTTACAAAACCTGTAATTATGGTGTCTTGGAAGAGAGAAATCTAATGATGACTTGAAAGAGATGAGACATTTTTTATTATGAAAAGTTGCCTGTTTTCTGTTAGAAATGGATGATTTAAGATTAAGGGTGACATTTGCTTTTAAGAGAATCATGTCTTGCTTTGGTTAGAGATTCTCTTACCTAGGGCAAGATCCTTAACCACACGGTCTCTTCAGTTTACTTCAATTTCTAAGTTTCTACTCTGGGGCAAAAATTCTGCATCTCTGGCATGGATTTTATTTTTTTCTGATTTATCTTTCATCTTGGAAATTTCAACTTCATTCTTAATTATGTATAGGACATATATCCCTCTTGGGGAAGAATGCAGATGGAAGGAAAAAACTTTTTTGTTGAGTGGCCCCAGAATGACTACCATTAAATATCTAAATATCCAATTGGGTTTCAGCCCTTTCAATTTTGTCACCTTTCAACTTTTCTATGTAGTTATTTCAATTATGTTTTCACTTTTCAAAATAGTTTTTGCATTTATTGTGGATGAATTGCACTCAGATTTCATATTTTGATCTAAATAACTTATTTTTTACTTAAATGTTGAGTATAATATGCTTTTTAAAAAGCTAACAACAACAAAATAACCAACATGTTTACATTTATACCTTATTAAGCAGGTCAGTGTGGTAATAAATTTTGATTAAAAACTATTTTACAACTGTAAAGCAAGGGAAGTTTATTTTGTCTTGTAACCAAACTTATGAAGACAAAATGTTGAGAATTTCAAGTGTGTGTGTACATGTGTGTGTAATAGAACAATGGTGGCTAGTCGATTAAATGAAAATATTCAAAATAATCTCACTGTCAAAGCATCTGTATAGATTCAGTTAATAAAGTACAATTATATGATCGTGGAATTACTGCTCTAAACATCCTTAGGGATCATTTTGTCCTTTTTTCAAATTTCTACTTCAATCATTTTCACACTTATGTTTCATGTGAAATAGGTCTTGAAAAGTGTCACTGAACTCCTTGGGGAGGAAAAACTAATGTGTACTTAATACAATACTATTTGTTAAATAAATAAGTTCATGAATGTATTTAGAGTATCCTGTCAGAAGTTACAATGTCTCAAAGTTATCAAAATCATTGTTAAAAATTCTGTAAATGGGTGGAAGTGTAGATACAATCTCCTTGAGTATTTTGATTGGTTTAATTCTGTTAGAGCAGCATTTTCCCTCTAGAAATTCACATATAAGTTTGCCAAGCCTTCTTCGATATTTAATGGATTCTTTTAAAAGTTGTTTTTGCCATTTGAAACAAATAAAGATATAGTTGTTTCTTGCTCTTATAATTTTGAATTGCCAAGCAAATTGTTTGGCTGATAGTACTTCTGAGAGGAGCTAGCCATGCTCTGTTAAGAGGCCAGTTCTATAGTAAAGAAATGATCTGCTTACAGACCCTGTTTTCAGCTGAAGTGTAATTCAATACTTGAAACATCTCTTGAGATAATCCTATCCCAGTGCACAATCATCTACACCTTCTTCCTCTTCAAGCAGAGTAGCACTCTTAGAGTACTCAGCACATACAAAAAGAACTCTCTTGGTTAAGTGCTGGTCGGGTACTCTAAACACTTTGATTGTAGTATTACTAGCTAACTAAATCACATTTTCTATGTGAGCACTAGTATTTTCCTCAGAGGGAAAAAATGAGCAGTTTGGGTTTGGTTTAAATCATTTTCATTTGTGTGTGTATGTGTACAGGTGTGTGCCTTACACTGTAGCCCAGGGTTACTTAGGACTCACTATTTAGCCCAGGATGACTTCAAACTCTCATCAATTCTCATGTCTCAGTTTTCTGAGTACTGGGCATACAGGCATGATATACTCATTTGTCAGTTGAGCTTGGTGAACTAGGTTTCATTGGAGTTGCTTAGGGGACAGCATAGAGAACAGATAGCTTGTCAAAGTAGTGAGGACTATGGGCTCTCCCACTCACTCCATACCATAGTAGCTTTATTTTGCTTTTATCTGCTCTACTTTTCTGCATTTGGTTTAAAGTACATTAACTGATGTAAATTAATCATCAAGGTAATTGAAATGGTTTTAACTACTGCCTCGTGGTCCAGGATTTTTAGCTTAGGCTGTTGCTGATTAGACTGAATTGATCGTATAACAATGTGATTAATTGCTTTAAGAATTTACCCAAAGGAGAGGAAAAAAAGAAAAGAAAAGAAAAGAAAAGAAAAATCTGGGCACAAGGATCTTTTCTGAGACTGATAATCCAACCAAGGACGATTCATGGAGATAACCTAGAACCCCTGCATAGATGTAGCCCAAGGCAGCTCAGTGTCCAAGTGGGTTCCCTAGTAATAGGAACAGGGAAGGTCTCTGACATGAACTCAATGGCTTGCTCTTTGACCACCTCCCTATGACAAGGGTGCAGCCTTACAAGGTCACAGAGGAAGACAATGAAGCCACTCCTGATGAGACCTGATAGACTAGGATCAGATGGAAGTGGAGGAGGACCTCCAATATCAGTGGACTGGGGAAGGGGTATGGGTAGAGAAGAGGGAAGGAGGGTGGCATGGGAAAGGGTCGAGGGAGGGTGCTACAGTTGAGATACAAGTAATTAATAAAATTAATTAATTAATTAAAAAAGAGTCTATCTTGTTTGCCACCTGTCTGCATTTGCTCTGGTTAACTTGGCAGAATCTTTACATTTTTTCAGTATATCTATTTTTATTTTTTATATTAATCACAGGTTATATACTTTGTATCCCAGCTGTAGTCCCCCCCCATTCCATCCCAATCCTACCATTCCTCCCTCATCTCCTCCCTGCCCCTTTCCAAGTCCACTGATAGGGGAGGACCTCCTCCCCTTCCATCTTACCCTAGCTTATCAGGTCTGTTCAGGACTGGCTGCAATGTCTTCTTCTGTGGCCTAGCAAGGCTGCTCCTCCCTCGGAGGCGGGGGTTGGGGGTCGAAGAGCCAGCCATGGAGTTCATGTTAGAAATAGTCCTTATTTCCCTTACTAGGGTACCCACTTGGATACTGTGCTACCACGGACTGGACTATATCCAAGCAGGGGTTCTAGGTTATATCCATACATGGTCCTTGGTTGGAGAAACAGTCTCATAAAAGACCCATGTGCCCTGTTATATTTGGTGTTTGTGGAGCTCCTGTCCTTTCCAGGTCTTACTAACTCCCCCTTCTTTCATATGATTCTTGATTATGAGTCTTAATATCTGCTTTGCTGTGGGAATTATGAGCATATGGTAAAAAGACAGGAGACAGATTATGTATTAGTTGTTTTTCTATCACTTTGCTAAAAGCACCATGACCAAGGTGTTGACCATGAATTTTTAACAAACCTACTTTATTTAGTGTTATTAAACGTTTCCACCCTTCCTTTCAACTCCGGTAGGAGAGAAGGATGATATGTGGGGAGAGGGAAAGAGGTCTCTCTGCTACTTCCCACTGGGTAGGGTCATAGGATTCTTTTGGGGGCAATACCAATATCAGCCGTCCAGAAATCCAGAAGTCCAGGTAACCAGCAAATCAGCAAACAGCAAATGCAGCAGCAGGAAGAAACAGCAGCAAGCGGTCCTCCTCTAAGAAGCTTCAACTTCTTCCTCTGGGCTGTTATATTTAAAACCCTCAAAGTCCTCACAGTTTAACTAATTTTAACAACAACAACAAAAAAAAACGTGTCTGCATATTATAAACCAAAACATCCACAACACCAAGGCAATTTACAGAAGGAAGGTTTTGCTTTGACTTGTGGTTCCAGGGAGATAACAGTCCATCATGAAAAGGAGATATGGTAGCAAGGAACCAACAAGGAGGCAGAAGCAGGAGGCCAAAAGCTTACAGCTTTTAAACAGCAAACAGGAAGCAGAGAGAGTGAGCTAGTGAGAACATGAGTCTTTAACCTTTCAAAGCCTGCCTCAGTGACACACCTGAGGCCACACCTCCAAAGCCTCCCAAACAGGAACACCAATTGAGGTCTACGTATTGAAATGCCAGAGCCTGTGGAAGCCATTCTCCTACAGACGAACAAAGACTACTTTTCCTTCTTGTAGAGAATGAAAGTGTGGGTAAATAGTTTTTAACAGGAAAATATGGAGCTCTTTTAATATACCCTCCTCTCCTCCTTAGGCCTGGAACTAAACTTTCCATAAATTACCACTTGCCTATATACTGAAAGATAAATTGGTTGGAACAATGGCATTCCTAGTGTGAACATTTTATCGTTTTGTTATCTTTCAACCTTTAAAACCCAATTGATCCTTGACTATGGAAGCATGATTAGTGTTCCTAATAGGAAGGCAGGAAGAAACATAGTATGTTAAAAAAAGATGGTCAGGAAAGGTGGAAAATATATTGCAGCCAGAAATACAGGTTTTCTTTTCAGGTCATTCACTGATCTGTGATGCAAAATGTTATGGGTTCTTGGTAGAAATATCAGTTTCTTATTTAGATTTTGTTATTACTGTTCAACATTGTCTGTGTATAGTGTTCAGTGAGTAGAGTCATTCGAATAATAACCAGTCTCATTCCAGATTCATAGATGAGGATCCAGAGAACCAAGAAGGAACTATTGAATTGCCTTGAGATCACAGGGTAAATTGGTAACAAGAGGGCAAGGAGAGGAGAAAATAGGAGGAGAGATTTAACAACCCCTGCCATATATTTCATCAGTGCTTCTAAGATTGTCTTTTAGTTACGAAGTTCAATAAAGCCTTTCAGTAAACGAGCTTTGATTGGAAAATTTCAATGAACATTCCTGCTCTGTTAACATTTAGAGTCATTAGAGGAGATAACTCTGGCTTTACCATATGAGGGTAATATTACAAATGATTTAAGAATTTTCAGGAGATAGTGAAAGTACAATTGTTATGACATTGTTTATATATATATAAGGGGCAGGGAGGAGATGATGTTGGGATGGGGAGGTAGGGAAGGAATGCGGGAGGGGGCTATGGCTGGGATACAAAGTACATAACCTGTGATTAATATAAAATAAAAATGTTAAAAAATTTTTAAAGATATCAAAAGTTAAGAGTTCCAACAGAGTGAACATTCCCAAATTATTCTTCTTTTGTTTTTTATTTTTTAATATTAGTTACAGTTTATTAACTTTGTATCCCTGCTGTATCCTGCTCCCTCATTCCCTCCCAATCTCACCCTCCCTCCATCATCTCCTCCTTTCCCCTTTCCAAGTCCACTGATAGGAGAGGACTTCCTCCCCTTTCATCTGACCCTGGTTTATTTAGGTATCTTCAGGACTGCTTAATAAAATGTATCTCATACTGCCAATAGGGATAATTTATATTCAGAATTCACATGTTGGTGTTCCTTCCATACTTCAGTTTCTTAAAAAGCTGATGTATCATTGGAATTGGCAGCAATATAGCTTCCAAGTTACCATTCCACTCAAGGATTAGCATTATTTTGCTTAAAACATTTAAATCCATTTTCCAATGACAAGAGCAGGGCAAAGAAGAATAAATAACAGCTGGTTCAAAGTCAACTTTCTAGGTTTATGTGTACAATTACTATGAATTAAACACTTATTTGTTAGATCTTGGCAAGAGGTAAAAGGGTATCCCTCTGTAATTCTTTTTATTAATAAAATGAGCAATCTTAAAAGTCCACTAAGCAGGTGGGCAAACAAGATAGACATTGGAGAAGTGGGAGAAGACAGAGAACAGGACAGGAGCCTACCACAGAGGGCCTCTAAAAGACTCTACCCATCAGGGAATTGAAGCAGGTGCTCAGACTCATAGCCAAACTTTGGGCAGAGTGCAGGAAATCTTATGAAAGAAGGGGGAGATAGAAAGACCTGGAGTGGACAAGAGCTCCACATTGAGACCAACAGATCAAAAAAAAAAAAATCTGGACCCAGAGTTTCCTGCAGAGACTGATGAATTAACCAAGGGCTGTGCATGGAGAGGACATAGACTCCATGCCCATGGACAGCTCAGTCTCCATGGGGGTCCCTAGTAAGGGGATTAGGGCGTGTCTCTGGCAGGAACTTGGTTGCCTGCTCTTTGATCACCTCCCCCTGATGAGGTGGCCTTAGGCCACAAAGCAAGAGGATCCAAGCAGTTCTTATGAGACCTGATAGGCTAGGGTCATATAGTAGGGGGGGGGGCCTCTCCTATCAGTGGATTAGGGGAGGGACATGGGGGAGGGAAGGAAGGGAGACTGGGACTGGGAGGAGATGTAGGAGGGGGCTATGGCCAGGATATAAAGTGAATGAATTGTAATAAAATATAATCAAAAAGTAAAAAAAAAAAAAAAAAAACCAAATCCACTAAAGGTTTTACCTGCATGCCTCCTCTTTTAACTTTTTAACTTTTACCATGACCAGCTAAGAACTATGTAATGGCTGGTGAAATAGTGGTAGCCATTTTTAAATTAGACCTTCCTACTTCAGTTTACCTAATCTAGAGCTTTCTTCTGGTATTCTCAGATATTTTTGGCAACTCTAGATCCTATTGTGATTGATGAAGCATCACAAATTCACCCTTTGTCAATTTGACATGCAGACATGTTAGATTAAGTCACAGTCTGCATCCCCATGGCATCTATTCCTCATGACTAACTCATAATGCAAAATGTATTTAGCACAACTTCAAAAGTCCTCAGTATCTTAAAAAGTTCCAACACTGTTCAGAAGTATAAGTGCATGGTCTTTCTGAAACTTAGGTGATCTCTTAATGTTATATATGCACAATGTGCAAATACAATGACAACATCGTAAACCTTTTCAAAAGAAAGGTATAGGTACTTGGGAAGGAAGGATTAGATAACAGCCATACAAAAACACAACAGGGAAATATCTGGCTTTTATGGAGCTTGTGTAGCCCCACCTCTTCAAGCCTGCTGCCTGTAGGACATGTATTGTCCTTTTTAGATCTGCATGTCTGAATTCTGCTCTCTTCAATAACCTAGGGTCTCCATGGAAACTTAGGTTTCACCTTCACAGCTCTAGTCAGTGACCTTTTAGTGTCTCTTTGCAATGACTCTGGCACCCAGACTCAGTGACTATATGAAATCAAGGCACATGACTTTGTGACCTCATCTATGACACTAACAAGTTCTGTTACCAGGTCCCAGGACTTTTCATCCTCTGGGTAGCCCAAAGTATCAGACTGTCTGAGCAAAATCGGGGCAAGAGCTTGAGATGGGTGTTCACTGGTAGTGAATTCCATTTTCCTTTTTTATTCAGCCCCAATCTCCTGGCTGTTAGTGGTCAGTGGTGTCATTCACAGTGAAGCTGCATCTTCCCTTATCAATTAATGTAATTTAGAAACTCCTTAACAGACATGCCCATAGGTATAACACCCTGGGTGATTCTGGATCCTGTGAAACTAGCAATTAAGCATAACCATCACAGTTATCAATGAAAAGGCAATAGGAAGAGGACATACTCTTAAACTGTACCTATTTGAGTTCAATACTATATGTATCATAACAATCTCTGAAATCTTAAATGCATTGTTGGATTGGCCATGAGTTTTATAAGATACAGTTATAAGCTTTGTAAGAATTACCATTACATTTAAGAAAATATGTTAAAAGGAGATCTACACAGGTCTTGCTATGGTACTTGATGCTCAAAAAACGCAGCCATCTTGTTAGTGTGGTTACATCTTTTTTTCTGAATTGTTTAATTACTAAAGTTATAATGAATATGATAAGAGTCTCCAGGTAGGTTCTACTTTTGTTACTAGAAGAAACCTTTTGTGAATTAATGTATAAAATGTTAGCACCAGAAACTAGAGTTGTATCTGTGTATGGATCTCTGGGCCTGTGAATGGATATTGTCTGCCTTTCTCTTTTTTAATTTTTGGTCACCAACAGTTTTCTTTAATGTTTAGGATGTTATAAAATATTGATGTCATTTTATGAGAGACTATTTACACAGAGGAACCAATTTTAACTGAGTGTACATACAAATATGGGCCTTATTTTTCACCCTTGGCAAAGTAGAGAACATTAAAACATAACTAGAAAGCTTATTAAATTTTGTTTAAGATGTTAGGATATATTTGAAACTGTTGTAAGAGAAGATTGTTGTTGTTTTTTAATCAAATATTTTCACAAGAAGGGCATTCCATTTAACATTTGTCATTTTTGAAAGAATTGAAAGTTTAGCTCCACATTACAGAATCTGTTTGCTGGCCTTTGTTTTCAGTGATTCTTGTCCTGGTGCCTCCTAGAGGGAGCAGGAAATCAATAAATAGGTGGTGCCTATTTAGACAAGTTTTTGTTTTGCTCCCTGAAGAAGTTTGCACTGTATGTGATATATGGGTCAGTGTTTGAAGGTCCTTACAACCTTTTTAAATTTTTTTTTCTTGAAGGGTTGGATTTATAAACAAACTGTGAATCTTTGATACAAATGAATATTTTACAATGGTAAAAGGACAAGAATTTTCAATCCACATAATATGTGGATGAATCTTAAATGTGTTTCTCAGTGTAAGAACCCAAAAGTCTGTGGACTCTGTGCCTTGATTCATATGACATGCTCAAAATAAAAATACAATAGAGGTGAGAAATGAGCCCATGGCTGCCATAGATTTCCCACTAACTCAGTAGAACATGGGCTGAGGTCCAGGTCCTCAACACACAGAACTTTAGGAAATATTCAATATCGAAATATTGAAAGTTATAGGAATATAATTAAGTAATCACACATGTAAGTGATACATCTCCATTCTAGAAAATATTAACTTATGTAGCCACTTCTATCCCCAGGTTTATGATTTGCATCATAACTTTCTTTTACTTTATATATATTTTTATTATCATTTATTACAATTTATTCAAATTGTATCCAAGCTCTGTCCCCCTCCCTCATCTCCTCCCAATTCCACTTTCACTCCTTTTTCTCCCCCTATGCACCTCGCCTAGTCTACTATAGGGGAGTTCTTTCACCCTTTCCATTTGACTGAAGCCTATCAGGTCTCATCAGGACTGGTTGCATTGTCTTTCTCTGTGGCCTGGCAAGGCTGTAACCCTTGGAGGAGGTGATCAGAAAGCCTGCCACTGAGTTCATGCCAATAAAAGCCCCTATGCCTTTTACTAGGGACCCCACTTGGATACTGAGTCTATGGGCTACATCTGAGCCAGGGTTTTAGGTCCTCTACATGCATTGTCCTCAGTTGGGGTATCAGTCTCTTTAGAGCCCCCAGAGCTCAGTTTTTTTGGGCTCTGCTGGTCTCCTTTTTGGAGCTCTTATTCTTTCCAGGTCTTTCTCTCTCCTCCTTGTAACCCTTTAATTCTCATGATTTCTGTGTTTATTCTAAGAATAAGGACCTATCAACTATCATAAGACAGAATATTTGGGTATCTGATTAGGCTAGACAGAATCGAGCATTTGGGATTGCAGTCTCCCAACATAAAAACTAAATCTTTGTTTTGCAGTTCAGTGGCACAGGGAATGGGTAGCCTGCATGAGACCCTGGGTTCCATCAAGAGTTCTGAAGGACTTGTTACAATAACTGATGCTTCTCAAATCTGTAACTCAGACTGTTTCAACACACTCCTTCCTCAGGTTATGAATGCAACAGTTGCAAGTCATGCAGGGATCTCTATGGCTTCGAAAAGCTATGGTGGACTTTTTCTTATTGGTGCAGCACCCTTTGAGTCAACTATGCTTCTGTTAGTAGTAGCCCTTACATTCGTACCTGTAGGTAATCTGAATAAACTCATCGGTTCACCAGCCAGACTAGATAGAATTGTTGGTCATTCATCAGCATCCTATTAGGGGTGAAGAGACATTTGTTTATACCTCTTCAGAAAAAAAAACTTACACAACAGAAACTCAGAATAAGTCATCTAAAGGCAGCATATATTTAGTAATATGTCTATCCACCAGAAAACTGGGTGAATGACCTTAACCTGCCCACATCCAAAGTCACCATCATCTCTAACTAAAAGTTAAAATTGACTGGCTTGTTTTTTGTTTTTTTTTCCTGTTTTCTTACAACTGCAATGTATTTTGCAGCCAGAGTGATCTTTGTTTTCTTTTTGAGGTTATTTTTATTTTTTTAGTTTATTTTTTAATTTATTACAATTTATTTCCTTTGTATACCAGCTATAGACCCCTCCCTCATCCCATACCAATCCTGACCTTCCTCACTATTCTCTTCCCATGCCCCTCTCCAAGTCCAGTGATAGAGGAGATTCTCCTCCCCTTCCCTCTGACCCTAGCCTATCAGGTCTCATCAGGAATGTTTGCATTGTCTTCCTCTCTGGCCTGGGAAGTCTGCTGCCCCCCCCCCTGCTTAAGGGGAGGTGATCAAAGAGCTAGCCACTGAGTTCATGTCAGAGACAGTCCCTTTTCCCATTACTAGAGTACCCACTTGGAGACTGAGCTGACATGGGCTACAACTGTGCAAGGTTATCTCCATGAATGGTCCTTGGTTGGAGTATCAGTTTCAGAAAAGACCCCTGTGATCAGATATTTTGGTTCTGTTGCTCTCCTTGTAGGGCTCCTGTCCCCTCCAGGCAATTTTTATAAAGGAAAACATTTAATTGGGTCTGGCTTTCAGAGATTTGGTCTATTAAAATCAGGATGCTAAGCATGGCAGCATTCAGGCAGACATAATGTTGGAGGAGCTAATAGTTCTACATCTTAATCCAAATGGGTAAATCTTGAGCATAGGAGACCTCAAAGTCCACCCATACAGATACACTCTTCCTCCAACAAAGCCACATCACGTAATAGTGTCACTCTATATGCTCCAAGCATTCAAACACATGAATCTAGGGGTGCCATATCCATTCAAACCACCACACATTTGGTACCCAAATGGAAAATATAATAGTGTTATTGCACTATATGACACTGTGTTAGCAGAGTGGGGACATTGTGATAACGTAATAAGACATAGAAATAAAAAGTATTTTTTTTTATTTTGTGATGGTAGTACAGAGGACTGTTATGACAATATAAGGCACAATGATGGTACAAAATGACACTGTCATGGCAAAACATTGCAATGTGAAGAGATAATAGAGCTCTGTCCAGGCATATTTGGGCATTATAATCACAAAATCAAGCTCTCGGATGGCACAACATTATATTGTGATGGCACACTTGATCATTGTGATAGCATAGTAGATCAAGATGTTGGTACAATTTAGTATTATAAGGCAACAATTTGTCAAGTGGTGGTAAAATTGGACATGGAGAGGGCACAAAATGGCATTGTGATGGCATAACAGGACATTGTTGTCATAAAAAGCTGCTCAGGGATAGCATTTTGAACACTGTCATGGCAAAACATTGAATTGTAATGACCCAATAGACCATTATGATGGAAGAATATGTCAGTCATGGCACAGTAAAGTTAGTATACCTATATGTCATGACAAGTTTATGGTATAATAGAGCATTCTTATAACAATGGGACTTTATTTTGGCACAAGAGAGCACAGTGATATGTAAAAGCAACTTTTATTTGCCTAGTGCAATTGCCGTCTCAGAGGCTTACTGCCTCTGTTTACTAACCTAGGCCTAGTCCTGAAAGCTTCTAGCATCCATAAAATCTAATCTGGGCCTAGAATGCTTTCAGGATCTGAGACTTAATGTTGAATAAGCTTACCCATTCTATCTCTTTCTGAATCCTAGCTGGCTAGTTCAAAACAGCTGTTCTGCCGCAAACTCTTCTCCAAGCAGACTGATTCAACCTGACTTCTCTCAGCTTCTGACTGATTGGCTCTGCTTGACCTCAAAGTAACTCTAGCAATCTATAATATTTTTTATTTTTTATTAATTACACTTTATTCACTTTGTATGACCCCTGCAGTTCCCTTCCACCTCCCCTCCCATACCCTCCTTTCCTCCCCCTTCTGCACACGTGCCCCTCCACAAGTCCACTGATCCTAGTCTATTAGGTCTCAGTAGGAGTGGCTGCATTGTCTTCCTCTGTGGCCTGGTAAGGCTACTCCCCCCTCAGGAGGAGATGATCAAAGAGCAGGCCAATCCGTTCATGTCAGAGACAGTCCCTCTTCCCATTACTATGGAACCCACTTGGACACTGAACTGCCATGGGCTACATCTGTGCAGGGATTCTAGGTTATCTCCATGCATGCAGTATGGTAGGAGTATCAGTCTCAGGAAAGACCCCTGTGCTCAGATTATTTGGTTCTGTTGTTCTCCTTGTGGCGTTCCTGTTCTCTCCAGATCTTACTATTTTCCACTTCTTTCATGAGGTTCCCTGAACTCTGTCCAAAGTTTGGCCATAAGTCTCAGCATCTGCTTTGATAGTCTGCAGGGCAGAGCCTTTCAGAGGCCCTCTGTGGCAGGCTCCTGACTTGTTCCCTGTTTTCTCCTTCTTTTGATGTCTATCCTCTTTGTCCTTCTTTATGAGGATTGAGCATTTTAGCAAGAGTCCTCCCGCTTGATTAGTTTCTTTAGGTATATACAGATTTTAGTAGGTTTATTCTATATTATATGTCTATATGAGTGACTGTATAACGTGTGTGTATTTGCGCTTCTAGGATAGCTCACTCAGGATGATCTTTTCCAGTTCCCACCATTTACCTGCAAATTCCATGATTTCTTTTTTTTATTGCTGAGTAATATTCTATTGTGTAGATGTACCACAATTTACGTATTCATTCCTCATTTGAGGGGCATCTGGGTTGTTTCAAGCTTCTAGCTATTACAAATAAAGCTGCTACAAACATGGTTGAGCAAGTGTCCTTATTTTGTACTTGATCCTCCTTTGGATATATGCCTAGGTGTGGTAGAGCTGGATCATGAGGAAGCACTATGCCTAGCTGTCTGAGGAAGTCCTAGATTGATTTCCAGAGTGGTTGTAAGAGTTTACATTCTCACCAGCAGTGCAGGAGGGTTGCCCTTTCTCCACAACCTCTCCAGCATATATTGTCACTTGAATATTTGATCCTGGCCACTCTGATGGGTATAAGGTGAAATCTCAGAGTCATTTTGATTTGCATTTCCCTGATGACTAATGATGTTGAGCATTTTGTTAAGTGTTTCTCTGCCATTCAATATTCCTCTATCAAGAATTCTGTTTAGCTCTGTTCCCCGTTTTTTAATTGGATTGCTTGATTTGCTGCTTTTCAACTTCTGTAGTTTTTTATATATACTGGATATACTGGTTGGTGAAGATTCTTTCCCAATCTCTAGTGTCCTTCGTTTTACAGAAGCTTTTCATTTTCATAAGGTCCCATTTATTGATTGTTGCTCTTAGAGCCTGTGCTGTTGGTGTTCTGTTCAGGAAGTTGTCTCCTGTGCCAATGAGTTCAACAAGTTTTCCCCACTTTTTCTTTTAAGCGGTTTAGTGTGTCTGATTTTATATTGAGATCTTTAAACCACTTGGACTTTAGTTTTGTACAGGGTGATAAGTATGGATCTATTTCCATTTTTCTACATGTAGAAATCTAGTTAGACCAGCACCATTTGGTGAAGATGCTATCTTTTTTCTATGTATGGTTTTGCCATCTTTGTCAAAGATCAGGTGTCCATAAGTGTGTGGATTTATTTCAGGGTCTTCTATTCGATTCCATTGATCCACCAGTCGGTTTCTATGCAAGTACCATGCAGCTTTTAGTATTGTTGCTCTATAGTACAGCATGAGATCAGGGATGGAGATACCTCCAGAAGATCTTTTATTGTAGAGGATTGTTTTAGCAATTCGGGGTTCCTTGTTATTCCATATGAAGTTAAGAATTTTTCTTTCAAGTCTGTAACAAATCCCGTTGGTATTTTGATGGGAATTGCATTGAATCTGTAGATTGCTTTTGATAAAATGGCCATTTTTACTATGTAAATCCTGCCAACCTATGAGCATGGGAGATCTTTCCATTTTCTGTTATCTTCTTCTAAATCTTTCTTCAGAGACTGGAAACTGTTTTTCATACAAGTCTTTGACTTTCTTGGTTAGGGTCACACCAAGGTACTTTATGTCCTTGGAGGCTATTATGAAGGGTATTGTTTCCCTAACTTCTTTTTCAGTCCTTTTGTCTTTTGTACACAGGAAGGCTACTGATTTTTCTAGTTAATTTTGTATCCAGCCACTTTGTTGAAGGTGTTTATCAGCTGTAGGAGCTCTCTGCTAGAATTATTGGGGTCACTTAGGTATACTATCATATAGTCTGCAAATAATGATACTTTGACTTCTTCCTTCCCAATTTGTATCCCCTTGATATCCTTTAATTGTCTTATTGCTCTGGCAAGGACTTCCAGAACTATGTTGAAGAGATATGGAAAGAGTGTGCAGCCTTGTCTTGTACCTGATTTCAGTGGGATTGATTTAAGTTTCTCTCCATTGAGTTTGATGTTGGCTATAGGCTTGGTGTACAATGTCTTTACTATGTTCAGGTATGTGCCTTCTATCCCTGATCTCTCCAATACTTTAAACATAAATGGATGTTGGATTTTGTCAAATGCTTTTTCAGCATCTAAGGAAATTATCATGTGTTTTTTTTTTCTTTCAGTTTGTTTATATGGAGGATCACATAGATAGATTTCCATATATTGAACCACCCTTGCATACCTGGGATGAAGGCTACTTGGTCATAGTGGATGATACCTTTGATGTGTTCTTGGATTCAGTTTGCAAGTATTTTGTTGAGTATTTTTGTATCGATGTTCATAAGGGAGATTAGCCTGCACTTCTCTGTTTTTGTTGTTGGGTCTTTGTGAGGTTTAGGTACGAAGGTGACTGTGGCTTCATAACATGAGTTTGGTAGTGTTCCTTCTGTTTCTATTTTATGGAATACTTTGAAGAGTATTGGTGTTAGCTCTTCTTTGAAGGTCTGGCAGAATTCTACACTGAAACCATCTGGTCCTGGGCATTTTTTTGCATGGGAGACTTTTAATGACCGCTTCTATTTCATTAGGGGATATAGGACAATTTAATTGATTTACCTGGTCTTGATTCAGCTTTAGCAAGTGAAATCGATCAAGAAAATTTTCCATTTCATTTAGATTTTCAAATTTTGTGGCATATAGGCTTTTGAAGTAAGACTTAATGATTGTTTGGATTTCCTCAGTGTCTGTGGTTATGTCCCCCTTTTCATTTCTGATTTTGTTGATTTGGATATTGTCATTTTGCCTTTTAATTGGTTTGGCTATGGGTTTGTCTGTCTTGTTGACATTCTCAAAGAACCAGGTGTTGGTTTCATTTATTCTTTGAATTGTTTTATCTGTTTCTAATTTATTGATTTCAGCCCTGAGTTTGATTATTTTCAGCTGTCTACTCCTCTTTGGTGTGTCTGCCCTTTTTTCCCCCTAGGACCTTTAAGTGAGCATTAAGTTGCTTGCATGAGATGTTTCAAATTTCTTCTTGAAGGCACTTAGTGCTATGAACTTTCCTCTTAGCACTGCTTTCATTGTATCCCATCAGTTTGGGTATGTTATGCTTTAATTTTCATTGAATTCTAGGAAGTCTTTGATTTCTTTCCTGACCCAGCTGTCATTGAGTAGCAAGTTGTTCAGTATCCACGTGTGTGTGTGTAAGGTTAGAAAATTTTAACTTGGCCCTAACCATGGGAACTTAAACTTGTGAGCTTTAATCATTATTAAACCAGGATCTGATACAAAACATTTCTAAGAAATGCCCTTCCTTGTTCCTGAACTGAGAAGTGAAAACAGTCCCTAACCATCCCCTAGTCACCACACCTGGGCACAGCCAATCACTGACTGCCCCCTTAGAAAAATCCCTTACCCCTAGACACCCTCCTGTTTTGTGGTTTTTGCCTTTATAAACTCTGTAATTCTGCTGCTCAGGGCTCTCCACCGCCCCCTTGCATGGGAGCTGTGTGCAGAGCCTGGTGCGCTGGCTACTAAGTAAAACCTCTTGCTGTGTTGCATCAAGCTCTCCTTTTCGTTGGTCATTGGGGTCTGGTGTCTCTCCTGAGGAATGGAGGGTCTCCCCACCTTGGGGGTCCAACATTTGTAGGCCTTTTGTTATTTTTGTTGTCTTTGAGATCCAGCTTAATTCATGGTGGTCAGGTGGGATACATGGGATTATTTCCACCTTTTTGTATCTGTTGAGATTTGTTTTGTGACCAACTATATGGTCTATTTTGGAGGAGGTTCCATGAGGTGCTGAAAAGAAGGTAAATTCTTTTGTGTTTGGGTGAAAGGTTCTGTAGATGTCTGTTAGGTCCATTTGATTCATGACGGCAGTTAGAGGCATTGTTTCTTTGTTTAATTTCTGTTTTGTTGAACTGTTCTTTGTTGAGAGTGGGGTATTGAAGTCTCCCACTATTAATGTGTGGGGATCTATGTGTAGTTTCATTTTTATTAATGTTTCTTTTACAAATGTGAGTGCTCTTGTATTTTGGGTATAGATGTTCAGAACTGTGGTGTTTTCTTGGTGGAGTTTTCCTTTGATGAGTATGAAATCACCTTCCCCATCTCTTTTGGTTAATTTTAGTTGAAAATCTATTTTATTAGATATTATAATGGCTACTCCTTCTTGCTTCTTGTGTCCATTCGCTTGGAAAACTGTCTTCCAGCCCTTTACTCTGAGGTAATATCTATCTTTGTGACTTAGGTGTGTTTCTTATATGCAACAGATTGTTGGGTCTTGTTTACGCATCCATTCTGTTAGTCTGTGTCTTTTTATGGGAGACTTGAGTCCATTGGTGTTAAGGGATATTAATGACCAGTGGCTGTTAGATGCTTTGATTTTGCTGTTTGCTATGGTAGTGTGTTTATGTGCTTGGCTACTTTTAGTTTTACTGTAGTGAGGTTATTGTTTCATGTATTTTCCTGAATGTAGTTCATTTTCCTGGGTTCTATTTTTCTTTCTAGTATCTTCTGTAATGCTGGATTTGTGGGTAGGTATTGTTTGAGTTTGTTTTTGTCATCGAATATCTTGCTTTCTCCATCTATAATGACTGAGAATTTTGTTGGATATATTAGCCTTGGCTGACATCTGTGTTCTCTTAGGGTTCAGGCCCTTCTTGCTTTCATAACCTCTGTTGAGAAATCAGGTATGATTCTGATGGGTTTGTCGATCAGAAGTATATGTTACTTGGCCTTATTCCCTTGCAGCTTTTTGTATTCTTTCTTTGTTCTGCATACTTACTGTTTTAATTAATGTGTGTCTGGAGGATTTTCTTTTCTGGTCTAATTTATTAGGTGTTCTGTAGGCCTCTTATATTTTTATAGCCCTTTCCTTTAATTTTCTTCTATGATTTTGTTGAAAATATTTTCTGGGCCCTGAAGGAGGGAATCTTCTTTTTCCTGTATTCTTACTATTCTTAGGATTTGTCTTTTCATATTGTCTTTGATTTCTTGGATGGTCTGTGTCAGGAATTTTTTGGATTTAACATTTTCTTTGATGGATACATTAGTTTCTTTCATTATATCTTCTACACCTGAGATTCTTGTTTTTCATTTCTTATAGTCTGTTGGTTATGCTTACCTCTGTAGTTCCCATTTTCTTCCCTAAATTCTTCTTCGCCATGATTTCCTCCATTTGCGTTTTCTTTAATTTTTCCAGTTCTTTCTTCACATCTTGAGGTTTTTTTTTCTTTCACTTGTCTGATTGTATTTTCCTCTTTTTCTTTTAGTTCCTTCAACTGTTTGTTTGAACATTCCTCTCTTTCTTTTATTTCTTTCAATGATTTAATTATTTCCTCTCTGAAGGCCACAAACTGTTTGGCTGCATCTTCCTGTATTTCTTTTTGGATGGCCATAATCTGTTTAATTTTATCTTTCTCTAATTCTTTACAGTATTTTATTTGTTTCCTCTATTATCCTCTTCATCAGCAGAGATGTAAGGTCATCTTCTTGAATTTCAATTATGCTGGGGTGTCAGGGCCGCTCGCCCCTGGATGACTGGGTTCAGGAGATTGCCATGGTGCTTTGTCTTTTGTTGGTTGAGCTTTTATGCTGACCTCTACTATTTTAGGTGTTGGCTATTTTAGGTTTTAGCTGTTAGTTTCTGGTGCTTCCTGGAATCCTGGAGTAGGAGAGTAGGGAGAATCCTCTTCACAGGAAGATGATTTTTCCTGACAGAGGCTTCCTTTGCTTTTTGGTATGGTCACTGAATGACCAGTGTTTCTCAGGAATTGCCACTGCTCACCTCAGGCGTATAGACCTGTTCTGAGTGGTAGCTGTGGTCTTTGTTAGTCAGAGGGGCTCTCCTCTCACTCGTAGAAGTCCTGGAGACAGCTGCCCTGCTGCTGGGTTTCTTGTTCTGAATTTAGTGAGCTGCTGCTCTTGTTACACTGTTTTCCAGGCACAACCCTATTGAAGAACCTGCTGATTCCCTAACTATGGGGTTTTCTTCCAACAGGGAAAATCATCTCTGGTACCCTGGGGCACACAGTTCTGTCTGAGAAGGTGAGGAGAGCTCACAACAAGTCTCTGGACCAGAGCCTGAGTGCTCCACTCTGGGCCAGAGGCTGAAGGCTTTGCTCTGGGCCAGAGATTGTGAGCCCCCATCTGAAATGTCGGCTTGGGGTGCCACTCTGGTCAGGAGGCTGTGCAACCTGATCTGGCCTGGTAGCTGTGAACCTGCTCTGAGCTAGCAGCCCTGTGTCCCCTTCTGGGTCGAAGGCTGTGCACTCCCTTCTAGGCAGGCAACTGAGTTCTCCGCTCTGGTTCGGAGGCTGGGTGCCTCACTCTGGACCAGAGACTGTGTGTCCCATTCTGGGATGGCGGCTGGGGGTGGGGGTGCCCTGGGAGGCTGTGTGCTCCTATATGTGTCTGCAGCTGTGTACCCACTGGTCCCCAGGACCTTTTCCAGGGAATGACTGGGTGACCTGAGGTCGATCTTGATTGATTTCCACACCATAGGATTTCCTCTCACTTGGAAATCACAAACGCTGGTGTTTTAGGTCCCAGAGTTCAGTCTCCTGGTCGCTGTGCTGACACTGCTGTCCTGCTCCTCAGACACAGTGTCCTCCTGGCACCACCATCTTGGATTCCCCTCCAGAATGATCATAAAAACAAAGCTGTCCTAATCAAGAAGTTAAAAAGGAATAAATCAAGCGATCCAATTAAAAACTGGGGTATGGAGCTAAAAAGAAAACTCTCTGTAGAGGATTGTAGAATGGCAGAAAAACACTTAAAGAAATGCTCAACGTCTTTAGCCATCAGGGAGATGTAAATCAAAACGACCCTGAGATTTCACCTTAGACCTGTCAGAATGGCTAAGATCAAAAACTCAAGTGACAACACATGCTGGAGAGGTTGTGGAGAAAGGGGTACCCTCCTCCATTGCTGGTGGGAATGCAAACTTGTACAACCACTCTGGAAATCAATTTGGCGCTTTCTTAGACAATTAGGAATAGTGATTACTCAAGACCCAGCTATACCACTCTTAGGCATATATCCAAAAGATGCTCAAGTACACAACAAGGACATTTGCTCAACCATGTTGGTAGCAGCTTCATTTGCAATAGCCAGAACCTGGAAACAACCCAGATGTCCCTCAGTTGAGGAATGGATACAGAAATTATGGTACTTTTACACAATGGAATACTACTCAGCAATTAAAAAGGAGGAAATCATGAAATTTGCAGGCAAATGGTGGGACCTGGAAATGATCATCCTGAGTGAGGTATCCCAAAAGCAGAAAGAAACACTTGGTATATACTCACTTATATAGACCTATAGGATAGGATGGACATACTGAAATCTATACACCTAGGGAAGATCAATCCTCACTTAGATGGACAAATGGGATGGACATTGAATGTAGGAGAAAACAAGCAGCAGGACAGGAGCCTGCCAAAGAGGGACTCTGAAAGACTCTACATAGCAATGTAAAAGCATATATTAAAACTCACAACCAAGCCTTCCACAGAGGGCAGGGGATAATATGAAAAAAAGGGGGAGTTAGTAAAACTTGGCAAGAACAAGAGCTCCACAAAGACCAAATAGTACAGGGGTCTTTTATGAGATGGTTTCTTCAACCAAGGACCATGTATGGATATAACCTAGAACCCCTGCTAGGATGTGGCCCATGATAGCTCAGTATCCAACTGGATACCCTATTAAGGGGAGCAGGGACTATTTCTGTCATGAACTCTCTTCGACCCTTTCCACCCCCCCCCCAGGAGGAACAGCCTAGCTAGATCCCAGAAGAGGACATTGCAGGCAGTCCTTAAGAGACATGATAAGCTAGCGTCTGATGGAAGGGGAGGAGGTTCTCCCCCATCAGTGGACTTGGAGGGGGGGGAGGGAGGAGATGAGGGAGGGATGAGGAGAGTGGGAGGGAATGAGGGAGGGGGCTATGGCTGGGATACAAAGTATATAATCATACTCAAGGGCAATATTGGGCCCCTGTTGGGCATGAACTTAGTCCTTCCCATCTTGCTGTTAGTCTGGTATCAGTCCTTGCTAGTTCTTACTTACAGTGCATGTTTCTTTTTGTTTGTTTGTTTGTTTTTTTGTCTGCAATGTTACATCATCTGTCTTACCAATCCTACTCACCTGTCATTTCTGTGCTTAAAAGCCGTTTTATCAGATAGACTTTGATATTGTACCACATGTACAATAAAGATCACACAATTTTTCTGGGTTTAATGAAGGGGGCATTTTTCTTTAAATAATAGGACTTTTAGAACCTTTGACAAGTTTGTGTGTACTATGAAATGAAAGAAAGACATGAAATATCAGAATCTTTTCCTTTCTAGTTACATTCCACACTCATTTAGTTGCTTTCTTTCTCATGAGACCATTTCTGGATTCTCAGAAAGTACAAATTGTTTATCTGTTGATGCTATACCCCCATACCTTAATACTTTAGAGGATGACAGCAAATTTTTCATAATAAAAGATATGAATGTGAATCTTTGTACTTCTGCCCTGAATGTTTTATCTTTTTTATTAACTAACTCAATTTACATCTTGTTCATAGGCCCTTCCCTCCTCTCCTCCCAGTCCCATCTTTTCCTTCAAGTTCAAGCTTTGCTTCCATATGCCGCCCACCCAAACCCAGACTTACCAGTTCTTCTATTCACTTGAGGACCAAGTTCATCTTCTTTTCCTGTGGCCTGGTGGTCAGTCACACCAGGAGGAAGTAATCAAAAAGCAGGCAACATAGTCCATGTCAGAAATATCTCCTACTCCCCTAACTAGTGGGCCCATGAGGCCTAAGATGCTTGTGGGCTACTTATAAATAGACTACCTGGGTCCAGACCATGCATTGTCCTTGGCTGGTGCTTTAGACTCCACAGGGCCCTCTGGGCTCTGGTTGATTAGCTCTGGTGCTCTTCTTGTGAAGCTTTTGTCAGCTCTAGGTTCATTTATCCCTCCCCCTCTTTTCTAGTAGACTCCCTGCACTTCACCCCATGTTTGGCTGTGAGTCTCAATATCTGTTTCAAGTCTTTGCTGGGTGGAGCCTCTAAGAGGACAACTCTGGTAGGATTCTGTCTGCAAGTATATCAGGAAATCTTAAATAGTGATAGGGGTTGGGTCTCTTCCATGGGCTGGGTCTTAGGTTTGAGCCCAGCACTGGTTAGACATTCCATCAAACTGTGCTCTATCTGTTCTATCTTTGCCCCTCTGGGTCTTGCAGGTAGGGTAAGTTTTGGATTGAGGTTTTTATGGGTAGGTTGTGATCTCCTCCATCTACTAAAAGTCTTGTTTAGATAAAAGGGTTTAGATAGTAGGGTTTACATAGAATGATTTTTTTAAAGATAATGTCTTTCTACTTAAAAATTTCACCACTTTTAACTAATCCAAACGAATTTCAGAGGAAAACCTAAAATTAGATTTGTAACTGATTGGTAACAGTTACGGATTACTAATAACAATACATAGATTTTATAATTGTAAGTATTCATCTTTAAAATTATTTACTATTTTAATACTTTCCTTTTTTTAATGTACCTTTGACGGTTTTGGAAGTCTGTGTAAACCAGTCTGGCCTCAAACTCACATAGATCTGCTTGCCTCTGCTTCTTGAGTGCTGGGATTAAAGGCAAGTGCTATCATGCCAGTCAGTATTTCATTATTTTATTTAAACTCCTCTTTCAAAAATTAATATAAATAATAGAGTTCTTTAAATATTATCCATATGCTTTTTTGAATTTAAAATTCCAGTACAGAAGCTGAAAAGATGGTTCCATGGGATAGAACACTTGGTCCCAGAGGACCAACATTTAACATCCACATGGTGGCTCAAAACCATCTGTTATCCCAGTTCCAGGGGATCTGCCATATTCTTCTGACATCTACAGGTACCAGGAACACAAGTGGAGAACAGACATGTATGTACTAAAAAACCCATACATACATACACACACATTATCCAGTACAGAGTAAAATAAGGAAGCAATATATTAAACTTCAACACTTGTTTCTCAGCCATGTTTAAACCATTTGCAGATGTGGAAATCCAGTCTCAATGTGATTGCAGTAGGATCTGATCTTTAGAGTATTCACAGGGATCCTGAAGGAAAGAAACATCCTTACCCCAAAAATCACACATCCAGTTCACAAGTATGTGGTCTATATCTGTTGGTAGATTTAATGCGGGTCAATGATGTTGGTATGTGTGTTTCAAAACTCAAATACACTGTGTGTCCTGTGGAACCTATTTTCATTTCGATCAGGCATGATCTCATTTCACTCAGTCATGATTTTTAGAATATAACAATGGAGTATATCTTGTAATAATCAAATAATGACTTGTGGTATACTAACTAAACATTGAAACCAAACATACTTTGTTGCTTTTTAGATGACCCAGCAGGAGGAAACAATATAGGGTAGTCCACAAAGTCACTCACTGATACGGCAGAGTGTCCACTGTCAGTTACTTGACAAGCGCTATTCCTTGGCTAATGCACCAAAACGGGGGGAAAAAAAGTGGAAGGATAAACGGAACTCCAGGAGAAATTACTTGTGTTGTTTTCTTATCAATTCAATCCAAGTGTTATAGTGTTGCCAGTGTAACTTGCGTTGAGTTTCTGTGCTTGTTTCTATTGGAAAGTTGACTTTACCAAGATATACTAAAGACTCATTAATAGATTACTAGCCCTAACAAGAGGAAGATTCAATCTAATGAGAAGAGTGAGTGCCTCATTAATGGCTTGGAAATTAAACAGCCTCCCTCTAACTAATCAATGCTAAGTGACTGACCTTCATCTAGGCTGCAGCTCATTAGTAGAATACACAAAGAAGGTAATGTGCTCAAAGGTATTTAAAATATTTGTAGGCAAGAACTGCATGAATAAGGTAAACCTATCCCAACTGTCTTTGCTCTTTCCCCTGTGCTGTATGAACTGGAACCATTGAGTTATAAGAACAAATTTGCCTGATAAAATTCACAGTTTTCAAATTTGTACATAGATAACAGATTATGATCAGCAGTCTCAATAGTTTACCTTTATGAAAAAAAGTCTATAGGAAAAAATTGACTTGTAATAGTGGCTTACTTTATTCAGTAACTCATTTATCCAAAGATAAATGAGGAAAAATGGATTCCAAACCTAATGTAATAAATGCTTATTTGGAATTATATTTGACTACTCCGTATTTTTCTTATCAAATGCTTTCTTCAATGTCACTAGTTAATAAATTATCCCACTATCACCAAGGGCCTAACAAGTGATATTCATGCTGAAATGTTCGATAAATATACCTGAATTCCTCTGATAACAAGGCAGAGGTGACATTACAGATTACAGATGACATATCTCTACCACAAATAAGACAGTGTGTATAACTACCTACTGAACTGATTAGTCCTATTTTTTTAATTCCTTGATAATTTCATATACGTATGTGATGTATTTAAACCAGATTCATCCCAACAACCCCCTTTCAACTCCTATCAGATGTCCCTATGCTTTCCTAATTCCAAGTCCTTTTATTTTTTTGACCCACTGTCTAATTAATATTGATATGAAGGCCAATCTATTGGAGCACAGGAAACCTATAGGAGGCCCCAATCCTGAAGAAATTTGTTTTCCTCCTCTAGCAAGCCAGAAACTGTTTAAAGTTCGTCAGCTAGGCATAGGGCCCCACAAGACCCTCTATTCATTGTAGCTTGATCTTGTGCAGTTAGCCACAGGAGATTTGAATTCATGAGTTCAGCAGTCTAGAAAACACTATTTCACAACAGCCCTCCACAACAAAAATATCTAAATATCTGGCTCCTACAGTCTTTCCACCTTTTCTTCCTTGATGTTTCTTGATGACTAGCTCTGTTCTCATTCTCAAATTTCCAAGCTGTCACAAAAGCCATAAATGGTAAGCATGAGCAATTTTTAAATCTTATGTAATCTTTCTTTCATTTACCCAAACAAGACTTTTTATTTTAATAACTCATCTAATTAATTTTAACCACCTGTAAAATTTCTTCTTTGAAAACAAAAAGCCATGAAATTAGGAGGAGTACTATTTCACAGTGGGAAGGAAATCAGCACCACAGTCAAGAGAGAGTAATGGGGTTTGTATTATCAGTGTATACTAAATACATGCACAAAAATGCTATAATGAAACCCATTTTATATAATTAGTAGATGCTCATGATATTTTTCCTTTTTTCTGTCTTCCTCTGCAAATGTCTCTGGGTTTTGTCTGGGTGTTGTATTCCATTTACTTCCTGTTTGTTAAATTTACTAGTATTCACACTGATGACTGATTTTTTTATTTTTAAGGCCAGGACTTACATGAAGTTACCCGGATAACATGCTTTGTATGAGTTTTGCTTAAGAGTGCTACAGTCACAATTCAGTGATCCTAGATCATTTCTACTGGTTGAGACCCATGGTAGAGAAAATAAAAAATATATTATAAAGTAACATACAAGAAAATAAGTCCGATATTTTGTGTATTACCCCAAACAAATTTGGTAGATCTTAAGAACTGTGGTTGGTTGCTCTCTGGGAATTTGGGTAGCTTTTAATTGGTGTAAGGCTGGAGCTGAAAAATTGACAGTGTTGTATAATGAGCACTGTGTATATCATATTTAAGAAAAAAGGGTGTTGACTTTTGTAGCACAGAGGCCCAGTTTTTTAACAATGTTTTTCCCCCAACTGGTCCTGTCTCTTAGTTTTTCTTCTCTGTCAGTTTCTACCAGTTCTACATTTAGAAGGCTGTGGAATTTCTTTAAAGCTCTACTCAACTGTATATTCAACGTCATATCAGTGTTGAAAATAAGCTCATTTATATCTCAGGACATGTGGCCATTTTTGTTAAACTCTAAGGGCCTTAGTCTATTTGTCTGTTGGTATTTCACTAGCTTATTAGTAAATGACAGATAAGACAAATGAGTACAGCCTCTGAGTAAATTTAAAAATTTTAGTGACATTTTTTCTATTGAGTTTTGACTTTAATAAGACAGCAGGAACCTTCATATAATAAAGTGGTTCATGAATTTGTTTTTCCCAGAACATTTTCTCTCAAAACCTCAATACCAAAATAATATCACACACTCACAAACACACACACACACACACACACACACACACACACACTTCCACACGTATACGAATGCTGATTCTTTAGAAAGGCATTGGATTTGACAGTGAGATATGAAACAAGGACCCTGCCAATAAGAATTGTAACTCTGAATTCTATTTCAAAATAGATAAAACTGGATCTTATTTGTGTGCTTTTTTGTTTTTGTTTTTCCCTTCACAGACTGTTTTGAATCACCTATATCTGAGTTATGATGATGCACTGAGGAGCCATAAGCATTTGTCCAGAAAGAACAAGAAACAGATACCTAGGTCTTCTCAATTACCAGTGTCCCTCTGTTGCAGAAAAAGAAATCAAAGCTTAGTTCAGTAAAGCAGCTCAGCTAGAGCCACTGCAAAAGTAAGCAGTGGAATGTTGCCTTATTGTTTGCATGGTAGTAGTTAACATAGCATTAACCTGAAGATTATTTATACTTTTTTTTTCCACTTTGTCTAGGGGAAAGTATTTTGAATGAATGGTGCCTTAGTTTTACTTTCATAAAGATGGAACCACTAGTTTGTTAATTGACTTGCCAAAAATATAGTCTGGGCAATAAAAAGACAGAGATAAGAAAGATGTAGTCCATATTTGGAGATAGTCATTGTGTTCTGCTATTAAAACATTATAAGAATATAACATAATTTAGTTGGAGATATTGAAGAATTTAAAACAAAACAGTCTAGGAATATTGAGTTTTAACAATAGAAGGAAATTCTTTTAACAACTTTTCTAGACTCTGGAATCTCTTGAAGAATTTTGTAAGCATATACATATGTGCAATTAAAAGTTTGGAGAAAATTGAATGTAAATATGCAATTCATAATTGTCCAACACTGAGCATGTATATCATTTTTACCTTTGTGATTGTGGTAGAAAACAACAGGAACATTTGTTGACTAGGATTGGTAGAATCTTTCCTTCGTCTTATTCTTTTGTCTATACCTTTGCCCCAAATATTACAACATAGAACCCTTCTTGCTGCATCCACATAGGTCTATTATACAAGGTCACCTTCAATATACCAATGAAATTTTATTTACACTATCTCTACAGGTCGTTACCTGAATATGGAACAAAATTTTGAGTTATCTAATCCTTATTCTAAAGTCACTTGTTAAATACTGGCCACTATTTGGGTGTTTACTGAATGATAGGTCACATCCAGTGAGAAAAATTTGCAGAAAAGGATTGACACATGGTGATCAATTGGCTACAGAAAAGCACACAGATGTGTACATTATTCTTTAATTGTATATTTAATTTCTCCAATTTTTGCTGTATTCACACTGGTTAGGAGAAATAACTTGTGGCAGAAGGAAATCTCAGTTGTCCTTTTCCTGGGGCAGATTTTATGGTTTTGATTACCTATAACTTTACGCTGTAAAATAGTCATTTATTTTTTAGGGTTGAAATTTGGATACCTCCTTCATAATTTAGCTCTGCCTTTGCAACATAGTTCTCCCAATATTAGGGCAGCTTCCATATGTCCTAATTAAGTAGCCAAAGACTGGCTTTTGTGGAATGATTATATAGTGCAGACAGTAATGGCTCATAATGTCTCAGAGAAAACTGTCTAGCAAATCCTGCCAAATCTAAAATTGGCTTTCATCTTTTAGTATCACCAACTGTCCTTGAACGGTTGGTGATAGTCAATGTACTTGCATCTGGGTTGAACCTTACATACAGCTCTGCTGAAAAGGTCATATAGCTATATCATATATACAGCTATATATGATTTTGTAAGCCTCAGGCAGCCATAGCCAAAACTCACCTATTCAAGATCCATCTATATGCACTCTTGCCATTTCTTTAGATTTTGCACATAAGGGAACAAGTGAAATGCTTTTGCCACTCTCTCCTTGTATAAGGGTAGACTTCATTTCCTGTTTTTTTTTTTCCTCCTTGGACTCTGAGCAATGATTTTAGGTTTAAAGCCACCTTGCTAGCAGGGATTATAGAAGGTGCCTGGGACCAATATTCTATTCACTAGTCCTGCAGTTTGGTTTTGCTAAGATAAATCAAATGTTCTGGTGTGAAATTGAAGTATTTTTCCCATTATGGTCTATTATAGAACATTCATTCTATTTGATGGCATTATTTCCTGTTATAGGCATAAAATATTTTCTGAATTTTTCTTGGTTTTATAGGCTCTTAGTCCAGGCTCCTCCTTACCAGCCCCATTTCACTGCTGTTCTATCATAGAGATCTTTCTGAGACTAGGGAGAATATTCAGAAACAAGAGGCTCAATGAATGCAAGAAGATCTTAATGCCCAAGTGAAATGTAATACAGAACTAAAGAGGTAAGAAGATAAAGTAAATAGAAATCTTTATATATATTTCATTGTAATACCAGGAAGGAGAACTTTTTGAGGGTACCCACATTTTAGGTTAGGTTTGGTGACTATGGGGTGTCATCTATTTTGTTACCTAAGTGGAAGATATGATCAGTTTGCTAAGGAGAATAGGAAAAGTAGAAACATTAGAAAAATAGTAGAATTTTTGGAATAAACACTGCTTATAAATTTCTCTCTTCAAATTAATTGTTTCTTTCTGCGGGGGCCAAACCACCTCCCTTGAAATGATTCTATCACATAGTGACCACATTATAACTGTAAAAGATGTCTGAGTAAATGACTTTAATGAACTTGTCACATTATGAGTTGGCCTCTTTGTAAGCTGCAGGTACCCAGCTATTGTGGGGGCTCACAGTGTTATCTAGTAATACAGTGATATTACTCTGCCAGCTGCTTCTGCCTTTATGCACTATTTCTGTGACTCCCAGGGTGTATATCAGATAATATATAGACTTAAATATTATCAATAAGATGAGGTTTTAATTTTTTTCATTTTATTTTCTTTTCTACCCCCTGCCCTGGAAGTCTTGCTGATATAGCTTATGTGGTTTCCACCAAATACTTTGTGCTGATTAGTGAAAAAAAATATTTTTTCCTAATTTTCTAGAGCTTCTGAAAGAAGATATTTGTTATTCCTATTGTTCATCAAACTAAATACAAAGCAGAAAATATAATTCTTTCTAATTTTATTGTGTTTCCCTTCAGAGAGATTATCTGTATTTCTATGTGTACCCTCAGCTAAGGAGCTAGAATTTTTCTTTCTTTTGTCTTTTTTCCATCCTTCCTTTCTTTCTTATTTTCTTTCTGTCCATCTCTCTTTTTGATAAAAGGCCTCACTGTGTAGCTTGAACTGTCTTAGAACTTACTCTTTAGGCAAGTCTGTCTCAAACTCACAAAGTCCATCTCTCTGTGTCTCCCAAGTGCTGGTATAAAAGGCAAGTGCAAATATGCCCTGCAAGGGACTAGAATATTACACCACAACAGTGATTTATTTGTGTGTGGCTGATGGTCTATATAGCATTGTATTAGGGCTTCTATACCTACAATAAAAATGCTATGGCCAAAAGTAGTTGGGAAGAAAGGGTTTGTTTCACATTACTGCTTACAAGGTCATCATCCAGGAAATTCAGGGAAGGAACTTAAGGCAAAAACCTGGACCCAGTGAATGATGCATAGATAAGAGCTTCTGTAAGGCTTGTTCTCTATACTTGTTTAGATTACTATCTTACATACCCCAGGAACACCTGCCCAAAGGTACCACCTCCCACCATGGACTGGGCCCACTTACATTAATAACTACTTAAGCAAATGCTCTACAGCCTTACCTACAGGCAAATATCATGGAAGTATTTCACCAACTGAAGGCCCCTTTCTCAAATGGCTAAGTGATGTCAAGTTGACGGAAAATGAAATAACACAGGTGTAGTTATATCTAAGGTTAGAATAAGTTTTTAAGATAAAAAGAATAATTTGTCAATAAAGGACTTGTTATGGATCTAGTGAATGGCTTAGCCTTAGAACCATGGCAAGCTGGGTGAAAGTACTTTTCCAAAAGAAGAACATTAAATTAAGTCAATGTATTTGAAGGCTAAGCATATACTTATAATTAGAGGTAACCATGTGGTCACGCACTGTTCTCAGTTACCAATCTGTATTAAAATTTCTAACCCTCACAATAGCACTTAAGAAGCAGAATACTGTTTAGGTAACTAACCAACGAAAAATTAACTTTCCAAACATTACAGAGCTAATTGACAGTAGAAATAAGCTTGAAAGCCAAGCTGTTATTTCAGCAAAAATCTAGGTTGCTTGAGGATTTCCAAAGGGAACCCTTTTGGTCAACAACTCAAATGACTACAATCCAGTCCAGGTGGTAAAAGTTTCCTTTGGTGACAAGAGATGGCCAATTGGGACGTCATCTCCCTCATTATTTGGAGACTTCATTAGGATCACCTTTTTTTATATTTTAGGAAGCTTCCACTACACCAAGTTTTCATTCTACCAATGAAATGTTATTCAGTTGTAGCTGTCTCTCCAAGTTCTATCCCTTAAATCCATCTTCCCTTCCCATTTGATCCTTCTGTTCTCCCCCCAACAAGTCCACCCATATAAATTTATCCTATTTTCTCTCATAGGGAGATCTATGTATTCCACTTTGTCCCTCCCTTCATACTTAACCTTTTCTGGTTGCTCTCCATAAACTGTTGGCAAGACCACATTGCTGAAGATAGCACCTACATAACTCATTAAAGATGGGGCTGGAAAGCTGGTTCATACATAGAACCTTCACTCCTATGTTGTAGTGTGTTTAGTATGAGAAGGACCTCTTCAAGCTACCAAAAAGAAAAAAGTAAACAACAACACAGCCACAAAACTTTTGATCTACATCTATCCTGTCTAAAAATATGCTAGGACAATGGTGGAACAAAGCTGGAGACAACAAATGTCTGGTTCTAGTTAAGGGTAACATCATGAGATGGAAGTCGTACCTAATATTACCCAAGTGACCAAGAACCAGAGATTGCATAGCCTAGAGACTAGGGTAAACTAACTATTACTGGTCTACGAAAGTAACAACAGAGTGACTCCTAGTGTTATTCTGCCATTTCTATAGATCGATGCTTTATTCAGCCATCATGAGAGAGGCTTCCTCCTACAGCAGATAGGAACAAATACAGAGTCACACAGCCAGACCTTTCACACAGACACACAGACACACACACGCACACACACATACACACAGAGAAAGAGAAAGAGACCTTGGAACACATAGTTCTAAACAGGATGTCTCCATCAAATCTCTTCAATCAGAACCCAGGGAACACCATGGAAGAGGAGGCAGAAAGATTGTAAGAACCAAAGGGATGGAAGACACCAGAAGAACAAGGCCCTCTAAATTAACTGAGCAAAGCTCATATGAACTCAGAGAGACTGGAACAGCAAGCACAGAGTTGGCATGGGTCTGCAACATGTCCTCTGCACATATATTATAGATTTATTTTTGCATATATATTACAGATTTTTATAGAACTCCTGAATGTGTAAATGAGTCTCTGAGGAGACCTTTTCTTGGCCTTGTTTATTTCTATTGATTTGCCTTGTACAACTTTGATGTGATGATTTTGTTTTATCTTATATTTTATTTTAGCATGTTTGGTCATTATCTCTTAGAAGCATGGCCTTTTCTCATGAAAGACATAAAGGGAGCAGATATGGATGGGGAAGAAACTGGGAGGTGTAGAGGAAGATGAAACTATATTCAGATTATATTGTATGGAAAAAGAATATACTTTTAATGAAAGGGTGAAAATAAAAAAATAGAAGTTTAAAAAAGAAAAGCAAGCTTTTAACTATGAAAACAACTCTTTTAAAAAACTATATATATATATATATATATATATATATATATATAGTTAGAAATGAATGGAAATTCAAATTGAAGAAGGTGGGAACATGGGGAGTCATTTTGCCAACATTGGAGATATAGAAATAAGAATTGTGACTCTGCATATACTGAAGTTTTAAAGAATGTGTTCATCACCATTTGGTTCCTGAGGAGCTCAGTTATGTCATCAGGGAATGACCATCTAGAAATACATAAAGAGCATCTTATGTGCTCAATGGCAGAACTGTCATTCAATGTCTGAGTTTTGTAGTCCTTACATGAGATAAGATCAAAGGAAAGATTTGGCATATATTCTGAGGGACTTTTTAACTTTTCTGTCTTGGGAGATCACAGATTTCATTGCATTAAGTAAACCTGATCTGCAAACCTCTTTCCAACCTTCAGTCACTGTATACAAACACACAAATTATTTCTTAAACAGTGACCTGTAAGGTTAGAGAAATCTAGATCTACAGATTCTAAGTTAATTATTTTTATCAGAGGGTGCATCATCATATGTTTCCTCGAAATAGTAAGCTTTCCTAAAACATTGACATTAGTATTCAATTTTTAGCACTATTTAAACTGGATCCTTGTTTGGGAGGGTTGCTTGTGATCAAAACATTTTGCATGAAACTCTCAAAAACTTAATGTAATTTCAAGAAAAAACAAAAAACAAAAATGTAACCTAAAGGAAACAGATAGTCAGTTTTGCTTAAGGATATGGTCCCTGGTTAGTTGAACATGTTCTAGTGTGTGGCCCTATACTGATGGGTACCGGAGAAGCACAAATTAGACTAAGTGGATCCTCAGAACTTTGCAAAGGAGGGGAGGGCAACTTGTGGATCTGTAAGACATAGAGATAAATGTGATCAAAATATATGCATGTATGAAATGGGACCTCATGAAACTGAAAAGCTTCTGTAAAGCAAAGGACACTATCAACAGAACAGAATGACAGACTACAGACTGGGAAAGGATCTTCACCAGCCCTATATCTGACAGAGGGCTAATACGCAGAATATATAAAGTACTCAAGAAGTTAAAGAGCAACAAACCAAGTAATCCACTTAAAAATGGGATACAGAGCTAAACAGAGAATTCTCTGTAGAGGAATATGGAATGGCAGAGAAACACTTAAAGAAATGCTCAACATCATTACCCATCAGGGAGATGCAAGTCAAAACAGTCATGAAATTTTACCTTATACCCATCAGAATGGCTAAGATGAAAAACTCAAGTGACAACACGTGCTGGAGAGTATGTGGAGAAAGGGAACCCTCCTCCACTGCTGGTGGGAATGTAAACTTGTACAACCCTTTTGGAAAACAATCTGGCACTTTCTCAGACTATTAGGAATACTGCTTCCTCAAGATAGAGCTATACCACTCCTAGGCATATATCAAAAATATTCTCAAGTACACAACAAGGACATTTGTTCAGCCATGTTCCTAGTAGCTTTATGCATAATAGCTAAACCCCAAAACAACCCAGATATCCCTCAACAGAGGAATGGATACATAAATTGTGGTACATTTACACAATGGAATACGACTCAGCAGTTTAAAAAAAAAAAGGAAATCATGAAATTTGCATGCACATGGTGGGATCTAGACAAGATCATCCTGAATGAGGTATCCCAGAAACGGAAAGACACACACGGTATATACTCGCTTATAAGTGAACACTAGATATCTAATACAGAATAAACATACTAAAATCTGTACACCCAAAGAAGCTAAACAAGAATGAGGACCCAGGGTAAGATGATCAATCCTCACTTAGGAAAGACAAATGAGATAGACATAGGAAGTAGGAGAAAACAAGAAACAGTACAGGGGCCTACCGTAGAGGGCCTCTGAAAGACTCTACCTAACAGTGTATCAAAGCAGATGCTGAGACTCATAACCAAACCTTTGGAAGAGTAAAGGGAATCATATGAATGAAGGGGGAGTTAGTAAGACCTGGAGAGGACAGGAGATTCACAAGGACAAAATATATCAGGGCACAGGGGTCTTTTCTGAGACTGATTCTACAACCAAGGACCATATGTGGATATAACCTAGAACCCCTGCTCAGATGCAACCCATGGAAACTCAGTATCCAAGTGGCTACCCTAGTAAGTGGAACAGTGACTGTCTCTGACATGAACTCAATGGCTAGCTATTTGACCTTCCCCCACCCCTAAGGGAGGAGCAGCCTTGCTAGGCCACAGAGGAGGGCATTGCAGCCAGTCCTGATGAGACCTGATAAGCTAGTGTCAGATGGAAGTGGAGGAGGACCTCCCCTATCAGTGGATTTAGAGAGGGGCAGGGAGGAGATGAGGGAGGGGTTGGGAAGGAATGAGGGAGGGGTCTATAGCTGGGATACAAAATAAATAAATTGTAATTAGTATAAAAATAAAAATGTAATTTTAAAATATATGAATGTATGAAATTCTCAAAGAATTAATAAAATATCATATCAAGAACGTAACCTAGCAAAAATAAGTGAGATATTCCTGAATTAACAGGATCATTTTCTTAAGGAAATGTGCAAATTTATCTAAATGCTTACTGGATTCAAGATACGTAAAATTTTGGTATATACCTGCCTTTAAGAGGCAGGTATGATGCTTTTTGGAGAACGAACTACTTTTGACTTTAAGCCTCTTTCAGTTCTGCTATTTCAGATTTTATTCTTCATGGTCCATTGAGCTGAACTCTGTGACTTAAAGTGGTTCCCTGAGCTGAGATTTATTGTGGTTTTTGGAAGGAAAACAGTGAAATAAAATGCAGTTTTGTTATTTTTGTACAAGGCCCCGAAAAGCTACATTTCACAGAACACATGATGTCAATTACCTTTGATACTTCATTTATTCTTCTTCCATCCACCCACTCACTTATCTATTCAGCCAGCATTGCCAATAGTTACCATACTAGAGTTTGGATATGGCTGCAGGTAAGATAAACATAGTTTCTGATCCTCTAAAGCATATGGTTTTATGGGAAATACAGCCAGATTATTTAGGCAGTTCTAGTAGAGTGTGATAAATAGCTATCTTGATTGAATTCTAGGATGGCATGGATGCATGGGCAAGTATTCAGTGATCCAAGCCAGCTGCATTCAGAGACATAAATTAAATTAGTGTCCTAATGCTACATAAGAAATTACTCCAACTTAGTCTTTCAAATATGCATTTATTATTTCACAGTTTCTGCAAGTCAGGCACCTGGCCAAGATTTAGTTGGATCTTATGCTTTGGAATTTATCACTATTTGCAAACTAGGCACTGGCTAGGGCTGTAGAACTCTGAGGATCTGAATCAAGAATGACCAATTTCTAAACTCATTTGCATGATTATAAACATCATTCAGTTTCTTCTGTTTTATTTTGGGAGGGGAGGTTGTAGACATCAATTTCTTCTTTGATCTTATTGGAGGCCAACCTCAATAACAATTGCCATAGAGCTTTTCTATAATAAGGAAACTTACAGCATAGTCACTGGCTTCATTAATGTAACAAAATTAAAAAGGAAAGAAAATGCCATAAAGACAGATGTTATAGCCTTTGGTAAACTGTTTCTAGAAGCTCATCAGTTTTGTTATATACTACTGCTTAGAAACAGTTCACCAAGTCCAGCTTCATTGAAAGAGCAACAGCCTACCTCAAAGATGACAATATTGTCTAAGGATGTGTGTATCAGGAGACAGGTATTATTAGAAGTCATTAAAAAAAAGAAGTCATTTAAAATAAATTTTTATTAATTTTTTTTCATATAATATACTTTGATCATATTCTTCCCTTCTCCAAAATCCTCCCTACACACCCTCATTGTGTTCTCTTTCTCTTTCTTTCTCAAAAATAAAACAACAAAGCAACAAAAAAATCAAATAGATGAACACACGCACCCAAAAAGCAATAAGGCAAAAAAAAAAATAACAAATCAAAGCAAAAAGTACACACACACACACACACACACACACACACACACACACAGAGAGAGAGAGAGAGAGAGAGAGAGAGAGAGAGAGAGAGAGAGAGAGAGAGAGAGAGAGAGAGAGAGAGAGAGAGAGAGAGAGAGAACATGGAGTTTGTTTTGTTTTTGTTTTGGGAAAAAAAATGGGCATGAGGTCTGCCCTAGAATATGGTTGATATCTCCAGTAACTCTACAGGAAAAACAAAATCAAAAAAACATATTGTTCCCTTTGGCAGTAGGTATGAATTGCAGATAGTTCCTTGATTAAAGGTGCAATTTGGGGTCTGCTTTCCATTCTTAGTGTTGGGATTTTGTCTAGTTTGAAGCTGTGCAGGTGTTGTGCATGCTGTCCCAGTCTCTGTGAGGTAATATGTGTATCAGATGTGGCACCACTTTAGTAGCTCCCTACTACAGAAATATTCTATGCAAACATATGAATTGCTTAATGGCTCTGTAATGTTCTTCTTGGTGTCATTCTTAAGCCTGCTGTTATGATCAGGCTTCTTGTTTTCAGTTCATGGTTTGTTTTGATAGAATTATTTAGATTGGCAAGAAAACTATGTTATTTATTAAGTACCCTCAAGTTTTTGCTATCGCAGTAATCATGGTTGGGTTGCTGAAGACAAATCTTTTAAAAAGCAAGGCCAAGACAGGTGTGGTGGTGCACACCTGTAAGCCCAGCACTTTGGGAGGCAGACACAGACAGATCTTTGTGAGTTTGAAGCCAGCCTGCCTACACAGTGAGTCCAAGCAGCCAAGTCTACACAGAGAAACTCTGTCTCAAAGAAAAGAAAGAAAGAAAGAAAAGAAAAGAAAGAAAAAAAGAAAGAAAGAGAAAGAAAGAAAGAAAAGAAAAGGAAGAAAGAAAGACAGAAAGAAAGAAACAAGGCCATTTGAGTGAGTACGTGTTAATGCCAACTTTCACGGATTTAAGATTTCTGGTAGGCCTATTTATTCACATACCTGTTTTTAATAGACCGTTTCTTGAAACATCTCACTCCATATGTCTTTATTAAAGATTTATTTGTAGCAAGTATACTTATTTATTTTGTTCTAGAAAAATCTTGAAAATATGTTCTTGGGAAGAGGTTAGGGTAAGGAATCTACAAAGCTCTAAAAAAGACCCTCAATTAGGATGACTTAAGTTATATGGGCATCACTCTCTTAGTTCTGATCAGTTTTCCTTTCATTATATTCCCCTTTTGTGCCTCCTATTTTTTTCCTATCATTACAACCTAGCTCGTCAAGGTTTATAACATAGGTGCCTTCCAAGAGGTAGTTTTTGGATCTTGCTTTTGTAAATAAAGTCTTATTGGAGCCCACTTATGTCTAGTCATTTATTTATTGTTGATCTGTTTTAACATAACAGAACTAAGAGTTTCAACTGAGGCAGAACAAAACATGGTTGACTATACATAAACTATTGACCATTTATGGAAAGTTTGCTAATCCCTATTTCAGGACATGGTCTTAAAGTACATGTGTTCTGCCATGGTTTTATCTAGATTGTAGAATAATGAAAGAGCAAATGTTCACTGGAAGTGGTTTAATTTCAAGAAAATGATTACAAAATTGCACATATCAGCTTTGCTCAGAAATCACTGGTAAAGTTAGTTGTAAAACAACACCTGACCTTAAGGAAATGTGCTCTTTAATTGAGTTGCTTAGTGTTCAGAGGGCATTTATGGAAAGAAGAAAATGGATCCTGTTGTACAAATATTACCCCCAATTTTCAGTTAAATAATGTAACACACAGAGCAGTGAATTGACTTCTGTGAAGCCACAGAGTTTAGTAATACTGTTTGCTGACAACAAAATTATAAGTGAAGCAGCACATATTTTGGTTAAGTAGATATCACACACAGACACACAAATGCAGACATTTTATAACATCCAAAGCATAATACATTAATAAAATTTTACATTATTTGTATACTTTAAACAAATTTAAAAATAAATTTAAGATCTGGACAATGGGGAGGAGGGGTTTGAAGTTCTTTATGAGGATCAGGATGTATCCTTTGTACCTATGACTTCACAGTAGCTGTGGTTCCCTGGATAGGCTGAAGACTGAGTGAATACACATTCAGTCCTAGATGGGGGCAGGGTTTATGGGTCTTGTTCCACACAATAGAGCTAATGGCTGTTCAGAGCTGTGGAGGAGAGGAAGACAGCATCTTTGGTGATGCAGCTTCTGGTGAATTTTCATGCTCCATTAGACATCGTCAAACACACGATCCCTAGAGCAGTCCTCACTAAACCAGAACACAAAACAAAAACAAAAGAAAAAGACATAAAAGTGAGATGTAGCCTTGTTAGGAGAAAGGGAAACTTCTGGGAGTAGAAGGAAAAAAATAGGCTTAGTAGAGGTGTTAGAGTGATTAGTATGCATTATGTAAACATATAAAAATATCAAAGAAGAAATTAAATTTAAATACCCTTAAAAGAGGAAATATAGAGTGTTTAGGAAATAAAGACCAGCCTATGTAGAGATGGGATCTGGGGTATTATTCAGAATCTGAAGCTGGTACATAGGTCTGACCATTAGGATAGGTAAATTTTTTATTTTTATTTTTAATATTATTATTTATTACAATTTGTTCAATTTGTATCCTGCTGTAGCCCTCTCCCTATTCTCCTCTCAATCCCAGCCTCCCTCCCTCTTCTTCCCCTATTTCCCTCCCCTAGTCCACTGATAGGAGAGGTCCTCCTCTCCTTCTCTCTAACCCTAGCCTTTAGTGGACATACTTTCTCTTAAAAACCAGCATCCTAATACTCCACTTTTTCATCGCTTTTCTCTGTATCCCACTTTTTTGCTTATTCGAGTTTTTGTCCTCACACATTTATTCTGACCATAATTTCCTTCTGACTTCAGTTATATTGCATGTCATTTTTGATTGATTTTTTTCATTCTCATTTCTCAAGGTTCTCTTTGCTCACTGTCTTCTTCCCACTCTGTTATTCTGCTCACATTTCTGAAAGGAAAAACTGTCATTAGAGTTTCTGTCCACTCTTGCAACAGCTTCCACTGGGTCAGGAGTTACTACTGCTCGTATCATCAGTTCCTGAAGCTGATATACTCACTTGATATAAAAACTGGCTTTCGAAGGTTCTTCCTTGAATAAGGGAGTAGATATAGACATCTGGCAGGTTATAAATATTGCCTCCTTGAAAGTAACTCTGTCATAACAAAAGCTTGTCAGTCTGTGCTTGTCTGTGAGTAAACTAAGTGTCACCATGTTTGGGTATTTTTTGTTTACAAAAATATTTTTATGTCTATTCTGTTTGCCTTTCTGAATGAGGATTGAGCAAGAAAACACGGAATAGAATAGGAGCCTACCACAGAGGGCCTCAGAAAGACTCTATTCAGCAGGGTATTGATTCATAGCCAAAATGTGGGCAAAGTCAGGGAACTTGATGAAAGAAGGGATAGGTAGAAAGACCTGGAAGGGACAGGAGCTCTACAAGGAGAGCAACAGAACCCAAAAATCTGGGCACAGGGGTCTTTTCTGAGACTGATACTACAACCAAGGACCATCCGTGGAGATAACCTAGAACCCCTGCTCAGTAGCCCATGGCACATCAGTCTCCAAATGGGCTCCCTAAGAAGGGGAACAAAGGCTGTCTCTGATATGAACTCAGTTGTTGGCTCTTTGATCACCTCCCTCTGTGGGGGGAGTAGCCTTAACAGGCAATAGAGGAAGAATATGCATCCAGTCCTGATGAGACTGGAGAGGCTAGGGTTACATGGAAGGAGAGAAAGACCTCCCCTATTGGTGGACTGAGGGAGGGGAAGGGGAGCAGAGGGAGGGAAGGCAGGATTGGGAGAGGATGGTGGCTACAGCTGGGATATAATTTGAATTAATTGTAATAAATAAAAATAAAATGCTGGGAAAATATAGTTTGAGATATAAGGATTCTGCTAGTGTGGCTATCACCTGGTAGTTGCAGTTTGTTGATGAGCATTAATCTGTTGTACAGGTTTTAGCTGTACTGCACAATAAAAACTACACATTTCTTACTCCAAGAGAATGGGTTTATATCTTCGCATTCCACTGTTTTCCTTCTCCTCTTCCCATGGCAATTTTCTCCTTGGAGTTCTTCTCCACTGTAGGCATGAAAAACTGACAGTAAGAAAGATGCTGTACTGAATGTTTTATGTGCATTTATTTAACTCTTATGCTTATGCTTAGGAACACATCCAGTGCTAGCCCTTATTCCACAGTTTCTGAAAGTGAAGCACAGATCCAGTAGCTTCTCCCAAATCTCCCAGTAACTGGCAATAGCTGGACTATAAGGTTGTTTGATACCAGAGGCAGGCACATCCTCTCTGCAATTTACAAATCACTGAAGTATCCCAGACCCCAAATTTTGTGATAGAGTTGTATTCTTTCCTGTCTTCATTATCTATTATTAATAATAACCCGTGTTCTGTATTTTTCAGCTACCAATATCTTTGGAAAAATCATCAAACTAATAAATTTATTGTTTACCACACTTTTCATACTATTCTATTTAATTCATATGATTAATTTTTTTCAGCATGCATTATACATACAGCCACAAGTAGTTACTAGAGATGGGTAAATGATATTGTGGTCAGGGTATTACCAATTTTGAACTCTTAATGTTGGCAGGTGCTAGGCATAATCAAGAACACCCCCCCCCCACACCTGGCAAGTCAGGATTGTGTTGTCCTTTATGTGAACAATAGTGATTTTAACACTTTTTAAGATATGTGAGATCTTACAGTAAGTCTGTAACGTTAGCTCAGTGTGTAACTGATGCCATTCAATGATCTTTTTTTCTGTTGACAATGCTAACATATATATATATATATATATATATATGTGTGTGTGTGTGTGTGTGTGTGTGTGTGTGTGTGTGTGTGTGTATTCTTTCATAACATCAATCTCTTCTGCTGAGATATGATCCCTGAGTGAATAGCATAAAGTCTCAAGTTTTTCTAAGAAAAAATGAAGCCCTAAAGGGAATTATGTGTGTGTGTGTGTGTGTGTGTGTGTGTATGCTTTGATTAACATCTGGTCCGTAAAATTTGAATGCACTTCTTGTTAAATTTTATTACAGTTTACTTTTCTATACACATTATGTTCACACTCCCCTTTAACATGTGATTCAAAATGAATAAGCTTTCAATTTGTTACCCCTCTCCCCATGTGTCTTTAGTTCTTGTATTCACCGTTCACAGTGACATTTTCTTTGAGTCAAATCTATTTATTTATTTTTGGATAACTGGTCTTAAGTCATCTCACACATGTTAATCTTGTCACATAATATACATTGAATTGTCTCCATGAAGAGCCTTTGCACACAGAAGGCAAGCAGTAAATGATGTTGACACACTGTCCATAAAAACACAATTAAACACCTGCTTTCCACAGAAGATTTTTGAGATTCCCATTGAATGTAGATTCACTTGGTTGAAAGAAGTATCAAGGAGAAGGCAAAGAAAACACTTATAGCTTTTATAACAAAAACATAAATAAAACAATAATTCTAACTAAAGCATTCTATTCTGTGGTTTACCTTGGACATCTCCTGGTGCCTTCAGGCTAACTAGGCTATCCAATGGTATTTTGTGGGGGGAAAAAGAATAAAGTTTTTCTTTATATTGATTTATCAAAAATAATATGTTGACATTTGAATACATTTGATTCATATAAAATGTTGTAATATAGCTATATAAAGGTGAACCACCTGTGTTAGTGGTTAGGTGACTTCATGTTCTCTAAGTTATGTATATGTTTGAATAGGTCTCTTCTTTCAAAACATTAACATCTTCTGCTGAGACTATGATCCCTGAGTGAATAGCAAAAAAAATATGTCTCAAGTTTGTCTGAATAAGAAAAAAATAAATCCCTGAAGTTGAGGTATGGAAATTATGAAATAGGTAATTTAATGAAATTAGATTATTTAAATGCAACATACTTTAATACAAATTAGGAGATGTGTTGAAACGTTTATTCACTAATTGTAACTTAATGAAGTAACAATGTAATTTCCATCTCTACTTTCTCTTTTAAATTTACATTTGCATAACAAATATTTCATCTAAGAGTTAATTGTCTGAATCCTCTATTAAACTATGATAAACTAACCCTACATTTAAAGAAAATTATTTTTGAAAGGTGCCAGGATATTTAAAACACATTATGCTCTAGGTAGCTCTGTAAATCTACTTGTACCCTTTTCCTATATTGTTTTATATCAACTTGACAAAAAGTAACCATCATACTGGCTAAAGTTGTGGTTCTTTGATAATACCAAGTGCCTACCTACTTCATGACTTCACAATTTTTAGTATCCTTAACAGAATACTTACCCAACCCCTAAAGATTAAATATTTTGTTTCAGGAAAATATAACAGAGTCTGATGAGGAAATAGTATCAAGGAATTATTGGAATAAATTTAACTTCCTACATGCTAAAGAAATTTCTTTCTAATAAACAACATCCTCATCCCCACATTAGGGATGTATCTACCTCCTGTCTGGCAGAACATTTTATGTCAGTAGTAAATTGCCAGTGGTACAAGGTCCTACATTTTCTAATTTGTCCACAGATTCTGTGGAGTTGGAAGAAGATTGATGGGAAATGCTCCCAAAACAAGTAAAGGGGCTGGGCAACATGTGCTTGAATCAGGTATTATTTTTTAGTGTCTCATTGAATTGGCATAGTACATTTTGAGACATTTACTATTCATTGCTATTCTATCTATGATGAAACTGAGACTTATGGCAAATGACTTGTGTTAACTAACACAGCTGGTTAAGTTCAGCAGGTAATTTAATACTATGCCACACCAAATATCTATAAAGCCAGCCCCTTTAAGGTTTACCTTCGCTTGCAGTTGTTTTTCTACTAACTGATGAATATTAGTAGGTTTTTGTTTGTTTTGTTTTGTTCTCACTATTACGTAAGTGAGAGAAATTAATTAAGAGGAGGAAAGACTAATTTTAGTCAATATTGTTGGAAGTGTCCATTCACGGTCATTGCCTTATGCCAAAGGCAAGGCAGAAACACAATTGAAGGTGCATGACAGAGTATAGCTGCTCACCTCTTAAGGCCAGGAAACAAAGAAGTATATGCTTGTGCTCCTAGGCTTTCATTTCTTCAACTATTATTCTGTGTAGGGTTTTTCAGCTTATGAGATTGTATCACCCACATTTAAGGTAATACTACCCCCAACATTAATTGGCTAATCATCCTTTTTAGAAGGTCCATCACAGATACCCCTATCAGTATGATTTACTAATCTACTTGTTGTGTGTCTGTCAGGTTAATAATTATGATAAACCCCACAATGTTCACTAAAAGGCAGACTTCAATAGGTACACTTTTGTTACCACTAATTTTTTTAGCTGTAGAATATGGCTATCTCAACAATTGAACGGCATTGGTCTTTTAAAATGTCATATTTCTAAACTGCTCCTTACTATGTATTTTTAAAATTTAATTTATTCACTTCACATCCCAATCATAGCCTTCTTATTTTACCTTATCACATAATTTTACCTTTCATTCTCCAACTACACAAGTAGACTTGTTGGTCTAGGGCCTGGGGTCCACTTCTTCCCTTCAGGGCATCCAGGCACAGATGCATACAGGCTTAGCTGGAAGGGCCAGTCTACAGTATTCCAGTCTGGGGGTAAATGCAAGGAGGGAGAAAGCCTTTTGTGTGTGTGTGTTACAGCCCTTTAGCATCATAGGTCTCCCAGTGGTACAGCAACAGAATTCTTCCAGTAATACAGCAAATCTTTATTGTGGGGAGGGTTAAGGGCTGTATAAACCTTGGGAAAATGGGTAAGGGTTTTCAGGTGCGTGAACATCATTGACTGAGGTGCTGGGAATGCTTCATTTGCACTATTTGCACAGACAGAAATTCCAGGTACTGGGCTTGTGGTGGTCTCAGGACATTCAGGCACAGAGCAGGGAGGAACTGTTATGTTAGTCTCAAGACTGAAAATCTGAGGGTTTGGACACGTCTCACTCCATTCACTCTAGCTCCATGCTGGTTTTCCAGGAGGCACAGTCCACATTCCCCACATAGACCTATGAAAAATTTATAAAACTGGGTCAGAATTAAGCTGTGAATTAGGAACCCAAAGTGGTGTACTTTAATCCTGTTTCCTAAAATCAAAGCCCTAGGTAAATTTGAAAGTAAAAGAGGGGTTTATTTTGTTGTTATTATTTGTTTGTTTGTCAATGTTTAGGGATCTTGACAGATACAGACAATGGGTGTTTCGGAGAAGAACAGGAATTTCTGGTAAGATTAAATACTCTTGTAAGAATTTTTTAAAAGAAACTTTTATTCACCTGTTTCAACTGCTATTTCAGAAGAAGACTGCTTCTGTCTTCTAACCTAGGCCTAGCCATGGGGGCTTCTAGCCTTCATACAATCTTACCTAGGCCTAAAATGTTTTTAGCCTCTTAGGCTTACTGCTTAATCAGCTCACCCTTTCTTGTTCTTTCTGAGCTCTGAGCTGGCTGGTTCAACTCAGCTTTTCTGGCTCAAACTGTTCTCCCTGTTGAATTATATCTGGCTTGTCTCTAAGCCCCGGAAGTGCTCTGCTTGGCCACAAACTAACTACTACAATCTTTTCTAATCTTCTGTCTTTTTCTCATTCTCTGGCTCATTTTGTCTTCACCCATGTCTAGCTTGTTCTCATGTCAACCTGTCTCTGTATTATATCTCTCTGGGTAAATGCTGCCTTCTCTTCTCTCTACATTGTCCCTTAAGTGGATTCTATCAAATCTTCGGCAGATTGTCACCATTTCTGCTACTCAATTAGACATCACTTTCATACATGGTGCTTCTTTTAACAAACTATATTTACCTTCATTGTTTGGGATTAAAAGCATGTACCAGCACACCTGGACCTAAGCTTTTCTTTACCTGAAACTTGCTCTATCCCAGGCTGGCCTTGAACTCAGATCTGCTTGCCTCTGTCTCCTGGACTAAAGGCATGTTTGTATTCTAGATGGATTGCACAGACCCAGAAGGTCTTTGAACATGATCTCTTGTCAGAACATCCATGTTATGAATTATCATTCTTTTACAGAATTCCTTTCTTAAAATTTTCAATTCTTAAAATTTTGATTTTATTTTTATTTTTCAAGACAGGTTTTCTCTGTGTAATAGACCTGGCTGTCCTGGAACTTGCTCTGTAAACCCGGCTGGTCTTAATCTGGCCAAATTCAGAGGTCTGCCTGCCTCTGCCTACTGAGAGCTAGAATTAAAGGCATGAGCTACCACATCTGGCTTAAATTTTCATGGAATATATTTTGATGATATTGTTTTCCCTCCTCCACTGGTTTCACATCTCTTCTCCCTACACATCCAACCTCATGTTCTTTTCTCTCTTAAAAAACAATCAAAAAGGCACATACACACACACACACACACACACACACACACACAGAGAGAGAGAGAGAGAGAGAGAGAGAGAGAGAGAGAGAGAGAGAGAGAGAGAGAGAGAGATCACAAGTCAATTTGTACTGGCCAACTACTGCTGGGCATAGGACATGACCTGGAGTGTAGTTGATATAAACAGTATCTCTCTTTTGGAGAAAACTGATGCACCCTCTCCCTATTACAAACAGCTTCTTGGTTTGTAGAGGAACATTGTACCTACATCTCCTTCTCCACTTTGGAAATTTGGTTTGAACTTGTGAAAATCTTGTTCCTTTCATAGTATGTATGTTTATGTATATATGTGCCCTACTATGTCCAGAAAATGATGTTTCTTTGGAGTTGTTCACTATCCCTGCTTCTTACAATTTTTTAGCCCCTTCCATATGGATCTCTGAACCTTGAAAGGAAGAATGTTATAGAGCCATCCATTTAAGACTAAGCACTCCAGTGTCTGTTACTCTGCATATTGGTTTAGTTTTCAGTCTATGTGTTAATTACCATTTAGTGAGATAAAGAAAAAAAAAAGCTTCACTGATGAGGATTGAGCGATTCACTGATCATCAGCATAGCAATATGTCATTAGGAGTCCTGTTATTGCTTTATTTATTTAGCAGAATAATACTAATAGGTTTTCTCCTAGGGCCGTGACATATCTAGTCTATGGTTCTTTGCCTAATGAACAGTGTCAAGTATGGATTCCATCTCATGGAGTACGTGTTAATGGAAATAAAATGGTTGATTATTTGTGCCAAATGGTACCAGTGGATATATCTCATAAGCAGGTTGTAATTGTAGCTTACAGGGTTTGTAACTGGGTGAGACTGATGATTACTTTTCTCCTTCAGTAATGTATATAGTATCTTCTAATACTGTGAAAGCTAGTCAGTAACAGAGAAGCTTCTAATTGAGCATTAGATCAGTTTCTTCATGTTTAGTGACATAAGTGTGTAGTGTATGTGGTGTCTTCAGCAATATGGTCAACTTGTGGAAGGTAACCAAAACATTGCCAATAGCCTGTAATATTTCAGAGGAAGAGCTGTATCTGTGGGATCACTTTGCCCAACAACAACTGAAAAATATGCAACCCATTTCAGGACTACAGGTTTTAGTTCGTAGGATAGTACTTGGTACCGTAGCATATAAGTGGGGCATTGTCTCTCCCCATATGTAATAACTTAATTTCAGTTCCTTTCACCTATATACATTAGGGAGCCTCTATAGGAGCAGATTTCCATTTGAACTTTTGAAAGGCCTTCAGTATTAGTTTTCTGTTTAATTTCATTAGAAGGTTCTCTCCTACTCACTAGTCACTTCGTAGCTATCTAACATCTGTGAATATTCTGAATTAAATGTACATGTATCAAATTTTAAAGTTAGCATCCTCATATAAGAGAAAACGTGATGTTTGTGTTTCTGTATCTGGATTACCTCACTCAGGGTGATTTTTTTTTTCTAGCTTCATTTGTTTACCTGAAAATTTTTGTAAGTTCATTTTTTCTTAACAGCTAAGTAGTATTCCATTGTGTAAATGTACATTTTAATTATCTATTCAAGAGTTAATGTATATCTAGGATATTTCCAATTTCTCAATATTCTGAATAGAGCAGAAATATGTGTGGATTAGAAGTAACTCTGTAGTAGAATGTAGAGTCTTTTGTGTATATGCCCAAGAATAGTACAGCTAGATCTTGTGGTAGATCAGTTTTCAGCTTGTTGAAGAGCTTCTACACTGATTTCCATAGTTGGTTTACTAGTTCACATTCTCCCCATTCTTGCCAGAATTTGCTTTCATTTGTTCTATTAATTTTGGCCATTCTGACTGGGGTAAGATGAAATCTTAAGTTTTGATTTGTATTTTTTGATGGCTAAGGATGTTGAATATTTTTAAGTGTTTCTCAACCACTTTTATTTCCTCTTTTGTAAACTCTTTTTAGTTTTATAGGACATTTTAATAGGGACATTTGTTTCTTTGATTTTTAGTTTTATATTACTTCACGTATTCTAGATGTTAATGCTCTGTCAAATGCATGACTGATAAAGATTTTGTCCAGTCCTGTAGTCTGCATCATTGTTAAAATGATGGCATCCTTTGCTGAATAGAAGCTTTTTAGTTTCATGAGGACCCATTTATTAAGTGATGGTCTTAATGTCTGTCCTACCAGGGTCCTGCTTAAAAAGACCTTTCTTGTACCAGTGCATTCACGTACATTCCCTGCTGTCTCCTCTGTTAAATTTAGGGTATGTGGTCTTATAATGTGGTCTTTGGTTTAATATACAGAGTAATTGATACAAATCTATTTTCATTCTTCTACATGAAACTATCCAGTGTGTCCAGCACTATTTATTGAAGATGTTATCGCTTCTCCAGTATTTAATTTTGGATTCTTTGGAATAAGTTAGTTGTCTGTAGATGTGTTGACTTATGTCTGCGTTTTCAACTCTATACCACTGACCACCATATTTGTTTTCATGTAAATACCACGTTGTTTTTATTAATATAGCTCTGTTGTACTATTTTAAATCTGGGATGGTGATACTTCCAGCATCTCTTTCATTATTCGGGATTATTATGGGGATCTGGATTTTTTTGTTTACATATGAAGTCTAAAAGTCTAAGATTTTTTTTCATTTTTTGTAAATAATTTTGTTGGAGTTTGATGAGGATTACTTTGACTCTGTAGAGTGCTTGTGATAGTATGATCATGTTCACAAAATTTATCCTACTGATCCATGTGCATCAAGATCATTCTATCTTCAAATTTGTTTCCCTGATTCTAAGAATTCTTTACAAGTAGTGCCTGTCACGGCTTTTGTTTACTTAGCTTTCATTTAAATGTGCTTTTTAGTTAAATATGTGTTAAACATTCCAGTGTTAATTAAAAAATTAGTATGAATACTTGAAACAAAATGTTTTTTCCTAATTAATGTCTTCTGAAATAACTCAAGATACATAAGAAGTTGCGAAAGTATAGGGTATATTTGAAAGAGCAGCTAGTGAGAGAAAGACTAATAAAAGTGCGGTCAATGCAGCGAGGTATCAGAGCAGATATTAAGACTCGCGATCAAGCCTCTGACAAAGGGCGAGAGTAATGATAGATCTGGGGGAGGTTGTTGAGACTTGGGGAGAACAAGAGCTCCACAAAGACCAAACTGAGCAGGGCACAGGGGTCTTGTAAGAGACGGTTTCTACAATCAAGGACCATGTGTGGATGTGGACTGGAACCCCCGCACGGATGGGGCCCATGATAACTTGGTGTAG